>OU744336.1:26459758-27709758 GCA_916610165.2 Gymnosoma rotundatum
AAATAAAAACTTTGATTATTTTCACTTTAAGGACGAAGAATCGTGACAAATTCTCAAAATGAAAGCTTTTTATGTATATTTTTTTATAATTTTGATCTATATTTTTAATCGTAATTTTTGAGCTTCTTGTAGATAAGCATCATTTCCTAATTAATACACAACACCGGCTTTGGTGCAGGGCATTCAATTTGTTACTTCAACTCTATATTATAAGCTCGTCAGCTAATTAAAATATTAAATAAAATTGCTGTGTGTTAGTTTCAAAACTATAATGTTGATCTTTCACATAAAAGTATCTGTTTACTGCAGGTTTTTGAAAATTAAAGCTTTACATTTATTAGCTTCCCTCTCCTCAAATCCATCACTTTGCAAATAAAGAGAAAGTTGGCATTTATATCTGAATACTTCCTGTTTTAGAAAATGAAAAATATCCTATTTTACTAGGAACGATTCCACCCATATAAGCTCTTGTATTAATAGATTGACTGGCTGATTCCTTTTTTCGATTATGTATGATTGATACAGTGGAGTTTACCTCTGAGGTATTAAAGAACTTAAACATTCTTTTTTTCAACTTTCGCAAAGATTTTTATTACACCTCGTTTTGTAGGAAGAAGTAGTATGAGAACTCTTTTCTGAATCAGAGGTTTTTCTGAAAATCGTTTTTCTCTTGCAGTTAAAGTCGGTCTTCATGGCTTTGTCTATTGCTTCACCATTCTTATGTTTGCGGATATGATTTGACACTTGGCTTTCAAAAGCAATTTTGAATGACAATAAAATGGCAAAATTTCCTTAATGTAAATTTCTAAACTTTGATTTTAACAGTGATGGCATGTGTTAGTTAGTTTTTTGCATGGAATTCTTTCAACCACACAATATAAATGTGTCACGATTATATGAATTTCTTCTATCTTAAGTGATTAGTGTTTTACTTAAGTCTTCAGCAATTTGATGATTTGTTACCGATTTATTTTTTTTATTATAATTAATTCTTAAGAAATTAAAATTCAATCATTTTAATAAAATTACGTTTATATTATTCATGAAAAATTATAAAAAAAACACATTTCCCTCATTAAATTTCTTTTTTGGAATTTTTTAAGCTAAAAAATCTTAATTTAAAAAAAAAAAATATTAATTTAGAACAGATCAGAAAATTTTGAGTTAAATGCAATTTTATCTGGGGTTCATTCATTCAAATCGAAGAAACTGTTCTCGAGTTATGGTAAAATATATTAATGTTGCCATTTTACTTTTTGCCACCCCCCTTAAAAAATCCTTTCGTGATAGAATAGAAGCTAAAAGAAAACTTTACTTAAAATCATTCATCCAAAACCACTCTTTTTTTTTCAAAGGTGAAATGGCCTGTAGAACAGTACAACTACTGAATTTTTTTATCTTCGCTATTGATTTTTATATTTGTTAGCAACAGATTAAGATGTGATTCATTGCAAGATTTTTCTGGTATTCCTGGGGAATAAACTGGGGAGTAAAAAGATAAAGTTCATAGCGAACACTACTTAAGGTAGATAGAAAGGAGAAATGCTCTATTGCATTTACCTTTTTGATTTTAATAAAACTTAGGCCTAATGATCAGGTTTAAATTAAATTTTAAATCAATTTATTTGATTTTTTACTAAATAGCAAAAAATACTTTATCTCTATATATATAAAAAGTTGTTGCAACTGTGTTGTGACTTTATAACTCTCAAGCGGTCAAATCGAATTAAATTAAATTTTGTTCGTATGGTCGTGTAGGTTGTAGGACGATACCTTCATGAGTTAATGTATATATAAATCTAAGAAAAAAAATTAGATTTAAAAAATACTTTCTTCACTTTTGCAGCACTGCTTCTCAGAGATTTTCCATAATTATTTATGATGGTGGTTTTATTTCATTGCATTCCAATGTGTATAAATTTTAAAAACTATTAATTAATTGTTTTTATATGTTGTGATTTTAAAACAAAAATATTTAAATAATTTGTTGTAAATATTTTTATATATGTTGTTGTGGCTGCCTTTTAAAAGCGATTTTTTTTTTAACAAATTCGTTTTTATCACAGGAAGTTGTGTCACACAATACATGCAATATTTCTTGAAACAAGCTGCGCTGCTTTGATTTCTATTACAATCTAACACTAACACACAAACACACGCATTTATTAATTATTTGGCACTTGATTATTTAAACATATTTGCATATACACCGAATGCAATGAGATTTGCTTATTCAACTACTGAATTACAATTAGAGGTTATGAACTTATAAAAGGAATTTATTGATAATATTTCCGCTGGTATCATGTTAGCAACAATCGATATAGAATTTGATATTCTGCCGAGTTTTATTTTAATTTTAATAAGATTTCTATGCCGGATGTCAGGTTTTGAAAATTTCGTTCCTTAGAAGGATTGACTATTTTAATGAAAAACTTTTATAAAGAGAAACTATGCACTTAACTATTAAATACAAGCTTTTAGGGATTTTAGGTCGTATATGTGCAATAAGGAAATATTTTCTAAAAGTTTTATTTAATTTTGGGAACTTAAGCATAATTGTTTGAATTTATCTGGAAAATAGTTCAATAGTTTTAAAGAATAAGCCGCTAATAATTAGAAATCATTACTTACTTTTGTAACTTTTGCTAGATTTATGTGTCAAAAGCAGACGTTTTACTTAAAATTTATTTGTTTATTTATATTAAAACAATTGTATTTATAGCAATATTATGCATTAAGAAAAGATTAGATACGACATTTCTTTATTTTATATTGTAAACAACTCAAGGAGCGTTCAGATTATTCAAATATTTGAACAAAAAAGAATAACCACTTTTTTTTTGCAAATACTTATTTAATCTTTCCTGGCCCGTATCATTACGAATGATATTTAATTAGTTTAGAAGTATAGTTTTTTTCATAATTTAGTGGTTCCGTCTTTTTGGTCAAATATTCGACTGATATAACCGTAACATAAACAAAATCGCTTAATAAATAAATACAAATAAATAAGAAATAAAAAGACTTTTATAGCAACAATAATCTTTAAATAACACAAAAAACAATTAAGTAAAGATAAGAATTAAATACTGATTTTACACCATATGTGAGCCCTCTGACACACGTCTAATATGTTAAAAACAAAAATTCCTTAAAAAAAATTCCATAAGTTCTAGACAAAAATGACCAAGTACATTTCATATATAAAAAAACAAAAATTTTAAGATTCTACTTTTCATAAGCCAAGATGCATAAACAAAGAAGTTTATTCAAAAAGCCTCTCGATGTTAAAATGTTTAATATTAAAGAGCAGAGGTTACACAAATTGGACATTGGACACAGAAAAAATAAATATATCAATCGATCATATATAGTGTCGAAAGATATGCTATTAGAAATCAGCATGATCGATCTAAGTCCTTGGAGGCAGCAGGCAAAACACCACGCCTACCTCTAATTTTTTCATGTCATTTGGAACAATAAAGTAACTCCAATCAAAAAAAAAAAAATAAATATATGAGGCGATAAAGAATTCAAAAAAAGAAGAAAAGCATCAAGTGAAAAAATTGGCGCATGCCCATATTTTCCGAGTTACGAGGCTCTGAAATTTTCAAAATTTTAAAAATATCAATATGGGTATCATTTTAAAGCTTTTGATGAGATCTTTAAGGAAATAACAAAAAAAAAAAAAAAATTAAATTAATAACCCATTAAGAGACGATGTCATTTATATGTAAAATTACAAAGATGCAGTGCCAAAATTCTTTGTTATTTTTTAATTCTCTGTCACCCCAATACAGCACTCTTACTTGTTCAGCTTTGGTTTGTGTTCCTGCATGTGCATTTACCACAATTATACAATCTGGGACAACAACCCTTAGCAAAACTTTTCGATTCCTTTTTTGAACAGAAAAGTATTTCTTATGCTGATTTATAAATACATACATACACATAGTTATACATACATATATGGTGAAGGGTATTCAAGATTCGGCATGGCCGTATATAGGATTCTCACTTGCTTTTTTTTTGTTTTTGTATTTGTTTTGCAAATGTTTGCTCATTTATCTTAATTATCTAACTATAAAGTTACTTTGTCCTCTGGTGTTATTAGTAGGGCCAGTCATTCATTCATTTATTTACTTTTAAGTGTTGCCAAGTTAAGTTCCCATAACTTGCATGTAGTTTGGTAAATTGGTATATAAAAATTGTGGTTATAGGAGAGAGCAGAATTAAAAGTCTACTAAAAATGTATAACAAAAAATAGTTTTTAGCAGTTTTAGCTAATATTATTTGTACAAATTAATCAATTGGATTAATGATTAAACGAATTGCGTTATTACTAGTCTTAACATACATTTTAATACAAGAAAAAAAGCCAAATATTTTTTTCTAGAAAAGTCGTCAAAATTAAAAAAAAAAACTCGTCAAAGAATTTTAAAAAATTAGAAACATTAGCGCAGTTTATTGTATTGATAATCATGATATAATTGTCAGCCGTTTGATGGAGTTCTGTTAAGTAAGAAGCATTTTAGAGATATTTTTAAATAAACTTAATAAAATATCATAATCTCCAGGGAATTTTTGTAAGTCCTAAATTCAACTTTCTAAAGAATCGTTCAGTCAAAGAATTTGTAAAAAAAAACCACTATTTTATTATTAAAATTACATAAAATTCGATGGTGGGATTTTTGTTTGATAAATTAACTGATTTCCAGAATATTCATCAGAACTTAATAAACTCTAATTTTATTCTTTATTAATGGATTCATTTTCCCAAAAACTATATAATAAAAATCTTTTAACAAAATAAGTTTTGAGGTAATTTTGTTTCAAATTATAGATGAGTTATTGAACTTCATGTCATGAGTTCAAATCCCAAGAGTTTAGAAAATAGTAATTGCTTTCGAGTAGGCACAATGAGTGCATTGTTTGCATTCGATTAAATGGTGAATAGCAGTTCCTTAAGTCTTGATTAGAAAAGGTAAACAGCTGTTGCGGTGCCAAGGTACATGGCTTGATATTAAAAGAGCACAGAAGATAATTACAGCATGTGTATAATAAAACATAGCCGCAGTGTGTAGGGCGAGTGTGACTGAGTTTTTTAAATAGTGACTGGTTGGTAAAACAGATGATCGTAAGTTCAAGTCTTAAACCTTTTCGGACATTTAGTAGCAGACTAAGACGCACAAGAAAAGATAAAGAAAAGAAAATTTAAAAATCTACATGATTGTATCAAAAAAGCTAAATTTTGAAAACTGAAAAAAAATACTATAAAAATGCCGTCAGTTTGGAACTTTTCGATGGTATACCAGCTACAGATTCTCTTCTATTTAATCCATAAAGGATAGACTGATTACACTAGTAATTTTCAATAATTTTTTTCATGTACATTTGTTCCTTTTCGAACTATCCTCATTACAGATTAACTGCTGTATTACAATAAGAACCCATTTGTTAAGCTAGTAATTCTCGCAAAATTTTTTAATTTTTGGATTTCTGCTTTTATTTATCTAGTGAACGCTAAACATCTTTTATTGGCTGATTTGAAAAAGCACCAACAGAAGAGGCAACAACAATCCTCCATATACAACAAATAAGCATCTATCCATCCATCTATTTGAAAATAATCGTGTGCTATTTTAAATTCAATTTTTATTATATGTTTCAATTTTACTTTGTTTTGTTTTTTGCGAATTTCTGTAAGTAAATGTTTGTGTTAGTATTTGTATGTGTTGACCTTGATTTTGTTTTATACGATTGCTTGTATAATATGGCTGTAGCTGTTTGTTTTATTTTTCGTTTTATTTTGCTTAAAACAAAGCTGAACTAACTTAGTTACTAACAACATTTGATTTGTGTTTTTTTCTTTCTTTCTTTATTTTGTGTTGTCTTTTGTGTTGTTGGACCCAAAAAAAACAGCAAAACGCAAAAACTGCACAACGCTGCTATAATCACACAGCCTCAAATGCTGTATGTCTTGCGATGATTTTTTTAAGTATTTATAACGTTTTTTTTTTTCTCTAAATATGCGCTTCTGTGGAAAAACTTAAACAATCTTAAAGTAAAATATGCTTTTGTCAAGCATTCATGCAGCAAAAATGAATGCAGGAAATAAATTATAAATCTCGAACATGTTTCTGTGCGTTTATATAACACAAATTTGGACAGTTTCATTTTTACACACTCTCTGATTGTGATAAAAAAATGAGTCATCCTCAGATTTTAATGGTTTTTTTTTATTACCTTGAACGATCTTATTACCAAAATTTATTGTAAAATATTTGTATAAAAATTAAGGAAGTTTATTTATCGTGACGGTCAGAGTGTGACCTTAAAAATAAACTTTTAAGCTGTTTTTGGTATTTTTAAAGGTTACATAAAATTTGTATGTAAAATATTTTTCTAGCTTTTGTCTTTGAATTAAAAAATAGAAATAACATTGTGCTAAACTTTTATTTTAGTATTAGTGAGTTTTTGCCAATTTGAAGTTTAGTTGTAGAATTTTTTTAATTTACAGCCCGGCTTTTATAAAATAACTCTTGCAAAAAGAAAAACCCGTCAGAGCTGTATCGAATAGGAAATGAAATTAGAAGGAGGTAAAATCCTTAAACATAATTTAATGCCATATTTTTATAAACACGTCTATTGCGAGACACCCTTTAATAATAATTTTATTGGGCTTTTCAAATTTTAAGCTTCTACCTATAACGCTTATAGTTTTACACATGTTCTGCACACACTTTAAGTGTCTGTGTCCATAATGGCCATATACCCAAAATTATACAAACTTGCCGTATTCATAGAAAATCAAAATAGATTTGAAATATATTTTAGTACATATTTGCATGAAAAATTTGTCATAAAACTCATTTCAAAGTTAGTTTATTTTCTATGAATACGGCAGTTAGTGTTTTATAATGTTTTGTGATTTGGGGCTATAGCGTTACGCACTTTGTGGAAGTTACAATTTTTTCCGCTTACTGACGTTAGCTATGTTTGAATCATGTACGTAACATGGAGACGCCCTTTATTATTAAATTTCTAAATAGGTTATAGCCTTTCAAATACAAAATTTCAAAACCGGTGGAGAAATAATAGAGTTCTGTACTGCGATTCACTAACATTTAACAATACGATAATCGTTATATTTGTCGACATTTTCAGTTGTTTTTAGAGCAAAAGCGAAAACAAAAGGAGAAAAAGCAGCAAATGATAGCTGTCAAAGTATTCAATGTACATACGTTAAATGTTAAAAGTGGCCCATCTATCATACATATAGTCGCTTTCTTAACAATGAGAAACTTGCTAACTATATCAGCTGGTTTTTAACAACAGAAAGTATCGTTAAAAGTGTTACTAAATAGCAAAATCGACAAATTTGCTGTTAAGACAATTTAGCGAAACGATAATCGTTAAAAAAGATTAGTGAGTCGCACTAAGTAGTAAATAGAAATAAGTATTAATAAATTATTTAAGTCCAGTAATAAATGACAAAAAAAAAAAAACTTAAAGATAATTTAATCGAAGTGACCAATTAAATTATTTTCATATTTTAAATTCCCTTTTAGTTAGAAGCCTCATACATCTCAAGTTGAGAAAATTTCGTAACCATTGTGAAACTTTGTGTGACGTTAGCAGTCTTATAATTTTAATTTATTTTCTTTTTTCTTTGACCTTTTTTTTGTTTAATTTTTGCTGTGGTTGAAGTTCTTTTTAAACTTTCGGCCTCTCAATGTCGATTTTCAAAAATAAAGAATTTATTTATTTATTTAAACCGAAGTTTCGTTGGAAAATCCCAACTTCATCAGAGAAATTTTATCGCCCTGTTCTCTTTTCTACTGCTGAAGGCATCAGAATAATTATAGTTTTCCCGGAACAGTATTATCGGTATTTTAAATATCGAAGCCAATCTTAACTATAATTTCGTTATGGATTGAGTAAATATTTATGCCTGAGATTAATTGTAGGGTCTTTTTAGACTTTGGTGATATGGTCAACCCTTTACGGTTTTTGTCTACACTGTGGCCACATTCCTAGACAGCCGAAACAATGTTTGAATTCCATAAAATAATCTTGGACATAAAATATTAAAAATTTGAGAAATAGGACGCTTTTTTGATCGAATAGATTTAGTATGTGAACTTTTTTTTATGAACTTTGCTCTTAATTGTTCTTGATGTTGAATAAACTCTAAATAATATTTCTTTGTATAGGATATGGTGACACGTGCTGTACGTCTACCGGTTCCTTTTGTAATCAAAGTGTGCATAACTAAAAGGAACTAATTAAGGCAACATTTGAACAAAGCAACACATACATTTTTCTACATGAGTAACAATAAACAAATTTTTCTTGAAACTCTAAACTTTATTTTCCAAAATAATCAATGGCACATCGTCGTCAAATATATTTGAAAATTACTTATTAACCAAATCAGGCCCGCGTTATCAATGAGAATGATTTCATTTCTACTTTACGAAAGTTATTTTACCTGTTGCGTAGGGAAAACCAGTTGTTATAGTGGCGGAGTGTACGAGAATTTTTAAGCAAATATTTTTATAATAACAGAGCTGCTTTGTAAAGATACGTTTTGCTACGCTTCATCATTGAAGTCATCTTATTCTACACAAATTTAATCTAACAGATTCGAAAACATTCTGTTTGTATTACGAATTTCTTACAATAAGCAGAAATTTAAGCAGAAATCCAGTATTTTTAATCTCCTTACTCTCCCTTTACCGACACTTAAACTTTAAAGCTTGTTTTGTCTAAACGCGCACACGATTTTTTTTTTTTGCAAATCTACATATTTACATGTTTGTATCTGTATGTGTGTGAATATAGGTTTGCACATATATATATATATAAAAGTACATATGTGTATACATTACACAACCAACCATATTTGATATTCACACAATTAAAAATGGCAAACAAAACTAAAGTTTTTTTCTGTTATTTAATCATTTTTACAAAATGCGAAATAGTATGAAAATATTAAACAACAATAAATGACCAATGGAAAGGGAAATCTCACCGATGTACGCAAAGAAGGCAGCAACAACATAAACACACTTTAGAAAATACCACAAAGAGGAAAACAATTATTAAAAATCAAATAAAATTTAAAAAAAAATTCTCACACATACACAAAATTCACGGTCAATTTATTAACGTGACGCTACGTCAGTCTATCAGTTACACGAAGACTTGGTGAGTTTATCTGTCAGTATGACAGCGAATGTGCGAATGACTGAATTTGATGTGAACAACAAAGAAATTAATTTGAATTTGTATCTCGTTTTTTTTTTTTTTTTTGGTTGTTGTGCTTCGATTGTAGTTTTGTTGTTTTAAAATTTGGCATTTTTTTTGGCAAAAATTAAATCAAAAATCAAAGTTAAAAAAAACTGTACAAAAATATTATGTAATATGTAAATGAATTGCTAAAATCATTAAACATGCTAATCAATACGCAAATAAAAAAGGGAGTCCAAAAATTTACACAAGATTTTTAAAAAATTTTTTTAGATTAATTTCTCATTGATTTTTAAAGAGCAGAAAAAAAGGTTTTGTGTGCAGTAGCAGTTCGGTATTGAGTACTATTTTGGTGTAAATATTGATGAATTTATTTTCTTATCAAATTATTTCACGGTTTCTATGACATTTGACACTGCTTTGTGGCAACAATGTTCCGTCCGCAATAATATCATGCAAGATAAGTAACAACAGCTCTATTATTTTTTCTTATTATAGAGGACAAGTAATAGATGGTCCTTTGTTTTGTTTTTTTTAAGGAATAATTAAATGGTGCACGATATTTGCACTTTACCTTATATTATATTCGTTTTTCGACGATCACACGTAAAATCAGCACCCACTTTCTTATGTTCTATAATGAATACGAGAAACGAGAACATGTTTTTTTCTTTTAGGATGCTCATTTTTTAGACACCCTTTACGGTATTATTGGTGTGTACGAGGGCTGCAAAGTAATTTAATAAAAAGTAAGCAGCTGAGAACTATAAAATGCCTTGGTCCGCCTTAAAGAAGAAAAACCCTAGAAATTCTCGGACGTTGCAAGTTGTCAAAAGCAAACAATAATTGCCACGATTTCGAAAAAAAAACAGTTATGTTCATATAAGTTCAATCCAAGAGATTTTTTAACAGTATTTCTTTTCTTATATTTAGCAGAAATATATGAAATATATGTACGAACCGTATGTAAAAGAGAAGGAAAAGTTAAAAGATTCTCTAAACAGATTAATTGCATATATAAAAAAAAAAACAGTATACATCCATACAACCAAAAAATTCAAAGTTCATTAAATTATGTTGTTTTATAACATATTTTTATAGGAAATCTGTCAAATTTACCTAATTTAAAAAGAACAAGGGCAAAAGTTTCGTTTTAAACATTTCTGTAGCTCGTTTTGTTTTGATTAATGTTCCTTTCAACTAACATTATGACATTATGCATTGCTCTTTTAAATTTCTTGTTTATATGTATAAAGCATAAAAAAATAATTTAAAGAAACGACATGATTGCCAATTACGGTAAATTTTTTCTTTCCTTTGCCGTATATTTGAAAAAGGAACATTTGTTGTCAGTGTGCCAGAGGTATTTCTACAATGGGAATCAAATATTAGTAACAAAATATATTTTTATTGCAATTTAAATTAAAGAAAAGTTGGTGAAAAATAAACATCGCTTTACTCTTGGTACTTATTAAAAGCTTGTCACGTGCGACATCGTAAGTGTAAAATGTAAAAATTCCAAAAAAAAAAAAAATTTTTTTTAATTTTTTTTATCAAATTATAAATTGTTAAAAACTAACATTAGCTTCGCAATCAGCTACCCCAAAATATCCCGTTTAATATGTTTTAAGCGAATTTGCTCAATTGTCCGCTATTTAAAATTTTGAAAAATTGACATCAGATGCGCAATCAGAGACCCTAAAAACCCTGTGGTGCCAAGTTTTTTTTTTTAAATTTATTGAATCCATATGAAGTAAATAATTTTGTCGCGCTAAAGGGTAAAGGATGATAAAACAAAATTACAAAACTATAAATTAAAAAAACCAGGACACATATTGAACATAATAAAAAAAAATTTGATGGAACAAAATGTCGCATGCGACATGTAACGTGCGGCAGTAATTATCATTAAATAAAAAATAAACTACTTTATATTTTTAAATCAAATAAAATTTTTTATTAAGAATTATCACTGCATCACATTTTGGAAAACATTTGTAAAATAATTTTTTTTTTCTAAAAAGTTTGTTAGAAACTAAAAATGAAGTAAAGACAAAATAATTTCAATTCATTTATAATATTCACAGTTCAAAAATATATTTATTAAAAATTAAATTACAGGCACGCACGGCACAGCGCGCGTTCTTCTTACCTCATAACAATCAATATGATACTGAAACAGCATCTATAATGTTGTGAGTAAACAAGTAAGAATGATTAAAAACAAAATTTGCATTAGTGTTCAATCGATGATTCGAACAAAAGAAAAAATATATGTACAAGGCGTAATACAGAGAGAACAGTGATGAAATCGTCTAACCAAATTAATAATGATATGAATATATCTCGTATTCTTATTTACAAAGTTAGTTGGTTAAATAGATGATGTTTACGACGTACATAACATAAGGTAGATAGATATGCAAAGAATGCTGATGAAGGACGTAGCGGTCCAGAAAGTGCAGCATTACATTCTGCTATCGTCTAATTTTTCTTGTTTTCTTTGGAAAACGTCTGCACACATATGTAAAATAAATTTTCTTTTTAAAAAGATTTTCAGAAATTAAAAATGAACTAAAGCCAAAATAATTTCAAATCATTTATAATATTCACATTCTAAAAATTCAATTAATAAAAATTATATAAGTCGCATTAAAGTATTTCATTAGGTTTTGCTGAAATCAGTGTTTAAATTGTTCGGCTTTAAAACGACTTTTGTTTTTGTCGCATGCGAATGCCTTCGTTTCTTGTAGTTATCTTTAAAAGGAACAGTTTCCTAAAATTAACCTTCGCCTTTTCGAAAAACAAAATAATAATTTGACATATGATTTTTTTGACTTTCAATGGAGAAATGCTCATATAGACAAATTGAACAACATATAAGATAATATGAAATTGCCATAAAGTCAAATAAATCCCTAAAAATCGTAATTTCACCAATAAATTGAAAATATACCAAAATCACGAAATAAAAAAAAAATTCACCAATATTTAATCAAGTTAAAAAAATAATCACAATTAAAAAAAATATATATATCAATTCACCAAAAACCAAAACTATGAGGAATAACACAAAAAGTCAAATCTATAAATTCATCAAATGTTTGAAATTAAGAGATGCATGATGATAGACTAACGCCACAATAAATTGAAACATTGGCAACAAATTGAGTTTTGTCTAATAAAATCAAAATTACAGCAAACCATTTTCATTAACACTTGAAACAAAAAATAAGTAAAATTAAGCCTGACTAAAATATTTAGGGCAAGATTTAAAATTTTTTTTCAGATTTTTTGGGTTATTTATATAAGATGACGAAAATTATTTTATTTAAGGCGAACCAAAAAAGTAGATAGTTTTAAAAAAATTTACTAAAAATATTTTCTCTTCCATTACTTCTTGAAAATTTATAATTTTTCTTTTTTAATAATATATCAAACATTATTAACAAAACTTAATTTTCCATGCCCGACTAAAAGTCTAGTGTTAAATTTATGAACTTTTAAATATTAGGATTTAGTTGCTAGCGATAGAATTTACGTTAGTGTTGATCACCCTGACATTTTGATTCTGATAAATTTTAGGTATTTGTATATTATTTTAAATTTTATTGTTTTATTTTATTTTAAATATATATATATATATATATATATATATATATATATATATATATATATATATTTGTATGTATGTATGTATCTTTTTCCTAAACCGAAAGTAATAACTAAATAAATAAAGTTCCCTAAAATTCAAAACGATCCTCGATCATAGAGTTACATATAAAATCGCACCAGAAAGTTTTTAATATTCACTTTTAGATTTTTATTAATTTTTTTTTTCGAAAATTGTTTATTCACGGTGTGATTTTTTTTTGCTGTTATTCACATCACATGGAACGAACATTTGTTTAAATTTGCCAATTTTTCGGTATAATAGTTATTAATTAATTTTTAATATATGGGTAAATTTTTTTTTACATTATTGTTTCGCTAATAGCTTTTCTTGCTATTATGTATTTTAAATTTTATACCATATTTTGCGAATGGGCAATTAATCAAAATAAAACATTTTCACGGCTACGGTTTCATGATTTAATTGTTGGATAAATTCCGTATTGAATGTAAAGAAAAGTTCTTATTGTTGAAATAGATACAACATTAAATCTAAATATATACTCGTACTACGATAAACTAGTGCTGGTTATTCGGTGGTACTAAAAACTATACAGGTGACAATTATTCCCTTTAAAGAGAGCATTAGGCGATAACTCTAATTAAGCTATAGCTTTACAACATGATTTATTGGAACCTTTGGCGGAACCAAATTTTTCTCATACATTTAATAACTCTCATTTGACTACAATGTGTTTCGTTTGATGCTTAACAGCCATAAGGTGATAAAAATATAGATTTCGAGGTTAAAAGGCAATACAAATTTTTACCTCAAGAAGTCCTTGTTAGTAAATAGACTTAAAAATTATTTCAATTGAATTAAAAATTTCTGCTTTTTATAGGAAATTTATTATTAAAATCTACTTAAACAAATTTAAAAAAATATCTGTATATTTATTTAAAAATCTATTAAAAATGAAGTATAAAAACGTAAAATAGTTCAATAGAAACATATCTAAACTTCAAATTACAATAAAGCAAGAAAACAAAATTATTTAAGAAACAGAGGGCGAAATATAATTTTTGCAACTACAATAAAAGCTGAACGACACAAACAAATAACAACAACATAAACTAATATAAAAAAACAACACATCATTTGGAGCTTGGCCTTGAAAAACTAAAAGAAAGATCAGCAGCGGCAAAGTAAAATATAACAACAGAGAAATCAAAAAAAAAACGGCAGCAGCATCAACAGAAAATCGCCAAGAAAAAGGAAAAAAAAAACTAAAACGTGATAATGCAGCAATCGTACATCGCCAAGAAAAAAAAAACTTGCTTAAAATATTAGATACCACTACAAACATAAGAACGTTAGCTGTATTAGTGCATAATAATGTAACTTTATATGTATGTGTATTTGTGTGTCAGCCCTCTGCTATTTGAGCAAATAAATAAAAAAAAAACAACATCAAATAATAAAAATTTAGCAAAATAAAACTTTTGATTAGAGCATCTCATCAATACAAAAAGTATCTCAAAAGCAGCAGCTTCAGCAAAAACATCATTTCTATATGTTGTTGTTTTCTTTGGGTTTGATACAGCTTTATATGTATGTATGTATGTGCAAACTTATTGCCTTGAGTTGTTGTAAGAGAGGGAGTCTTTGATATTTTGTACTTCTAAGGCTTAGAACCCAAGGAATCAACAAATTATTTGATGGTTTTGTTCTTTTTTTTGTAATTTTTGGGGCTCCGTTTTGAATTTATTTTTAAGTTCAAATTCGAATCTTAAAAACAAAGCTGCATTCACACATGTGGTTTTATTTAAGCCGTCATCTTAAAACAGAGATAATAAAAATCATTCTCGTCATATTAATTTTATAATTTTTTAAAATTTTAAAATTGTCTTTGTTCAAAAGGGTACTACAAAATGATCTCGTAAGTCCTAAAAATAACGAATTATTAGCTTAATAGCCGCTAAGGCGTTTGTCGGTTTAATTGGCTGTTGTATGGATGCGTAAGAAGTAAACAAGAAAAGCTAAAAAAAAATACAAAATAATGACGTATACAATTACGTCCTACAGAAGTAACCGCTACGCACTACAATTAGTTGTTTAACTTCTTGAAACAAAGAAAGCCGTAAAATACCACAAGGTCCTTCTGTGAGGGGTGACTTATAACTGTTGGATATTGAAAATATATATTTTTGTCTTAGTCAAAATATGAAAATGAAGCGACTCAACACTGTTTGGTTTACGTAATTCAAGGAAAAACTAAAAAAAAAAATAATATAAGCAAGACTCAATTTACACTATGAAATATTTCATGAAACTAGCATGAAATTTTTGCCTGGTGCTGAAGCCAGAAGGGTAAGCAATATGGCATGGCTTGAATTTTGAAGGGATCTTGTTGTTGCTTACGGTTTATTTAAAGTAACTCATATCGCTGAAACTGGCATGGTATAAATCGGGACTAAGTAAGAAGTTTTAATATATGAAATGAACAAACTTCATTCAATCCAAAATTGGTCATATATAGCCGTATGTTATAAGGGCACTCCTCCTTTAAAAATTTCATTAATATATTCTCACACATTCTGTTTTTTTCTGTTGTTTTTAATTACACATATAATTGTTTTAATTAATGATGTAATTCAAAAATTTTGCATTAATTTTTCAAGTGAATATTTAATTGAGCCAATTAAATAATTAATTAAACTTCGATCTGAAAGCAAGTAAAACCTTTATAAGGTGCAAAAAAAAAAACAACATTCAGTAGAATTGATAACTTCCTGCTTTTTTTGAAGTCGGTTAAAAACTAATTTGAGTAAATAAGAGGTTGATAAAAACTTTCGCTTTACCGATAATACAACTAGCAGTAATTTTTTTCTATACACAGACGCGAGCACGATTGCACTGTTTGATGCAATAATTGTAGCATCATCTTAACAATTGGTATTGTATCTAATAATATCTTTTTTTTTTGAAAATTATGTGCGTTCAAGTTTGTCTTGTAAAATAAAAAATAGAGACTACGAAAATATTCATAAAAAGATAGGAATATTTTAAATGAATGTTATTTAATTTTTAACTGACTTTAAAAAAGGAGAAAGTTATCAATCCCTCTGTATATTTGTTTGTGCTCGTAAAACTCATTAATTTCTAAAATTCTTTTTTTGAAATATGTTTTTAATTAAATAGTGATGCCTACAGATTGTTTCCATTTAAGGAAAAATAGTTCATAATTTTAAAAATTATAATAAAATAGATAAATGAAATGACGAACTCAATCCTGCTTAGGTATAAATATAATTAAAGCTTATAATGAATGTGAAGAAATATTTTTTTCGTTAAAAATAAGGAAAATAGCTATAGATGGCGGACCATAATGTGGGTGGTCTTATATAGTAAGGATTTAGCATTGATTGCCCTTCATTTTTTTAGATGGCGGACCATAATGTGGGTGGTCTTATATAGTAAGGATTTAGCATTTATTGCCGTTCATTTTATTTAATATATTTAAAACGAATGATTTTGTAAAGTGTTACTATGTGAGGGAGCATTCTCAATTATCATATTCTCAAATAACTTCGACAAATTTTGCTAAGGTTAACAAAGTTTAAAATATTTTTAATTTAGAATGTAAACTAAAGCTGGATAATAATTTTTTTTATTATTTTTTAATTTAAAAGAATAAATTTTTAAACAAACGTGCAATTCAACACTGATAAATAAATTTGAAAATATCTAGATAAATTAACAGAAAAAAAAATATATATATATAAATTTGTGCGTGATAGGTTACGTAATGCATATATGTATGTAAGTATGTATCTATGTATGTGTACATAAATATTTGGTTTCGATCAGAAACAAAAAGCACAAATATCAAACTCCCTTTTAGAGTATCACAAACGCACGCGTGGTAGTTGTGGTTTTTGTTGTTGCTTCTCTTAACAATTCTCGTTTTATTTATATTTTGCAAAAAACCTTTTTAATACTTTATATTGGAACGTAGTTCTAATACGTGACTTACAAACTAAATTAAAAAATTCAAGGTTGCATATGATGGCTTTTTATATCAATTTTAAACTAATCCAAAAAAAAAAAACAAAATAATTTTACGGGATTTTTAGATTTATTTCTTTTTAAATTTCTGCGAATTTTTTTCTTTATTTCTTATTTCGTATCTTTCGTTAATTTGTAATAGCCAATAAGTCAATTGGAGTTTTATAACAAAAAAAAAAAAAATAAAAAATAAGGAACAGGAAAGGTACAACTCAAAGTTTTATTGGTTTTTGTATCATTAAATTAACCTCAAATTTATTTCAGGAGGTATTTTGTAATTTCCTGATGTCAGTTAAGCGCTTTTTTAAGGAAAGGCTAGATTGTCGCTTAAACCCCTGGCAGCATATCTTTACCTTTACCAATTCCATACATTCATAATTCAAGCATGTATTTTCGATGATTTTATTGTAAAAAATAACACAAAATTTAAATTTGTATGCATTTGTTTGCCTTTTTTTTTACAACCCGGAGCAAATTATTTTCTCTCTAACCAGGGCTCTGTTGGAACTCATACTTGTGCTTTATTTAACAATGAAGCAGACATTGCTACCAGCGCAGCCTAGTGACTATTTAATGCTAAGTGTTCCTTTTATTCTTTGTCCACTACACCATGCAATACTTGCCACGTGTAGGGGTTTCAGATATCATTTTATTATTAATAATTCTTGGCAGTTTGATGTTTTTTTTAAGCTTTAAATTCGATTTCAACGAAATTTTGATATGCTATGGTAAATCGCCAAGGTACCTTTTAATTTCCCTAAATGCAACAACATCTGATCTTGTCACTCTTGACTATTAAATATGATAGCTTCTCTACTAAAATGAATCAATATCTCATACATATTTCTTTCATGGAAAAATTTTAAGCACAAGGACACAATTCACCTTACAGTATTAAGGACTTAATTCATAACTGCACTTGCTTTTTACATCTGGTAATTAAAATATTAAAAAATTTTCTAATATTTTATTTAACACTTTATATTAAAATTAAAAAAATACTCTACGTATTTACGAGTAGTACTGATCATTTGTATTGACTTATTAGTTTTAGAGTAATGTTATATAGTTTTTTAGAATTATTATTACTGTTTTAAATCTTATTTAAAAAAAAAATAATTAAATATTAATTTAATTTGACCAGTCGTTGTTGTCTTTCAATCCCAGTCTAAATCATTAAAGCAGAGATTTTATTTAGCAGCTTGACGATAAAGTTGTAAAATCCAATAGTGTGTTGTAGTAAAGTTTTAGTAAAAAAAAAACACACACAAAAATAAAAAATCCTAAACTTAGGGTGTTGTCCATACAACAGCTGGACCATGATCAATGTTATAAATGATGTCTAATATAAAGAACCACAACACATTAAAAAATTATCATAAAATTGTAGTTTTTATTAATGAGCAAATCAAGCCATGAATTAACGAACTTCATTAATTTTCATATAAAATGCAGTGACATGTAACTCATGTAAATAACTTTTTGCAAAAATAAAAAAAAAAAATAAAAAATTATATAAACGTGTTTTAAAGATTATGTTTTAATTGAAAATTTTATAAGTATGATTTCAATTAGATAATTGTGTCACATAAAACTTTATTTTGCAAAATTAATAGAAAAACAAATGATTCAACTTTAACCTCAATGACAATGAAAATTGTCTGTCATCAGTATTTCAATATCAACTAAATTTACAAATTATTTTAACACGATTATTGTTGCAATTAAAAACAGAGAAAAAAAATCTATATTTTGAGGTAAACTGTTATAAAGCCTTATGAAGATATGAAGATATGAATTTTTTTTTAGCATATGTACAGCACAACTATCTTCTACATAAAAGCTATTTTACAAGAGAGTTTTTTTTTTTTGTAACAAAATTTTAACAAAATTTTTAATTGGTGTAATAAAAATAATCTTTGAATATAATGCCCTTTTACTTCAACTAAAAAAAAAAAATTTTTTTTGATTGTCCTATTTTTTTTAATTATTAAAGTTATACTAGTATGCACCTTTCACCAAATTTATTAGAGAAAGGCCTTTTTTTAATTAAAAAATTTTTTCAAAAAAAAAAGCTTTTTATAATTTTTTAAGAACATAATTTTTATTTAAATTTAATTTTTGCTAAATTTATGTTTTTTTTTTAGAATTTGAAAATTTAAGAAATTTAATAATAGAAATTTTACATTTTTTCTTTTCTAATTTATTAAGCACTAGGTCAGTTATTTATAAAACTGACCTAGTGCTTAATAAATTGGAAAAGAAAAAATTTTTTAAAAAGGTCAAAGAAACATTTACATAGAAATTGTACATTTGAGAATTTCAACCGATTGCTTTTTACAACATTTTATTAAAAAAGGTTTATTTTGTTGAAATTTTTTGAGAACATTCAATATTCTAAAAAACAGAAATAAAACAAGCTTATGCACGTTAAGTTTTTTTGTTGTTATTAAAAAGAATTATTAACTTTGCGAAGAATTTTCTTTTTAATTTTAAGAATTAAGAAATGTCCAAATAAGTTTTCTAAAAAGTTTTTACACAAAAAAATTTCACTAATGTATTGTCTGAAGCTTATACTCAAGTTTTGGTTTAATAAACTTCATTTTCGCATACCAGCCATTTACGGGTACAACAGACGACACAAAACCGAACCAATATTATTTAAAATCAATTATTTTATTTAGTTTTTAAATGACATCATGCCCTCGTAGTGGGGATGATGTACATTCTTGCCATTATTATTCTTAATGCTCTAGCGCAGTTTTAAAATAACGCCTTTGCTTGAAATTAATACGGGTGCTATAAAATAAAAAAAAAAGATATTAAAAAAATTGTCATGACAAATAGACAAAAAAGTTTATTTGTTTTTTTTTCAAACAACAAGCAAACAGCTAAGACTACTGGTAAATTGTTGTTGTTTTTTTTATCCTAAATGCCTATCAATTAATAATTAATAAAATATAGATTTATAACTATTAAAGCAAATAAAGCTACAAACTCAATATCTCTTTTTTTATGACTCTCCACAACAAAACGACAGAATGCAATAAAACTGTGATTTAATATTTCATTTTCAATTTTCAATTTTTTCTTTTTCAATTTTATTATATTGCTTTGAATGCACCACAATTTCTATAAGAAAAAAAAAGTCATGTGCAATTGAGCGTAAGTAGCTGTGTGTGAGCGTACGAGTGAGTGAGTGTTAATCATATCAAGAAAATATGCGCCAATTATGCACAAGACCAGTTTAAATAAATAAGTTAAGTTACTCATCGACTTTGATGCCAGTTTTTTTGATGTGGATGATGATGATACATTTGAGCTGTTGTATCATTTGCAAGTAACAACAAAAACATCAACATCAGTAACGATATTTTGATATGATAATTGAAATGCGTAGAGTGTAATACACTTCATTACTGAATTTAAATTTGGAATTATATTGGATGCATTACAACTGCCCACATCTAATTGCCTGCGAATAGAACAATATTTTTTACTTATTTGAATTTTAATCTACTCGACATAATGATGAATGTGTGCTGGTATGGGCCACAAAAGGCACAGTGTGATTAAGAGTAAGAAATCCAAATGATTTGCAGAGGTTTTTTTAGAGAATAAAAATATGCTTGTGGTAAGATCACATCGTTCACTGCAACAAAAAAAAAATAATATTTTAATTTTTTAACAAAAATTAGTGCTAGGAGTGGCATAGTCCTCCTCCCAGTCAGAAGATTATCTACACCAACGAATAAGTTGTGATAAATATTTATGCACTTTCTACATAACATGACCACATTTAGGAATCGTGAAATTTTTTCTTTGCAGAAAAGACATATGTATTATTTTATTAATGTCCTCATTTATTTGCTTTTAGAAATTTCTACAAGTTATAATTTAAAGTGCCCTCCTGCTGGCTTAAGGTTGGTTAATTGTCATATCAAATTACAAATTTTATTGTAGTTGTTGTACGTATAATGCCACACCAACAAACAAATGTAATAATTACTAAAATTGTTCAAAAACTACTGCATTAATTGCAACAACAACAATAGCGACATTACCACCGCCACCACCACCTGCAATATAACGTTTTTAGTGCGGTTGTTGTTGCTGTAATTTTTTTTTTTTTTTTGGTTTTTCTTAATTAAATAAACTAAATGACAACTAAATTAGTCTTATTTGACATGTTAACTCTGTTCATGTGTTTATTTATTTTTTTGTTGTTTTTGTATTCAAATCTGAATGTGTAATATTTTTTAAAGTATTATTTTCACACATGAATACATGCCACAAAAATTAATACTATTGTTATACAAAAACAAATTAATTCTATTCACATTAAGATTTTTTAAAATTTATGCATTCAGTAGGCGAATTTAACAAATTTGAAAACTGCATTGCGTGTTGAAGTTTATTTATATTTGATGACGATTTCATTTTACGAAAATTAAAATGAACAGATTTAAGAACAAGTCTTTTGCGTTAATCAAAGCTGGATTAATTATGCGAGGAGGGTACGAAAAATTTCAACATTATATTTAAATGGAGGCCAAGGCGAATTAATACAGGTGACGCACGGCTACAACAATGCAACATCACAAAAAACAACAGGGATGTTGTTGCTACAAAATCTAGGTATGTTGTCAAAAATAATTGTTTAAAAAAGCAAAATATAAAATTAAAAAAAATTAACAAAAGTAAATTAGAGTTAAACCTCGACTAACCGGTTGTCTATTAATCGGTTACATTTATTAACCGGCATGAGGTTCTTTTATTTTTTCCTCTATTATCCTTACTTTAGATTTATACTTTTATTAACCGTGCTTTACATTTATTATCCGTGCAGCATTTATATGGTTTTTATTGTGTAAACCTAAATCCGGTGTTTCCCCTTTTTTAAGTTCACGTGTCTACACATAAGAACATATTTCAGCTTTAATTTATTTAGTAAGTGAAATTTGATCTGCTATGGATTGATGGTTCCTTCAAATAGTAAATTACCAAAAAGAGACAGAAAAGTTCTTTGAATTAAAGACAAAATTACTTTGATTCATGAATACGACAAAAACATATCTGTAAAGTTGTTGTTTCTGTATACATATTTTGATATAACCTCTATTAACCGTGTATTTCGATTATCCGTACTGGTGCCGGTCCCACGAGAGCCGCATAATCGAGGTTTAACTGTATAATATAATACGTATAAGATTTTTTTGTTATTTGAATTATAAGTATTGGCCGCGAGGCTTTGTTTATTATTTAATAAAATAAATTAATGAAATGATTATATTTCTTCAACCGCATTGTACTGTTTTTTAATTTTTTTTATCAGGAATTATTAGTATTAAAAAGGCATTAAATGTTTTGAATTTTTTTTTTAAAATTTATTTTTGACAATTTTTGTAAATAATTTTAATTTGTATTGACAACTACAACGTAAACAGCTGATGAACCTTTTCGTCCGTGCGTTCACCTGTGTTATTTCGCCATGAATGAACGCATTTAAAAAATATAAATATATAGTTACTTGATTTTAAATAATTGCTTCAGCTGCATTACCTTCTATACACATAATTTTGAATTCCTCATTTCAATGATACAGTCTACAGTGAGGCGAAAATCAATTATTTTGGAAATAAGTTTTTAATTTTTAAAGGTTGGACCAATTAAAATTAAATTTCAGAAGCAGAGAAGCATTTAACCAAAACTTTTAGATGACGCGTAATAGGGTCCTAAATTAGGCGTTTTGTACGGCCTGTCTCTTAAACTTATGATTAGACACTCAAAAATAAAAACAAACCGTAAAGTTATCATGACAAATAATTTACAATTTCAAAGTCTGAAACCTAAATTTTTTTCGATAATTTTCCGACACTATTTTTTAGTTTAGTTTCTAGAAAATAATAAAACTTGAAAAAATTGATCTTTTACTAAAATTGAAAATGTACGACTTTAAGCTGAAAACTTATAAAAATTTTCATTAAAAAAGTATCAGAAATCCATCCCCTATAAAAGAATTTTTTTTTTAATTTATTCGTTGCAAAACCGAAGGTTAGCAGAAAGCAAAGAACAACTAAACAGGATTTGGGTAGTTTATAGATTTCGCGTAGCCAATTTAATCGACATTTATAATGAATTATTCCTCGTATTCATTTTTTTTTTAATTTGTACATTAAATACATGACATTTACAACGTAGAAAACCTTAGATAGATAGAGGCGAAAAATACTGATGACAGAGTTAGCGATATAGAAAATGGTGCAATATATTTTGCTCGTGTCTAAATTTTCTTATTTTCTTTCAAAATGATCATAAACATTTTTTAATAAATTTTTTCTGTAGAAATTGAAATATACGTACATACATGAACTTGAGATGATTTAAAAATTATTTATTTGCTTGAAATTGTAAAATAGCTCAACTAATAATATCAAAAATTAAAATATTATTTTAAATATGTTTTATCTGGACCTTTTTGAAGTTGACTTATATTAAATAAAATTTCAATTTTAGGAAGTATCTTTTAAAATTTTAAAGTTTTGATCCCAAAATTAAAATCATTTTTAGAAAGCTTTATACGAATTTATTACTTCTCAAGGTCAAAGTTGTGTAAAAGTAAAAAAAAAAATATGTTGTGGGACTTTTGATTTTGGGACTTCTGAAATTTGGAATATTTTATTTTTTTAATTATATCTACTAATAAATAATGTAGTGCATGTTAAATATTTTTAATTCTTTTGTAAGTAAGAAACATAATTGCCCTATTCACAAGCCCCCTAGTACGTGCTAAGTGCTAACAAAATACAACGGTGCTAGCTGTGTTGTTGGTAATTTTCATGCAAACATGCGATACAACACTTAGTACTTTTTTTCATATGTTTTTAAAACGTTGTATTTGTTTAAATGTTTTATATTTAAATGAATTATTATTTTTGTGTTCATGTGTGAATTATATTAAATTAAATTGAATTAAAAGATATTTTTATTAGTTTTATTTATTTCATTTATTGATTTGACTGATTTATTAGAAAGTTGAAGCTGATTTATTTCCAAAAATAAAATTTTTACAATAAAAATTAAATGACTGTAGAAAAAACTTTGTGAAGATAAAAGGAATAATATTAAATTCTTTCAAATAATTTTTTATTTTCTGGTAAATCGGAAATATCCCTCGTAAATAAAACTTAAGCTTTTTAAACCAGTTCTGTATATAATAAAAATTCTCTTAGATAACTTTTAGGCCTTTAGCAAATATAATAAAATACTAAAATCGCAATAGTATATTTTTTTTGCATATTTTTATGTTTAACTAAATAAAACACAGTTCAATTATAATTTATAGGCCTATTTGTATTTCTAGTCAAATGCACATAACTGCATTAGATATTTTGTCATATAGATTTTTGTTTTTGGTTTTGGTTTATTTGTAGTTGTAAAAATTTTACAAACAATTAGACAAATCGAATCAAACAACCAAGTAATAATAATAAAACCAAATAAAGTGAAACGAAAATGTTATGAAAACGAAACAAATTTGCTTGAAAATTACAAATTTTATTTTAACTTTGGTTGGATAGTGGGAAGATAGGTTCCATTAAGCAACCCAACTGATAGCGCTGAACTGGTAACGTCCAATGTTACTTCGATTTTTGACTGCACACAGAGGAAGAAGATAATTAAAGTTACCATATTATGATTGTATAATACAGTTGTATTCAAATCAATAGTAGTTTAAAACAAGAACTGATAGAAAAGCATTCTGTCAAAAATTATTTGTCTGTCGTTAGTTAGATTTTTATTACATAAGATCGAGCCTAGCGTGTTATGTGTGCTTAAAAATATATTATGATTGCTAATACAATATCAGTTTATATTCAAATGCTGATAAATAGCTGTGATTCAAATGTTGCTTAAAACAACTTTAAATTATTCAGCGCAACCATATTTTGTTGTAGAGAACATAATATGGTGTTATCACCATACTGTAACCATGTTTTTCCTTGCAACAGAAATTTGTTGTTTTCGATTAAATATGTCATTTTTTGAGTCAAGTTCTTATCATTTGAGAACGTGTGGATTTTTTATTTTCATATGATGTTCACTTCTGGTATTGGATAGGGTAAGAGGCTGAACTGGGTTAAATTATAGGAAGGTAATAAATAATTCCTAATTCAAACACGATAGATAGTATGAGAGCAATAATGCAATAAATATTCTAACAATACCGGGAGTATTAAAAATGTTTTTTGTTTAGTAAAAATACAACATTATTAAATTTTTAATTATTAAAATTATTATAGTTAAGGAATATTGATTCCGGTATATCGACATTACGAAAAAGAGCACTTGGATAATTTGGTTGCAATTGAGATTTGAGTAGGAAAATAAATGAATCGTTCAAAGTGACCTAAACAGCTGATCTCATAAACAACAGAGCTTCAGGGGGGATAAAATATAAATTTAAAAAATAAGACAAGAAGGCTATATTTGGCTATGAGGAATTTTATACCCTTCACCATATATGTAAATCTGGTTTAGTGAAGTAACTCCAATCAAAAAAACAAATACTGAGGTGACAGAGAATTAAAAAAATAAGAAAAAAATTAAGTGCTAATATATAATTTTACATAAAAATGTCATGGACTTTTAATAAGTTTAGCATTTTTAAACAATTTTAGTACTTTCTAAAAGATCTTTACAAAAGCTTTTAAATGATACCCAATTTGATATATTAAAAAATAGTACTTTTCTATCAAAAGTTACTCGGCTCATAACTCGGAAAATATCAAAGAGCCCCAATTTTTTTACCTCATGTTCTTCTTTTTTTTAATTGTCTATGCCAAATATAATTACTTTTTGATATGAGTTACTTCACTGAACTAGATTTGTTCCAAATGATATGGAAAAATTAGAGGGAGGCGTGGTATTTTGCCCACTGTCTCGAAGGACATGACGCGATCTTGCTGATTTTCAATAGCAAAATTTTCGAAACTATGTCTGATTTTGTGAATTATATACATTTTGTCTAGCTGATCTAGTACCTTGTCATACACAGACAGACAGCCAGAACCCAGAATATATATACTTTATGGAGTCGAAAATGGATAATGTAGACATTACGCACGGAATGCCAAATTTAGATGTTCCCTTTTTCCACTTTTTTGTGGTGAAGGGTTTAAAAAAAAGCTGGATTTCTTACTGTGTCTCGTTTACAGAAAAAACTTTTATACGGTTAACAGTTAAGTGGATTTCTTATTTCATGAAGATACATCGTAAAGTTTAAAATATACTGAAATTTTCAAACATTAAAATTGTGTTGAGTTAAAATTACGATAAACAATTTTTAAGCAGCGTTTGTTGGTGAAGTGTTTTTGAGAGGTTAAAGCGAATGCGATTCTGCAACAATAAAATAATTTTATTTACTTTTGATGATATTTTAAAGAAGCTTTGCTAAAGCTTTTGCCAGTGAACTGAAATTGTTGCTTGAAAGGCAAAAAGAAATAACACGTCCTGCGTACTTTAACCAATTGAAGCCAACTTTAAAAACCGCAGTAGATAACCGTTACATACAGCAAACTATAACATTCTTGTTGAGAAATTACATAATAAAATTGCTTAACGTACCTTGTCATTTTGATGTTTTCTTTGTCGTTTTTCATACATTTATGCAATTAAAGATATTTAAATTGTATTTGAATCAGTAGTTAATGATATGTAAAACAACAACACTTACTTAAATTAAAAAAAAAAATGTTTTTTTGTAGTTTTCTTTTTTGCAAATGTAATAAATATTTATTTTTGTAACACAAAATTCAAATGTTTACTTTTTTAGAATTTGTTTTGTTTTCCAAACGTTGTAAAGTATTTAAATTGGGTGCTGAAACAATAAAAAGACATTTATGTAATGGGGGTAAAAAATTTTAAATAACTAAAAATAAACTTTCAATTTAATCATAATTTTGTAAATATTCCTAAATGATTTATAAGAGAGTTTATTCGGTAAATTCGAATCTGATATACTCTTCTTCCTATAACAAATGCAAGCGCTGAGTCATTTATCAAAATAATTGAAGAACTAAATACCAGGTTTTAATATATTTTTTAATAGACTTAAGCATTAACATAGATACTACAATAAACTTTAGAGATAAAATAATTTAAATTGTAGAAAATTCGTCAGTTTGTTTGGGCAGATACATTCAAATGTCAAGGCAATCTGAGTTCCTTAATAATAATATGTGGATTTTTTTTCGTATTTGGGGGGCATGAGGTCGAGAATATGCGGATATTATTAGGTTAAGTAGCTTTAGATAATTTTAACGAAAGATACAGAAGCCCTAAAGGAAGTGTTGAATATCGATGTAGAGGCTATTCAGATTTGGTTGCAAAGAATACAGAAGAGCCCACAAAGATGTCCATTATAAAATGTGTACATTTTTATTTCCTCACATCAGTAGCATCCAGCAATATTTGCATTCATAATGAAAGCTTTTCTGCAGTCACAAATTGTTTGAAAGGAAACGATGTTGGAATTTTTTCATATAATTATTTAAATATAAAAAGTTTTGCATAGATTTTTACCTTTGAGTGACTTCAGCATGCTTGCTGACCAGCCACCTCAAGGCAAACCATATTCATTTGCCTGATCAATTCCATGCTGGTTTCCTCCAAAAATATACCAGCTCTCATAAGAGGATTAAGGATAGGTTAGCGTGCTCACGCCAACAAACTATCATATGAATTAACCCGATACACTTGGGTCCTTATAGACCTCTTGTGAGGGACTACATGATGCTTTAAAGAATCTTTAGTCCGTATCTGTGCATTCTATTTGATGACCGTACAAATGAAAATTTTTTTCTTGTATCGCAGTTCAAAATATCTGCAAGATTTTCCACAGCCTTAGGCAGAAGCCACGCAATGAGCGGCTGAGCGGCGAGTTTGAGCGGCAAGTGGCTTATTACTGAGCGTCATTTCTGAGCGGTTAGTGCGGTTAGTTGTTAAAATGCCATTGTCAAAAAAGGTTTGTTTTAATGTTTTTACTCGAATATCGTATTCATATTTACAAGAATTAAATACGTTCAAGAAAAAAAGAAGATTTTTTATTATTAGAACCTAAATAAAATGTATTAAATGAATATATAAATTAAATAAAATCTTGCCATTGCAACCACAAATTTCACCAACGTCACTCCATATTTTATCAGTTATATTTTTATTTTTAAAATTTGGTAATCTATCTTGCCATAATAACGGTCGGCTTTGTACTGATGAAATTATAAGCTTTACATTCACTTTTGCCATGTTTATACTTTGCCGCTCAGAAATCAACTGAAAATTAGAACAAGTTCTATTCCTGAGCGTCGCCGCTTAGCCGCTTAAAAATGCTGCTTACCCGCTCAGAATTGCCGCTCATTCCGTGGCCACTTCAATATTATTCCATATGTTTTAATTTTTTGCCGCTCACCGCTCTGCCGCTCATTGCTTGGCCTCGGCCTTAAACTACTTAAAATATACGCCCACTTCATAGAAAGCAGTAATGCCCATCGAGAGATTAAATCTCATGATATATACTGAAACAGCCTATATAATGTCAAATTTTTCCGGAGTGGAGGGTGGCGGTTGATTACAATATTGGGACTCAGATTAATCTACCGGTCTTGGAGCTATAATTCTTATCAAGCAAATAGTTTTATTTAAAATATTTTGTAATCTTCCTTATCGACATCAGGCAACACCAATTTCGATATCGAGTAGACATTTGATAAGAAATTTACTACGGCTCCACTGGTTTAGGGTGAATGACCTTACACTGCTCAAGCAGCCTGCACTTTATTCTCTTCGTAGCCGTTAATGTAAAAACGTGTACTTCAAATATTTTTTTTTCGTTTTTAGTAATTTTTTTTTTTTTGCAAATCTATATATGACTTAAGAAATAAAGGGGACATCAAGTATATGTAGTCTATTTTATTGCCTAACCTCAGCACTTTCATCTAAATGAGTTATTGCAAGAACGTTTTCATGGCCGCTAAGTATTTTTAAATAACTCATGTTATACTTTTTGATTTCATCTTTTATACTTGGAACATCGAGATCATTAAATATTATGTTACTTCTGTCATGTCATGGAGCATTTGTTTTAAATCTAACAGTTTTAGACTGATATTTTTGAATAATATCGATGTTGGAGTAAGAAGCTGTGCCCCACAATTGGATACCATAAGTCTATACAGGTTTTAATATTGTTTTAAACAATAGTAATTTGTTATTAAAACTTAAGTTTGGCTCTGGCCTGAGAAGCCAATATATTTTTCTTGTCTTGCCTTTATGTTTAGTTGTTTTCTCTTCATTTTGAAATGTGTTAAGTTAACTTGAAATATGAGACATTGAATATCTCGACAAAATTAAAGTCACCCAAATAACTTGAAAAATTGTGTTAATTTTTTTTTTTTTTTTAATTTTCTTGAAGAAACATTGGATGTAATGTATTTGGCTGGTGGCACCAGAAACAGTTATATTTACAAAAGTGAGCTTAAAAGAAACATAAGTCTACCGTAGACAGAAAAAGATGAATGATAAAATAAAGCAAATTACACATAGTAAAGCTTAGGCCATGGCCGTCGCTTGAAATGTCAAACTTCATATAAAACAAATTTGACGCTGATTTTTACATTTCTAGCAACGGCGAAAATGAACAAATTCGCACTGCCATCACCTGGTACATACACAATTCGCCATGCTTTGGTCTTTTGTTTTGAAATTTAGGAATATTGTGGAATATAATAAATCCAAAATAAATAGTCCAAATAGTAGTGATTGAAATAATTAAGACTCAAATTTTAAAATTCAATTAAAACAAATGTTTGGCTTTCATCAAATCAAATGGAATCCTTATGTAATACGAGGGCTGCTATATATATTTCTGCCCTGGCAACACTGAGTGCTGAAAAGTGCAATCTGACATTTCCATTGGAAAGTTTGTCCTTTTTAAGCATAATCGTACTCAAAACGTTTTGACGTACGACCATTATTTGTGTTGTTTACAATGACTTGAAAAAATTAATGTAGAAAAAAATGGAATTAACTCGTGAACATTTTCGTGCCATCATTTTTCATAATTTTCGACGTGGATTATCACGACAAGAGTGCATTGATGAACTTAAATCTTTGTATGGCGATAAAGCAGCATCCTATAGCACTGTGAAAAATTGGTATAATGAATTTAATCGCGGCCGAAGCTCGCTCAAAGACGGCTGTTGTGCCAGAGAACATTGATGCCGTGCGTGAACTCATAATGCAAGATCGACATGCGACATACCGAGAGATAGAGACATCCTTGGACATTTCTTCCACCGGCAGACATTCGATACTGCATGAACCCCTGGCCGTAAAAAAGGTTTGTTCTCGTTGGATCCCGCACAATTTGAAAGTCGCTCAAAAAAGGCTCGTGTCGATTGGTGCAAAGAAATGTTGCAAAAATACGATTGCGGTGCTTCAAAAGACGTTTAGAAGATCGTCACAGGTGACGAATCATGGATCTATGCGTATGAGCCCGAAACGAAACAACAATCGACCGTGTGGGTCTTCAAAGACGAGCAAAATCTAACGAAAGTGTTCGTGGAAAAGCACTTCGAAGCAAATGGTCGCCTGTTTCTTCGACAAAACTGGTCATGTGGCGACTGTTCCGCTTGAGCAACGTAGGACGGTCACTTCTGAGTGGTACACTACAATTTGTTTGCCTGAAGTCATCGGAGAAATTCGAAAAACCAACAAGAGAAGACGAATCATTGTTTACCAAGACAATGCGAGCTCTCAAACATCGGCTCAAACCAGAGCGTTTTTGACCGGCCAAAACGTCGAATTAATGGGTCATCCGCCGTACAGCCTTGACTTGGCACCTAATGACTTCTTCTTGTTTCCGCACATCAAGAAAAAAATGCGTGGTCAACGATTTTCGTCGCCAGAAGAAGCTGTTGAAGTGTTCAAAAACCATGTTTTAGAGGTGTCTCAATCGGAGTGGAAAAAGTGCTTCGACAACTGGTTTGAGCGCATGCAAAAGTGTATAAATCATGCTGGAGAATACTTTGAAAAACAATAAAACCATTTTTGATTATAAATATTCGCATTTTCACTATTAGGCCAGAAATATATAGAGCAGCCCTCGTATTTCAGATTTTTCTCATAAAATAAAAAAAAGGAGATTTTCATTACTTTTATACAAAGAATTATATCGAGATCAAAATTATTACGCTGTTTATCGGCGTAAAACAAATTATATTTTAATAATAAACTTGACATTTAAAAAAGGCAATATTTTGCTAATTCAATATTTTTGCTTGTGATTTTATGTATCAGTTTTAGTTTCAATCTAAAACTTACAAAAATTTTGAAACAAAAAAAAAACTCCAATAACAAAAGAGGAAGACAAAAGAGAAAAAAAAAAGAAACACTTGGTAAATAAACGATCAAGGGCATTTTGGACACGTTGTTACTGTCTGGCAATTTTGCAGACAAAGTCTTAAATGTTAGCACGACTCGATGAAATAATGCCGTAAACTCATCATCATCCATTCAACAACACGGGCAGCAAGCAGTAAGATCTGCAAACTAAAACGAACAGAAGCAGCAGCAGAACAATAAGAGAACCAAAAAACATATTTAACACAGTCATGCATAAGATTCAGATACATAATACTTGTTTGGTATATAAAACCTAAACCAAAAACAATAACAATAACAACATCAATATTGTTTCTTTGTGATATTTGTATACGCGAAATTTTTACAAAATCTATAATGTAATTTTCAAATGATTCAACATGTGTTTCTGAATTCTGCTTTAATGTTAATATGTCCCTAATATGTATAATGTGTTGTTGTTGTTGGTTTATTGTACTCGTGTGCAAATTTTTTGTTTGTTTTCTATATCATGTTCTTATTAAAATTTCTTAAAGAGGGTTTCGCTTTTAAATTTCAGTTCGTTAAGAAATCCAAAGAATTGTAAACAGCAGTAAAAGAGCAGAATTCATTTCATTTAATTTCTAAGATTTGAAACTCCTTTGAAGTTATCATTTTTTGTGTGGAGTTTTACATTAAGGCATATTTTGACGGCACTAATAGTTGGCTTAATTGTCTTGTGACACAATTTTTTGTAAGAGTTTTTATAAATGAAGCACACAAGAACTTGTAAAACCAAAGACATGATTGACATAAAATGCGTTTTCTAATTAGAAAGCTAAAATTTTTTTCTGTTTAGAAATATTATAAGCCGCAAATCGCTGGTCTCATGTAGATTGGCCCTAACTCGCATAATTGAGATCTTACAGTAGAAGGTAAAAACATAATAGAAACTGTATTTATTACAATGTTATATTTAAAATGCGAATGCCTTTAACAGCGTTATTTTTTATACTATTGCATTCTAATTTTGTGACGAGGGCTATCTGTTTGAATTGCTCGGCAATATGGGCAATTCCACTAATATATCTACCACACCTGGAAAAAAAATGAATCCGTTTTCAAAAAAGTAAAGGTAAAAGATTCTTACAGTATTAAGACGCCAATTCACCGACTTAATTCAAGTATTTGTAACATTTAAAGTTCACGTTACAACATCAACGAACAGAATTTATGGGGAAAATATAAACAAAGTCACAGGTTTTATTTGTCTTAGATGTTACTAAAATAATGTCACATACATCGTGAAAAAACAATATTTTTTACATCATTTGTATTTTATAGGTCCAAGCATAGCGAAATTAAAGTTCGAAGCAATAAATAAAATTTAGAGCGTACGGTATGCCACGCACGCCATTAAGTTTTATCCAAAGATTGTTTTTATTTGAATGTGAGAAAATATCTGGCTTGGCGCAAGAATAAAAAACAAGAAAATAATAACACATTTCTATATTCCCCTAATTTTGCATATATTGAATTCCACCTTAAAATCATTTTCGTTAATGTAGATCTTTTGGATCAAAATACATCGTTTAAACTCAACGTCTTTTTACATTTAGTACCATCTGAATGGAACATAAAGTCCTTATTATTTTTCGAGTATTTCTATGTTTACAAAATTTGTTCGAATCAAATGTAACGTAACTTACCATGGAAATGCCCATATGAACAATGTTTTAAAGAAAATTTTTATTTCAGTTTTCAGATTGATTACTTTCAAAAGAGTACTGGAATATATTCGATTATCTAAAATTTTGAAAATGGAATTATGAAATGCCAAATGAAAAATTTCGTATCCTGAATTCCCGGATTTGTTTTTTTTTGGCAAATAAATAATATAAGAGTACTATGTATGGGCCACCCTTTAATTAATTAACTAAGCTTGTTGCAGCGGAAATAGTAAAACATTTTTTGGGTATATTTGAAATCACTTAGCTGTTGTAAAAACTTTTAATAAAATTTTTTTTAGACATTCCTTAATAACGACTTCCCGGTAAAATCTGTTTTAATTTAAAGTCTCAAGCTCATAATATCCTTCATTCCATTTTAATTTTTCGGAACACCCTTTCACTTTAATCTTCTGTGAAAATTTCAAGAATCTCACTATTACGTTTTCAGAGTTAAAGGGCAGTAATAGGCGGACAGATAGAGAGACCTTGTAACGAAAACAGTAGGTACCACTTTGTGTACGGAAAAATGACCAACATGAAAATTGAGATTAAATTATCGAGTTGAATTTAGGTCATTTTGAGTGTTAACAATTAATACGTTTGGGAGCAACGACGAATTTTTCGTTGAGAATATTCGTCGAACAAAATTAAATACATTTGTGTATATGAAAATGCGCGCAATAAATGCTTCAACGAACTTCGCCGTGCGTAACGGACTCTGCGATAGGTTTATTTTATTTTTTATGTCGACGAACGACGAATTTTTTTTTGCTTAGAGGGACCGTTTTACTGTTTATATTTTTAAGTATTTTAATTCCTTTTAGTAAAAGAGTTATTTTCTTTCTATTTATAGCCCATAAGTAAAAATATACTGTTTTTAATAATATGTTAAATTCTAAATTCTTTTTTATTTTTGTTATGTTCAATTATTACTTTTTATATGAATTATTATTGCTATTTCTTAAATTTAATATTTTAATAACGTATTTTTGAAATATTTATACCTCTACAGAGATGGTATTTAGTGTTTGTTGAAAGCAATATATGTATTTACCCACAGTAGCAAGAACTATCCTCGACGATCATAATTTTACATTTTTCTAAAGGCTCTACAAAAACGTTAAAAATAATAACTCATTTATAAAAACCATATAAAACTTAATGTTTCGTTTTTCAAATACATGGTCACTCTAGCAAGTGGCATATGTAAATAAAAATTTTTTTCAAATAATTTTGTCGTCCTAATTGAGCTTGAGTCGACAAATTTACGCAAAGATTATTGAATACCGATTTCGTAGTGTGAAATTCGTCGTTCGTCCCAGTTGTGTTTAGACCACAAAGCTAATTTTCTATCTTTTTAATATTCTTAATTTCTTTGAAAATTCCATACTTGAATTATGTCTGCATATAAAGTGAGCATGAGCCTTTTACCATCAAAATAACATTTTTGACTATTCTTCTTTAATTAAATAAATAAAATAGCAGCAAGATAATATAAGGTAGCTGTAAATGAATGGCGAGTGCATACATATGATAAAATAAAAACAAATAATAGAAAATTCGAAAATGATTTGCGAGCACATTACTGGGGAAAAAATCTGGTAAAAGTGACTTTAAGGAAACTTCCCAAATACGAGTAAGTCCGATATCAGCGATACGCATTAAACTGAAGAGTTTTCACTTTTTCATACTAATAAATTTTTAATATATTAAATCGAGTGAGTTTTTCCACAGGCCAAATATAGTTTACATTTAAACAAAAAAAAAAAAAAACAAAGAATTGGAAACACTGAAACACTGGTTTTCAAATGTCTGAACAATTCAAGATTTATAAAATCTGGAATCCTGTTCTTTTTAAAAAATTAATCCCGATTGAAAAAGCTACTTATTGGATCCTATAAAATATGCACGCAAATTTTTCAACAGAAAAGGAGTCTAACAAGGCATTAGTGTCATTTGATCATGATTGTTCGCATAAAAGTGACTCCTAACCAATACATGCATAAATTGTATATATTTTGTAAGTATATAAAAGAAGAAGAATTTTGCCTGCTAACCTACTATCTTTATTTAATTTATATTTTTGGGTTGCATTATGTATTTTATATATTTTTATTCACATTTACTCGTCTTTGTGACGCGCCTTTTTTATCTCAATTTTTCTTTTTTATTTCACAAGAAATAACTAAAGAGGAAAGAAACATGATTGTTCTAAACTTTTTTTTTAAATTAAAGTTTTTAGGTTCTTTATATTGGAATATGTGTAAATATGTATAAGTATGATTGTGTTTTATGTGTATGTGTGCAAATGTATGAATTTTGTTATTCTCATTTATTTGATCCCTTGTTGTAAATGATAAAAAAAAGTTTCGGTAATGTTCCATTCTTTTTATTTTTGACAATTGTTTGTCTATTGTGCAAAAAAAGAATAATAAATGTCTGTCCTTCTGTCTATCTAAATATTTACACAAATACATAAATGTACATAGATAAATATGTATATGCGCGTGTTTAAATGTTTGTTTTTTTCATTCTTTTTTCAATATTTATAGATTTTTTATGTGGATTTTTGTTTTATTTAAGTAAAATTTTGTTTCCATTTTTTTTTTCTTATTCTTTAAAACTTGTTGTAAATTAAGGTTTTTTTTTAATAATTTAATCCCTTTTTTGAGTTTGTATTTGCTGAAAGAAGAATGAAAAAATAGAATAAGAAAAATACCAAATGCTTTGTTTAATTAAAAGTTCTTGATTTAAATATCATTCAAAATTTTGTGTTCCGGGTTTGTTGTTGTTTGAGGGCCTTTGAATTTGTTAAAAAGAGCAGGAGTGTTAAGCGTGTACATCTTCAGTCAACAAACAATATTGTGATATTCGCAAAATATTCGTCTTCAAAATATGACCCCAAAAAAAATTTTGTAAGTCCTTAAAACTACAATTTTCTTTGTGAAAAAATCCTATAATTCCAATAAATGAATTTTATATTTAAATTATTTCATTAACTGATTGATAGAATATTAACATAATAATAAGCGATTAAATTTCAGTCTAGAGTAGGATGAATCAGTAAACAAAAGCTGTGTTTATGGTTTGCTGTAAAACTTTTACATATTGTAGCTTCGGTAAGTCTGAATAAATTTAAAGCAGGAACAAAAAAGGTATGCATTTTTAGATACCAATAACTGTAAAAGTTGTTGCAAATGCATTCATTTACAAATTAGAAACAGCTGGCATATTTGGCGCCATATTGTTTTTCGCTCTTTCTATTTCTTTACAATATAGAAGAAAAGATACTTCACATTTAAATTATTTATAACGTAGTATATTTACAAGCATCAAGCTATATATTCAACGCTAAAAATATTAAAAATTTTTTGTAATTAAAAATATTAATTATTCGATTAACAAAAAATTAACCGAATAATATTCGACTAAATTTCATTCTAGTGAAGAAGTATTAAAAAAAATAGAAATTATAAAGGATCTTAAATTCGGGTAAAATCTTTAAGCTAAAAGTATTAGAAATTACCTGATATTAACAATTTGGATTATTCGATTAACCGATTAACAAAAAATTAGCCGAAAATAATCTATTAAATTTAAAAATAGTGCTTTAATTTCGAATAAAAAGATTAAGCTACTAATTTAACACTAATAGTATTAGGAATTATTTTAAATTAAAAAATTAATTATTCGATTAATCGAATAATTATTCGATTAACCGGTTTTTTAAATAAAATAGTTCAAAATTCAGGTAAATACTACTTACTTTTTTCTAAAATCGTAGTTAACAAAGTAAATACGTTTCACACTAAAGTGTATTTATTAAAAGTAGAATAAAGTTCTTGAATTTAGTTTGTAACCAATCCCCATTAGAGCGAATTTTCAGAAATCAGGGCTTGATGAGTTCGATCACGATCTAAAATATCTGTACATAGCACAATCTAAGTATGCTTCATCTATATTTTAGTTTAAGTTCAAATTTAGATATATTTAAATTAAAGTATCTTAAAAAATTTTATGCGGTTTTATTATTTAAACGATCATAATAATATATTGTATGATTTTCCTTAATGGTTTCCCTAAGCCCTTAAAAATTAATCACATTTATGCGTTTATGTAAAAGGATTTTTTTTTGGTTCCAATTACTTTAATGTTCATTTGTATTTCTCTTACATTTTAAATTGTTCGTTCGTTTTTTATAAGATTTTTTTTTTTTGTATGTTAGTCCACACATAGGAATTTTTATTGAAAAACCCCAAAAAAAAAAAATATATTGTTGGTTGAAAATTAATTATATTATTTTGGCGTTTGTTTGTGAATAAAAAGCAGACTTGTTTTAAAAATAATTTGGAAAAAAAGCTGAAAAAATTGGTGTAGCCTAAAGGGATTTTCCTTTGAAAACTTTTGTATTTATTTAAACATAAAGAGATTTGGTTGTTTTTAGATTTCCGCTTCTCTTAATTGTCATAAAAAAATAACACGAATAATTTTCAAAGTTAATTTTACTTTTATTTTTACAAACATGCAGAAACAGCAATAGTGATTAAAAAAAGGACTGAGAGTCAACTAGTCGCCACAAAACGTAAATAATTTTAGAAACTTTTTTTAGTTCCTCATTCGTCAAAAAAAAAACAAAAATAATTTTTTACAACGTTGTTTGTGCATTACTATTTTTTCAGCTAGACTTCTTTTGTTTGGTTAAAATATGTGCCTTTTTAAAATATGCTGAAATATACAATGCTGCAATTAATTCTGATTTTTCATTAACTTTAAATTAGCTAAAAACTACGTTTTTACGAAGGAAAATATATTTATTTAAACAAAAAGTAAATAAAATTTATTTAATAAATTTTGACTGTTCAAACAAAGTTAAGTCTATAGAGTCGGCCGTCGGTCATTCTAGTCTATTTTAAAGTATAACTTGTTAACTCTTAAAATCTTTAAGTTCAAATCAAACAACTAGACAAAAAGGAAACTTAAAAAGGAATATATATTAGGAAAATGCTAAAGAAAACATTAATAACATATAATAAAAAAGACTCTTGTTTTTTTAATTTATTTCAATAGCTGCACTAAATGATAAAAATAAAAAAAAATGATTTAGAGCCAAAATAATGAACTTGAAGATTTATTTTAATTTATTTTATTGTCCAAGATATTTTTTTAATAAAAAATTAAATATTATAGATACAAATCTAGTATAGTGAAGAGATCAGCTAGAGAAAATTTAAATACACCAATCTACCAGACATAGTTTCGAAAGATTAGCTATTGAAAATCAGCAAGATCGGTCCAATATAACACTCTTGCTTATTTTATCTTCTTTGCAAAGTGATAGAATAGAGAATATAGGTGATGAAGCAGAGTGAAAACACAAAGCTTCATTTTTCACAATACAGTCTTTGCACGTTATATTTATTTTTTAAACAATCTTGTAGCGCTGTATAAGCTACAGCACTCTGCAAATTTTAAATTTGATACATTACAATACTCGAGTTTATAAAAATGTTAAATCTTCAATAAATAAATTCAATCTTTCGCAATTTTTTCTATAAGTTATACCTCGCGAATAGGATTTAACTTATTAACCTTGGCGCGGTCTTGTTGTTTTTTGCTTGTAATGCGGGACCTTAAAGTCATTTTATATATAACTCAAAAAGTAATTCAACTTTAGAAGAGGGATTTTAGCTGTTTTTTTTTTTTCTAAAAACTAAGTTAACGATAATTTTAAGTATAGCTATAGACCCCTTCTCTCATAATTGCGATCACAATTTTAATAGAGTTCTATTTTGACATAAAATGAACAACAACATTTTTGCTGTATAATTCTATCACAGAAATATTTTTTTGAAAGTGGATTAAGTTCATTCCCAGTAAGTTAAATTTAAAAAACTCTCATTTATTGCTTCCAAACCACAGATATTTCGCAGTTGTGGAATACCCAAGGCTATTATAATGTTGAAAAATGAAAAAAAGAAGACTTTGTCTTAACTAAATCCCTAGAAAAGGCAGTACTAAAAAACTAAATAGAAAAAAATACAAAGAGAAAAATTTTAAACTGCCTCAGGAAAATTCATATTGTTACGTTTTTACCTTTTTAGACAAACGTACGGATTCTTATGATTGCATATACCTCTGTGGCTCATTATAAATTCTGTATTCTTACTTTGTGGCTTTATCTGGCTATACTTCTTGTCTATACGGTCTTGCGAATCCTTATGGTCTCGTATTTACTAAACATGCTTTATTATTACAAACGGAGCCATCCACGCTACACTACTACACTACTACACACTACATCTACTACACACTACATTCACAGACTACTCCACTACGCCTTTTATCCATGCCAGTCATCCCCTATTTCTAATAGCCACAAGACACGTCTGCCATGCACTGTTGTTGTGCTGCTACACTTTCCTGCGCTAACCGCTAACCTTATTACTTTTTATTATAAAGTGCGTCTTGATAATTATATGTTAGTCTAATATTAAATAAGACTTCTTCACTCAATTATCTGCCATGGCTTCACACAATAATTGTCTTCTGCTTCTCGGGAGCTTTGTACTGCTGCTTCTTAATTTTTTAATTGCATTATAACAATTATTATTTCCGTTGTACGCATTTCCAAAGGTAGACTCGTACTCACGATCTTCTGTTTTACAGCAAGCACCTCTACCACCGCAGCCATCGAGGTTGCTCAGTTATTGTTAGCTAGTTGTGCTATTATTCTATACACACACCACGCTTAAATGGACAACAACAACAGATCTTATTTTCGTAACAATATGTTAGCACTTTATAAAACTTCCTTTAATACCGTATACCGCATAAAGAAAACTAAGTATAAAATAAATTTTAACTTATTTAAAGACGAAGTGATTTGCAATTTTTATGATGTTAACATAACCAAAATAAACTTTTAATAAATTTGATTATTCGTGTATATAAATTTCTTTATTTTAGCTGTTACTTTTTTCATAAAAATTTATTTCAGTAAAGCTTATGTCTACAAAAATATCGAGGCAAAAAAATCAGTTATTTTTTTTTTTTTATAATTTTAGTACATAATTATTATTTCATCACAAGAATTCATTAAAGTGGGCCAATATTTTTAAACTGATTACAACGCAAACCCTTAAATATCTTAATATATTAAAAAATGTACTTATACCACTTTCAAAAAAACCGGCTCATTTATGGGTCCTGAAACCTTAGCTTTACTTGGTTGTTTAGATACTAGAATTTAAAATCTCGAAATAAATTTTTATAAAATAATAAACATTTCGTCAATAAAATTCAGGTACATTTATGAAAACTGATCATGAAGGTACTAAGAATTGCTACAATATTTTTTTTTGTTGTTTTAAGGCCCTATTTTTATATGAATAATTATGTTTCTTCATAAAAGTCTTTTCAGCTTCACCGTAAATTTGTGACTCATTATTTTTAATGTGTTAACTCTTTTTTCGTCAGTGAACTGTTTAGAGTCATAAAAAAAAACTCAAAAGATCAATTTGTACTTTAAGAAGCACTGTTAGCAATATTGCATAAATATCCTTTTAAAAGGTTTTAAATTATGTTCTTACTTCCTTCTTTATATTTTGTATAAAACAAAAAATGTCTCACTTTTTTAATCAATTTAATTGTGAAAAATTATTTTTTAAAATTTTGTTTCTTCAGAAACTAATAGATAATTTTTTGTTTTTTACAATAAGCTGAGTTTTTATATATATTTATTTTTTTTTCAAACGGAAAAATTTACCACAAGTATAAATAATATTTTAAATGAAAACAAAATTTATAGTTGCAAGATTGAAGAATATCATAAAGTCCTTAGGATAAATTTTATACTTTTTTTCTTTTTACCTTATTTGAGGAAATAGTTCACTATATGTGAGTCATGAAAATGTTGTTAAGGTTTTGCTCCAAGCAGTCCTTAGTTAAAATAAGCCATAATTTAAGACACAAGATTTTCAACACTGTTTCACAATAAAAAGTTGTATTCAATTAAAATCAATTTCAGCTTTTTGACGGCTTCAAAAATTTATATATAATTAATAATTTATAATTTATATTTAAAAAAATATTTTTTATTAAAAGGTTTATTTTAAATTTGAGATTTGTAAATATTGCACAGTAAGCAGAATTCTTTTCAAATTTATGGTTTTATTATTATTATAATTTTTTTTTTTTTTTGAGAAACAGATTTTTTGTTAAATCTTTTTACTTAAATTTTTGTTGTTGTTTATTATCAAATCCAATTGGCATGAGATAAGCTTAGATGTTTGTTTGTTTGTTTATTTTTATTTTTAAATAATAAAGCGCCACTTGAAATATGTTTTAGAAATAATGAAGGTTGTCCGTATGATTCGCGTGCCACAACTTTGCGGATGCAGTTGTTTTAAGCGAGTGTTCGTTGCAAATATTGAAATAAACACTAAAAGTCTGAAAGGCATTAGAAATAAGTACTTGCAACAAACCTAAACGTTACTAAGACTTTTTTTTTTTTTTTGATTTTTCGTGTTTCCATTCTTCAGGTTATTGCTGGTGCATTAGAAAATAGAAACAAACCAGACAAACGCAATGTTCTTGCAATTACACGAGATGCACTAAGCAACAACAAAACAAACATACACAAAAAAAAACAATCACAATTTTCATAGAAGAAGGAAGACGCAGCTAAGGAAAACATGCCGTTTTAAGATGCATAGTTTAAATGCAGCTGCAGCATGTACAAGAACAAGACTAACAGCAAACAGTAGTGCAACAAACCGCTTTTTGCAGTTAGAAAATAATATTTTCTGGACGTTGTTGTTATTGCTATGGTTTTGTTTATGTATAAATATGTGTGTGTGTGTGTGTGTGTGTTGCATTTAACCATTAATAGTGTATGTTTAAGTTTAATGAATCAGGTTCCTCAAAGCCATGATGTTCTTGATACAGGTTCCACACATTTAGAAGGCAGCAAGAAAGCAGTTAGATTTGACCAGTATCAAACGTTTTTATTTATTTATTTATTTATTTTTTTCAGTTATTCTTGCTTCCAAAGAAAAAACTTGTGTTTATTAAAAAAAAAAAACATAATGAAAAAACAAAGCATTTGCCACATGTTGAATACATAACGAATTAATTATTAATTTTTCTTTAAATACACTAGCACTCATTCCCATACAGATTGTGGGACATTTAATTAAAACAATTAAAATTATTAAAGAAAATTAGTGACTTAATTCCAAAAATCTCTAAATCTACATATTTTATGAAATTATTGAATTTAGTATTTTGGAGATTTTCAAAAGCATTATTTTGTTTTTAAAAAGTATCTACAAGAAAGTGTAAGAAAAACAACTGTTTAAGGAACTAAATTAAAGGCGCAATTTCCTATAAAATAATGCGAATATAGAAGATTCGCAAAAAATAGAAGAAAAAAAACACATTCTCCACAATAATCAACCACCACCAAATGTGATCATCATCATTATGATCATCATTTTATATGTATCTTCTCTTTTTTATTTTTTAGGTTTTGTTTTCCTAAAAAAAGCTGACAACGAGCACATTTACATTTTTTGTAAAAACTCATATCACAAAAAAAAAAAAAAAAAAAAAAATAACAATGAAAAAAGTAATAAATACAATAAATAAATAATAAATTTAAAAAAAAAAAACAAGAACAAGATGTGCAAAAAAAATTAAATGCCTGCCTGTTTATTAAAGCTTTTTTAGATATTTGTTCTACTTGTATGTTTGGCGCATGTTTGTATGGATGTGTGTGTGGATATGTTAGATCGTTTTGTTTGACGAAGCGCATGGATCGCAAAATTTAGTAGCCAAACACGCGCAAATATATATATATATATAAATACACTAATTCAAATATACAGAGAGAGAGAGTGTAATTTTAATTATTACTGATACTCCCAGTACATGAACATGATGTGCTCAGTGTTGCCAGATTAGGTTACTTATACCGAAACCGTGGATTTTATTTTTAAAATGGGAAGGAAGTTTCAGTTTGGGGAGAGGAATTCATTGAGGATTTATTTTTCGTTTTTGGGATTTATAGAGGTTTTTTGGGGATCTTTAAAAAATTATGTTTCTGGTTATTTTTATTTTACTATTATTAAATAAATTTTACTTTTTTGCTACGTATGGTAACAAAAATGGCAAGTCTCACCATAAATTTAAACAATGAGTTTGCTTTTTTTTAGTAATAAACTCAATAAGAACCAAAATAGGAGATAAAATGCAATACTCGACTCTTTGTTGAGAATTAAAATATTAAAAAAAACAAATTGTTGTGAAACTTCTATTCCATCTTAGAAAATGCTTCAAATATTTAACTCCAAAAATATGTAACATGAAATTGTTTTAGACAACGAGATAAAAAATTTTGTATCAGAACTTTTCGATTTTGTTAATCAACTCAACTCAATATATATATAATAAAACAGGATCGTTTCTGTACATAAAATATTTTTTGTAAATTTTTTTGTTGATGTAGATAAAACGGTATGGAGTATAAAACACCTATTTTTTTGTTTTGTCTATCTGTCCATCTGCATGCCTGTGTTGGCGTTACGTAAAAACTGCTGAATGGATTTGAATAATTTTGTAAGAAGTTCCTTAGAACCTTGGTTCAAATATAAAATACTTTTGTTTCGTAAAAATATGTCGTTTTAAAGAAAAAAATAGAGCAAATTTTGTACACATTAAAACACATTTTACTATATTTGAGTTCTACGAATATTAATGACAACCTCGTAACAAGTCGTGAGTACTGCTGTATAAGCTTGTACTAATACAATATTATAAAACTTAAATTAAATTTAAAAATAATTAGTATTATTTGTAGGGGGGATTTTCGCGTAGAGTTGAAATTATTTTTTGGGGAATTGTGGGAATAGAATTTAGCTAATTGGAAATAAGACTAAAAAAAATCTGGGAGCCCTGACGGTGGGCTTTAGAAATGTATATGAAACAGTGTTGCCAGTGTGTAAAATCTGCGAAATCCAACAATATTTCGCGAAAAAATCTGCAAAATCTGCACTTTATTTAGAAAATCTACAATAAATCTTCAAATGCATTTTTCCTTTACTAAATATTCTCTCGAATAGTTTTTGCAGAAATTAACTAAAGTCATTTATTTTTCATTTAGTTAATCTTTAAAATCCAATACTTTTATATCTTTTATATCTTTTTTTTTTCTTAAAAAATCTTTAGAAAATTTTTAGGTAAGATTTGTTTACATCGCACTGATCAAGACTTGTGCTTAAAATTATTTCAGCTGCATATGTTCCTAGGTATGTGCTTTCATAGTTAAAAAAATTTGAAGGGCTCTTGTCACTTTGCTTTGGAGTATTTTACTAAAAGTATTAATAATACCAAGAATGTACTTTAGAGAGATAAATATAATTTATAAGTATCATTTAGGTTATATAATATAAATTTTGTAGTTTCGATTTGATTGATATAAACAGCAAATAAAACATATTTTTTTAAACAATATAATTCTAATAAGCGACTTACAACCGACTATACGGAATGCCAAAGCCTTTGAAATGGGTGTAAAATTTTTTTAGGTTTAAAATCTAATAAACTTTGTATTTTATCACATTGGTTATGATGTTTCGAACTGTTCCATAAATATTTGTATACATCTCTAGCTAGCGTCTCCACAGCAGATAGAAGTTTAAGTTGTGCATACGACGAACATAATAGCAGTGAGTGACATATGCATTTTATAATAAATAAATCTGATATTTTACTTTTTGAAATTTACGCAACGGAATGTTTTTTGCCTGTCATGACAGCAGCTTCATCTGCTACAAATTTAACTATGTTCTCCGTTTAGTCAACGTCTTTGTCGATAAAATATTTACTGCCGTATTCGTAGAAAATCAAAACAGATTTGAAACATATTTCAGAAAAAATTTGTATGAAAAATTTGTCATAAAACACGTTTGAAAGTTATTTTATGTTTAAGGCGTCACATTGGAATACTTCTATAGATTTTAAAATCTATGCATGAGGATTTTTTATTTTAAAGGTCGTTTTTAATTAAATTTTTTTATGAAAATCAGGAGTTGAACTGTGATTTATTATAAATAAATAAATTTAATTTTTTTAGAAAGATTAGTTATTTTACAACGGACGTTTTCCAAAGAAAACAATAAAAATTAGTCAACTTAATAGAAGTTGCCAAACAAATCCTTAAAAAAAAAATCTGCGATTTTAGGCCAAAAATCTTCAAATCTGATTTTGGCAATTTGAGAGGCCAAAATCTGCAAAATGCAGATAAAACTGCACTTTTGGCAACAGTGATTTGAAAGAGAAATAGGAAGAGAGTTAAAAGAGAGTAATAATGAAGTGTGCAAAATTGTATGTGTTTGCAAAAATTAAAAAAAAAACAACAATTATAAAATCAAATGCCCTCTCTGGTGCTCTGTCAACGTTTATGTAGCTCTGGACGTTAGCGTTTGCTTCGCGGTTTTTGATAATTTTTTGTGCTGTTTTTTAGTTAAAACTTTCAAACTCAGCATATTTTTGTTAAAATAACTATGTATTTTGGAGATCTCTGCTTAAAATAATTTATTTGCAATTTTATAAACAAGAGAAATAAGGAATAATTTTAATTTTTAAGGAAAAACTAATAAAATGTAATTGCAAATAAGAAAAGATATAAAAAATTATTTAAAGTATATAACAGTAATTTATCTTTATAAGTTATTTTCTATCGATAAAAAGTGCATTTATCAGTCAACCAGAAAAAAGTCTTAACCCCTCTGCAAACGTACTGAATGAAGCCTGCCTGAAGCCCCGCACACCTTAAACATTTTAAGATTTTTTTTTTTTTTTGGAAATTAAGATCGATAAAAAATATTTAATATTTGACTGCTGGGTTATCCATTTTTATAATAATTTTCTTTAAAATAATTCTTCAAAAAAAAAAATCCGACTTCAAAACAGATTTTAGCTATCTGTCTATAACGGTTGAAAAATGTGGCCACACGCATTAAATTACATTACAGTAATTTTTTCACTTTTAAATCCAAATTTTATTGACCATATATGTACTTCAAATTAGATCAGCTATAGGCGCACCCTTTATTTTATATATTCAAATTCAATAATTCCTGTTGTAGTGGAGGTTCTCCGCAAATTTCAAACGCCTGTCAACAGTTTAGCCATTTACATCAAATTACATCCACTATTGGGACACCCTTTAATTTATAATTTTGAATAAGTATGCTTGTTTATTACCGATCACACTAATCGACATTCTTCTGTCCAGTTTTCAAGCGTTTGTCTATAACGGTTCAAAAGATAGGCCTACATAGGCCAATTTACGTTACCTATGGGGACACCCTTTAATTTTTGGGTTCATTTTTGCATTACTTTTTGCTATTAAGAGTGGTGCCCTTTACTGTTCATAATACACGTAAAAAACTTGTACGTTATATGGGGACACCCTTAAATTTTTTAAATCATGAGCTGTTTTTAAAACAAGAGCTATCTGTAAGCATAGCTTTCGAATTAAGAAAAACAATTTCAGAATCTTTTTAGAAATGACGAAGTTGCTCAGGCACAAATACATAACAGAAATAACATTCAGACGAATTGATAACCTCGTCCTTTTTTCGAAGTCGGCTAAAGATAGTGGTTCTACATTGTAGAGGCAAAAATCATTAGCGAAGATAAAAATGCTATGATGATTTGGGAACTAGACCCTTCACCATCTATGTAAAACTAGTTTAGTGAAGTAACTCAAATCAAAATAAGAAAAAAAAAACAATTAAGTATTTATAATTTTATTATTTATAATTTGACATAAAAAATGTTATCGGCTCTTAATGGGTTAAGCGTTTTCTAAAAACTTTAGTATTTCCTTAAAGGTCTCCAAAAGCTTTGAAATGATACCCATATTGATATCTTAAACAATATGGGGCACAAAGTTTTCGTTGAAAAGTTCAGGGGCCGATAAATCGGAAAATGTGGGCGAGCGCCAATTTTTTCACTTGATATTTTTTCGTATTTTTTAATTCTCTATCGCTCCATATAGTTGTTTTTTTTTGTGGAGTTACATCACTGTTCCAAATGATATGGAAAAATTAAAGGCGGACGTGGCTTAGTGCCCGCTGTCTTGAAGGACATGCAACAATATTGCTGGTTTTCTGTAGATCATCTAGTGCCTTGGCAACGTTGATTTCAACTCGAACACGGACGAACAGATGGACATCGCTCAGGCAACTTCGTTTTGCAAAGAGCTTAGAACGTTTGTATTTTATGGGGTCGGAAATAGATACTTTAGAATTTACAAACGGAATGACAAACTGATTTATACTCTTTGTCCACATTTTGTGGTGAAGGGTGTAATGAGGAAAAGAAAATATTTTAGCGTGACGATCAGCCGAACGCGTTAATATAATATTTAGAAAAACAACAATAAATAACATTTCGTTTTATTGAAACCGTCATGCGTTAAATATAATTTATTACGTCTTAACATCCTAAAGCATAAAAACCTTTCGGTTTTCAAAATGAAAACATCTTTGGAAAAATATATGTATTTGTTCTCGTTAAATGACACGCCGTTAAAAAACTCTAAAAAATTTCAATAAAATTGTAAAAAAAAAGTAAACTTTTAATCGCTTTATTGCTTTATGTAATGCTGTTGAAGAAATATAACCTAAAATAATGAATAAATATTTCTGTGCTGTCAAGTACTTCATAAATATTCATTCAAGGAATTTATGCATTTTTATAAATCATTTAATTTAACACTTCTTGAATAATTATTTTAATCATACAAATTAAAAAGCCTCATTTTAACTTCAAAAATGTTCAAGTTGTTTGCACTTTAAATATAAATTCTTTAACTCTCCTTGCAAAATACTCATTGATGTAGAAAAATCATATAATATAGTGGGATACATTTCATAGATACAATTGTATAAATAAATATTTACTATGAAAGAAACACAATTAAAAAACAAAACAATTGTGCGAGTATAGAAATAAAATAGTTTAAGTATCACAAACCGCAAGGTCGTTTCTGGTAATGGAAAAGAAATGGCTGTTTGGATTGCATGAAAATTAGCAAAGAGAAAACAATTTTAAGAGATATTTTAAGTTTTTAAGAGCAAACTTTAAAGAGATATTTATTTGCATAGAGTCTTAAGAGTTAATTTTGTTTTTTAAGAGCTGAAGGTGCCTTTTTAAATAAACGTTATTATTTAAATTTATAATTTGAAACTTTATTGCAAAATCACATTTTCGAATATTTTCTTTATTTTAGAAATTTTCTTCTGAATATGAAAAAAAATATTTCAACTTTTTTTTCATTTTTTCTTTATCTTTCAACGCGCAGTTTTAGTTTTTTACCCTGGAGTTAATGGCGACGTCGTTGACGGCGTTTCAACGTCGAAAAAGTTGAAACAGATTGAACTTTTACGGCGTTGCAACGCGTTGAGATTAACTGCTCTCATACAGTTTCATACGATTCAACTTTTTTTTTGACATTTGACGCCGTCAACGACGTCGACATTAACTCCAGGGTTATAAATAAATTACAATTTTAATAGTTTATAATTTGAATTTTTTCACAAACATGAAACATAATTGTAATTAAAAACAAGTAAGAGTGCTACATTCGGCTATGCTGAATCTTATATAACCTTCAACATCTATGTTAATCTAGTTTAGTGAAGTAACTTCAATCAAAAAAAGCAAATATTGGAGTGAGAGAGAATTAAAAAATAAAAAAAAAATAAATAAATTTTGGCACTGCATTTATATAATTTTACATACAAATGGCATCGTCTCTTAGTGGGTTAAGCATTTCTAAAAATTTTTAGAATTTCCTTAAAGATCTCATTAAAAGCTTTTAAATTATACCCATATTGAAGTTTTAAAAAATTTTTAAATATGAGAGCCCCGTAACTCGGAAAATATGGGCGAGCTACAATTTTTCACTTGATGTTTTTTTTTTCTTATTTCATAAACCTTTATTTCCCTGCACAGTTGCTTTTTTATTTTGATTGGAGTTAATTCATTCTTCTAAATAATATAGAAAAATTTAGGTAGACGTGGTGTTTTGGCCGCTGCGTGGTGTTTTGGATTGATGTAGTTAATTTCCAATAGCACCTCTTTCGACACTATGTCTGATCGATTGGCGAAGGCAGACGGGCATTGCTTAATCGACTTTTATAAACTTTATAGGGTCGTAAATGGATCTTGCAGAAATTACAAACGGAATGACAAACTTAGTTACACCCTTTTTCCAAGAAGTATAAGAAGAGTATAACACGTAAGAGTGCTATATTCGGTTATGCCGAATCTTATATAACCTTCAGATTTCCCATTAAATAGTTTAAATAAAAATCGTTATAGAAAATTCTTTTCCACTATAAAGTTTTTCTGTTACAAAAAAAGCTTTTTTCCCGAAAATGAGTATCAGGAAAAAAGTTTACTAATTATCTTACCAAAGTTAAAAAAAATTAAAGAAAAATTTTAGGCAGGTGTGGTATTTTAGCCTCTGCCTCGAAGGACATGGACCTATACTTTATGGAGTTAACTGTGGTGAAGGGTATACATACAAATTTCAGATTCTTTTTTAACCTTCAAACAATCTGATGATGACATGTTGAAAACATTGTCTAAAATTATTGTTTTGATGTTGTTAAAATTTTATCCAATTTAGAGTCAAACTTTTTCTGAGTTTTTTACTATCCGCTTGCTAGTTTTAGATAGAATTTTAATAAAATTCATCTTTGTTGTATGTACGTATAAATCAAAGTAGGGCGCTATCAAAAAGTTTTTTTTTTTTAATTTTTTATTTTCTAATAGCTGCTTCGTTAAGCATTTTTAATAGGGGCTATCAAAAAAGTGTTAGAAATAGGTAGTATACTCCTATCAGACCTCTACAGCATGAGGACCTTTTGTTTCTAAGCCATCTGGTTTCTGGTTAAAACTTTCGTTAATATTCGCTTCTAACATTTAAAAAATTAAAATTTTTTTCAAATAAAAGAATGGATACATGGTCCTTTGAAATTTGGGAAAGTAATATCTAACTTTTTCTTCACTGCATGGCAGTTATATGACTAATTTGCCGCTTTTGTAATTGTACCAGATTTAAATCTTAATACAAGTAGAATCTTGTTCCCACGCATCTATTTATAATTACGGAATTTCCTCTTGCAGCAGTTGAAGTTTTAGCAGACGGAATTTTATACCTCCTACTCGGTTAGTTGTGCCTTTTATCAAGCAACTGTATTGAATGGAGTGATGTTGAATATAAGAAGGTTTTAATCTGGAATTTGACAGGTATCTAAAATTCGAGTATATCTAGAACCTTTGAATATTATTTAATAGAAAATTATACACCTGAGTAAAATAAATCAGCAATTGGAAATGATGGCAAACGTTTTTTCGTCAAGTGAATCCCAATTTACAAATAAAACTAAAGTGTCATCAAACTTAGGTTGCAAAAAACGTGAAAGGACTCATCTAGCTTCAATAAACGTAGCTTGTCACACTTGCTAAAAAATAGCAGTATTGTTAATACCAGCCTCAAATTAATATGATGAATTTAAACTTTTTGCAATAAATAAGGAAAAGAAATTCTTCGAACTGGTTTCAGAACTTATAATCATTAACTTTAAAATATGAAAATCTCTTAATAGTTAAAATTATATTGAAAATAAATACGCATTAATATTAATAAATATATATATTATATTTACTTGTTTTTTAATCGCAGACAGTTTTTAACAAGTTATTATAAAGCAGCTTCACCAACAACTAAGTTTATAAAGAAAACAATTTCTATTTACCACAATTTCTTTAAGTCGTAAAATAATAAAAAATTTTAAAAACAACAGAATTAAATATTTTGTGCAAAATCTAGTTAAAAATGACTTAAAGTTTTTTATTAACATGTTTTGTGTAAATAAAGTTTTTATTATAGTTTTTTTTTTTTTTTTTTTTTTGCAAAACATAGACAAGCGTTGAAATAATTGTCAGCTTGTTAAGGTGTTAGAATATAGAACTTAAAACATCTGTGTTGTATTTGGAAAATTTTAGATTAAAATAAATTTTAAATATTGTTTTCTGTTAAAGTAAATAAAAATTCAAACGATTGTACGTACAGTTGTATCATAAACATATTTGCTAATGATTTTACTCTCTTTAGGATTATTATGTCAACAGATATTTAACTGAAAATTTTTAATACCCTTCATCAATATACATTTCCGATGCCAAGAAAAAATATATATTCATAGCGAAGTCGATTGAGCGATGTTTATGTTGAAAACAAATTCCCCAATACACTAGTTGAGCTAGAGAAAATTTAAATACGCCAATCGATTAGACGAAGTTTCAAAATTTTGCTATTGAAGATGAGCAAGATTGGTCCATGTCCTTACAGGCAAATTTCCAAATTTTGTTTGTATTCCTGTAGGTGGTTGTTGTTTATAATAACAATTAATGAAAAACTTAGAAAATTTGGTGAGCTTTCACCTGATGCTGCAACCTTTTTATATACTAAGTTGGGACAACAACCCTAATTAAAACTTTTAATTACAAAAAGAGCTTTTTTGAACATAAAAACCTAATGGTAGAGAAGAATTTTTTATGCAGATTTTTATATAAACTATTCAATGGGAAACATGAAGTACATGTGGTGAAGGGCATGTAAGTTTCGGCATGGCCGAACAAAGCGCTTTTACTCTTATTTTATCAAATAAACTTGATATCATGTTTTAAAAAGATTTTTTATAGCTTTAAAGTTGTATTTAAAATTATGCAAGTAAGAGATGTTTCCGAAATATTTTTTATTTTCAAACGACTTCAAAAAAAGAAGGGGATTATCAATTCGTCTGAATCTTGCTTTTTTTAATGTTTGTGACGTTAGGACTTATTCATTTCTAAGCCGATTTTGATTTTTTTTTCTTTATTTGAAATACTATGTTTACAGATAAGTTGCGTTTTAGAAAAATTCTATAATCGTAAAAATTAAAGGGTGTCCCTTTTAAAGTGTATTATGAATTGTAAACGACGCCACTTTTGAATTGAAAAAAAATCTGCGTATTACTACAGCTCCCAATAGCACAATGACATACAAAAATAAATCTAAAAATTAGAGGGAGTCCTTAGGTGATAAAAATTAGCCTATATGGGCGTAGCTTTTGAAACGTTGTAGACAAATGCTTGAAAATCAAACAGAATATATAATAGAATATATATATCGTTATAACAACAAGATTGAATATTTAGAATTATAAATTAAAGGGTGCCCCAATATTTCCTTAAATTAGATGTACATGGCCATTTAATGGAATAGTTGTAGACTGACGGTTAAAATTTACAGAGAATTTGTATTGCTTAGTCCGCTAAAACAACAAGTATAGAACTTGGATTCGGAACTTAAAGGGTGTCCCAATAGTATATGTAAATTTATGTATGTCGCAAAAATTTTCAACCGTTATGGACAGATAGCTGAAATCTGTTTTGCAGTTGGTTTTCTTTATTGAACATTTTATTTTTCAGGCATATATGTAAATACAATTTAAAATAGACATTTTATGAAAATTTTGTTAAAAATAAATTTTATTTATAGAAATATGTGATATTGTGATATATGAAGAAATCAATTAATTATTTACCAACATCCTAGTTTAAACACAAAAATCTTCAGTTTCCGCTAAAGGATTAACTGGCAAACTGTCATACTTCGCTTAATTTTTGATCTTTATGATCAGCTTAAGATTATGCAATTCAACATGACATTTGGCATTTGAATAACACTTGCAAATTATTTATAATTAGTTAAGGACTCAGTCGGCAGTTCGCTCAACTTAAACATGACCCTATAATTTTTTATGGAGCATGCAATCGTTCATTAAAGCAAGCGTCGTATCGAACAGTGAATGGACTACATATCACATAGTCTCTTAGTGATGCAGTAAAACACGTCAATGAAATGTCGCCGCTGTAAACAAAAGTGTGACAACAGTTCCAAACTTAAAGGTTTGTCTTCGGGCTCTGAAATTGTGGCACTTTTTGACCACTATGTGTCAATTTTTAATCGAAAATCTACACTCGTATAATACCGCGCTGTTGCAATAATTAAAGCTACTTTACCATCGTAAGCGTCGTTTTTCGCCAATTGGGCAGTTGGAAGCTGGTCTGATATTTTACCGCACAACTGAGCTTTGCGGTGAGACACATTTTTGGCTTAATGGTAAGATATATGCAAAGTTTTTATAAACTGGCTTGCAGAAAGCCTTTGGTAAGCGAAGCCAATGTTAGTTATACCACAGAGGAGAAAATCCTTGCACTCGGTCGAAGGACGGCTATGCATGAAATCTTTGGTAAATGAAGCCGTTATTGCTTTAAGTGCGAACATTATTACACTTTTATAAGTTACTCCATGTCCATACTAAAACGGCACATCCATGGACATTATGACGTATTTCAAAGCGACATAATGTCATTGGATATTATGTCACTTTTTAATGCGACATAAAATCCATGGACATTATGTCTTTGGAAACTATAACATTCCACCAAAGTGATCAGGGTGAGACATCGATTAATTAAGAGGGAGCACTCTCTTGCATACGGCGACCGCAACGATCTAGTTATTGAAATGAATTTTTGGCGATAAGTTTAACTCAACCATGTATTCTTATGTTTTAATTGTTCGAGAGCAAAACTATGTAAAAGAATCGAACTTTAAAATTTGCTGTCAAAAAATATAAAGAAGGCAAAAGGCGCTTTTCGAAAGTATTTTTTAGGAAAAAAATGATAGTTGAACTTTCTGAAAATCATTTATTTTCTTAACAAAATTTCGAATTGTACATACATATTTGTTCATAAGTCCAAAGATGGCATTAAATAATCGAAACTAAATTGATATGATTTTCGTTATATATAAAAGCGTTTTACGTCCCTAAGGAAAAATACGAATTCTACAATATTTTTTCTAAAAGCGGCTCTACCCTTAGTTCAATAATTTACTACATTATTTATGGGTAGTGTTGGTTAAGCTTTTTTCCTTAATGCTAATTGTGAAAGGTAATTAAAAAAGCTGAAAAAAGTCTTACAATAAAATTCTCATTTTGTTTATGAAAGTTGTAAAATGATTTCTAATGATTTGTCTTGAGCAACCAGTCAACCACAAATGAATATAACCGACTTAAAAAAAAGGAGGTTATCACTTGGTCTGAATGTTATCTTCTTTTAATGTTTGTGCCTGCAGAATTCAATCATTTCTGAACTAATTTTTAAAACTTTTTTGTAATTTGATAGATTATGCTCCCGTTTTAAAAACATTTCATAATCTTAAAAGTTTAAAGGGTGTCGCCAAACAACATACATATGTTTTACGTGTAATATGAACTGTAAAACGCACTTTTTGACTGCGTTTTACTATAGCTTTTAATAACAAAAAGTAATACAAAAATAAATCTGAAAATTAAAGGGTGTCCCCATAGGTGACGTAAATTGATCTATATTGGCCTATCTTTTGAACCGTTATAGAAAAACACTTTAAATTGGACACAATGTCAATGGCTATGAACGTTATAATAAAAAATATAAACATTTAAGATTATAAATTAAAGGGTGTCCCAATAGTTTATCTAATTTGATGTTTGATGCCAAACTTTTCAACCGTTATAGACAGACAGCTAAAACTTAGTAGGGACCTGTATTGCTATGCCCGCTATATCAGCAAGTTTAAAATTTCAGTTCTGAAATTAAAGGGTGTTCCCATAATTGATATAAATTGACATATATTGGCCTATCTTTTGAACCCTTATAGATAAATGATTACAAATTAGACAGAATGTTGACTGCTATGCCAGTTATAGTAACAAGTATTAATATTCAAAATTATAAATAAGAGGGTGCCCCAATAGTTCATTTTGTTTGATGTATATGGCCATACTTTTGAACAGTTGTAGACAGATACTTAAAATTTACAAAGAATCTGTATCGCTAAGTCCGCTATAAGACCAAGTTTAAAATTTGAATTTATAAATTAAAGGGTGTTCTCAAATTTAATGTAATTTGACCCATATGGCTGTATCTTTTGAAGCTTTATCTATAAAAACACTTCAAAATTAGAGAGAATGTCCACTACTTTGCTTAGTAAAATAATAGATATAAATATTTTAGATTATAAATTAAAGGGTGTTACAATAGTTGATGTGATTTGATGTATATTGCCACATTGTTGTAAACTTGCAGACAGATGATTGAAATTTAATAGGACGTGGAATATGGGGGTGTCCCAATAGTTAAAGTAATTTGATGTATGTGGCCATACGTATGAACCGTTTTAGACAGACAGATGAAATCTGTTTGAAGTCGGTTTTTTTTTTCTCAGAATCATTAATTTAAAATGTGATCGATTGGTGATATAATAATATTTGTTAATCATCAATTTTTGCTTCTTGACAACAAAGTGTGTTTGTTTTTATATAACGCGACATTGGTTAAAATTTGCATTTTAAACTTCACTTTCCGAAGTTAAAGTTAAATTCCCATAAAGTTGAGTCAATTGTTTTTGCATATTATTGCTATAAATTTACAAATGAAGAATTAACTGCTGAACACCAAATTAAAACACTTGAGTACACCCAAAAATTAAAAGTAAAATGAAACTAAATGCTGGAGCCATGTGTATTTCTGCATGCCTGACTTTAAGTTTATTCTCTAAAATTTCAATGTTTACCATCAAACTTTGCGTCATTCATCCTTGAATAGAAACATTTGAATTTTGCAAAAAGTGCTATTTTTTAACAACAGAATTAATTTGCCATTTGTATTTCATTTATTATTTATTTTTTTTTTATTATGTATTTAATATATTTTATATTGGTGTGTGAGTGTGTATGTGTATGTGTTTGGCGTTTGTGCATGTAATTAAAAATTAAAACCAAAAATTAATAACAAACTAAAGTAGAAAATTTATAGTAAAAATTAAAACAACAGACAGAAACTAGTTTAAACCTTCAAATAATTTTGCAAAAATTATGCACATCTTTAATTTTTGTGTTTATTAAATTTGGGGTTCACTTTTTTTTCTATATATTGTTTGGGTATCTAGACGAAACTCACCAATAATTTATTGTTTTTATTTGCTAATTATTCGTGTATTTCTTTTAAGTGGTTCATCGTTATAAATTATATTTTGCACAAAGTCCAATAGAATGCCGGAAGTATAACTTTAATGCGTTTTGATATGCATTCATTTTCATTTGCACAGTTATTGTATGATTTTGTGTACTGCTGTGAACATTTAAGTTGCCAAGCATGAGAAATATTATTTTACACTATTAAGGATATGAAAATAATATTTAAGCTATAAATAAGAAACTAACAGGCATAAAATGAATTGAGAAGAACAAAAAAATCTTTTTTTGAGAAAATGCTTTTCTAACAGTTTCATCATTTACTTAATATAGAAAAACAAAAAAAGTTATTGCAATTATATAACACTATTTTTGGCACAACACATACTTGTAAAAGATTTAAGTACTTTAATAAAATTTTGATCGTATTAAAAAATGCGAAAATTGTTTAGCTGTTTTGCTTTAAAAATTTAACAACAAGCTAGTGGTATCAGCACAGCGACTTAGAAGAATGTAGCGATTTTGATAACCTTTAAGTATGCAACATTGTTCTCTGTTCTTTATAATTCTACTCATATTATTTCACAGTTGGATAAAAAATTTTATCAGCAACATTTTGTTGTTAAAAACATGAAACCAAACAAATTTTTTTACCAACTGATTAAAGTTAAAATACAGCAACATGTTACAATTTTATTTATTTCGCGCTAATTGTTCAGAATTAAGCCTAGTGCTCTTTTCAAATTTGTGAAAAATGTTGAGCAACATTGAATAATTCATGTGAAAAATTTGAAATTTAAAATTTTGTGTCTATATCGTGATTCGAAAATTTTAAGTTGTTATTATTTTAGGGTATACTTCATTGTTTTCTCTCGGATTCCCCCTTTTTTTTAATTTTTTATTCACCCCTAATAGTTTGGCGTCGGCAACATCTTCAATCTATTGGTATTCCCTAAAGTTGCCTGTTTATCGACAATGTGAATATAAGACGATACACATATCTAATATTATTGTTAAAAATAAAAATTTTGTGAAAATTAAAAAGGATATCCGACAACTCCAGTGATGAGGAAAAAAATTTTTGTTGCAAAGAAGACTTCTTAGACAAAAAATTTATTTGCAACTTCCAATTTGCATAAATGCCAAGGATGCGAAATAGGCAGTGACCAGCTGTTATTAAAAAATTTCGCATGAAATAATATTCTTTTGCATTGCTTTACATTACTTGAAATATTGTTTGCAGAAGCATTTCATATTTTTACGTAATACCCTTTTTAGCAGGCAAACGTACGGATTCTTTTGATTGCAAATACCACTATGGCTAAATACTGTCATGAAACTTTTATGGCTTTCGCTGGCTCTACTTCCTGATCCTACCGGTCTTGTGAACCCTTGGTCTCGTATTTACTAAACATGCGTTATCACCACAAACGCAGCCATCCACGCTACACTACTGTGTTACTCCGGCGAGACATGAACTACTCGATGCCTTGTTTAGTAACTTTAACCTTCCACAGACATCTTCACTACTCCTTTTATCCAAGCCAGTCATCTCCCTTAATCCAGTAGCCACAATACACGTTTGCCATATACTGTTGTTATGCTGTTACACTTCCCCGCGCAAACCGCTATTGCTATTACTTTTTATTATAAAGGGCTTCTTGACAATTATCTGTTACTCCTTTTATTAAATTAGACGTCTTCACTAAATTGTCTGCCATGGCTTCACACAATAATTGTCTTTGCCTCTCGGGAGGTTTGTACTGCTGTTTATTAATTTTAATTGGATTATAACAATTATTATTTTTTCCTTGCACGCATGTCCGAATGCGGTATCGAACTCAGGACCCTCTGATTTGCAGTACGCACCTCTAGCAACGCAGCCACTGAGGCTGCTCAGCTTTTGTTGGCTAACTTGTGGTTTTGTTATTCTATAAACACACCATTAGTTGAATTAGCTTATTCACCACGGTCATACGAAAACAACTACAAGGGTTGCCAGATTTTATTATTCGTAACAATATGTTTTTCACTATAAAAACACAGAACTACTTGTGCAACATTTTTAATGCACGTAAGTTGACAGCATTCCGCATGGTAGACTGTTAAAAATGTTATCAGCTTTTAATGGGTTAAGGATTTTTAAATTTTTTTAGTATTTCCTTAAAGATCTCTTTAAAGGCTTTTAAATGATAACCATATTGATATTTAAAAAAATTTTAAAAGTCCAGAAAAGTCCCCAAACTCGGAAAATATGGGCGAGTGCCAATTTTGTCACTTGATGGTTTTTTTATTTTAAAATTCTCCATCGCCCTATATATTTGTTCCAAATATATTTAGCCCGATTCCTTGAAGGACATGGACCGATCTTGCTGATTTTCAACAGCACCTGTTTCGACACTATATCTGAGCGATTGGCGTATTTAAATTTTCTTTAGCTGATGTAGTGCTTTTGCAAACTTGATAGCATTAGTTAACAGAGAAATTCAGGAAGACCGGCAGATTAAGATTGCGAATATGGATGACTTTGAATAGTTCAAGCCTCGCCCGAGTCATATATTATTGTACGGTAAACTGTTGTGGAAGTTTATCAAAGGTGCGTGTTCTGTAAACTTTATGCGATTTTCATAAAATCTAAAAAATATTGTCAAATATGCAGAATAAAGTAAAAGCTTAAAAAACACAATTCAATTTTCATCTTAAGTCTTAACAAGAGCAGTGAATTATCTTAATGAAAGATTACATATTTTTTTAAGTCGAGACGGGCCACGTTTTTAACTCGGTTCGTGGGAAGTTTCTTAAAACTTTGTTTTGCAAATGTATTTTTCATTTGAAACGCAATTTTTTTTTCTTCACAGTACGTTAATATTGTTATTAGTATTTTTATTACTGTTTATATAATTTGTTGCTTTTTAATTGCTTTTTTTATAAGATTGTTTAACTAGACTAAATATGCGCTTATAAAACACTTGAATTATTGATTGTACATTTTAAAATGAATTTGTTGGCTTAAGGTTTTATTGTTTTTATCTTTTTATTTTAATAATATTGTTGTTGTTTTGATTCTTTTTTTTTTCCTAAACTTCCAAAATATTGATATTTTTATTGTCTTTCGAGTTTGATTATTATTTAATTTGAAGTTTTTTATTTTTATTTTGTATTTATTTGAATTTATTTACGAAAAAAAAAATATTTTTACAAATTTTACATATTGCTTTTTTATTGGGTTTTGTGATAACCTTTTCTCATAGGCTTTTCTGAGATTTACGAATCAAAGTTTTGTATTAAAATACGACAGACATGTGATCATGTATCTTAATTGTGATGTGTTAATAAGAACTGTGTATTTTTTTATCATTCTATAGAAAATTAACTAATTCCTTGCATTCAGAACTCCAACTATATTTTGTGTGCAGAAGAATGTTTTGCAGTCAGGCTTTTGTTTTTCTTCTTTCCTTCTTTTGTTTTTCTTCTTTTATTGCATACCTATGGAAAGTGTTACCTTTTAGTGGCAATTTCTTTTTTAATCATTCATATGTCTTTTACTGACTGCACCAAGATGCTTAGATTGCCGCCTTATAGCCAAATCTAAGTGAATCCGTAAAGCGTCATCTACCATCCAAAAATTCTGAAATATGGCGTCAACGTGTTTAATAATGGGAAAATCTAATTTTGGGAGCTTCTTAGATAGTGAAGTTGGCTGCTTGTTTGTTTTTATACCCTTCACCACAGGTGGAAAAAGGGTATATCTAAGTTCGTCATTCCGTGTGTAATTTTTACAATATCAATTTCCGACCCCATAAAGTATATATATTTTGACTTCTTATGCATAGCGAAGTCGATTGAGCGATCACCGTCTGTTCTTCTGTCCGTCCGTGTTAGTGTTGAAGCCAAGTTTTCCGAGCAAACTTGATTTCAATCAGAGTTTGTTTCGAAATGGATGCTATTGGAAATTAGCATGATCAGTCCATGTCCTTTTAAGGCAGCAGGCAAAACAGTAATATTTTTCGTGTCAGTTGGAACAATAAAATTACTCCTTTCAAAAAAATAAATAAACTTTTCAGATTTTTTATATAATTTAAAAGCTTTTGAAGAGAGCGTTGCTGATATGTAAAAAAAAAAAATAAAAACTCAAAGAGTGACTTTAGAACCATAACAGTAAACACAAGAAGCTAAATTCGGTTGTGCTGAATCTGTACATACGAAGAATAGCTAAAAACGGACAATAGTGGCGCTCGCCTCTTTTTAAACATATCTCCAGATGTTCAGAGGTTTTTAAATTTCGACAGCACCTCTTTCAAGATTATGCTTAATAAAATGGTGCTCATAGAATTTCTGTAGCTCATCTCAGGACGTTGCAAAATTGATTTCAACCCGATTACGGACGGATGGACGCGCTTGGCTTTGTTGACTTCTTAATGTATAAGGGTCAAGGATATGCATATTTTATGGGATTCTAAATTAATAAAAAACAACGACAAACTTTCACATCCTTTTCAGCTGCGATGAAGGGTATACAAATTAGTAGGGCGAGCGTCCATCATAGGAAAACCCTCTTGTTTAAGTCCAAGTAACGTTTATATTTATATATTCACATTTACTCTAGGATTAATGCATTTTAAATACTTAAATGTTAATCAGGTTAATTTAATTAAATTGGCATTTAAACCAAAACCATTTAATTTAAATCAATAGTGAGAAATGCGAAAAAGTGCCGTTTCATGTATTTAATAAAAAAAAAAAACATAATAAGTTTCACACATTCATATACAAATTAGTTGTAACTGTGTATGTAAATAAAAATGTACAATTAATTGAAATTAAATTGATTTCAAGCAATTAAACTGAAAGTTATTCGAAAAATAAAAACAGCTATTGAAACTAGCAATTACAATTAAAATTACACACAGAATTACATTCACAAATACACACACACACACAGATGCACACATAAATGCTTAAATACGAGATCAAAGTAAAATCGTTTGATTGCTTTGAATTTTTTAGGTTTCACATCATACAGGTGTGCATGTATGGGTGTGTGTGTGCATGTTATTTGCAAAGTTAACTGGTAATTTTAAAAATATCCAACAAAAATAAAAAAAAATAAAAACAGTTTTTGACTAAATGATTCTTTTCTCTGTGACCAAAAAGGCACGCTGTGGCGAATGATGCTGATACAGATGGCTGATGGCGGTGACGACGTTGGTACTTTTCGTGAATATGGCAATTAAGCTTTTAACTAATTTAACACAAAACATAGTGACATACCATATTACTGTTGTTATATAATGTGGCAAAGATGCAATAGATGGACATTAACCTTCTTCTTTATATAATAAATAACAAAAAAATGGGCTTCCATATACATTATAAACATACACACACACACACTACTAAACACTTCTTTTCCAACACAAAGGCATACAAAATACTCAAAGATTAATTGGCGAATACTTTTCCATATTTTATTATAAAAAAAAAAGATTGTTTGCGTTGGTCATTTTGATCACACTGGCAAACAGAGTGTGAGAATTTATTAATTTTTTTTTAAATTTTTTTTTTAATTTGGTACGATCAACTTTTTCGGATCTAAGTTCTAGGTTAGTTCTTGTAATTTGATGTATGTGGCCAAACTGTTGAACTGTTATAGACAGACGATTTAAATTTACAAAGAATCTGATTGCTAAGTCTGCTACAGCAGCAACTATAATATTTAAATTTGGAAGTTAAAGGATGTCTCAATAGTTACTATAATTTGATATATATTGCCTAATTACTGAACAGTTGTAGACATTTTGCCAATCTAGCTGGACATTAGGGAAAAAATTAATTTTGAAAAATGTAAAAATTTAAGTAAGCAGCTGAACAGATAATCAAATTCATCATCGTATAGTGCATTTTAAAGGCTTTTGCTTGAGATTTGTCGTTTTGGGACACAGTTTTAGTCAGGCAAGTTGGATAAATCGCATACGATTTTTTGGACTTTATAAGATTTTGAGAGGTTTGAATTCTTTTGAAAAAAGATTTTCTATTGATTTTTCTCTGTGAAAGGCTATATTAGCAGCTTCTTATATTTATTTTTAGAAAAATTTTGTTTTAAATTTTTACGAGAAAAAATTTCATTTGAAATTAAAAAAAAGGATTTTTTTTAAATCTTTTGTCAAAAACAAAAAAAAGCGAAAAGTCCTTTGAGAGTCATCTCCATCGCGGTCCTCATAATATTATAAAATTTGCGGTCTCTACTTTTACACTGCAAAACATAAGTTGGGCGTTTTTGCGCCACCATCATCATACTTTCACCAGTACTTAACGCTGAATAGGATCCAGGTTCGGAAGAGGTCTTTGGAGAATCAGACAAAGAAGGGCCATGGCACTTATTATCATCTTAGTGCAAAGGAGTTCTTTTAAATAAATTAATTGTAATAATTTTAAATAAAATTTACCGTTACCATTTTTAATAATATTCTTGGGAAGAGGGAATTGGTAAAGCATTAGAAAGCTTGATATAAATATTTTTAGGAAATTGGCAAAAAAATTAAAAAATTTTTTTTTTCACACGTTCGTTTTTGGGGTTGAGATTGGGGGGGACACCTCCCTCTGTCCATATAAATTAATCTCTATTGTCTTATGGCATATGTAATCCATTTCATTTAATAATTTTATTCTTCTTCAAATTTTTATTTCACCGCTCACAAAAAGGGACGGGGCTAAAATTACAGTTTAGGATCTCTTGTGTTCAACTTAAAGTTTTTAAACATTTTTTGTCCTTAAAAGTTGTAATTGCTAAACAAAAAGACAGGAAAATTAAAAAAATTTCCATAGTTCAGAGGTAGGATTAAATCTTCTATGGGGAACTTTTTTTTCCTTAGTCCGATTTTTCTTTTTTCCCAGCTTTTATAGCTTATGACTATAGTAGATTTTCCTCCTGCCAAGTGTCATTAATCTAGGTGCTCTTCAAAAATTTTTAGAGCCAATATAAGTTAAAAAAAATTTTGTCCGCCTAGATTGGAAAAATACCCCGATGTTAGACGGTTGAAATGAAATAGGAGCCCTAGTGCTAATTCTGCTATAGTAAGTATAACGGTAAAAGATGGAATATAAAAGTGTTCCAATTGTTAATGTAAATAGATGTATGTGGCAATACTTTTAAACCGTTTTAGACAGACACATGAAATCTGTTTTGAAGTCGGTTTTATTTTTGCCAGAATTATTTTTGAATATTAAAAATCATCGTGTCGAATGTAATCCTAATATCATTTAAGGCATTGCGTGTTATCAAGTTTAAATGTAATTTAAGATTCTTTAATAACGTTTACGCATAGGTTACGCAGGGAGAGGATTGCAGTTCTTTTGTGTAATGAAACTGGTGCGATTCTTCGTAAAATTTTACTTTTACTACTTAGAATTTTTCATAATTGAATTAGATAGCAAAATATTGGTATTTAAATTCCATTTTAACATTCAAATTTAAATCGAGCTGATAAAGCGACACCTAACTGTCAAAAATTATTCAACAAAATAGCGCAGAGTAAGTATTTAACCACTGGAAAATCCAATTTTGACTGCACGAAAAGTAGTGAAGTTGACTGCTTATTTGTTTATTATTTTAAAGTTGCTTTTGTTATTGTTCAAAAATAATAAACCCTGGTATTTTTTAGTTCAATCTATTAAATATGATTTATTTTGCAAGATAACTTAACGCTGCTGGCCAAGACACAATGTTGCCGCTATTACTAAAGTAAGACAACGGTGCGTTTGGCTCGTTGAAAGTCTTTAGTCGATGCTAAACTTCGGTAGCCTGCGAATATGTCAGTTTCCTTGTACTGCTTTTGATTGTCTCTGTACTCACTTCGCTTTAAAGTTAAGCACCTATAAAGATATAAGCCGTGTAATTTGAAACGATGTAACATTATAATTTTCCCCTTTACTTTTTATTCTTTCCACCACTTATAAGATTCTGTAAAAAATGGGATGCTACTTGCGGCAGTTTATATTTTTTTATATCTTTAATAAATACCTTGCCTTTTTCAGTATCACTTTTTTGCTGATCTTCCATATGACGTGTTTAAGGGAGGCATGTCTAAACATTTCTTCTCTCGTTCAGAGGCGCTCATCGTATGCAAAATAAATTTTTTATACGTAATATTCCGTGTTCTGCTGATGTGACTTTATAAAAATTCTCTAACATGGTGTTATTTGTCGTCACACCAAATATAGCTTGTAGTAGTCCTACACTAAAGTCGTCTGAAAAATTCGCTTTATATTAATATATTCAATCGCAAGAGAGTATTCAAGCTCATTGTTTAAAAGTGAGTTTTTTTTTTTTAAAAACTTCTTCATTTGATGTCTTCAATCCTTTACTGAGAATTAAAATTTTATTGTTTTAAAGTTTATTACTTCTTATTGCATTACTGTTCTTGCATGCAGCTCTGTGTAGTTATTTGAATTATAATAGACTTTTGATTCAGGTTTCAAGTACTTTACTTGAATACAAGTGCGATATTAAGTACAGTAGATTACTTTTTTTATATAATTTTTTTGTTTTTAGTTACACCTTGTTGATGAGGAGGAAGAAAAATAATTGCCACATACTCGAACATGCTCCAACATTCATATGAAATAATATAAATGCGAATGGAAAAACTGGATTTAAACCAAATACCAATTTGGTTACAAAAAAAGTTAAGTTAAGGTAAGGTATAGTATTGTATTGCATTGTAGTTTATTGGCATACACACGAATACACCTGAATCTAACACCACCTGTGCTCTCTAACACATTAAGAATATACCTACGATTTACAATGCTGATATTTTTAAAGACAACTGCAGTGGACACAAAAACAACAGCAGCAGCAACAACAGTAACAACAGCAACAACTACAATATGAGCATAAAAATTGGTGAAAAAACTAAAGTGATAAAAACTGAAACAGGAATATTTAAAAATACAATAAAAGCAACAGCATCTTAAAATTACTGCACTTTTAGTAGCTTATAAAAATTCGAGTAGAATAATGAAACATCAGGCAACAATATTGTCCCACCGCATGATCAAGGCAGGTGAGCACAATGTTTATGATACAATTGCTGGTGCTGTTTTTCTGATGATGATGACATTGATGACGACGACGATGATGATGATGATGATGATTAGTTCATTAGAATCAGGAACTTTGCTGAACTGAACATAAACAAAAATATGTGTGTTTTTTAAGTTGCTGTTGTGTTTAGGTAAAAAATAAATAAAAGGCACTTGCATTAGAAAAGAAGGCCAGATTACTGGAAAGACTATCAAAAAATGGATACTCTTAATAAATTAGGCAGTGCGTTTAAGGCTAAAATATTGCTTAGTATCATCAATTATCAAAGCAAAATACAAAATAATTACACAACAATATTACTAAATTGATCAATTTGATTTGTAAAGCTTGAAAAATTATTTAAAAAATATATACACAAATATTTAATACAAAAATATAACTCTCATTCTGTCATTGAAGATTTTTTTTTACTTAAAGGGAAACGTTTTAAGTTTTTCTAAAACTTTTGAATAAATTTTACCTAATGAAGTAATTAAAGCAGCCAGCTTTTCTCCCATTCAACTCTTAGTTGAATTATAATATTTTAAAAATTAGTGGTTAAATATATTGAGTAAAAAATATACGTTGTTACTTAAATAGGTCTTTAAGAACTTTTATAAATCTTAATTAAAAGTGTGGCGTTTGTAAAAATAAAAATTAAAAAAATTAAAAAAATAATAATAATAAAAAAGTTTTCAAATATATAATGAGCAGTTGCGGTTGCTGGGGTGTATACTTCTTTATTAAAAGGAAGACCATGAGTTCAAATCCGAACAATGGCTTGAGTATAAAGAAACATAAATGTTGTTAAGTAGCAGCAGGAGGAAAAAGCGAATAAATAGAAAATAGCAGTTCAAACTTTTCAAAGTCCAGTTCAGAAAATAAAAACAATTTTTGTGAGTTGGGTCAATGAAACCTTAGCAAGGAAGGAAAGTAAAAAACATAACAACAATTATTGGTAGTCATTACTGAATGGTTAAATTTATCAGCCTAAATTTGCCGTAAACGTAAGTTTGCATCTGGCCGGAGCCATATCTTATTACGGTCTGGACGGCTGGGCTAGCTAAAGTCGCATGTTTGCTGCACAACACATCGCATTCTATAACCGGCGAGCCTTATAAAGTAAGTAAATTAAGCAAGGGACCTTGAATACAAATATAGCATGAGCACGTGACGAGAGGAATAAAAAATTTTAAACTGATGTAGACGTATTTACAGTCTAAGTTTGAAAATTGAAAATTCTGCTCTCCAGTAGTTAATTTTCTCGTCTGAAATCAGAAAATTTCTGATAGACAAAATGCCGTAGTGAATTTACTTCAGATTGCAGGGGTATTCTCACACTGCCATCTGGCATGTTCTACGCCATCTATACATGACTTTAAATAGTTATTCAGATGAGTGTGAGTTCCTCTCTTTGTCCGTCGATTTAAGTGATTTAACGTAGCTTGCAAGGCATCCACTAATGGAGATTTGGATTTTTAAGAAAGCTATCATGTTACTAGCCCAAGCTTTACTGCAATAAGTATCCACAAACCATTTTGGTGGTCACGACTTGTTGTGCATTTATTATTATGTGGTAAAAATATAACAATAACAATATAGAGTTCTATTAATCATTGAAAATATTTTTTTAACAAAAAGATGCTGCCAAGTTACTAGATGTTTTAAAATCAGTAAAACTATATACATTTACATTTTTTGCTCTATTTATCCTTAGAAATTTTATGACTTCTTGACCAGGATATTAAACTATTATCCAAAAAAAATATTATTAAAATTTAACCAGTAATTTTTGTATGATGCGTTCACAGGCAGAAATTCCGTTTTCAAAAACGACGACTATCTGCATGACTAAAAAAAAATGTTTCAGGTACAGAAAGGGTGTTGTTACAAATGAATTTTATGTAAAATACTGACTTACATCTAGAGCCACTCTGTTTTACTTATATTGACATTTCATATCCAGTCTTAAGTTCTTAACACAATAAGCTCTTGCAATTAAGTAAATAATTTCTTTATTTCTATTGAGAATTGCCTTTTCACTTGTACTCAGAATGGGATCAAACAAACACCCAAAACATCATTTTCCTCACACAAAGGGAAATTAATCTTCGAAGTTACTCGCTTTCCAGCTTGTTTCTTTGTTCTGAAATAAGTGTAAATTATTATACTACATCTAATTATTGGACTGCTGTCTTACAATTAGACAAGTTTTTTTAAGGTGTAGTTTTTTTGACTTCAGTTTTTTTTATTCAGATTAACTTATAAAATTCCAATTTTGCCTATCGTTTGATTTCGATAACTTATAACTAAGCTGCAGCCTGTGAATCAAAAAAGTAATGAAAAATTTAAAGTTTTCAAATTATTTTTAATATGGTCACCTTTGAATAGCAATAGGTAAAACTTATAGTTGTACCTATTGCTTAAGCTGTTTGCAAAAGATGATGATAATGCAACAACGATGCTGCACAAGAAGACACTTGCATCATATGCCAAGCAGGCAAAAAATTGAGGAATTAATAACAACAAAAATCGCCTCTGCATGATGATAACTATAGATGGAGTATAACTCCCTGTGTCTGTCTTTGAACGTTGTGTTTTTGTGTATGTATTTTGATACACAGCCTTCTTCCTTTTTGCTATTTAATTTCAAAGTAACAGAACTTTGGTTAAAACGTTGTTACCAACAATAAGCCGTTATCAATATCAGGTTTGTCCACTTAGTCATTTTATGCATAAAAACCAAGTGAGTGTGATTGTTTGCGTGTGTGTGTGTGAGTGTGTCCAATCATACTTTAGTTCAATTTTTTTCTTTCTTACGTATGTTACAACTCGCAAAGGTTGACTATTTTTTTATTTTTTTTTTTTAACGTAGCGGGTTGCTGCTGTTTTTATTTCATTGAATAAAGAATGAACATAGTACTCAGAAGACAGACGCATGGACACAAAGCTAGGTAACGATAGAATGTATGCAACAAATGGATATTATAATACTTAGTTCGGTTACAAAAAATTGTACGAGGACTGTTTGACAGCTGTGATTAAGTGCTTATATTATATATATGAATTATCATTCGTGGAAAATAACTCAATACATATTTTCAAGTTTGTTATTTCGTGTGTGTTATTTCTGAAATGATGGTATCAGGATCCTTTGGATTAGTTGCAATTTGGGTAACCCAATCATTGTGTCCCAATAGAGTATCACGTAATTGTAAAGTCTGAGTCATTTTAAATTATTTTTCAATAAGACTTGGAAGCGCCTTTAAACAAACGTCCAACCTTGAAAAATTCTAGGCAAAAAAAGAAGGACATTAAAAATACCTCTTTCTTCAATTTCCATTTCCCACCCAATAAAGTATTCTAATTGTGGATTGCGAAGTCGATTGAACAATCACACATAGTTTCGAAAATTTTGCTATTGCAAATCAGCAAGATCGATCCATGTCCATGCCTCTGAACTTTTCATTGAAATGTACGATAGTGCATCATATTGTTAGGTTTTTTCCTTTTTAGACAAACGTACGAATTCTTTTTTGATTGCAAATACCACTGTGGCTCATTATATATTCTGTATTCTTACTTTGTGGCTTTATCTGACTACACTTTTTGATCCTACGGTCTTGTGAATCCCATAGTCTCGTGTTTACTAAACATGCGTTATTATTACAACAACACTACTGTGTTACTCCACCGAGACATGAACTACTCGATGCCTTGTTTAGAAACCTTAACCAACCACAGACATCTCCTCTACTCCTTTTATCCAAGCCAGTCATCCTCTTTAATCCAATAGCCACAACACCTGTCTGCCATGCACTGTTGATATGCTGTTGCACTTCCCTTTCTTACTTTTTATTATAAAGGGCGTCTTGATAATTATCTGTTATTTTTATATTAAATTAGACGTCTCCACGTAGTTATTTTTTCTGGCTTCTCACGATAATTGTCTTTTGCCTATCGGGAGTTTTGTACTGCTGCTTCTTAATTTTTAATTGCATTATACCATTGTTACTTTCCTTGGTACGCATGTCCGAAGATGGGTTCGAACTCAAGACCTTCTGTTTTACAGTACGAACCTCTACCAACGCAACCATTGCGGTTGCTCAGCTTTTGTCAGCTAATTGTAGTTTAATTCTATACACACGCCATTAGTTGAAGTAACTTATTCACCACGCTCATACGGAAACAAACCCCAGATTTTATTTTTGTAAAAATATTTTTTAAGATATCAATATGGACGTCACTTAAAAGCTTTTGAAGATATCTTTAAGGAAATACTACAATTTAAAAAAAATTATTAACCCATTAAGAGCCGATGACATATTCATATAAAATTATATGCAGTAATTAATTTTTCTTCGTCACCCCAAAATTTTGTTTTGATTGCAGTTATTTCACTAAACTAGATTTACAAATATGCTTAAGATTCTGTGAAGACGAATATAGCATTCTTATTTGTTTCTTTTTTAAGTCGAGATGAAAACGTATAATTTGCACTATGATGTATTTAAAAAAAATTATGATAGTGATTATTTAGTGTTTTTATCACAGAAAAGGGGAATCATCGTAACTCGCAAAATTAGAGGATATTATTAGTCAAGTTAATAGATGATATTTGTCTATAATTCCACAAGTTATTAACTAGAAATCAAGTTAAAAATTTAAAAAATGGTACTACTCATGGAACAAAAATTCTTTTAATGTCTTTGTTGTTCAATATATATTTTTGTTTTATTCTAGAAAGTCAATCACTTAATGAAACAAACTCAATATTGTTTAGGTTTTCTATTTAGTTATTGATTTTATTAAACAAATATGTTATTTTAATTCATTTTTAGTTGATGAATATTTTAATTTCTAAATGTATTAAGTAAAAGTTTACAAATTTTTATGTTAATTTTAACAGAAAACAGCATAAATTGGATATTAACAGAATGCAAAGTAGCATTTTCTGGATTGATACAACAGCCTTCTTCTCGTATACATATCTGCTTTAGGTTTTCTATACTGTAAACTTTATCTATTTAACAAACTAATTAAAGAAGTTTAAGTTTCGAGTAAAAATTCAAAAGCAAACACGATTGAGTGGGATAAACGAAGTCCAAACACAACCAGTGTTGCCGTTAGGTTACATTTTTTAAATTTTGTAAAGGCCTCATGTAATATGTAAATTTTTATTATATTTTGACAAATTTTCGTAACTTTTGGTACCGATAGAAAATAAGTAATATTACTAAAAAAGCACTTGTTCTGTTATTTAAGATAAGAATCTCTCTGACAGCTGTTTTTTTAACGTTTCAATTCGATTTTAATAGCAAAGGTTGTACACTTGAAAATGCTATTTAAATCCCATAAAAATCAGTTCAAAATGAACAAAAAAAAGTTGCTGAAGTTGTACGCTGTTTAATTAGTGAGAAATCCTGAATTGTTTCTTTCTTCATGATTAAAAACAGTAAAATGTTTCTATCAATAATTTTTCCCAACTTTAAAATAATATGAGCGGCAATACTACTATATAAAATATAATATAAAACTGCCATCGGCACCTTGGTTAAGTATTTAAAAAAATTTTGTATTTCCTGAAAGATCTCTTCAAAAGCTTCTTTTTCACTTGTTGTTTTTTTCTTATGTTTTAAATTTCTATCGCCCCATATATTTTTGTTTTTATTGCAATAACTTCATTAAACTAGATTTGTTCCAAATGATATGGAAAAATAAGAGGCATGCGTGACGGCTTGCCCGCTTTCTCTAAAGACATGGATCGATCTTGTTGATTTTAATTAGCAAAATTTTCGATACTATGTCTGATCGATTGGCGTATTTAAATTTTTTTTAGCTCATCTCGTGCCTTGGCAACGTTGATTTCAATTATTATGTATTTTCACCCCCTGAGTTCACAAATCACCTCAAAAAATTACCAACTAGCTACTGTTTTCAAGATGCATGCCACTTTTTACATACTCAACTTTCGTCTTCCTTTTACACCTGTTGGACATGCAGTTCACATGAAAACATTAAAGGCCTTCTCCAGTCAATCAAATATGCTGAACACAAGTGGAAAATCTGTGGTGATCTAAAGGTCATGATCATACTTTTAGGAATGCAACTGGGGTATACTAATTACTGCTGTTTATTTGTATATGCGGGACAGTAGTGATAGGAAATCACATTACATTCAAACAGTCTGGCCTGCGATAAATCTTGGACCTAGAAAAAAAATGTTGTTACCCTGCACTAAATACATATAGAACTTGGTTTGATGAAAAACTTTGTCAAAGGCATGAACAAAGAGGGAGAGTTTTTTTAGATATTGGAGGGAAGTTAAGGAAGATGTTTTTGTGGGGAAAAGAAAGGGAGCTTGGAATGTGTTCAAGTGAAGATAACTATGTTCAGTTGTTGAGGATACTTCTATGTCTAGACTTTTTCCCCACTAGTTGTGGTGCGTTCAGTGATGAACACGGTGAGAGACTCCAACAGGATATTTCTATAATGGAACACAGATATCAAGGCAGTTGGAATAAATCAACGTTTGCAGATTACTGTTGGTGCGTGAGTACAGATGCTTCAGAACTCAGCTACAAGAGACAGGCAAATAAACAAAAATAATAAAATCCACATGATATTAATAGTATTACGCCATTAATTTTCAACTCTTCAAAAATTTAACTGCTAACTAATAAATCCAAATTAATTTATAATGTCAATAAATTTATGGTTTGATATCTATAGAGTTGTCACAATTTTTTGAAACATGGTGTATGACAGAAACTTAAGCTAATAGAAGTTTTTCATTGGCTTTTTAGTTTTATTCAACCAAGAATTAGTAAGATTTGACTCATGAAGTAAAGGAAACATTACAAAAATATTTTTTTTGTTGGCCAATATAATCTTTAGCAAAAAAAAAAAAAAAAGAGAGAAACTAAGCTTTTATTATATAACAATGTTAACGTTGGACCTTAAATAATAGTTGGATGGTTGCTAATTTAATATTTAAAATGTTATTGTTTGATGCCGTATTGCCGTATTATATATAAATCAGATATTATTACAAATCTTACATAAATAAATAAAATGGAATTTTTATAAATTTTTAACCATTCCTTTCTAATTGATCCTCTTATTTAAAGTCAATGAGAATGATGACTATGATAATGAAGAAAGTACCTTGTTAAAGGATTACATCGTTCAAAGTACCTTAAAGCACAAATGCATACATTTACACATACACACACACACTCAAGCATATACTGTTATAAACTCATCCATTCTTACATAACAAACGATCAGGAACTTGCAACAATCTACTACTTTTACTTGGACTTGTATAAGAATTTTATTAAGTTTTTTTGTTTGTTGTTTTTTGTTTTGCGTAAATAGCTTTGCTGGTTGGTTGGTTTGCTAGCTCCTCGGTCGTTTGGTTGATTGGTTGACTAGTTTGCTAGTTGTTTGGTGGTTATTTGACTGAAATAGGCTTGAATTATTTTTGCATTTTTCTTCTTATTTTTTGGTCAAGTTTTTGTTGGTAGACTTTTGTAACATGCGTTACTTCACAGGGAGCTAACTAACTGGCTCCAGTACCAATGTTGTACTTAAACATTAACTACCCATGCTTCATTTTATAACTACATAACACGATACATATGTGTGTACGTATGTCTAATAATTCACAGTATATTTGTTGTCTCTTAAAGTTTTTTTTATCTCTTTCTTTTTTTTTTTTTGTAATGCGGATTCAATATGCAGATGTTTCAGGTCTGATTCTTAACCGTTCAACTATACACTTCTATTCGTATTCATGTTTATTATTAGTTTTTGTTGTTGTTTTATTTTTTGTATTTCCAACTGTCTTCTTGCATATTGCTGATGTTGCAAATAGATGCTGTTAGAGGAATCGTTAACTTAAAAATGCAAAAATTTGAGTAGTTTTTGTATGTTGTATGTTGCAAGTTGTTAATGTTGTTGTTCTTGTTGTTGTTGCTGTTATTTTTCCTGTAAGTTTATAGTTTAGTTAAAGGTTCGAAATAGTTATTTTGCTTTCCTTTAGTTTAAATAAACCGGCTAAACAACGGTTTTTTATTAAGATTAAAATCAAGATATTTTTATGTGGTTGTTTATTTTCTTTAGTATTTGTTGTAGTTGTTGCAAACAACAGTATTCTGTTGTTATTTTTTTATTTATATGTTCTTTTTTTATGATTGCACTTGCGTTAGTGGGCACTTTATTTTAGTGCCATTACTTTAAGTATCTTTCAGTTACTGCTTGCTGTCCAGCGGTATTTGTGTTGTTGTTTTTTGTTCTTGTTTTTTAACATCAACAGCAGGAGCTCCTTCTACAAAATTATTTAACTCTTAGTCAAGTGGAAAATTATTATTGTTCAGCAAAAATATTGTGGTATATGGAGAGAAAAAAATTCAGTGTGAAATAAAATTATTTACGCAGATTTTCGGAAAATTTTCATAGAACTTATTTTATTGTATTCAACTGTTACTTTTAAATTATTTTAACTTTTATTTGTTTTTTGAAAGTTGCAGTTGGTTTACATCTGTAGTGACATTGTTGTGTTTGAGTTAGGAAAAAATATTTTTCATCCTAATTTTCTTGAAACTCATTGGATAATAATCCACTTGTAATTTTCAAATTTTCTCAGTTCAAAATATCGATAGAACACTTTAAAAACAGCGTTTCTTAAATTTTAAAAAATCATTGCAAAGTTATCGATTCGGAATATTAAAATTTAATTACACAGAACGAAACTAAATATCTTTTTTAATTATTGCTTTTTAAAAACACACATTAATTTGTGCACTTAGTTCAGTTTAATGCGCGACTAATAACTAATAACTGAAAAAATATAACTTATTTAGTTGAACCATATTAACCTTTAAGAACTTTTATTTCCAATTCCACTTTTTTTTAAGCTTTCACATCATGAAAACTTTATTACACTTTGCACATACTCTTCTTAAGCCATAATATCAAGCTTTGGAGCAGAAAAAAATATTTTTAATCTTCATTTATTGGTCCGTTTTTTGCACAATGTAGACATTCCTTTAAGAAATTTACCCTAAGAGAACTAACTGCTCAATTAACATTCAATTGCATTAGCAATTTGATCAATTTTGCCCTACAATTCTTGTGAAAGTTCTGTCCAAAAAAAGTTAAATTTTACGAAAAAAAAAAATGTTTTTAAATTTTTTTAAAGTGCACAAAAGCAATGAACTGGATTCGTGGAGAAAGAACAATTTTGTAGAAGTTTTTTTTTTTTTTTTTTGTTGTTAATCGAATGTCACATACGTCGTGAAAAGCAAAGTTTGTCTTTGTCATTTATATTGGATAAGTCGCTGGTGTTTCTAAATTAAAGTTCAAAGCAAAATATATTAAAAGACCAGATTATACCATGCCACTCTTTGTTGCAATTTTTTTAATTCTTTTTTGAAGTTGCAGCGATATGCGTTATTTTAAAACATATGCCTTCCATTTGCGTCCTGTCTTGCTTCACCACCAAACAAAAATTTCATGCTAGTTTCATGAGAAATTTCATAGTGTAAATTAGCTGTAAGAAAATTATTTTTTGCGTAATGCATTTTACAAATGATATCACATTTAATTACATTACAAGTAGCAGCTTTTGTTTGAATATGACAGACTGTAGAGGAAAACTATTTACTATTTACACCACCAAATTTCCAAATTTTTAGTTATAACCACTATTAAATCACGATCTATCCTTGTTGCTCGATATTTTAGACCACAGTGTATCGAATTTATTGTATTTCGAATTCAGCACCCCCTGAGTGAAACATAACGTTCTTCATATTTTAATTTATTTATAAAACACAAGGTCGTTATCTTTTATATTTTAAATCTTTCGCTACTTCTTTGTGTAGCATCATCAGGAAAAACAAATATTTATTTAAACACACAAGGGAATAGCGAAATATTGAAAAAATAAAAGGTAAAGACCTTGTGCTTGATAAATAAATTAAAATATAATTAATTAAAAGGTCAAATAAAAAATTATATTAACATAACGTTCTTTTTGATATTCGAGAACTTCTTTATTAGCAAATTTTATTCCACTCTCTAGTAGCACAAATATCACCTACGGTGTCTATATTCCATAAGAACAAGTCCTTCTAATTACCACCTGTAAGGTGGAATATTTTCTTAGTTAAATCTTTTCATAACTCTTAGTGTTAAGTAGGCATTTAATTTTAAAGCTGGTAGTGCTGGTTTCTTAAATCTTTTTCTCGCCCACAACTTAGTTTTGTAAAAAAATACCGAATAGAAAATATATATATAAAGAAATGATATAGAAACATTCACAAATATTGATGTTATTTAACTTGCATCTTCTGAGCTACAAACTATTCAGGCTGCTTTACCAACTACAGTTTATTTGCCAATGTGCTAAAAATCTCAATCGATTAAGGTGGCTAATACATACTTTTGGAAAATTTGGTGAAGGCTATTTCGTTTAATTATTTCAGTAATATTTCCCATTTTGCTTTAAAAACCTTTCTGTAGTTTATTGTGTTTAACAATGAGCGTTAAAAATCGCCTTTTATTTAGCCTTTCCAGCTACTTTTTCTCAAACACACAAATAATATAGAAATACCCAATGAGTAGATAAAAAATTTGTTGCACCTTTTAATATTTTATACGTTGGTTTTATATTGAAATTTAATTAAATTTTTCATTGATGTAATTAATGATATAATTACAAAATAAAAATGTTCTAATTCAATAAAAGATTAAATTAATTTTATATTAAATTTAAGAAGACGAAATTAATTTTCTAACTAAATAAAATACGGACACGATTAAAGAAAAACAAATTTTTAGATGAAACCAAATTAATTCATTTATATGTTAACAAATGAAAGTTAATTTTAAAACTTTTTGAACTTTTTCAATCTTTGCTAATTTCTGTATTTTTTTACGAATACCATCTGTCCGTCTGTTTATTTGTATTAGTGTTGAAATCCCTTTTTCAAGTCATTAGATGAGCTAGAGAAAATTTAAATATGGCAATGGATCAGACATAGTTTTAAAAAATGTTCTATAACAGTCAGCAAGTTCGGTACATATGCTGTGGAGGCCGCGAGCAAAACACCACGCCTGCCACTAATTTTTCACTAAAAACAATGAAGTAACTTCAAAAAAAAAAAAAAAAATAATAAAAAAACAAACTAATGCAGCGATAGAGAATTAAAAAATAAGAAAAAATTATTAAGTAAAGAATTTGGCGCTCACCCATATTTTCCGAGTATGGGCCTCTGATTTTTTTATAGAAAAGTACGATTCTGCACCATATTTTTTAAGATATCAATATGGATATCATTAAAAAGTTTTTGAGGAGATCACTAAGGAAATACTAAAATTAATAACAAATAATAACTAACCCGTTAAGAGCCAATAACAATTTTATGTAAAATAATATATACGTAGTACTTAATTTTTTATTTGTTATTTCTCTGCACCCCAATATTTTTTTTTTTTTTTTTTATTGAAGTTACTTCACTCAAGTTTTAGTGAAATGTATACAAGATTCGTTGAAGCCACTCTCACTTGTTTTTAAATAACATTGTAGGAACTATAACTAGGTACTCTTCAGGCTCATATTTGGAAAAGCCAAACATATTTAAAGTATATTTGAGTTTCCAAGAATAAAATGGGATTTCAATTAAACAAATTAATACGAAATATTCAAGAAAGTCCAGATTTACACTATGATATATTTTGAGGTATTTTTTTTCTCCAATTTCTATTTAAGTTACAGCGGTATGCGTTATCTAAAAGTAAACATTATAACAGTAACATCCCCTTTAAAACTCATGCAATACTATATTGCTTACCTCTCCTGCTTCAGAAACAAACAAAAATTTCATACTAGTTTCATGAAAAATTGCATAGTGTAAATGCCGTAAAACTTTGTTATCTACATGTTTCTTTCCCCCTTCTACACTGGAGAGAGGAAAACAATATTTGTAAATAGTTTAAAGAATTCGACTAGGGCACTATCCTGCTTTTGTATATTTTAGAAATTTACTTAATTAAATAAAATAATGTCTTGCAGTTTAATATTAAGAAGATCGAGAGGAAATGGCCAACTTAAGAATGCTTAATGTTTTCTGTATTCAATCGTTAAACTACTGATATCCTGAAAATACTATAAACCTTATAAAAATAACATGCCAAGCAGTACACATTCACCTGAACCGCTAGATTTCGTACAAACGTTCACCACACATAATTTTTTTGCTTGATTAAATGTTTGTACATTTGTGTATAACTCAATAAAATTTACAACACTAACACTTGTCTGTCTTTTTTTTTTACTTAAGAACAATCTACTTAATGCCTGATAAACACCCTCCCACCTACAATTATTCACTTTAAGACCACAAATATTTTTCTAAAACTTTCTAATTTCTTTTTTTGTTTTTTTATACTAGATTTTTTACCCCAATGTTTTTTTTTTCTACTAACATGTTCTGTTGGAAGTGTAAAAAGTAATAACAGGCACCATGAAATAATACGACTGACAAAAAAAAAACAACAGTTAAAAATAGCTAATTGTATATTATCTGGTTGAATTTAAAAATCATTAATATTGCATGCAACATTAATAATGAAGCATAAGACAACGAACAGGGAACTTGGTTTGAAAAATAAAATATTCGCAGTTAGAATAAAAAGGCAAATGAAGCACACAACTTAAGCCGCTTGCAAATTGCAAATAAACAATTTAAATATCAAGGCTCAATGTTGTTGTTGTAGCAGATTAGCTGGAAGGGAACAAGTTTTTTTCTTTTTTTCGTATTTTGTTTTTTTTTTTGTTTTTGTTATTTTCAATTCAACATTGCTAGAGAGCTGTTGTTCTTTATGTTGTAGATGTTGTTCTAAAATAAACAATTTCCTTAAAGATGCCACAAAAAAATATGTGAAAAACGCAAACCTACGAGAGAAAACAAAAGAAAACAAAAAAATTGTGAAGGAAAAAATAAATAGATTCCTTAAGAGTCAAACACATTAGTTAAGCCAGGTTTTTGTTGGTAGTAGTAGTAAGAAAGTAAGTACACCATTTCCTTGAATTTATTAAAAATTACAAGAGAGAGTTTGTATGTTTTTTTTCGCCCCATCATTAATCAAGAATGTAATTTTTGCAAGTAGAAAGTTAATATTTATAAATATTATTTTTAATTTGCTTATCACCACCAAAGTGTTGTACAAGATTAATTTACAAAAAGAAAATAAGCCCAGATATGAGTTTAGTGAGAGGTTTGTGAATTCTTAGCTTAATATAGTTGGTGACGCCAAGGACGAGAAAGATAAGAGTTACCAAATAAGTTTAAGGAGCAATGCTTTGGTAGTTTGTGAAGAGAAAGCTCATCGAAAATTATATTTGATTTTCAGTTTAAAATAATTATTAAGCCAAGTGTCTACTGAACTCACACAAGAACGGTTTCCTGCAATTTATGGCACTTTCTTTAATTTAAAGGTTTTTATTAAAATTAAATCACGCGAATATTAAATTAATTAATCTTTAAAAAAATAACGCGCTAATTTTCCCGATTGAATTTTTAAAATCACCGAAATTGATTATTGATGGTGAAAGGACGTCTCGATGGCCATTTCGCTATCGCTAACTTAGCTCTTCAGGAAACTTCTCACAAACATTTGAAATAAACTAAAGATTTTTGTCCAAACAATAGAGTAAAGGCAAAAATCAAAGTTTAAGCAAAAACAACAATAAAAATAGCCATCGAGACTTGCTTTCAACCTCAATAATCAATATAGTTGATTTTAATAATTTGTTCGGGACAATTAGCGACAATTTTTTAAAGATTAAAATTTTTACTTTTACTTTATATGAGGCTGAAATTTAAAAATATCTGCCTTTTACTTTTCTATAAGAAAGATAACATTACTACAGGTCGTTTGTAGGAATACCATTTTGTTTTTAATAAAAAAATATTTTTAATTATTTTTCCAAAAAAAAAATTTCTTTCCGTGCTATTTTCGATTTCTATTATTTATTATTTCTATTATCTCGATTTAATAATTAAATCACCGATAAATCTCGATGGCTCTTAGGAAGCATCTCACAAACGTAATAGAAAATAGATAAAAAAAGGGATTTTTTTTGAAAATTAATTAATTTCATAGAAAATTCGTGTTGTTTAATTTAATTTAGTTTAATTTAATTTGCCAAGTGCCCCTGCATAGAAATAAATTATCGGTGTGTTTTTTTGATATTTTATTTTTAATCATCTTTTTACTGTATAAAAGAGCCGAATAAAAGTCAGCTTTGATTTTTGACTTTTTTTTATTGTTTGGACAAAAATCTTTAGTTTATTTAAAATATTTGTGAGAAGTTTCCTAAAGAGTTAAGTAAGCGGTAGCGAAATGGCCATCGAGACGTGCTTTCACCCTAAATAATTAATATCGGTGATTTAATTATTAAATCGGCATAATAGAAAATAAGACGAAAAAATTTTTCTTGAAAATTAATTTAATTTAAAAGTTATTTTTGTTTTAAAGTGTATTGAAATTGATTGATTAAATTTTTTAAGCCAAAATAAATTTCAATTCATTTGTAATATCACAGTTCAACTCCTACTCGTAATTTCATAAAAAATATATTTTTATTATTTTAGGAAAAGAAGTAATCGTGTGCATTTAGTGAAATCTGGAGTTTTATAATTTTATTATAGATAACACATTTTACATAAATTTCGAAAGTCCCATAAAGGTTTAAAATATTAGTTAAAATAACTATCGGATTACTCTTCATTTAATTTTATTTTAATTCCTCTTAGTTGTTGATAGCAGACAAAGCAAATAAGAAGTCCGTCTTAAACAGTTTAAAAATTAAGGCCATATTTGTCAAAATCGCTGCTTCTGTTTTTAAAATTTATTGTTTACATTTGTTTTTATAGCGGACATATTTGTACATACCCTATGTAAATTGTAAACGTCTGCTTCCTACTGGTAAAAAATTTAAGCTTCATACGTTTAAATCACCCCAGTATGGCAACAGTATTCTAATTTTAAATTTATTTTAATTTGTCCAACTTGTTTTTAGAGGACATAAAACTAAAGTGCTTCAAGATCAAGGCCACCATACGTGAAAATAACGAAACTATTGGAATACCATTTAATTTAAATTTTTATTTTACTTATTTGTTGCTATTGCGGACATAGTTTTACTGACATTGTGTAAATTTAATTTCAAGCCTTTAAACTAACTAAAAATATATGATAAAAATATTTTAAAGCCTTAAAATAATTTAAAATATTTTTAAGGTTATTTTTTGGAGTAAATCTCTATATTTAAAAAACACAAATAAATTTTTTTAAATGCATTAAATTTAATCCAGAAAATCATCATTTTCAGTTATCCATGAAGTTTTTTAACTAATAAAGAAATTTTTTTAATAAGATAGTAAATTTAAATAAAAAATAAACTAAAATAGCAGCTAATTTAATTTTTTTTTACAATTCAACCAAACTTCTATCATATTTCAACAGAAATGGCTTCAAAATAAATTATTAATATTTTTTAATGAAAAACATTTGTAGCATTAATCGAAATGTTAGTTGTTTAACAATTCTATTTTATTTAATTCTATATCCTATTTTACTATATACATAAAAAAAATTTTCTTTTACCTGTTAAAGGTTTGATTTTACTCAATTAAACATTTAATTAAAAAATAAAAAAGGAATATTGTAATTAAATAACTAATTAAAATAATCACACAATTAATAAAAAAATATTAAGAAATTTTTTATAATAAATATGAAATTTTCTTTTCTAATTGTTTAAAGACTAGGTCAGTTTATAAATAAAAATATTGTTTATAATTTTTTTAATTTTTCGCCACACCGTTGAGTGGCATCTTCAGGAAACAGAAAAAAATATCAATTAGATTAAAAAAAAAAATTAATTATAAAGGTCAGAAAAACAATTATATATAATAAATATAATAAATATAATTAATTGTATGATTTAACAAAAAAAATGTTTCATCTTAAAACTAATAACACTTTTAATAAAACTTGTTTCGGTGTATTTAGGTGAGTTTTAGGTTCAGTGTATAAAAACTATTTAGTATCATTGGAACAAGTTTTAAATAAAACTCAATAAAAAAAAAAAATATTTTTAACTTAACATCTATTTACAGGGTTTTTTCTTTCAGCATTTACTGTTCCAGCAACAAAAAACAAACAAAAATCAAACCAGATAATTTAAGCTGATATTGATGTTGATCCTCATCAGCGTCAGTTGCATTTTGACAATGATCTGTTGTGGTGTGTTATACGCTGTGGCTGTTGCTGTTGTTGCACAACAAGTTGATATTAACTGGACAAGCTAATACCGTATGTCTGTTAGAAAAATAACAGAACAAAATAAAATAGCACACAGCATAATTGCATCTTATAAATATGTATGTTTGTAGGCATCTAAAGAAGCATTATATATTCGCATGATATGTATGAACTCGTACGTATGACTGAACGGATTTATAAGTTTATGCAGCCAAGAAAAAGTAATTGTGTGGAGGGACAACTTGACTTTAATTTCATCATGCAGCATCAATGCACTTTGCTTGGCATCGACTTTAAATTGATGCGATACCAAAATGTTGTGTGTTGTCTGTTGTATTGTGGCAACATCGAGTAAATGTATGTACATTCATGTGTGCGAATAGGTAAAAATGAAGGAAAATAAAACATACGAAAAGTATTGGTACGATTGCATTTCTAATATCATGGGCCTACTTGTAAATACCTTAACATGTATCTACACTTGAGCAAAAATAGTTTCCTTTTATTGTTGTAGTTGTTGTTTGTAGCTAGAACCTTGAGGCATAAATAGATACGAAATTCCTAACTGCAAATACAACTTAGCCGTAAGTTGTTTATAAAAAAAAATAAAAAATAAACCCATATAAACAACCAAACACATTCACTTGTGTTTGCTTGCTTCCTTGTATTTTATAACATGGATAGTGTCGTATATGTGTTTGTTTGTTTGTATGTATGTATTTATGTTAGATTGAAAGTACTCGAAACGTTTTTATAGCAATGCACTATGGGCTCCCAGACCGGTTTTTGAGGCAAAAAATCATAGGAAGCTCCTAGACGCTTGAAATTTTGTGGGATTAAGTATAAGGCCCATTAAAGGTCTTAGTAAAACTTTCATGCTAATTTGGTAATGCTACGCCCACTTCTATGTGCGAAAATTAATTGTGCGTCTAGATACATACAAATTATGACTTGAAACTGAGTTTGTTTTAACTACACTGGACAACAGTGAAATAGTATTTGGCAAAAAATGTGCTAAGTATATAAAATTTGACCCGCTTTATTGTAGAAAATGTATACATATATATATAAGGGGATTTTAGTTAACGAGATATCGCATTTTCAATATTTCGATTTTTACGAGTTTTTCAAGAAATTTGAATTCATAAATTCAAAATATAACACGTATGTATTTTTATAACTCATAAGTTGAGTCCAGCCCGAAGTTAAGTTGAACCCGGTTTACTTCGGGTGGCCTAAAACAATTTTTGTCTAATATAAAATACTAATATATTTTAAATAAAATAGATTAAAACTAAAAATGATTCACGATTATTATGTAAAAATTTATTCTCTGTAGGTATTTGTTTACGATACTTCAATCAATAAATAGCAAAAAAATTAAATTATGTAGAGTACAGCAAAATTAAGATTCATCAAAGTCTTGTAATGTTTCATCAATTTCTAATTCAAAATTAATTTGGAATGATGTCTCATCTTCTTCAGAATTGGAATCGCACACACATTCAGGAGTCTCTGGAACCTTTAAAAGAGAAATAACTTCTCGTGGAAAATTCAACTTTCTTTTTGCTGAGTAACGTTTCTTCAAATACACACTAGATAAAAATGGGTCAGACGAATCCATAGCTCGGTTAAATACATCAGTTATATTGGAAATGGCAATAAGTATTATATGCAGGTGCTTTATAAATTCAAGATTAACATCTGTTATAGATGCAAACAATTCTGGATTTGAAAATGCTCTTCGAGCTGTATTACCATCATTCGTCGATCCGCTACCATTACTTTTCATCATCCGATGTGACTAGTTTTAGTGGTATAACGGAGGTAACAAAGAGGGAGCTATCTAAATTTTCTGGGGCATTGCTCTTATATATTTGGTTAAACAAACTTTGTCCTGTAGAACCATCGAAACCATAACTAATAACTATTATCACTTCACTTATCTCAGGCATTATCGTTAAAATTTCTTCTTGGTATGATAATATTCTCTCAGCTGTGTGATTAACTAGGTTTTGTAAAGGGACTTCCGCAATTGATTCTGTTATCATTAACCCTTCAGGTCGGCATTGCTTCTTATATTCTAGAAGTTTTTTATAGCTGGGATAAATATCGCAATTGTGTAATTTGTTCAGCTCCCTCATCCTAATATACTGTTGTTTTGTTAGATTATTTTCTAACAAAAAACCTAATGCTTCTCCAGGGAAAAGCATAATTGGCTTTTTGTTATCAGAGGTGAGCTCTTTTCTAATTTTAAGGGGCCCTCCTGGGGAAGAAGTTGTTTTTTTTAAACAAAATTCAAATCTTTTTCTTTATTTGAATGAGCTGCAATTGAAGCGGCATGAAGCAGCAACTTGGTGTCGTTTTCCTGTTCTGCCGAAACTTCGGATACGAGTTTTCGTTTTTGCCTCACACTTCCTTCACTATAACCAATTTTAGGCCGACCTCTTTTGATTGGAACATCATTATTTATTAATTTAAGCTCAGTCTCACAGGATAACCATTGGCTTTCCTTTTTTTCGAATTTAGCCCAGATTCTGAAGTTTGCAGACCACTTTTGGTTGGCTTATGCACAGAAATTATTAATTTTCTTCTTAATTGGTATCATACAGTTCTCATCAGCATCTCTTTGAAATTTACCGCAAATCCCGTTGATAACAGCAGTCACACTTTTACTATTTTCTAACCAAAATTTTACAATATCAGCATTTTTTATTTTTACGCAATCTAAAAATTTTAATATTTTAGAAGGTTGCAGATGGTTGCAGTAAATTTTTTACACACATTAACTAGACATTAGTAGCTTCCTGTGCACATCAGTTTTTCACACAATACGTTCCAATAAACAAACTTCCACTCCATTACATATGAAAACTATCACCAAAAATACACAAAAAAGACGGCACACTTAAACAGCCTACATTAAGTAATTAAGTAATTTTTGCACAATTTTTTTCTTAATCTAAATTTTCATACCTTTATTAATATTTCCATTTTAAAATAATTTATTAAGTTTGATAATTATTGCTTACTTATTCCTTTACTTTGTTTACTTATCAAGTGAAAAATGTATGAAAGCAAAATAAAAAAACAAAGTCTGACTTTGAAAGCTTCCTGTTAAATGCAGGGTTGCCACATGGTTATAATTTTTTGCACTTGAGTTCCCCAGGATATTATCTATAAATTACCATAGTTACTTTTTGGAAAATATTAAGTTCAGAAATGGACTTTTTGCCTCAAAAACCGGTTTGGGAGCCCATAGTGCAATGTCGTTTAATACCTGTTGTAGTTTTATCTTGAATTCATTATTATATTTGTTGTTGTCGCTATTGCAGTTTTTTATTTGTTACGTAATATAACTACACACACATATAATTTTATGGCCCTAAAAGTGTGGACAGAGTGTACGTTTATAATCTAGTGCCAATATATATTTTTTGTATTCACTAAAGTGTTTGTGTTTTTATCAAATATAATCGGATATACGAAGAAATATTAACTTTAAGGGAGATTTACTAGAAATTTAAAGTGTTGTTCACTAAGAGTATTACAGATATTGTGTGGCGTGATAACGAGCTTCGCAAGTATTAAGGATTTCTTTTACAGTGTTATTGCTATTGCACAAACATGTTAGAATTATCTGGTTATATAAAAAGGATTAGGCCTTGAGATTTTCAAACTTGGCTCCGCGCTTTACAGTTTTGTTTTTGGAACATAATATTCTACCTAGGATTCGGTTAGTTATTTAAAGAATTAAAACTGTAACTTAAATACATAAAATTATTGTGCAACGGTTGTATCGATACTAGGGATGAGCGATCAGGTGATTTTTGAGGAACATCGTTACCAGTGAACGTGATTTTCAAATCACTATTCTTTTAAATAGTTACCGTGATCACTGCTTGAAAGTATATTTTTAATCATACTTATTTATATAGGAGGTAATTAATAAATTATTTTTATTTGCCCAGAAATACAGAATTCAATAACACTGATTGGTTTAAATAAAAAAAGCAAGCAACATTTTTTTATTTGTTTGTTACATCTATACGAGGGCTGCTCTATATATTTCTGGCCTAATAGTGAAAATGCGAATATTTATAATCAAAAATGGTTTTATTGTTTTTCAAAGTATTCTTCAGCATGATTTATACACTTTTGCATGCGCTCAAACCAGTCGTCGAAGCACTTTTTCCACTCCGATTGAGACACCTCTAAAACATGGTTTTTGAACACTTCAACAGCTTCTTCTGGCGACGAAAATCGTTGACCACGCATTTTTTTCTTGATGTGCGGAAACAAGAAGTCATTAGGTGCCAAGTCAGGGCTGTACGGCGGATGACCCATTAATTCGACGTTTTGGCCGGTCAAAAACGCTCTGGTTTGAGCCGATGTGTGAGAGCTCGCATTGTCATGGTGAACAATGATTCGTCTTCTCTTGTTGGTTTTTCGAATTTCTCCGATGACTTCAGGCAAACAAATTGTAGTGTACCACTCAGAAGTGATCGTCCTACGTTGCTCAAGCGGAACAGTCGCCATATGAGCAGTTTTGCCGAAGAACCAGGCGACCATTTGCTTCGGAGTGCTTCTTCCACGAACAACCTTCGTTGGATTTTACTCGTCTTTGAAGACCCACACGGTCGATTGTTGTTTTCTTTCGGGCTCATACGCATAGATCCATGATTCGTCACCTGTGACGACCTTATAAACGTCATTTGAAGCACCGCAATCGTATTTATGCAACATTTCTTTGCACCAATCGACTCGAGCCTTTTTTTAAGCGACTTTCAAATTGTGCGGGATCCAACGAGAACAAACATTTTTTACGGCCAGGTGTTCATGCAGTATCGAATGTATGCTGGTGGAAGAAATGTCCAAGGATGTCTCTATCTCTCGGTATGTCACATGTCGATCTTGCATTATGATTTCACGCACGGCATCAATGTTCTCTAACACAACAGCCGTTTTTGGTCGACCTTCACGGAATTCGTCTTTGAGCGAGCTTCGGCTACGATTAAATTCATTATACCAATTTTTCACAGTGCAATAGGATGGTGCTTCATCGCTATACAAAGATTTAAGTTCACCAATGCACTCTTGTCGTGATAATCCACTTCGAAAGTTGTGAAAAATGATGGCACGAAAATGTTCACGAGTTAATTCCATTTTTTTCTATATTAATTTTTTCAAGTCACTGTAAACAACACAAATAATGGTCGTACGTCAAAACGTTTTGAGTACGATTATGCTTAAAAATGACAAACTTTCCAATGGAAATGCCAGATTGCACTTGGCAGCACTCAGTGTTGCCAGGCCAGAAATATATATAGCAGCCCTCGTATGTATGAAGTTTGGAAAAAGGAATAGCTGTTGTTAATAAGTAGAAGCAAGAAAATGTTGCACAGATATGAAACCGCTTTGACATATGAAAGAATGAAGGAGTGAAAAATGCTTATATTTCTCTTTCACTATTTACAAAGTAAAACAAACATTTAAGTTTGTATGTGTGTTTGTCACTGTAGTGATCAGTGATATTTTAATCACAGTGATTTAATCACAGGTACTAAAATATCGCTCATTTCTAATCGATACGCGTAAGTATATGTGCTGTAATCTCTTTCCAGTCCGACTTTAGAAAGCCAAATATATGAAGGTGGTGGCATTAATAAATATTTATCTAAGCTTTTTAGAATCTACAGTTTTCAGGGAAATTCTCTCACAAAAGCAGGCATGTAGAAAGCTCTGTGGAGTATGTTTTTCTTATGCTCTACAGAAGTGAGATAATTTTTTAAAACAAACTTCTACAAGAAGCATAATGTAATGATTGGTGTATTTCAGAAGCTTAGGGATTCGATGATGTATTTCGGAAAGGTTTAGTGAATTACATTCAATAAGTTTTTTTTTTCATTATTTACTATATGTATGATATATCTGCGAATTTTTAATGCCTTAATGTTTTGATATAGAAAAAGTTTATAGTTCTAGTATACTGATATGTTATGACAGTGGAAAGGTGCTTGGCGATCTATTTTTTCTAGTGAGATTTTCTAAAGCGTTTATTTTGTATTTTTAAACAAAAACCAAAAAAACCGTTTAAATAAAAAAAAACTGTTCTTCACATATGGCTTGTCTTATATAATTTCAACGTTGTCCTTTTTTGTTATAACTTTACAATTCTGATAATTTATAATCGCATAATGAATTTGTTACAAATTATAAAAATGTTGATAGATGCTTCTTACGCCCGATACGACTTACGAAAGGTTTAACTGTCATGGTTTAACGCTGACTTTTTAACGTTTAAGATCATTATACTCTGTCATATTATTATCATAGAATATATTGACTCACGAAAAACGCTACCAAATTACCTAGATTTACTTTGAATAGCAATAATCAATTCAGTCATCAATTTAGCCATCAAAAAAGTATAAGGTTCATTTGCGGCTTAAAATGTTCTGTAATAAACGAAATTTCCGCACATAGAGTGACCCAATTTATAACAGACCCTGCAGACTTTACTACACCCAGAAAAGTTTATCGTTTGCTACTGTTAACAAGGTGATGGCAACACTGAACGTCGTTTCTTAAAAATATGAGCCGAAACTTGCTTTAAGGTCGATTGAGATCGTTGTCGCGCCATGATCAGGGTTTTTTTTATTTGAAAACATGGATGACATCGATCCGTATACGATATGGTTTAACAGGATGGCATTACGTGCCATACGGCTACCGCAACCATTAAAATAAATATTTTGAGATCTGTTGATTTCAAGAAATAGAGCTGTCACTTGGCTTCCAAAGTCGTGCGATTTGGTAATTCTCGGTTTTTTCCTATTAGGCCACATGAACCAGCCACATCTGATGCCTTGCATGCCAATTTTGTTGGTGGTTTTCGTAACATGTTTGAAAAATTGGCCCAAAAATGGACCTCTAGAATGAACTTCTTCTAGAGCAGCTGCTTTCTTCTGATTAAATAAATCTTAAAGTTCTAGCGAGCTTAAAAAACACCATTTACGTTTTTAAATCATGGCTTTTAATTTGCTTGGTATTAAAATTTAATGGGGGTTAAAAAAAATACTCATCATCGAAGGAACTAAAAAAGAAAAATTTTCACGGTTAAATGCAAATAATTGCAATTTTTATTTTATCGCAGGATGAGTTAAAGTCAATTTACTATATTTTCAAAATGAATTTACATTTTATACACCTGATCAAGAGAGCTTTTCTTTCACCTTTATTTAAAAATTACTTCCGATGTGGCACACAAAAGACACTTTTAATTCCCAAAAACAGATTTAGGATGAATTTGTGTATGCGCGAAATATATTTCAATAATTTTTTTATGATTAAACACAGATAATAGAATTGGTTTTATTATGGTCACGAGTATATCAATATGTTGACTGTAACAATGTATTGTTGCGTCAAACATATTATAGTTGTAGTAAACATATCTAATATCAAAACAAATTATTTGTGTTTAAACTTTAGTATTTAGTTAATTAATTAAGTTTAAAGGTAAAAATTATATCAAAATACACAACAAAAGTTACATTTACTGAAGTCAAAATTGATAGTCGAAAGTTAAACGACAATAATGAAGTCGCAAGTAAAAAAATTGCTGGACATTACAAATTATATAATAATGAGGAGAACAATCACGTAATAATATTATAGTATATTGATTATTTGTAATAGACTTGATTAATGATTCTCGTACTAGCGACAAAGTTCCATCTCTGAAAGAAATTTTTTTTTTTTTGGATTTCTAGAAATTTGGAGTAGATTTTTGTAGCATTTAAGAAGAAGAGTAGTAGAAGTAGCAGACTATCAATATTTTTAGATTTTGAATTAAAAAAAAATTTATTCGATTAAACCTATTAACGACTCATGCGCAATTTCCACCAAACTAAATTCCAACAACTAAAAATATAAAATGTGTAAAAATAATTCAAACCCTACACAACACAAACATAACGGTATTAAATGGAATCTTAAGTTTTTATCCGTTTATTTCTTACATTTCCAGCATCTTCCTGTTATGGAAAGTTGTTATCATTACTATGGCATCAGTAATGAAAGGGATAAACTGCTTTACAATCAACGTCGGCCAAAGCAAAATAATAATGAAAAGAAGTTGAAATTAAAACAAACAATCAAATCATGATTCAACATCACAGAAAAAAGAAGAGCAATTCCTTGATGTAGCGGGCAAGAAATCTGTAAATCTATAAAAATGCTGCAAATATTATTTTTGGAAAAGTTTGTAAAACTTTTGTTCAATCATCAATTAACTTGTTTCTAGTTTCTTTGAATATTTCTATGAATAAAAAATATAAAAATGTATTCCTTTGTAGTTCTTAAATATTTTTGTCTGTTTATTCCCTTAAGGTTTCAAAATTATATGAAAATGAAATATACACTCATGTGGATATACTGACACACTCGCATAAAATCTTAACATTTATCGATCTTAACTTGAGGCCAACAAATAAAAAATTTACTTAAGAAAATTTAAAACAAAAAGAAGCAAAACAAAACATGTTTAGTCTAGTATTAAGTTCAAATCTTTTAACTTTTAAACATTGAAAAAAAAAACTATCTTTTAGCTGATTTTTAACGAACGCATTTGCTATAAAAGTCTTGGGCTTTAAGGTGCAACTTGTGCAACAATTATTTATTAAAAGAAGTACATACTCGTACTTTCATAAATCCATATGTACCTACGTATGTGTACAATTTTCTCTATTTCTTAACATGTGACCACTTAAACATAAGATACTTTTATTGAAGAAGGTATGCCTTCCAACAGATGTTGGTTAAATATGAGTTTTTCTTATATATTAGAACACGATGAAAGACAGAAAAAAAATTTAGTTTGAATTAACTTAAACGAAAATTTATTTGACTTTAATTCAATCCAATTTAAATCTTATTAAATGCCCTAATTTGTGCTGCTGTAAAAGTCATTTGCAAGGTCAATTTCTATTTTTATCTCACCAACTATCAGATATCAGCTGTTTTTTTTTATTTATAAAGTGTTGCCAGAAAACTGTGCCACATGAAAACCGCCAACGGCTGTTGACTATTTGCGGTAACATTATGCCGATTAAGGTAATATTTTACTTGAGGATTATGTGAATAAGCTTTAAGCTACTTTTTGATTTTTATTTAAAAACATTTTACATTTTTATTTTTATACCCTTCACCACTAAAAGTGAAAAGGGTATAATTAAGTTTGTCATTCAGTTGTTAATTTCTACAATATCAATTTCCGACACCATAAAGTGTACATATTTTTCCTTTCTATGCATACCGATGTCGATTAAGCGATGTATGTATGCTAGAGCAAGTCTTTAATACTCCAATCGATCGGAAATAGTGTCGAAAGAGGCGCTATTGGAAATCAGCATGATCGGTCCATGTCCATCGAGGCAGCGGGCAAAACACCACGCCTACCTCTAAATTGTTCACATTATTTGGAACAATAAAGTAGTTCCAATCAAATAAATAAATATATGGGGCTATAGAGAAATAAGAAATAACAAAAAATATATCAAGTGAAAAAATTGGCGCTCGCCATATTTTCCGAATTACGGGCCTCTGAAATTTAAAAAATTTTTAAAAATATCAATATGGGTATTATTTAAAAGCTTCTAAATACATCTTTACGGAAATGCTAAAATTTAAAAAAAATGCTTAACCCATTAAAAGCCAATGACATTTTCATGTAAAATTATATATTGAAAGTTCCTAATTTTTTCTTATTTTTTAATTCTTTGTCACCCCAATATTTCCTTTTTTTTATTTGAGTTACTTCACTAATTTAGATTTACATAAATGGAGAAGCGTATACAAGTTTCGGCGAAGCCGAATATAGCACTCTTACTTGCTTTTATTTATTATGGATTATATAATACAACGAATGGAGTTATACAAATTAAAGTGAGAGCAACTAGGCTTTCGACTCTGGTTTTTATGATTATAATTTTAAACTTTACATACATATTAATATTTTACTACTTTGATATAATATTTAGAAGTTTACATTGCTTTAAAAAGATAATCATTTTGTCAATATCTTTATATGATGACACTCTGAGCAGTAAACTGGGATCCGAAAATTGCTAATATTTCATAGGTAAACAGTTGAAATCGGTCCAGCATGCAATTTACAGATTGTAAGGTATTACTTAAACTTCATATTGCTCTGTCTTCCATTGATAATAAGTATTGGTGTGTAGTTATGATATGACCCAGTCTCAGTCTAGAAAAAAGATTTGCTTCATTGCAGAAAGCTTTTGATGGGTGTATAATTCGTTCACCCTTAGGGTTAATTTTTTTTTTAACCGTGATTTTATATTTTCCAATTATTACGTTTAATTGAATACATATAATTTAATATAAAAGATTTGTGGTCGTTGGTCTCCTGTGTATAGAACAGGGTAAAAGCAATTTTTTAAATCAATTTAAGAGTATAAAAATTAAAAAAAAAAATGGTTGAGTCGTCAGTACTTCTGCGCCGCACAAAAAAATATTTAAAGGCGGCAGCAATCCATTATGCAACCGAAGAACTTCGTAGTTCTTTAGTAGTAGCATTTATCAAGCATAATGTAACCAGGTATAACCAATTTTATATAAAATATAAATTTTACACAGATATATGGGGCAATAAAGAATGAAGAAAAAATAAGAAAAAAAACAAAAGTGAAACAATTGGTGCCCATATATTCCGAGTTATAGGCCTCCGAAATAGAAAAGTACGATTGTCTACCATATTTTTTAAGATATCAATATAGGTATCATTTAAAAGCTTTTGAAGAGATCTTTAAGGATATGCTTACATTTTACAAAAATGCTTAAGCGATTAAGAGCTGATAACATTTTCATGTAAAACTATATAAAGTACTTTTTCATCTTTTTTTAATTCTCTATTACCCCAATATTTGTTTTTTATTGGAGTTACTTCATAGAAAGATTATATAAGATTATATATAATATACCACTCTTTACTTGTTTTCAGTTCAAATTATTCGATTTTAATTGCAATAATTTTGGAAAATTACTTTAACTGTTATTTAGTTCAAAAGCTTTTAAATGATAAGCAATTAATTGAGTGATTAGTGCTCTAGTTCTTGTGTGAACTGTTTTGCATTCTTCCAGATCTTAGAGAAGATTATTGATTCCATTCTTAATGAAGGGAAAGCTTTAAAGATTCCATCTACTAAAACTATTAATTAAATTAAAGCTTGTGCTTAAGTCAAAATTTTATAACCTTTAAGTAAAGCTAATGTTCGTTTATTCACAATAAATCTAATAGAATACGTTACGCATTAGTTGGGTTAATTGCTCAATTAATTTAATGTTTTTCGTTAAACAATTGTTGCCAATCTGACAATTAACTTAAAATACCATGACCAGAAAGTTTTGTTTTAAAATTAATTACATTTACAAAGAGAGCGTAGTGCTGGTCAAAGGGAGGTAAGAACAGTTGTAAATGAAAAGAACATGAGTATTTATATATGTGTGTTTTACACAAGAGGCAACAACAATATGTATTTTAAAATAGTGAAAAGAACCTGCCACGCAACCTTAATAAAGGCCATACAACAATTACATAAGCACACCTGCATACATACTTACTTAAATGCGCATGTGCATGGGTTTTGAAAACAGTATTATTTGCAGGATTCTTTAGCATAAACTGATTGCTATTGGGGACTAAAAAAAGGTTGTTGGTTTCTTAAGGCCACTAGCGGGTAGAAAATAGTCTATGCTCCGTTGTACCAACATTTAATGTTATTAAAGCTCGTGTTGGAGTTGACTTTATTATTGTTGTTATTGTCGTTTTGGCATCAAGTGATTGTAGGTAAAAGAAAAATATATTCAATGTAAAAGTATGTAGATACAGAAGTTGCATTGATCGTTTTTAGTTTGGGTGCAGCCCACATGTTTGTAGTGCAAAAAGATTGCAAAAAGAAAACAAAACAAAAAGATCTCTTACAAAACACTCACATTAAAACGAGGCTGGTGTTCTTGTTCCTATTGCATTGATTGCCTTTGGGTTTTTTTTGTGCTATTTTTTACATAATTTTTTTTTTTGCTGTTACTGCATTAATTTAGTAAATTTGCCGCATGAATGTGCAAGTCGTTATTGTTGTTTCAAGTTTTTGTACAATGTTACGTCGTTGCTCTTTAGGTGGTAGGCTTTTGTTGTTTTTATAAAATCAACTATTCAATAGTTATGAACTTAAAGGTATCAAAATCAGGTTTTTTTTAATCATTATTTCTTGTTAAATACTAACAAATATGCTTGTCCTTGAGATATTAAAGAATGTAATCATATGATTTATTTTAATATTATTTTTATAAAATTATACAGTCATGTCACACTTCCGATCGGATTTATATTAAATTCTTATTAAATTTCGTATCTTTTTTTTTAATTTTAATATGGCAATATTGAGTGCATCAAAGTATCAAGCAAAGTCAATCGAAATAAGGATATACAATAAAAGTAAACTTAAAAACTGAAAAAATTAAATTTAAAAAGAAAATAAATTCCACCTTGAAGTACAAAATTTGTTTAATTAAAAAAAAACTCGTTTTTCTCAGACTTAAAACTGTCTTTGATCTGAAATTTTCAATATGTATTTGATCAACTAGAGTAAAAATATGAAAAAAAACATCTGATTTAGATCGAATCCCAAAATTCCCAAATCACCTTTTGAAAATCCCAAAACAAATTTAGGGACCATTGTTAACAATAGAGCAATAATTATAAATAGTAACATACGGCTTAGGCAATCTTGAAAATATTGTGAAGAGCTTTTATTTAAATATATTTTTTTTGTAACTGAAAAAACAAATGTCACAAAAATTAACACGTCTGTTGCGCCCTAATTTGTTAACTCATTGCGCTCTTCATGAAAAGTGCTGCTACCTGCAGCCCATTTAAAAAAAGTATATTCTAACACTAGGTTAATTAATCTCTGCATGAAGAATAGTTATTGCTGGAACTAAATGATAAAAATAGAGTTTGAAAAACTCTAAAATAATAAGGTTACTTTGACAAATTTTCATCAATTTTTATTATTGCGTCTTTCAACTTTAAGATTAAAATCTTCTATTTTTAGTCATTTACCTTAATTTAATATCTTTTTTCTTTTACCTTCTACAGATAACTTAAATCAAATAACTATAAATACTTCACACATCTTCAAAGTGTGAAATATTTTTTAAAAAAATTCATTCAATTTACATCTTTAACTATTTAATGTGACTCAAGCAGAACAAACAAAACAAAGAGTACAAAATACAATTACAATCGCATCAATGCTGATTAAGGACTTGTGTGTGATACCCTACACCAGCTTTTAAAATATAGTTATTTTAATTATTGTCATGATTTATACGTCGTCCACCTAAGTATGGCGAATTATAGCTTGAAAAATTCAAGTTGCTTTTTAAGAGTATCAAAAGTTTTGTAAACAAAAATTTTAATTGAGCCCGATCCTTAGCAAAAAAGAAGTCGTATAGTAATTTTATTGGTTCACCAGCTGATTTGGCAAATGCGCTGCTGTTTAATAAGCAAAATATAGTGAGAACAAACCATGACAAAGAAAAAGAAAAACAACAAAATAGTGTATTGGCGGTCGTATTGGCTAAAGTGTTTAAGGCGCCGGTATGATAACCAAAGTTTCGTTAGCTCCAATCTCGCCTTGACTTAAGAGTATTGTATTCAAGATAACTGTGATGGTTGAGAGAGACTAATGTTAAATTAAAAGAGACTGACAGGGTGAGTATGTGAAATTAAAGGTTAAAAACGTAATACTTTTGTTTTAGCTGCAATGTTTTCCATCTGTGTTAGCCCTCGATCTTTAAAACCATATTATGTAGACTCTTGAAATTGTTTACAGAAGGTGCGTTAAGGTTAAATTAGACGTGCCATACCATAACGCCATAGCCGTAACCAAAACTATAATTACATTTACTGCCAGCGAATAGTGGTGCCATAGCCATAAGAATCTCTTATTTGTTTTGCTGTTTGTTAAAAAAGCAGCTCAATGAAACATATGTATTAAAACTCGCCACTACAATGTACAGAACGTGACATATAAGAACAAAATAAAAAACCATTTAGTTAATACCTAAATTCAAAAGTCAGTTTTATATGGTTATGGTAAAAATTAAAAATTAATTAATATGTATGGTTACAGTTATGGCTATGGCATTATGGCATGTTAACAATAATCAAATGCAGTGTTTTCCATAAGGTTGGTTTGAACAGCTGTTTTATATGGTTATGGTTATGGCACGTCTAATTGAACCTTTAGTAAAGTCTTTGCAAAAGAAAATATTAAAATTAAAGGGTGTGCCTAAAGTGATGTAATATTTATAAATAAATATTATGTTTTCAACCGCAAAGTCACGCCACATTTACACAGTGTGTGTAAAACTATGTCCTCTATAACAACAAGTAGAAAAATAAACTTTTAAGTTAACAGGTGTTCCAACGGTGACGTGATTTACACGTATATGGCCTTGTATTTGACCCACAACTAGCAGGCTATAAAATTAAGTACAAAAATTAAATATCAAATACACAGAGAAAATAAATTCGTTATGAGAACCGAATTTGTTGCCAATTACATTTCTTGTCTCGAGCCATCGATTTCAGCCTACTCCTTCCTTTACATCATGATTCTTCTTTTCCACAGAGTTTCCTTAAAATTCCATTCCATGTCGCACGTATTGCTGTAGCGGAGTGTATTTTATTTTTATTTTTTATTTTACAAATGTCTTTGTGAGATTGTTTTTGGACTTACCTTTCAACAATATTAGAGAACTTTTTGCCACTAACAATATATCTTGTATTTTTATACTAAAATATTGATTATTGTACAAATTAATTTTTATTATGTCAAATATTTTTCGATTTTAGGAGACACAATCGATTTTTATGATTCTATTTAATTTATTTAATAGAATAGATTTTAGTAAACATACAAATCGGTCAGGTTCACTTTTTCAAGAGGTTTTACAACTAACATTTAGAAGCAAATATCATTTGTTAGCTTTTAATATAAAAAATAAATCAAAATTATTAATTATTAATATTAAAAATCAAATGATTATATTAGTAATTAAATTTTGAACATATCAAACGAATTTGAACCAACCTTTTTTCTGTGTGTAGAAAAAGTGTTCTTAAAGTGACATAAGTTCAACGCATAAGGCTTTAGTTTTTTTTAAATAATATTGTTGATTATCACAATAATAATATTATTATAACTAAAACCATTTATATTTATCGCATAAAAATATTGTAATAAATAAACATAAAATGATTTAAAAAAACTCTATTTGTGGTCACCGTAACCATATATTGTTTCTGTGAGCACAGCTCCTAAAAGAAATAAAAACTACTTAATTACTTGCTTTTATGGAGTTGTGAATATCTGCTGCAAATGCTACTACGTATGACCAAAATTTTTTAAACATTAATCTAAGTTAAGGAAGTATCGCTTTTCTAATGCAATAAAGTTATTTCTTAAAAAAAACTCACAAGAAACAGAAAAGTTATTCTAATTCACCTGTAAAAAAAATCAAAATTTTATCTCATGATAAATCCAGGTTTTAATAAAATTCTTAATACGGCGTTTTTGCGTTTTTTGTTTAATATTTCTTTTTTTTAAATTTATGACAGTTTTTTGCAGTAAAGAAAATTTTGAATGTTTCATGAAAGTGATCCCATAGTAGATGCACTAACCATACATTTGTGAGCAGAAGTTTGTAAATCATTTTCCGATATCTTTTTTATATCACTTTTAAGTGATTTTATTGCTTTACTCTTACATCTGAATACTACAACAAATGCTGCCAGAAATGGATACTAATTATTGCCGTAGGGTAAAAAATGTATTCTTATGTAGCGTAAGAAATAAAAATGATACAAAATTGAAACAATGTATTACAAGACGTTAAACATAGAGAATCTTACAAAGAACCATTAAAGTAAAACTAATTACAGAGTGACATTTAAAAGAACAACTTGTTTTTTCAAATGTTTTAATTAGTTTTCCAAGAACATTCCATTGCGTTTACATTCCGTTGCTTAGCGGTAAATAATGGAATTTCAATAGGTTTACTTAAGAATTAAACAGAAACTAGAAACTATTTTTATTTAAATGTCTTATTGGTTAATATTAGAAAAGATATAAAAGTTTCATAAGTGAAATAATTATTGCAAAAACATAGACTTAATACACTTTAATGTTTTTCCACCACGAACCATTTATTGTTTATTTTGCCAATGGTCGTGCTACGTTACAACGTATAATTTATTTACCTTAAAGTTGAAATATTTCTTTAATTTTTCTTTTATGTTATACGCTATTATAAGTATTATTTAAAATAAAATAACCCAGAGAAAGGCGAAATTTAAGAGTGACATTTTTTGCTAATTTTTGACTGTGTTTGTATACAATTATCATTTTATAGACTGAATAGCGGCATAAAAAATATGCGAATGCCGTTAAACTTTCAAGCATCTTAATAGGTGGACTAGATATATTTAAAAAGACAGACAATTAGAAAATCAGGCACTTAAATTAATTAGTATTGACAATATTTTACTTAAAAATTTTTATACAAGATAAACATGCTCACATACGCACACAAACGCATTTAACGAAAGATTTTCTCACTAGAAAGCTCTTTATTCGCTTCTTTTATTTTTTTTTATTTTGTGTGTTTGAAAAAATTTAATTTAACGTTTGAAAAGAAAATGACAGCATGTCGACAATAATGAAAGAAAATCTGCTTAAATAAAAGAAAGAATGCAAAATAATATTTAGCAACTAAGAATACTTTAACTGTTTGACCAAGTCAGAATAACTTTGCGCTGTCAAAGAAAAATAATTGCAGAACAAAAACGGCGTTTTTTAATTCAAATTGGATCATTGTATTTAACGGTTATTTCTTTTATAACGGTTCCTATACGCTACACGCGTAGATTAGAAGTTTATTTAAATGTAATTATGGAATTAAATAATTTTGCTATTTAAACGTTTTCCGAAGCCAGTATAAAAATCCATTATCCATCCCTGCAAAAGTTTTTTTATAGTTCCGCCCACCATTTTGGTAAAATTGGACACTTTAATTTTCTTTCTTTAAAACTTTAATGTATAATCGAAAACTATTTTGCTTCTGCTTAAAATATTTAAATTTTGAGTTAATATAATTTTGCTGCATAAGTACATCTGTGTATATATGAGTGGCAAAATTAATTTCAAATATCTTAATCAGCAACACAATCTGCTTTTATATGGTGTTTTTTACATGGTTTTTATTTAACACGGTTTAGAAAATGAAGAAATTTTTGGGCTTGATTTTAGTTGCAAAAATTAAATCTGGGGCTTTTCTGGAAACAATCATCATTGGGTATTCTGCACGTTTTTCTTACTTTTTTTTGGTTCAAGTACACCAAGTACAAGTACACCAACTTTACCAACCATGGATCGTAGCTGCCTTTTCACACAATCCACGATTTTTACAATTAGTGTTGTTGTTTCAATGTTGTACTTGTTGCAGACTTGCATATACTTAATATAGATCAAGGCGATTTAACACAGGTGAACGCACGGCTACGACAATCCAACAATACGAATAAAAAAGCAGGCAATTTTGTTGCTACAAAATCGAGGTATTATACAAAATTAAGTCATATAAAAATTAAAATCTAGGCAAAGTGTGACCAAAATTATATAGTACCCCTAGTTTGCCTAAATCTTGTGCATCGTTCCATTCTTGTTCGTTGACCATTGGAAGACTAATAGCAAAATCTTCATCTTTTGTTGTTTACCATAACAAAATCATCGTCGGCAGTTTCTGAAGTAGCGAATATAAAGTCTTAAATTTGATTAGCACAACCAAGGCGGATCAATTACCAGGTGGCAGCGTTGGAGAATTTATTATTTTTTGCTTGTAGAAACGAATGTCAAACTTCAAAAAATAGTACACAGATTTTTTATATATGGAGTTTGACAGTAGTGTTCACGAAAATTAATGAATTCGCCTACGCTGCCACCTGGTAATTGATTCGCCTTGAGCACAACTATTAGGAACTTTGCCGAAACTTAGTATCAAAACAATGTTCTGGATCTGATTGTTAATTACAGCGAAATTGAAAACTCTCTAAACGACGTTTTTATGTTATAATCAGCAGTTCAGTGTGAAAAATGACCTTGAAGCTATCATACATTCATCTCGCAATAAAAAGCTTTGTTTTGTCACATCACCGCCACGAACTAACAATAATTTCTCTCTTTACGTGTATTTTGAATATACAGTTTTAGTTGCTTACTCTAGGAATTTCAATCATTATTTTGTTTTCTATTAGCAATCAAAACAAAAGTAATTTCTAAAATTAAAAATAAATTATTTTTGAAAATTTTTATGATAACTGTACAACTAATACCATGGCGAAGTAATACAGGTGGTCTCGATAGCGAATTCATTAATTTCGCCGTAAACTCTAAATGTCAAAATAAAAAATATGTATAACAGTTATACATATTTTTTATATATGGAGTTTGACATTTAGAGTTTACGGCGAAATTAATGAATTCGGTATCGAGACCACTGCAAAGTAAAAGCACCTTTTTGGTAAGAGTTGAAAACTAAATTATAAAAACGATTTAAAAACGATAACTTTTAAATTGAATATCTGATTTTTTTTGCAGAATTCGCCGATTTCTATTACAAACCATACAATTAAATAAACAGAGTAAATAGAAAAGATAGGGGTTTATAAAATGGACCCGCCTCTTTGAAGTGATTTTCTTAGTTTTTGTTTAAAATTCTTTTTCTTTTTTATTCCTGATGATTTAAGAATTTTAGCCATGAAAAATTAGGCGTTTACAAGAGTGGATGTACTTTGTACAACTCAAGGCGAATTAAGTACTAGGTGGCCGCACGGCTACAAAAACAAAAACTTAATGTCATTTCGTTGTTGCAGAGCATCATATTGATGTCAAAAATAGCTGACTAAACAAGAGAAAGCTGAATTTTATTTATCCTTTTATAATCATTTGGTGTTTTAAATAAAGTTGTAACAGTTGATTTCTTCTCCTACATGTGCAGCAATACCTCATACTTCATTTTTTGGTTTTGGCAATTAATTTTTTAAAATTTAAAATTTTTTTACTTTTTGAAATTATTTGAAAATTTTTTATTATGAAAAATTATTTTAGAATTTTGAGAACAACGACGAAAATACACGAAAATAAGCTGGGCTATTAAGACCACCTTTAAATTAATTCGCCTTGGTACAACCTACAATTTGCAATCTTTTGTGAGTTATTATATAATTTTTTAAATTACTTTTACGTAGAAGTCTCAGGATCCGTTTACATAAACCGATTCTAGCTATTAATAATTGTGTTAAGTTGAAGTTAAGATTATAAATTAAAAAGATTTAATACGGTTTCCTCTAAAAATTAAAACCCGCGGGAAAAAAAATTTATAAGCAGAAAAAATATTTGTGCAAAAATAGTTCTCTACATGCGTTGTCATCTAAATAGAAAGTCAGAAGATAATTTTTCTCCTAAAATATCTTCAATCTATTGCCATGTAAAATTATTTTAGCTTTTAATTAATAAACTTAAAAACCCCCTTAAGATTGCTTTTTATATCAAAGTGCTAGTATATGGTCCGCTATATTTTTGTTTTCTCCTCCTCCTCCTCCCTAATATCAATAGAAAATTCATTTTAAGTAGCGAGCAGATATAAATACAAAGTTTGAAATTATTCAACAAAGGAAAGCGTTACCAAAGAGAAAATGGAGTAGTGACAAACATACCAATGGTCTTCTAGATTCTTAATTGTAATTATTTTGAAATGAAATAAACTACACTCACGAAAAATGAGCTATTACGTTGAAATTGAAAAAACCTTACAGAATAAAATAACATAAGCTTTAGTCTCTTGACTATGCCTAAATTTAATTTAATTGTAATTAAAGTTAAAGTTTAATCATCAATTTGAATTCAACCTGATTGATTTGTAATTAAACAAAATTATTTTCAATTAATTTTCGTGAGGTTAAATCAGGTTTATGTTTGTTTGTTTCATTAATTTTTTTTCTCCTTTATAAAAAAAATAGTTTGCTGCACAATAATATTGTTTGCTACATTGACTTTGGGTGGCAAATTAAAGGAAATATCTGTTGCATTTAAATATTGGTCTCTTCATTAAATGTTTGTTTTATGTTATCGTTGGTTTTAGAACATCATTAATGACTTTAGAGACATATTCTCTAGTGTGTCATTTTGCCTTTCAACAAAGTAATTGATTTGTCTTAATTTTATTACATCCACGACAACGTACTTTGTATGCGACGTATTAACATGACAGATTTTGTGTGTAATTATCTCTGGAAAATATTTATGGACAATGCAAGATGATTTAATAAATTTTTTATGAAAAATATAAAAATGTAAAGGATAAAGAAAACTTCTCAAATTATTTAACAAAACTAATGCGTTGTTTTAAGATGTAATTTGCATTATATTTTCGAAATCAGTTTTTAATTTTAATGGTTCTAGGGGCTACTACACTACCGACTTAGTTTTCTCCAAATGGTTTAGTGACTGGTCACTAGTTAGAGCCCCATTTTTAATATTATGTTAGTTAAGGCTTCAATTTATACCTTTAAACTGATTATGCAGTTACAAACTCTGCCAATATACTAACGCATCTTTATGGTGAAATTATTTTAGGTAATCAATAAATTAAAAACAAGGGCTTAAATTTAAAAAATAAAAAGAAATACATAAAGTGAAAATATTTTATTTTTCGTGTCCACAAAAATTTTAAAATTCATATTTAATTCAATTATTTAATTTATATTCAATTTATTCTCTTGAGTTTTATACTTTGTGGATCGAGGTTAAATAGTATGCACATTTAACAAACTTACGCCGCACAGAGGGGTATTTTGCTCACCTAGCCGGACATTAGCTGAATAGATAAGAAAATGCTGCACCATATGATGAACTTTCAAAGCTTTTGTTTGAGGTTTGCCGTTTGGGACACTGGTAAATTCAGAAAAGTTGGATAATTCGCTTCATTGACTTTTTACGACTTCGAGAAGTTTGCAATATATTTTCTTGTGGCCAAACGAATAAAGATTTTGTATTTTATCCTGTAAAAGGCTATATTTGCAGCTATTTATACTAATTTTTAGACAAATTTTGTTATAAACTTTTATGATAATAATTTTCTTTCGAAATTAAAAAAAGGATTTTTTTTTTAAATTTAAAAAAAAGTGAATAAGTTCTTGAAAGTGATCTTCATCGCGTTCGTAAAAATGTTGTATATAAGAAGATTTAGATGAAGAAGGACCATGGCACTCATTATCATCTTAGTTTAAAGGAGAAGTTCTTTTAAATTTAACAATTGTAACAATTTTCAATAAAGTTTACAGTTATACCCTGTTCAGATATACGTTTTAATTCACACAATTAAAATTTACATTGAGTAATTAATTTTGGTGCTCACACATATCCAATTTAATTTACTTAATTAAAATTTGACAGTAGAATATAGTTCTGTTCAATAACAAGAAGTTGTTACTAATTGTTATTGGAAAGTGTTTACTTCAGTACTTAAAAAGAAGCAGCGAAAGAGTAAAAAAGAGTAGAAGATGCGAATGTTAATAAATTTGTTACTACATTGGTTACTGGCAAGAACAGAACAGCTGATTAATAAATATTAAATACTTTCTGCCGTATTCATAGAAAATAAAATAACTTTGAAATGTATTTTAGGACAAATTTTTCATACAAATTTGTCCTAAAATATATTTCAAATCTATTTTGATTTTCTATGAATACGCTAGTTTGAATTGAAAGTATTTATTAGCACTTCCCACGAAAATATTTACATCACATCGTTGCTACACTAAAATGGTGTGGCTTTTTTGCCATAATTTGTATGGCGATTTCAAAACCGAATATCTACAGCTGAAAATTTTATAACCACGCAGCAGAAAATATACATAACATTTATAACATTTATAGTTTTCGGTTTTAAATACAAAATATTTTGAATTGAGGCTAACGTTTGTATAATAGTGAGAAGACAGCTGAGAAAACTATATACAATTAAACGCCAGGATGATAAAACAATAAACAAAAGAAATAGAATAAAATAAACTAAAAGTTTTATAAAGTAGACGAAAGGAACAATTATGGCAATTTTGCAAAGTATTCGAAAAAAGGTGCTCACAATCGATGACATAGCTCTTGCAAATGCTAACTGTTGCAATACAAAATGCTTTACGCATCGAACACCTCTTTTTTCTGTTTTAGATAAATATTTATTTTTATGGTTGTTTATAATAGATCAGTTCGGCTTAACTGTGCTATTTTTTTTCCAAAAATGCATTTATTCCTTTTTTTCATTTGGAATAGTAATGTTGTAAATTTTTATTTTACTCTATCGTTGCCAGTTTCTGCCGGAAATTTATTGAACAGACCTAATTTTTACATTAGAAATTTGTGTTTGTAAATTTGAAAGAATGAAGAGAAGTTTGGCTTTAAAAGAAAGTTTGCTTGTTTTTATTTGAAATATGGAACTTTTCCAGTCAGTACGATCAAGTTCTGACTGCACGCTAGCTTTGAATCTCCATTTAATTTTCAAAAAATTTTCATTTCATTTTATTTGAAAATATTTTATTTTTCATTTTTATGACATTTAGTTTTGTTATTGTATAAAATTTTCTCTCACTGAACACACTTCAAAAGGATTGTATGAGGAAACTTAATAAATTAATGACTAAATTAAACACTAATTGATAAATTTATTAATTAATTTCTTATATGGTAAATTAAATTCAATTAGCAAGGTGTAGGAGGTAGAAAAAAATTCAGTTCTTTTTTATTACACGCTCACGCGAGAGGAAAAATCAGCTTTTTGCCATTTTTTGGTGCAATTTTTTGCAATTCGTTTTGCAGCAATATGAGTAATTTTAAACAAAACATAAGCAACAATAACATCCCCTCGAAATTCAAGCCATGCCAGAGGGTTACTCTTGCTTCACCACCAAACAAAAAATTCATGCTAGTTTCATGAAAAATTTCATAGTGTTAATTGTGTCTTATTGTTATACATCGCATATTTCTAAACATAAAAGTTCAACGTCTCAAAAGGTTTGACAACAGAAATATAACCAGCATTTTAAACAACTCTGGCACAACATTCAATTTCCAAGAGTCTCTATCTATGTGGCGTAAATATTTAACATCAAATTAATAAGTGGATGATCAAATTAGTTTATTAAGAAAGAAAATTTATTTTCGAACGATGCTTTTGGTTTAAAAGAATAATTGGATCGATACAACCGTCATCGGAAATATTTGTTTCTATCTACGTTAGGTTGTAGAAGTTGTTAACATCATATTTTTAACGAACTTATTTAAATAAAAAGAATCCGCGAAAGCTCTTATCAGCAATCGCGAATTGCGATTTTAAAAAAAGTTCACACACGACATGCTTTTCCTATTTATTATCGCAGGCAATTCTTGTTGTTTCTACCAATAGTCGCGGTGCCTTAATATCAATTTAATAGTTAACTTGAATTATTTGTTGCACTATTTATAAAGTAACAAATATATAAAGAAATTAACAGTCTCTCTAAGTTTAAGTAAAAACTGTTTAGTTGGTTATATACAGGTGTTATGACATCCATCGCACTATTTTATATTTTAGTGCATTCGTTAACAAAATACGTTTCTTATTATTTTGTTATACAAAATTTTAAAATACAAACATTAAAACAATTTAACTGCTGCATAAACAGAAACACTTTCAAACGTAACACTTTAATAAATAAACAAACAAACAAAAGTATTTTTCGCAGTTATTACTTGCTGCAACTGCTGCAGGCGAAACATTAAGTGATTTTTAAAATAAATGGAAAAAGTAACAAATTGTATTGACAGAAATTCGATTTATTATTGTCTATAATATTTAAATGATTTTAAATGCAACAATAAAAACAATTCTTACATGCACACTTTTATATTTATACCGGCAACATTTATGAAAAATATTTTGCTTAAAACATTAACTGCATATGTGTGACTAAAGGCGATTTGTAATGCTGCATCTATTAAGTACAAATATTGAACTGCAAAATGTTGGCATATTATAATATTGTTGCGAAATTAAAGCAAATATTAGTTTTTGTTTCTGTCACTGATGCATTCAAGAAAAAAGAAAAAAAAAATCGTAAGATGTAAGAGTAGAAAGGAAGTAAGGCGTGCGTGCGAAGTGTGCAATAGTATTTGTATTTGTAAGCAATTTCTGTATTTTTTTATTACTTCTGCATAATGATTATACTAGATATTGGATAAATACTGCAATGTCAATGTTGCCATAGTAAAATAACTGGAGATAGTAACAAATACTTAAGATATTTGCTAAAAGATGCAAAAATGTTTTTACATAATGTTTACAACATGATACTTTGTTGGCATTTGTGTTAAAGTGTAGTATTTAGATGTTTACTTGTGTTAAGTACAGTAAGACAAATAAAATTTAAAAATATTTTTAAAGAAGAAATTTCGCCATTTAAAATTGAAGACACATTTTTTACGATAAAATGACTCCACTTTTTGTCTGTTTAGCCTGAATCTCCATTACATACCTCAATCTCTTCAATTGTAGCAGCTTTTGACAGTTGTATTAAATTAAAAATGTGTGGCCGTAGAGACGTATTTTTTATTCTTTTAAACGCACTTAAAATATACACGTGGCCTATAACGATACGTGGGCTATTCGATACCTTGCAATAAAATCTAAAGGGTGTCTCATATAACAATGGACTTTTTTGTATTAAGCAAACAGAGTACAAATTTTTTTTTAGTATAAAATATGCCCTACACAGCCTTTTGCAAAATTTTATCTCAAATACAACCCGGAAAACTGGGAGATACTTTCGTGAGCTTATGTTGTTGTTGAACTTTAAAAAAATATCAAACATTTGAAAATAAATACACGAAATAAAATATAACTTAAAGAAAAAATAAATTATTGCAAACAAAAAGGCGGCCGTGATCACGAATTTAAATCCCAATAGCACCTGGAGAACTAATTGTGGGTGAGTAGCAGCAGTTTAAAATTTCCGTAGGGTTGATTAGCTGCGTTAGCTGAGCAAGTAAAGTCGCCGATAAAACTTCAAGGCGCCTGTTTAGTATAAAAAAGAAATCCCGGACCAAAGTTGGAGGAGGAAAAACCAACATTATAATAGTTTGGACAGTCGTGGCGCGGCTAATAGCCAAGAAGCAGCTGTGATTTTAAATCCAGCCACAGCCTCAGAAATAAATAGCAGGGCTAATGGAAGCTTAACATTTCTTTGACTCGCTTCAAACTCGCTTAAGCCAAAGATTACTCTTGTGCGGCTGCCTGCGTAATATCCAAAGTTAACTTAGCGCGTTAAACGCAATCTACCTGTCAAAAATTCTCCTAAATATCGCAGCGTCAATGCTTAGCAATTTAAAAATTCCTTTTTAATAGTGCATTAAGAAGAGAAGTTCACTGCTTGTTTGTTTTATTTTTATTGGTGAGAAGTCAGGGTGATCAAGTGGCTTTATCTTTTTTATTTCCAAGTAGTGGGTTTTATAAAACATAAAATAATTCTTACAGAAAAAGAGACTTCAAAACACGTTTTAGCAATCTGTCTATTTCGGTTCAAAAATTTGACCAAAAGCTGTATTTACTAATAGGACCCTCTTTAATTTCCTAATCTAAATTTTATACTTGAAAATTACTTGCTAATTTTCAAGTGTTTTTATATAACGAATCAAACGATAGCGCCATTTAAGTCAAATTATATCAGTTTTGGGAACACCCTGTAATTTCTAACTTGAAATTATAAACATGTTGTTATAGTGAACTTGGCAATACAGATTGCTTGCTTCAGCTGTGTGGCTACAACGATTGAAAAGTGTGGCCACATATATCAAACTACATCAACTATTAGGTCACCTTTTAATTTCCAAATCCCAATTTTATATTATTTATTATAGCGCACCATCTGTCTACAACTGTTCAATAGTTTGGCCATATATATCAAATTAACTGAACTATTGGGGCACCCTTTAATTTAGAATTTTGAATATTCATACTTATTATTATAACGATCATAGTAATCGACCTTCTGTGCAAGCGTTTGTCTATTACGCCCATATAGGTCAATTTACGTCACCTTTAGGTCACCTTTCAGTTTTTATTTTTGTATTACTTTTGGGCTGTTGGGAGTATTAAAAAAACTGCATACCGTTTTTTTAATTTTACAGTGGCGCCCTGTAGGTTTCATAATACACTTAAGAACAAGTATGTTGTATGGGGAAACCCTTTAATTTTTGAGATTAGGATAAAGTAGGTCTAAATATTGCCAGAGTCGCAGGATAAGTATCATAGGACAAGAAGAAGAAGAAGTCGAGGAAAAGACAGTAAAAATAAAAATTAACTATATAAACTTCACAATGCGCTACAGGTTGTTCGGACCGTTTTCTGGGCAAAATTTAACTACAGAAAATCGACTGGATCGATTGTTACATATTCTTGATTTCAATCTCTTTGAGTCTCCGACTTTAAATGAATCAAATTTTTGGTCGCACGGACTCGCAACAATTTTTTTCGTGACGCAAGTTAACGCACACTCATAAGTTTAAATTATTTAATGAAAAATTTTGGTTTTTGGGATCCAAATTGTTAACCGAAATTTAAACAAAAACGTATCACGCAATTCCCTATTTTATATCTGCTTTAGCAATACATTTTTTATAATTATAATGATGTGATCGAATTCAATTTGGTAAAAGTTGCAACGAAATCAGAAATATACCAAAGTCCATTTCGATTTTAGAATTTGACAATTTATTAATAAGATTTATAGAAATTTCGGATAATCATGATTTTATTGCGTTTTGACTTTTTCTTCAAACCAAACATTTGCTGCTTCTACATATACATACTATGTATATGGTAAGCGTTAGTTATATTTCTCACAAAAAATAATTTTTTATCCACAAAGGATCCAACGAAATGTTTTGTTTGTTTTTTAAAACAGCAATATTTTTTCATTTGCATTTATCGTTTAACTTATAGTTTATTTTAAAATTCGTTTAAAACACTTTTTATTTTTAAACATAATTACAACACATATTCTATATCAAATACTGCCAATAAATATAAACTTTGACAGCTTGCAAAAATGTGTTCGTTTTGTTTATGCATAAAATAAATTGCACAGTTACTTAGATTGATGTGTCTTCTATTGAGTACGCATATAAAAAATAAATTCTTTTGCCGAATTACCTATTGTGCAATGTGCAGTATTTAAACTGTAGGAGCCTGGTTGTTTTATTGCTTCAAAGTAACAACTCATAACAACTGCTTATCAGGTTTTGATTATTAGTTTAAAATGCGAATGCCTGCCCGTATTTAAAAAAAAAAAATATTTTGAAATTTTTTTCAAATTTTTTTATTTAAACATTTAAAATTAAGTAAATTTTTATGTAAAAAAATATTTGAAAGTGCCAACTTGTGAATAAATAAATAATAAATACAAGAACCTGTCGTGACTAACACAATAAAAAAATTTAGAGGAAACATACCCATCCTATGTTAACTGTTTTCAAATAGGACTCAGTGCCTTTCATGTTTTGTTTGAAAGCAAAGAAGTCCAAAAATTATAAATTTCATTTATTTTTTTAAAGAAATATTCTTGTGATACCATTCTTAAAATGTTTTTCATCAATTATTTTTATTTAGGCGTAAATAAATTAATCCAAGTAAGATATATTATGGCTTTATAATTAAATCATTGTTTTAATATTTCAATTTAAAACATTATGACATTTTCATCACAAGCAAATGCAAATCAACTCCATGATAATCTGAATTAAAACCAAGAGAAACGAAATTATATCCTGATAAATTCATCTCTCCTGTTTTATTTTCTTTCCTTACACACACTTTTCGTACAAAGTTTGCAACAAATTGTCAGTGAAAAATAAAGTTACAAAGACGAGCAAACTGACTGTTAAACTCCCACGCATTGAATAAACTAATACTTTTATACTAAACGAAATACGCACACTTGAACAATTTCAGACAGACGCTACGCCAATAAAATCAAGATGAAGGTTAAATTTACAAGCAAACACAGAAACATTTACTTAAACACTTGATGAGCAAATACTGTTTTTAATATACTCAACTATATAAATTGGTAGTAGTGTGTGTATAAGTTTGTGTTAGTGTATGTACTGGCTTGTGGTAGTTCCGGAAGAAAGGCGGCGTGGCGATGCGTCGGTATTGTTGTTTTTGTTGATGATACTGTTGGTGGTGGATTGTGTGGGTGTGTGTTAACTTGTATATATACACTTCCTTGTTATTTTCTTGGTCAAGGTCACATAAAAATGATTGCGAAAAAGGAGGGTTTCATTTGCATCATCACTATAATGTTTTTAATCAAATCTTACATTTATTTTTCTTTAAGCTGTTTAAATATTAATTGTAAAATAGTAGTTTAAATATAAACATATACATAAATAACTGAAAAACATATCTAAGTCTGACAATAAGGATTTGTCTTGTAGGATAATTATTATTAGTATAAAGCGCTTTTAATAAATTTTTTTTAATTCTTAAAAAATTATTACAGCAGCAAAATAATGAAATAATAATCTGTATTTTAATCAAAGGCTCTTTAGTTGGCAATAACGCAAATACCAACAACAATCTTTAAAAGGTTTGCCTTAATTTCACATAAAACAAATATCGAGTTTATAGTTTAAAAATATAAAATGCATTCCATGTTATGAATTCAAAAAATTTTCTGCATCTGAGCGTATTCTATTTTATTGTTTTCTTGTACTGTTTTCTATAAAGTTTTCTATAAATCTGGCACGTGTTGCAAATTGAGCAATTTTTTTTTTAACAGAAGGGAGGAGTAAAACAAAAAAAAAAAATTAATAGAAATCATATACTTATGCTTCATGTTTTTCGCATTTTAGTTGAAGGCAAGAAAAAATTGTTTGTTATTCTTTATGGTCGCTCATAACAAAAGGTTGAAGGTGTTGCTAAACGTGCAATAGTTCTTTTGTTAAAATAAATTTAAACTTTTGTCGACAACAATAAATATCTTTCATATTTTTTGTAGTTAAGATAATTTGTGGAGAAGGATTTTTTTTATAATTTATAAAAACTAAAATCATTAAAAATTGGTTTAAAGTGTAAAAGAAAAAAATCATATTAATAAAAAAGTTTTGAACAAGAGTTATAATTTATCTTTTTATAGATTTCCTTGCTAAATTATGATTGACTTTTTCAACAGCCGTTTTGTCATTTAAGATAAAGGCTATAATTTTAAACAATGCAAATTAATAAAAAAAATCAGAAGCGGGATACGAACTATATTTATAAAATTATGTTAATTTGTTTATTTTTCATCCTCTTTCAACTGTATAAAAGAGCCGACAAAAATTCAGCCGTATACAGCGGAGAAAGAAAAATAGAATTACTGTTGGTTATTGTTGTTTTTGCTTAAACTTTGATTTTTGTCTTTGCTTTATTGTTTGGACAAAAATCTTTAGTTTATTTAAAATAATTGTCAGAAGTTTCCTGAAGAGTTAAGTAAGCAATAACGAAATGACCATCGAGACGTGCTTTGACCCCCAATAATACCAATAATAAATATCGGTGATTTATATAATTAATCGGGAAAATAGCAAGAAAAAAAGATTTTTTTAAAAATTAATTAATATATTTATAAAAGTTAAAAAGACAAAATACGAATAAATTCGCAAAATACGCAAATATATTTTTGCACTCTCGATCAGATAATTAGAACTTAACACTTAAATTTCTGTTTTAGTAGACCAAAAAATTTTTGTCAACAGCTAATGTTTTTTTTGTTTTTAAGTTATTTAGATAGATTAATGTAACCTCAACATCGGCGACCCACTGTGCCGCGATTTAATACAACGGGCGCACGTTTGGTTGAAATTCTCAATAATGGGTCTTAATTGAAAATTGAAAATTTATATTTTTAAAAAGTAATCTATTTCAGGTTATACGAGGGCTGCTCTATATATTTCTGGCCTAATAGTGAAAATGCGAATATTTATAATCAAAAATGGTTTTATTGTTTTTCAAAGTATTCTCCAGCATGATTTATACACTTTTGCATGCGCTCAAACCAGTTGTCGAAGCACTTTTTCCACTCCGATTGAGACACCTCTAAAACATGGTTTTTGAACACTTCAACAGCTTCTTCTGGCGACGCATTTTTTTCTTGATGAGCGGAAACAAGAAGAAGTCATTAGGTGCCAAGTCAGGGCTGTACGACGGATGACCCATTAATTCGACGTTTTGGCCGGTCAAAAACGCTCTGGTTTGATCCGATGTGTGAGAGCTCGCGTAATAATCCGTCTTCTCTTGTTGGTTTTTCGAATTTCTCCGATGACTTCAGGCAAACAAATTGTAGTGTACCACTCAGAAGTGACCATCCTACGTTGTTCAAGCGGAACAGTCGCCACATGACCACTTTTGCCGAAGAAACAGGCGACCATTTGCTTCGAAGTGCTTCTTTCACGAACAACTTTCGTTGGATTTTGCTCGTCTTTGAAGACCCACACGGTCGATTGTTGTTTCGTTTCGGGCTCATACGCATAGATTCATGATTCTTCACCTGTGACGATCTTATGAAGCACCGCAATCGTATTTTTGCAACATTTCTTTGCACCAATCGACACGAGCCTTTTTTTGAGCGACTTTCAAATTGTGCGGGATCCAATGAGAACAAACGTTTTTTACGGCCAGGTGTTCATGCAGTATCGAATGTATGCTGGTGGAAGAAATGTTCAAGGATGTCTCTATCTCTCGGTATGTCGCATGTCGATCTTGTATTATGAGTTCACGCACGGCATCAATGTTCTCTAGCACAACAGCCGTTTTTGGACGACCTTTACGGAATTCGTCTTTGAGCGAGCTTCGGCCACGATTAAATTCATTATACCAATTTTTCACAGTGCTATAGGATGGTGCTTCATCGCCATACAAAGATTTAAGTTCATCAATGCACTCTTGTCGTGATAATCCACGTCGAAAGTTGTGAAAAATGATGTCACGAAAATGTTCACGAGTTAATTCCATTTTTTTTCTATATTAACTTTTTCAAGTCACTGTAAACAACACAAATAATGGTCGTACGTCAAAACGTTTTGAGTACAATTATGCTTAAAAATGACAAACTTTCCAATGGAAATGTCAGATTGCACTTGGCAGCACTCAGTGTTGCCAGGCCAGAAATATATATAGCAGCCCTCGTAATAAACAAAATAGTTCATTACTAATTATCTTTTCATTTTTCCATGTTATCTAATTTTCGAGCTGTGCATTGTCAAAGTTTTTTTTAAATTAAATTTTAATATTTTCCTAGGTATTTGGAAACTCAAATGTGTATCTCATTTAAATATCTTTGTTGTAGAAATATTTTTAATATTTTTTTGAAAATTGGTTTTTTAAATAATAATTTTTCACTTTCAAGTAGAAATTCAAACCCGGTTCGGATTTTTCTATGATAGTCTACTTACAAACCATATAAAAACATATTGCGGGTTTTTTGCGATAAGAAGAAAAAAAAAAATTGTTTTCTATTTCAACATCGAAGAAAAATTCGTGTATGCTTAGCCGCACTCACTGCATTAACCATGTATGTATGGAAGTATGTACATATACACAAAGTTTTGTTATTGCTAAATTTTTAATACATGGTCCGCAGATTATTACCCATGCACTGTTACCTATTGGCCAGTTATCGAAGGAAGCACAGAAAGCTTGTAGTAAAAATTCTAAATCATACAGAGAACACTGTTCACGAAAATGCAGTCGTGAAAAGTCCAATGAAGATATTTTCAATAGATTTTTTATATGCTCTGAGCCTTTTATTAATAATATGAGCAAACATTACAAAAATAAAATTAGCGTGTTACCACAGCAGGTATTGGACCTTCTATTATTATCTGAAATTTCCAGACAAAAAATAATTCTAATGATATCTATTTTTTTAAAAGCGAATATGAAGACTTAAATAGTATTAAACATAAAATGTAAATTGATATTAATAAAAACTTTTTAACAAATACAGATTAGTATGGCCTCTTTCCTTGAAAATTTTGTGCTGGGGCTATACGAAATCAATTACCGATGTCCTTGAGCTGACACATGAACACCCCTGGCGTTTAAATGTTTTTTAAAGATTTTTAAGTAGTAATGACCCACTTAATACTTCGCAACGAATTATAATGACTTGCTAAAATGTTATGCAAAAATTTTTTGATTTTTCAAAATATCGAATTCCTGTACACTTATAAATTATTATAGCAATGGCCACCTGTGTTGCAACTATTTCATTAGTTAATTATAATTTTTACAAAATTGCATTCTCTTTGCTTATACAAAATTTATTTGTTTTTTGGTTACTTTTTATTAAGCAAAAATTACCCAAATTGAACGAGAAAATTTAATAAAAATTTTATTGGTTTTATCCTTAGAAACCATATAGAATAGAAAATCAACTTTCTTTATTTCAAGGATTTTATTTGCATCTCATCTTCTTTTACGCTTTTAAATTAATTATTTAAAAAAAAAATTTCAACCAGGGAATCTTAGTTCAGTGCACACATAATTGCTTCTTGCCTGCAGTTGTAAAATATTTCTCAATACATACATAATAAATAAATTCTTAAGTAATACGTTTGTTTTTATAAAATCCCGCATAAGAAACCTTCCCATCGATCATTTCTCTATTTAGTCAAGCAGAATGAGTAAAAGAATTTCCTGCCAGTGATTAATGACAACATTTTCCCATGAAATTATTACGGCGCACCAAGATACCTTAAGGTATTAATTTTTATAGTCAAAAAGCTTTACTCGCTAACTAAAAGAACTATCGATAAAGTTTATTTTAATTTACATGTATTGATGGTTAAAATAGCAAATACAGCTGGAGCAGCAGCAAAAATTAACTACAGCAAAGAATATTGAGGGAACAAAAACTTTAACTGTTTAAAAATGCTCGATGATTAGGATGAGAATAGAAGGTAATGATGATAAAACACATGCAACATGCTGTGGCTAAAATCAGTCAGTTACTACGTGAAAACCTTTCAATGCTTTAAAAATATCAATACGCACTCATACATATGCATGAATGTTTGTACGTGTACACTTAAAAACATTTACTTACTTACATCATCACATTAAATAGTCAATAATCCTGATATTAGCCAATGAATGGTGATGCAAAGGAAGAGAGATGAACGCATAAACAGACTGGTTTTCAATTTTGTTGTTGTTGTTGTAATGTCTGTTTGGTTGTTGCGTTAAGTACAAATTTGTAAAAGTAATTGTTTACGACAACTAAACACAGCAATGAATAAATCTAATTTTCTCATCAATCTCTTGAACAAACATGGAAATGCACTTTCAAAACGCATTTAATAAACCATAACGGCACGCATTTGCAATACAGTCTCTAATGCCCCTAAATGCAACACATTGGTTTTAAGGGGGCCAATAAGGGATTTAACGACAATAGGTTTTAACACTTTTGAGATATTTCAGCGAAAGTCAGATTATTTGAAGCTGTTAAATGATTTAAGTTTTGCGATTTTTTTTTTTTTTAAATTCGCAGCTGTAACATAACGTTGTTGTATTTAATATAAAAAAGATTCTATAGGTTTTATTGAAGGAGAATAAAATAAGAGGAATTGTACTATTTGCTATTGTTTGTAAAATAAAATTTAACAGTATTATATAAATAAATACTATTACATTACATTCTGCTGGAACCTAATTTTTCTCGTTTTCTTTAAGAAACATCCGCATTTATTTTTAAAATAATTTTTCTATATAAAAAAGGTTGTTAGAAATTAAAAAATGAACTTGAACCAAAATCAATTTTAATTAATTTATAGTATCCACAGTTCAACTCCTAACTTTATAAAAAATTTAATTAAAAAAAAATTCAAATATACATTGTGTCCAAGGACATTATGTCCATGGACCTTATGAAGCACTCAAAAGTGACATAATCTTTATTATGACGTTCTTTACAGCGACATTGTGCTGTTTTTAAAATGGACATAGCTTCACTTATGAACATGTAATAATGTCCGTACTTAAAGCAACAACGACTTCGCTTAGTCCCAATTTTCACGAAGCTATTCTTATTAATAAACTTATCACTTTTTCTTCTTTAAACTTGCCTTGTCGTTTTCACAATTCTTAGCTTATTAGCTTATTGTTTCAGCGGTTTAGCAACAAACAACAACAACAAATTTCAATTTGTGTATAAAAACATATAATATTTATCAGCTAAAAATTACGAATAAGAAAGCAAAACGAATTGAACGAGTACATCAGCTTGTGTACTCGTTTCTTTTCCTTGTGTCGCCCTCACCTACAAATAAAAGGGATAAGCCGATAAGAATTGCCTAGTCAAAATTGGGACTTACCAAAGATTTCCTGCATAGACGGCCTTCGGGTGGGCGCAACGAATTTATCCTCTATAGTATAACCAAAATCGGCTTTGATGACCAAAGATTTTCTTTAATCCTTTGGCCAGGCACAAGAATTTTCTTTTCTATGGTATAACCATCAACAGCTTCTCTTACCAAAGACATGTATTTTTGAGAGCGACATAAAGTCCATGGATATTACGTCTTTTGATATTATGACATGCCACCAAAATATACCTATAATATCCATGGACGTTATGACTCTACATTGATGGAGGTTATGTCCTTAGTCGTTATGACATGCCACCAGAAATTTAATGCATTAAAGTATTAGTTGTTTAAAAGAGGTTAAATGCGAGAGGCGCATGTTTAGACAATTTTAGAGAAGTATAATATGACATATTTTTACTTTACAAATATCTAAGTAATAAAATTAATTCAACTGTAGAGTATTTTAAATGTGTAACAATATGTGTATGTTAAGCAGAGATCAATAAGTTTTTGCATTCCGCCACTAAGAAGTGGGGTGTGTGTATTATAAAATGTAAAGTTGGCAACCATATGTTGAGCGTTGGAATACATGTGCGCTCTCTAACTTAGTAGAGGGTTATGTGTTTGTGTTCAAATCCAAATAGAGTCTAGAATATAAAGAGAATAATTGTATTTGCTGCACAGCGTTACCACACAAGAAATTTACTTTCTACCAATAATTTTCAAAAATCCTACCAAAATCGTTCACAGCCTACCAAAAATTTAAAAATGCATTTCTTGCACATAAACTTTGTTATACTCACTTGGTTTTTTCCCCCCGTAGTTGTTGAGATGGTAGTTTGTCTTTTGATGATTTTTGAGTTGGGTGTTATTATTTAAAACAGTTTTAGAGCAGAATGAACACCCATCTCTTTCCTGGAGCCAATCAAATTCGCTCAACCATTATTTTTTTTTTACTGTTTCTTTACTTGCAATATTAGTAAATATTTATGTAATAAATAGGTACATATTTACAATTAAAAAAGTTTACTTTCTTTTCCACTTGAAAATAAAACTTCACTCAAAAATTATGTTAATTTCAATTTCATAATATTGTTCGCGTTTCCTAAACCAGAGATGGTTATAGCTTTAATCATCTTTATGCAAAAAGCAGATATGCTTTTTATTACACCTAAAACAGTTTTTGAAAACAGTGATAACACTATTCAAAGTTATTGTTTATTTAATTCAAAGTTACATTTCTTTTTATTTTATGTTCTGAAATTTTAAGGTGAAAAATTTCCTATTGCTAAAAAATTGCTAGAGGAGAAAAACCTACCAAAAATTAAAAAAAAATGCAACAAACCAACCAAACTACCAAACTGTTTTTTAAAAACGAAAAACTACCAAGTTTGGTCCGATTGGACCAAAGCGGCAACGCTGTTGCTGCAGTAGATCAGTGGTAAGTGCCAGTTTACATTAAGGGCATTGTAGCTGACTTTTTTATTGTTTTCTCTTTTGGAGAATCTCCGTAAGTCATCACGGGTTTACATTATGACTCTCTTGTAGCAAGTGAAAGAATTTTATGATGTTTTATTAACAAATTTTTCAAGTGTTGCCATAAACTAAACGTATTAATTTTTCGGAAATTTTTGAACAATATAGGAAAAAAACAGACATTTGTTAACACCGCTTAAGCATAGAACTGCAAAAAACGAAAGAGAGAAACAGGAATGAGGGAAAAAACAAAAACGAGTCATAAATATTCATTTCGTGCTACTTTTGCTACCCCGTTAACTTCTCTACACCTCTTGCCTAGAAACTTCTGCATCATGACTTTTGTAGCTGATACAATGCCCTTAATGTAAACTCCCTCTAGGGAGGCGAATATTTTCACATAAGCAATGTTAGATTACTTGGAAAAGACATCCGTATGTTAGAACAGTAGATGATGTGTTAAAAAAGCCCGTGTTAAAGAAAATTGCAGCAAAATAATAATGTAAGACTTCGGTGATGAGTTGTATGAAGAGCCTTCTTGGTAAGTTGGATCTATCCAGAATCAAAGAGTTAATCAAACATGTCACATATCGCCACTGAATTGTGCAAGTTAAGATATGTAATAGAATAATAAGATGATAACAGTCGTATAGCTAGTGAGCCGGCCATGTGTTTCTATTTTGTTTTTTTTTTTTGAAACGACATTCAAATTATATCAAACCAAACATTGTATCGTACACAATTTTTTTATTCCATTATTTTTGGCATTGAACAATGAGAAAACTAGATTTGGGTACTCCCTAAAAATTCAACTCAAATTTTCAAAGATTAAGGTTTTGGTGTCAGAGAATATTTTAGAAGATATACCATCTTATTTGATTTTAGATAGATAGACTGAGCTAAAGACTCACAAAAATATGTTTCAAGCACAGACTCATAATGCCAGCCTAACTTATTCGCATAATCATTGACTATGCCAAGTAGAAATTAAGATGACAGCTGGACTGGAAATTACTTCACCATTAGAAAGTTTAGATGAGAGAGGTGTTCCACTTTACTAATTCAGGGGCGGATATTTAATGCAGGTATCCTAAAATTACTACTAATACATAAGTTTTATCAACATATATTTCTATAGTTCACTCGAATTTATTTAACAAAAGTATCATTTTAAATATTTATTTAATATTTCACTAATCATTTCATAAAAAAATCATCAAGGAAATATTCAGAAAATATTTAGTAAATAACAACAGTTTTTCAAAATATAAATCAAAAACAATAGGAAACCACTGTTCAAAGTGAAGTGTAATAATTTTTACTCATATTAAATAAAACACTGGCCTAACAGTTGATTGTTCGGTTATAGCGTTGTATTGTATGGCGTTGTATTCTTTCACTTGTGCCACAAAGTACTTAAACATATGCGCTGCATCATTAACAACTATTGGTAAGTTCATGTGTGTGTATATACGTTACATACAGATAAACTCAAGCATTCGATAAACTCGTGTCTTAAGTATCCGCGTATAATTGTTGTATGTGGCAAAAGGTAATAAAATAAATTAAACAAAAATTATTCGCTACAAAAAAAAAAAAAAAATTAAAAATTATAAACCAAACAGATGAAGCTGATTCCTATAATGATATTTTCTTTTTTTTTATAAATTTTTCTTTTGCGACATTAGATCGATGATGCTTTTAGCTTACAAATAAGTTTAAAGCATTACAGTAGTTGATAGAGCAAAAAAAAAAGAAAAGACATAAATGTACACATGCAACACATATGAAAATCTTGTGCTCCTTCCTTAATTCAAGCGCCATATATGGTTTCTGCAATTGATTTTTGTTTTTGTTTCTGGGTATTTAAAGCCATATGGGTTGCAGTTAGCCAGCCTACTGGTAGCGAAGCCAAATTGAATGAAAAAGCAGCAAAAAGTTAAAAATGTCGTGTACTTACTGACCAACTGACAAATTGCACTTAACTGCAATTGCCGATAATGCCGCTCATGTACTATTTAAACTACGTTTACAACTATTTCTGTATGTCTAACTGTCCGTCTGCTACTTGGTTGTTGTTGGTTGTTTTTGTGTATTCACCTTAGAGGCATCATGCTAACATATTCTCTCTATATAACAAAACCATAAAACACTGCCATGTCTGAGCTTTTAAGTTTTTGTTGTTGTTGTTGTTTGTTTATATCAAGGCAGGTACAATAGAAAAGAATAGAATTCAAAAATAAAGTCTAAAAAAACAGTTAAGCCACATTATGTTTTTGGGTAGCACTTTTGAATTGTACTTTTGAGTATTTGTGGCAGCAGCAAAAGTGTAGTTGGCATCGAACTTAAAAGTTTAATAAAATTTTACAAACGAGGGTTAATTAAAGAATTAATATTACAAATCTTGTATTTTTATTCTTCTAAACACAGGATTAAAGACCATTTATCTGCGCTTTTTCTCTAAACCCTCGTTGCTGCATATTTCGAGAGGAACGCTGAATATTGCAGGAGCATTAAAGCCGTTGACGATGATGATGTTTATGAAATTTTGTACTATAATTCATGGCATAATAAAAAAGAAAAAACTGTTTATTGGCAGCACTTGCTGAAATTGGTCATACAATACCTGCATACTTTATAAGCAACAGTAACACTAAAAAACAACAAAAAAAGAAAAATAATCATATAAAATTGTTGATGGCAACATCAAATATAATTTTCGCAGCGCAAGAGAAAAACTACAAAGAACAATAATTCAAAATTTTCAACCAAAATAAAAAGAAGAATGTAATTTGTGATGCGTCCGTTAAAGTATAAATTATTTTATGAATAATTATTAAGCTGCAGGTGTATTAAAACGATTTGTAATCTCACATACACACACGTGCATTCACATATAGTTTTAATAGCGAAAAACCTAAACCTGTACACTATTGCATCATACTGCCTCAAAACACTTTTCTAAATTTGATTTGTAAAATAATTAACTGCGTGCACGAGCAATCGCCAATTGTAATTACAATTCATTTCAAGAAATTTGTAAAAGGTTTTATGGAAATATAAAAATTTTTCTGAAATTATCGCGTTTAATAAGTTCTGCCCTGGTAATATATTGTTACGTTTTTCCCTTTTTAGAGAAACGTACGAATTCTTTTTTGATTGCAAATACCACTGTGGCTCATTATATATTCTGTATTCTTACTTTGTGGCATTGTCTGACCACACTTCTTGAACCTACGGTCTTGTGAATCCTATGGTCTCGTCTTTACTAAAACATGCGTTATTATTACAAACGCAGTTATCTAAGCTTCACTACTGTGTTACTTCGGCGAGACATGAACTACTCGATGCCTTGTTTAGTAACCTTAAACATCCACAGACAACTGCACTTCTCCTTTTATCCAAGCCAGTCATCTCCTTCTATTCTAACAGCTACAATACACGACGGCCATACACTGTTTTAATGCTGTTACACTTCCCTGCGCTAACCGCTACCATTGTTACTTTTTATTATACAGGGCGTCTTGACTATTATCTGTTACTCTTATATTAAATTAGGCGTCTTTATTAAATTATGTGCCATGGTTTCACACAATGATGGTCTTATGCTTCTTAATTTTTGCATTATAATAATTATTATTTTCCGCTGTACGCATATTCGAAGGTGGGCTCGACTCACGATCTTCTGTTTTTATAGCGAGCACCTCTACCAACACAGCCATTGAGGTTGCTCAAGCTTTTGTTAGCTGAGAGCCAGTTTACATTAACCCTTTCGGGACTACTGGGATAATACGTCCCAGCAATTTTCAAACTGTCGTATTTTCCTTATTTTCAATGCAATCGCCAGGAAGGTAGAACTCCCAAACGTCCAAAAAGGAATAGCCTCAATATTAGAGACCACTTGCCAGTAGAGCAAAAGAAGCGTTGTCGCTGTGTCCGCTGTTCTTCACTTGGCATAGAAAAGCGAACAAAGATGATATGCTCAGGGTGTAACAACGCCTTATGTTACAAGTGTTTTGGGCCATTCCACAAATAAATACCTAATTGCATTCCTAAAATGTTAAAAATAAATGTAAACTTTTATCTTAATCTAATAATATTTATATTTTAGTTATTTTTTAATTTTGAATCGCTCTTCGAGAACACTGATTGGGGTTTTATGTCCCATGAAAATACTTGTTGGGATTATATGTCCCAGGAAAAAAGGACGAATTTATAATTTTTAAGTATGGAGAACATAATACTTTTATCATACCTTTTAGAATATGAAAAAAATTTTACCATACATAATTTGTTTTTCAAAATAAAACTCCGTCCCGAAAGGGTTAAGGGCATTGTAGCTGACTTTTTTTTATTGTTTTCTCTTTTGTAGTTATTCCGCAAGCCATCTAGCGTTTACATTATGACTCTCTTGTGGCAAGTAAGAGAATTTTATGATATTTTGTCAACCAATTTTTCAAGTGTTGCCATAAACTTAAGTATTAATTTTTTAACAATTTTTGAATATAGAAAAAACAGCCGCTCAAGCATAGAACTAAAGAAAGAAACAGGAATGAAAGAAAAATGAGAGAAAAACTTAAAAGAATCATAAATATTCATTTCGTGCCACTTTTGCTACCCCGTAAGCTTCTTTACTCCTCTTGCCTAAAAACTTCTGCATCATAACTTTTGTAGCTGATACAATGCCCTTAATATAAACTGGCTCTAACTGTGTATTATTCGATACACACATCATTAGTGGAAGTAGCTTATTTACCACGCTCGTACGGACAACAACGACATCAGGTGTTGCCAGATCTCATTTTCGTAACAATATATTTTTTATTTTATTACTAAAGCAATGAAGGAATGACCTTTCATTTAGAAACAATATACATATTTCTTTTCCATTCTGAGAGGAAAAAGGTAATAAAACTAGCAAAAAGAAAGTATATTATACTTAACGCTGTACGCGGAATAGCAATTCGTTTGAATTGTAAACAAATATCAAAATTTCATTTTAGAAAAATAAAATATTCAAAAAATAAATCAATTAACTTTTGGAAATGATTTGGGCATATGGCAACTAATATTCTGCTAATATTGCACACGTAAAGGGTCTGCCAAATAACTTTTTTTTTAAATGCTATAAAAAAAACGGTGTAGCTTCAGCTGTTGAAACCAATATCCTCCTCTTCAATTTTTGTGAACAAAAATTCTTTCAACAAGGCCCGATAACGATCCCCATTGACTGTCACGGACACTTCTAGCTCATTTCGAAGAAAAATGGCCCAATTATGCCTCTGGACCGAAATCCGCACCAAACAGTGACTCGTTTTGATTGCAGCGGCTTTTTAATGTATGCGTGCGTGTTTTCTGTGCCCCAAATGCGACAATTTTGCTTGTTTACATACCCGCAAAAATCAAAATGAGCTTCATCTGAAAAGATGATGTTTTTGACAAAATCGGCATCTTCTGTAAGTCCCAGCGTTCCAGCGTTGTTCAAGCGTATACATAACCATATTCGTTCAGCGGAAGGATAAAACTTATTATCTGTGAAATCAGTCAAATGAGCTAAGTGTTACCATTTACGAAATAAGCACTAGTTGAAAAGAAAATGTTAGATGGGGGACCCTTTATATCACCAATAACATGAACAATATTGACCTCAAAATCCTTAATTGCTTTGGGCTTATTAGCAGAGACCACAGGAAATAATGGAGAGGTGTCAAATCGCATAACCTTGCATGCCAAACGACAGGTCCATTTCTCGAAATCAACCCATTGTTAAATTGAAGAAATAAAAAAAAACAAATGCATATCGTGGATATAATGGTGTTTGTAGGGTCGGTTGTTGATTGGTTTCACTCCATTTGCATATCATAATTTGTTAGCATTGCTTGTGTTAATCTATTAATACTGATTCATTAGAGGATACTAATTATGAACGTTTAAGAGTGAGCCCAGTATAGAAATCATCTAATTGTTGACCCTTCCATAAGTTCTATCGTGCTTTGAAAGACACGCTAGTAAAAAATTTCTAAAGAATTGTTTTTTAGTTGTGTAGAAATACGAGTAATAATTTTCCTTTAATCGTTCATTAAAGCTCATCGACTATAAATAAAAAGTATATCCTGAGGCATTTAAAAACACAGAAGTCATTCTATTCTCCCCTTTGACATGATTTTCTATAAAAAGATTTAAAATTATGTTGTTTTAAACAAAATAATTTGTTGTTTTTATGCTTTAATTCATTGACGTACAAATTTTTTAAATTTTGATTTCTAAAATAATGTTATAAATAAAATTAATTGCTTCATTAAAATAACTATTTGTTCAATAGTTGTATGTTTATTACGACACTAAAACGTTATAATTATTTAATTTCTCTAATTAAAAATGAATTATAATTGTTTTTTTTTTTTAGTTAACAATAAAAAAATCTAAAGTTAATTTACCCGAAAGTGTTTAATTTGAAATGACTTTTATATTGATTTGAAATTTAATTTATATTCGTATTGTATGATTTTAGTATAATAATATACATCAACATTTATCAAATATTTTTTTTTACAAACACTAGAAGTTTAATAGCACAGTAGTATTTTCTTTTAGTTTTTTGTAAATTTTGCTTTGAAAAATTCCTCACTCTAAATAGGTAATTTGTAATTATTGAAAAAATATTGTGTTCTTCGCTACCTCAATTAATAACGGTGCCACATCCACTCTTCTAATGCAAGTAGCTTTTTATCTTACTATTTACCACAATAAAATTTTTAACACTCTGCCTATTTAGTTCTCTAGGTGTATGATAATAATTTTTAAGTTTTTGTAGAAGGAGTTCCAATCTAGTCTGTGCACAGTGGGGTATTTTGCCAATCTTAACGGACATTAAGCCAAAAATTAAATTTAAGAAATGTAATAATTGAAGTACGGTGCTTGACAGACTACAAAATTCTTCATCGTTTAGTGAATTTTCCAGGCTTTTGCTCCAGATTTGTTGTTATGGGACACTGTTAAAATCAATAAAGTTGAGTTTTTATTGACTTTTTACTAATTTTTACTGAGAGGCTTGCAATATATTTTTTTGTGGCTTAATGAAGAAATATTATTCTATTGTATTTTTTTCTGTGTGAAAGGATTTATTTACAGTTAATTATTTTAGTTTTTGGAAAACTTAATTGTATTGATAAAAAATTTCGTTTGAAAATACAAAAAAATAATTCTTCATCTTTATGGCTTTTTGCCTTATTGATTCAATGGAGTTCTCATTTAATCAATTTGGCTTTAAGTATAAGACTGAGGTTTTCCTTACAAAATTTGGGTAGAATCCACCGATGAGCTATATATGAGCAGTAGCGAAATGGCCACATGGATATGCTTTCCCCGCAGTAATACATTTCATTTTTAGTTTAGTTTAAAAAAAAAGAAATCAAAGCACGAAAAAAGTAAACTAAATAAAAAATTTTGTTTCAAATTACAAAAAAATAATTCTTCTTGTTTACTTTGTATGAAAAGGTTTTTGAGAGTGAAGACCGTTTCGATCTTAAAAATGATTTAAATCACACTAAAATTCAAGATTTTTTCTTTAATGCTGTAGAAACAATCGTGGTGCATTTTTGGCGATTTCACCGTTTTTATTTTTTTGCTCATCTTGCATAAGTATATAAGACTAAAAACATTTTTGTCAGTTAAAATGTTTTAGTTTTAGGCTTTATGTTGTTTGTGGGCCTTATTAATAAAGATAGATTATGAATTATTTATTCTTTCTATATTCTTTGGTTTGCATTATTACTACAAAGTACTCAACTTAAGGAAGATAAGTGATGCCGGATGAAGTAATCCATCAAATACAAAATTAGTTCTGCTAGTGTCTCTAAAAAATAAATTTTAAAAATTAAATTCTCCGCGTTTAGTTTACGCATTTAAATAATTTATTTGGTTGTAAAAAAAATAATGCAAACATAAATCCAAATTAAATTTAAATTTATCTCTCGTTTCATTTAAAAAAATAATTGTTATTTTTGCTATTTAAAGGCAGCATGATAAAAACCTTTTGTTTGTTTTTGCTTAATTGCAAACTAATATTTTTTTTAAAAATGTATTGGCTTTAATATGAAGTTTTGATTTTAGTACATAAAAACAGTTTGTTTGAAGACCATTTTTTTAAACTTTTTACATTTAAAATTTTTTTGTGCAATTTCTTTGTTACAACGTTTACGAAAAAAATCACCAGAAATAAATTTAAATGTTTGTTTGAACACAACGCGTTTGTAATGACGTACGTTTAAATAGAAAAAAAGAGGCAATAAAACTGTTTGATTAATTGTAAAAAAAATTACACTGTTTGTTTTGTTGTTGTTGTTGTTGTGTTCTTTTCATTGTTTGTAGATTTAAGCTTTGTTCCATTATACAATTTACATGTGATCCTGATGTTATTCTGACAATAAATCGCAAAAAATATATCAACACACTATTCAAATGAAACGGTTACAAATGTTGCATAAATAAAAAAAGGGAAAAATTGTGAAAATATTTTCACGAGCATTTTAAAAATGCCACTGCAACACTTTCTTTTGTATGTTAATATTTATTTCTATGGATTTTACAATGAATGTCGTTCAAGAGTTGTATATAAATATCTTTTCAAAATTAAACGTTTTCCTTTATTAATTTTACACCACATTTTTAGATGTGAGGAGCATTAGAGAACGGCGCCTGCTTAAACAAGAGCATTTTATGCGGTAGTTATAGTTTGTATTAAATGTTGTTGATATTGAAAATATTAAAATACACTTTTTGTTTCACTAACTGTCACATTGATGTATTGTAACGTATTTACTTTTCGCAGATGTTGTGTTAAATGTTCTTGTATGTTTTTTTCTGTTAAAAAAAAAAAATAGAAAAAAACTTATATCCCACAGAATATTTATCAAAGTCAATACCATTTGTAACATTTAGTTTGGCCTGAATATGTGATTTTCAGTACTAAGGGCAAGTTTGATTTGCAGTTTAAGAAATTTATTAGGGCGCTGTAAAGCTTTGGTGAATTATGAAGTTTTCTTTGAGTTAATTTCAAATAATTGTGCTTATGAGTGAAATTTCGATAACTATCTTAAGCATTGCAATCAAAAATGATATTAGATTCTTTTTTCGATCCCGAATAGATTATAAACATTATATCGCTGTAAATCAATCAATTTTATTCCACAATTCAAGCCAAAATATTTTTCAGCAAATAACGAGTAAAAAATTTAGGAGTTGTTAGTTCTGTGGTGATTTAACCCTTAACTACATTCGTGGGGTAAATTTTTACCCCACGTCGCACTCCATAATTTATAACTTACTTTGTACTGAAGCTTGAAAAAAATTTCTATTTTCTAATTTATGAATTTTTTAACATAATAACAATGTTATTTTAAAAAAAATAAACAATTGTAATATTTCTCATTAATATTTTCTTTTTTTATGCGAGGCCCTGCAAACTAGGAAGTATTTTCGATTGGGGTAGAAAATTACCCCACCAATGTAGTAACGTAAGTTAAAAAAGCGAATGTAGTTAAGGGTTAAGATAAAAGCCTTTGTGTGAACTTTTAATTTCTTTTACCGACTTTAGCAACAAACAACAATTTGTTTCCCAAAAGACTTCCAAATCACTTGATAACGCTTTTAAGTTTCCGTTTTAGAAGGGCCCAGTTTTAAATTGAACAATAATAATAATTATAAAAAAAGTTCAATAGATACAAGGTGATGAACTATGATGTCGCTGATGACGGTTGCAGCAATCCAGGAAATACGGCATTCTAATCTGCTGGCATCTATTTTTTTCCTGTTTTCTTTTTAAGAAAATATCTTAATAAAATTAGAATTAAAATACATGTGAAGCGAATTGTTTGTCAATTAGTTATAGGTTCGGTATCCCAACGCATCATTTAATGATTGCTTCATAATTGTTAGTGTCAACATAAATAATTTATAATCACCTATCACACACTTATAAATCACATAAAACACAAAAGTGTTTAAAACGGAAATAATTATAATTTATATTCGCTCCTTAATTTAGAAGTGTCTTTGGCTTAATAATAAAACTCCGCCTTTCTCAGCTGATTGCTCATAAAATGCAATAAATGAAATGTTTACGGTCGCTTTTGAACGTTTCAAAATTAAGTTCTAACATAAACTATAATAAACTTGAGAAAAAAATATATATTTCTATAGACAGTAAAATCTCAGGCATTGCGAAATTATTACGTAAGTTTATTTTGAAACTTCGCAGATAATAAAATCATCAACTTGAAATTTACAAATATTTATTTCAGCTCATCAATTAAATATTTAACGAAATGTTACTGTAAGCCAATTTTATTGCATAAAGAAATATTAATGTTGGAAATTTTACAAGTGTTAATGTTGGCATTTTACTGAGCAATTAATCATTTTGTTAGATCTTTGGAAAATTTATGTTTGAACAGATAGCAACATTTTTTGGTTGTAAAACGGAAACACCAGTAAATTAAACTTTATTTTTGTATGCATTTGGTACAAATTGTACGGTTGCTTCTTTACACAAATCACCACACAATTTACATTTTAAGGAATTAAAGAATGTTTTTGAGTCTGTGTTTGTTTTAGAAAAAATCTAAAATGTAGTTTTTATACTCTTCTCCACAAGAAGTGGAAAAAGAGTATATCTAAGTTTGTCATTCCGTGTGTAATTTCTACAATATCCATTCTCGACCCCATAACGAGTATATATTCTGAGTTTCAAAGCATGGAACTATGATCATGTGTCCGTCTGTCCCTCCGTGTTAGTGTTGTGTTTGAAACAATAAAGTTACTCTTATCAAAAAAACAAAAAAAAAATAAATCCATGGGGTGATAGAGAATTAAAAAATAAGAAAAAAAATCACTTGAAAAAATTGGCGGTCACCCATATTTTCCGAGTTACGGGGCTCTGAAATTTTCAAATTTTTTTAAAATATCAATACGGATACTAAATTAAAGCTTTTGAAAAGATCTTTAAGGAAATATTAAAATTTTTTAAAAAAATGCTTTACCCATTAAGAGCTTAGGTAATTTTTATGTAAAATTATATACATGCAGTACCAAATTTTTTTGTTTAATTCTCTGTCACCCCAATATTTGCTTTTTTGATTGGAGTTACTTCACTTAATTAGATTTACATAGATTGTAAAGGGTATATAAGGTTCAGCATAGCCGAATATAGCACTCTGGCTTGATTTATTTTTATTATTACATTCAGCTTTTTTTTTGTTCCAATTTTTTTCAATCTTATTCTTTACAGTACAAGTGAATAAATGCCTGCCATCTGTGGCAGAGGTACATAACGCTTGCAAGTTTAATTTTCCTGGCGGAAGCCGATGGAAAATAAAGCAAGTAAGAGTGCAATATGTGGTTTTGCTGAATCTTATATAACTATCACCATCTATGTAATTCTAGTTAAGTGAAAGTACTCCAATCAAAAAAGCAAATATTGAGGTGAATGAGATTTAAAAAATAAAAAAAAGTTTGGCACTGCATATATATAATTTTACAAAAAATACCATCGGCTCTTAATGGGTTAATCATTTTTGAAAATTTTAGTATTTCCTTTAAACATCTATTCAAAATCTTCTAAATGATATCCATATTGCTATCTAAAAAAATTTTCAGAAGCCCGTAACTCGGAAAATATGGGTGAGCGCCAATTTTTTCACTTGATGTTTTTTTTCTAATTTTTTAATTCTTTATCGCCCCGTATAATTGTTTTTTTTTGGTTGGAGTTACTTTATTGTTCTAAAAAAATTTGAGGTAGGCGTGGTGTTTTGCCCGCTGCGTTTAAAGACATGGATCAATATTGCTGATTTCCAATAGTTCCTCTTTCGACACTACGTCTAATCGTTTGGCACATTTTAACACGGACGGACAGACGCATATCACTCAATCGATTTCGCTATGCATAAGAAGTCAGAATGTATATACTTTCTGGGCTCGGAAATGGATATGGTAGAAATTACAAACGGAATGACAAACTTAGTTATATCACTTTTTCGGTGCTAAGTCGTTCAACCATTAAATGTTTTAAACCACAAAACTTCATTTTTTCAATAAGACCGTCAAACAGTATTTTTAAATTTGTAAAAAATGTCGTGCTATTTTTTTATCTCGATTAAATAATTAAATTACCGATATTTAATATTGATCAATAAAAAAATAGAAAAATATTTTTAAAAAATTAATTAAAAAAATTTTAAAATTGAATTAAGCCATGAATGAATTCAATTTAATATTTTTCACATTTAATGCATTATTATATTTATACGATCATTGTATGTATACTCAACTAAAAATTTAACATTTTGGATTATGAGAGTAGAAATACAACCTCACGGCTTCGGATGCGGTTGTTTTTTTATATGAAGTTTTGACAATATAAAACGTTCCACGAATCCGCATGAAATAAGAATCTATTTTAATTTGAGGGCGTTTTCTCTCAAGCTCTCAATTTTAAATTTTTTCTTTCAGCATGTTGCAACAGTTCTAATGTTTCTCTAACAAAAAATACTATTTGTTAATATTTTTTGTGATTGACTTCGAAAAAAGAAGACAAAGAAAATGTAAAAAGTCATTGAAAATCAACATAATTTTGAAATTTTTCAATTTATTGCTTACTTACATTTTAAAATTTTTTTCAATAAAAAAGAATACAAAAATAGCAAAGAAATAATAAAAAATTACAATAAAATCCGCATCCGCCGCCGCACCTCATTCTATTTGTTTTTTCTTTGACATGCGGAATCCGTCGCCGCAACCGTAAGGTTGTATTTCTACTCTGATACTTTTGCAACAGAGACTTGAAATATTTATTATAATTTCTTTATAAGTGTTTGCTACCTCAGAAAATGTAAATTTTATTATTTTTATTTTTAAAAAATATTTTAAAATGTTTTTACAAGTTTGATGACGTGTTCAAAACTACTCTGGTTGTAATTTATCAACATGCACTTCACAGTAATTTTTAATTTGAACATATTGTTACGAATAATAAAATCTGGCAACCCCTGTAGTTGTTTCCGTATGAGCGTGGTGAATAAGCTAATTCAACTAATGGTGTGTTTGTAGAATAAGAAAACCACAAGTTAGCCAACAAAAGCTGAGCAGCCTCAATGGCTGCGTTGGTAGAGGTGCGTACTACAAAACAGAGGGTCCTGAGTTCGATACCGCACTCGGGCATGCGTGCAACGAAAAAAATAATAATTGTTATAAGCAATTATAAAATTAATAAACAGCGTACAAACCTCCCGAGAGGCAAAAGGCAATTATTGTGTGAAGCCATGGCAGATAATTTAATGGAGACGTCTAATTTAATATAAGAGAAACAGATAATTGTCAACAAGCCCTTTATAATAAAAAGTAAGAGCACTAGCGGTTAGCGCGGGGAAGTGTAACAGCATAACAACAGTGTATGGCAGACGTGTGTTGTGGCTACTGGATTAAAGGAGAAGACTGGCTTGGATAAAAGGAGTAGTGTAGATGTCTGTGGGTGGTTAAGGTTACTAAACAAGGCATCGAGTAGTTCATGTCTCGCCGGAGTAACACAGTAGTGTAGCGTGGATGGCTGCGTTTGTGGTGATAACGCATGTTTAGTAAATACAAGACCAAGGGTTCACAAGACCGGTAGGATCGAGAAGTATAGCCAGAGAAAGCCATAAAGTTCGAAGATAGAATTTAGCCACAGTGGTATTTGCAATCAAAAGAATCCGTACGTTTGCCTGTCTTAAAAGGGTAAAACGTAACAATATGTTTTCTTTCTATAAATCAAGAATAATCTTAATATAATGATTTTCTTTTTATTTTCTTTTAGCAAACTATTTTCCTCTCACCTGAATATAAAAATTATGTCTATAACATTAATTACTGTCAGCTACTTCATTAACTTCTTTGAAATGATTTCATTTAAAACATGACTTTAAGTTAATGTTCTAAAAATATTTGAAATATGTTAATTAAATAATTAAATCAATCTTTTATTATTATTTCTCTCCTTTAAATACTTCTAATAGTTTCAATGTGAGTAACGATTATTCATAAAAAAAATAATAATAATAAATTGTAACAAACAGCAAAAGCGTGGACATGACAATCATTGAATAAGATAAAAATGAAATAAAATGTTTATAATTACAATAAGAAAGATGAAAGAAAGAAAGAAATAAATAGAAAACAAGTATTTTTAACTGTTAAGCTAAATGTTGATGTAAATGTTTGTGTCAGTGGCAAGTTGTTGCAACAAGTGTTCAATGTTTGTTAAATGGCTTTAAGTTGTTACGATTAAAGTTTGAGAGTATAATCAGCCTTGGTTTTCTTTCCGTCTAAGATCCAGTTGATTGTAGTTACAGAAATGTTAAAAGAAAAAGTTAAAAAATTAATACAAACGGTTTTTGAAAAAATCATTATGTATCATACTGCCTGATACTCGTACTCCTATAACTTATACTTGTTTAAATTTACTTCTTTTGGGATGAACTTGCAACATGGGAGTTTGTTTTGAGATGATTATGTTTAAGCTTAGAGCAGCTTAGCTGTATTTTATAATATATACCATCGTTTCACACATACACATACCCGAGTTATACTTATAAGTACTTGTATCTCTATTTTATGGCCTTGTTACACATGATACATGTAACAGTGAAAGCAAGTTTACGGTTTGGCCAGTCATGCAGCATTTAATATGCGGTAAGTATGTTGGTCTTTTGATACTTGTATGATATTATTATTTCTCAAAAGCACAAATGAAATTATAAAGTGATATATTATAATTCAAATTTCGACTGCACAAACGTTCTAAATCAATTATATTTGTAGAACATAAAAATCCATAAAGTCACCTAAAAACACTTTGTTCAATTGCTTAGGAGTGTTAAGTCAACGAGGGTTGCATTATTATTTAGTGATTTAAAATTATAGTTTACTTCCTTTTTGGAGTGTCGCATAAAATGAAGCATATTATTTGACTGTCTAGAATGAGGGTGAGCCGATTGGCTCCATTAAAAATGTCTGAAAAAATATTTACACAATTTTTAAAAATCTTACAAATTAAAATAAGTTATATTTCTCAACGAAATTTATTTCGAAAAATTAAATTTTTAAAACTTCAGGTGGTGTTTTGAAACTAGCGCTAAGAAAGTGGAGTTAAACAGTTTGGAAATTGAGGCATTATATGTGCTGAACTTTAATAAGTTTACCTAACCAAAATTAAAGAAGCTTTTTCTGGGCTTTGAAAAATACGAGAGAGGCCTAAAAACAATTGCCCTATTCACAAGCCCCCTAGTAAGTGCTAAGTGCTAACAAAATACAACTGTGCTAGCTGTGTTGTTGGTAATTTTCATGTAAATATGCGATACAACACTTAGTACTTTTTTTCATATGTTTTTCAAACGTCGTATAGTGCCTTATTTTTTAATGTGATTTTTGTTTTATGTTTTTTTTATGTTTAAATGGTTTATGTTTAAATAAATTATTATTTTTGTGTTCATGTGTGAATTATATTAAATTAAATTGAATTAAAAGATATTTTTATTAGTTTTATTTATTTAATTTATTGATTTGACTGATTTATCAGAAAGTGGAATAAGTCATTTATGTTGTATATAGTAGGAGTGGGTATATTGGAAACATATCTTAAGGTTTGTTCTCTGCCACCTTGTTCTAAATTATATTTAATAATAATGTTATGAAGAATGCAGCAAGCCATTATCCAATCATTGCATCTTTTCTTATTTTGTGCTGATAGCATTCTAAACTTAAGTTCTTTTAAGCTTCCAAATTTTTCCTTTAGTAATATAACTTACTTGAGTCAACCATTAATATATCGAAACTATATTTTTCACACAAAAAATTTATTAATTTACTTTTTTCTGTTTTCTCCCCCATTTGGCTTATAAATAACAAACGATGAATAGCACCTTTCTTCTTTTTATTCAGTTTTTGACGTATGAAGTACAATGTACAATGGCACATTGATACAATGGTTGTTCACAAAGAAGTAAACAAAAGGTAGTATGCAATACTACCTACACCTTAGCAGAGCTTGTGAATACGGCAAATATGTTTTAGAATTTTTTGTATCTTAAGTGAATTGACAATGATGCTCTGTCAGTTGACCTCTGTCAAAAATTTTTAGCATTTGTTTCATTAATGTTCAGCTCAATTATAAACAAGAATTCTGTACGAGTTTCTTCCCATTATAAAATTTTCCCCTTTTAGTTGACTGCGGAAAGTGAAAAAAAATAAGGAAAAAATTATATGTAAATATACAAAAAACTCCCTTCAAATTACGGTGATGCCACATTTTTATTATTTTATTTCCACGGAATTCATAATTGAAGGAATCTTTTCTCAAGAAAAGTTTTTTACGTGGGAAAGAAATTCCGTGAGAATATTCATGATCGGGCTGGTTGTGTTTAACAGCCATTGATAAAAAACTAATGCATGACTTTAGGATAAAATGAAAAAAATAAAAAATTAGTGTCCTCTTTGTGGGAAAAAATAAAGGCTTAACTCTATAAATACTATAAGAACCCTACATTATCAAGAAACGTTTCTTTTTTTAGATTTCGCTACTTCATTTTGTATCATCGTCGAGAAAAACAAATATTTATTTCAACATAAATTAAATAACAACATGGATCACCCACAGCACACAATACACCAAACTGCACTCAAAGCAATGGGTTTCTCGAGATGACTTTGTTCCAAAGGTGGTTCTTTGGGACTACGCATACTATTGCCTTTTTGTCGTTCTTCTTATTTATGGACATTTCGAGGTAGACATAGGGTATACGATGTTGTATTATACAGATCACCCAACATTTTGTCAACTAATGTTTCACCTTAAAATGCCTTCTAACAACAATTTAAAATTGTTCAGTCATTTGACGCAAATACAGTTTTTTATATAATTTTTTGTTTTGCATTTTTTTGTTTTCTTTAAAAGTTGATTTTCTTTTTCGACCTTTCTCGTTAATAATTTTCGTTTCCTACATAATTATTGATAATGTTCTTTTGAAATTAAAAATTATTTTTTATGCTGACCGCTTTTTGAATGCACTCGGTATAATTCATACCTACAAAAAGGTATAAAAGTCACTGGCGAAAATCGATTTAATGAAGATTTTAAAGATAAAACCATTGCATTTGGCCATGATAAAGTGCTGTTTTCATAGAAAAATCTACGAATTAGGCTACGATTTGCTGCCTTATCGGCTCTTATCAGCGGATATAGCCCTGGGCGACAATTAATTGTTTTTAAAGATAAAGAAATAGCTCGGCAAAAATGACTCCAAAGATGAAATAATCTCGCAAACAAATATCTATTTTTAAGACTTTGATAAATCGATTTTTTAAGATATAAAATTAAATCAGATGAGTAGAGCTCAAATAAAATGAATTTTTATTCCAAAATTTTTGCTTCACTTAAAAAGTCACGGACCTCGTAAATTTTATATCGAAGGGTATTTAAAACTTTAGAATTGATAAGTCACCCAAAGCAATGTGATCGGTTAAAAAAATATTGATTTTTGTGTAGTGCTCAGAGCTCAATAAATTGTAACTTTCCACCACTAACAAGTGTGATGTAATTGTATGGTAGATACGTCTGTTTGCTTGTTAAATACAATATCATGAGGTCAAATCCCAACAGAGCTCAATTGCTCTAAGCGATTTAATAAATAGATGGAAAAAACAGTTAAAACTTTCCGGAATTTCGATTAGAGAAACAAGGTAATTATTGTATAGCTACGAAAGAAAGGTCAGTATGATAAAAAAAATGAAATGGAGAAGCAAACCCCGACATAAACGACAGTTGTTGCTGAGCCACAGATTAGTATGGTGCGGCTGGCTGTGTTGATTGATAAACGGCTGTGGATTCAAACGCATATTTAGTAAACGAGAAACTGTGAGCGGTTACATGTTAATCAAGACAGTCCAAAAAAAAAACAATAAAAATTAATTAAAACCAACCTGGATTTGTTCGTATTTAAATAATCCTTGCGCCAAAAAAAAAATTAAAACAACAACAATAATTTTGAGGCTGTGTTCGCGAAACGTTTAGGAAACATAAATAATTTCGTTGAAGTCTATTTTAAATGCCAAATAGAAATAAAGTGTAAGTAAGCGAAGAACGTTAGATATCATTAGAGATGTTTGGATGATGATCCTGGTCTCGAGACTGCAGTTAAAATAGTAAGTAAGAAAATCATCCATAAAAGCTAGTGGCCGTTAAGGGTATTTTACAAACTTCAACGGTTTTTTTTTTTTTGTTGCGAACGTTGGGATTGCACTTGAGTAGTTTCTGCAAACTCTTCATAAAATGATGATGATTCGTAGAAAAAGGAAAATAAATTTCTCGTTACTTTTATTTGTTTTTAAGAAGCTTTGTTATTGACCCATAATGGTGCTTTATAAAGTGTACAATGTCTATGGCATTTATAATGCTTTTGAGAGAATTGCGTTTTTCGTTCGTTCGTTTAGTGCCTGTACTAAACCCCGCTTTCCACTTGCTTTTTTTTTTGTTGTGGCTCTTTGTGATGTTTGCTCGTAATTATTATTAACAGTTTTATAGTTCAGCTTCCCCTCTGATACTCTCAGCTGTATCAATTCAAACAAGCAACGCATTTTATTATTATTTTTTATATACATTAATACATGCGCTCTTACAATATCCTTCACATTTTGAAGCACTAAAAATATTACAATTAAATTTTTATTATAGTTTTCTTTTTTGCAATAAAATGCAATATTTGCGTGAAGAAGAACACTCCTAAGAATACATTAAATTGCAATAAAATGTTTTCAAGGAAAACTCGTAAATGCTAATTTTTGTTATTAAATAATAAAGTGGAAGTGCGAGATTTCAACGCATTAAAAATAATAGTTAAGTCCGGATATCGTTCGGTAAAGATTCATGGCAGTTATTTTGTACAGGGTGTAGAAAAACTTAGAGAAGATTTAAAAAGAGTAATTAATGCATAAAGCCATGGACACTTTTTTGTCGAAATCTTCTACTTTGTATAGTGCCTTAAGTTCCTCTATTGAGGCAGAAGTAAATTTCTTATACGATTACACGAGTAGTTGTGGACTTGTTCGCAGAAACTTTAAACTTAAAATAATTAAATAAAATGACGTGTTTCAAGGAAAAAAAGACACAGAATAGAGAAAGTACGAGTGATTTCTATATTATCAGGTGTGCCTCACATTTCAATTATAACGATCTTTCTTCCGTATTAATCATTTCGATCGATTTTGCGAGTTTTTATTCAAAATAAGATTTGGAGATCTTTTTCCGCAAATTAAATTTTTTTTTTAATTTAGTTGCTGGATAACTAATATTGCAACCTCCTGTTAAAATTTATTAAACATAAATAAATTAAAAAGAATTTTTATTTTTTAATTTTTAAATATTTTTAGAGAGAAAAATTATTTATAAATGTATGCTGAAGCTTTCCAAAGAAAACAAGAAAAATTATACACCTGCAGAATGTAATGCTGTATTTTTGGATCGCTTCATCTTTCATCAGTATTCTTGGCATCTATCAACCTTAGGTTGTTTACATTGTAAACATCATCTAAGTAACCAACTAACACAAACAACCCAAAGCATTTTTTGCGTTGTTCTCTCTGTAACTTGTCTTGTATATTTGTTTTTGCTTTGTATCAACCTTCGGTATGGCCGAAATAATTTAGCGATCGTCACATTAGAGGGTATTTTATACACTCAAGACTTATTGCTATAATTTAAAAATTGATACTAATATATAAACAAATTTGAAACTTTCATACTATTATAATTAAAAATGTGTGAAATATTTTCAATTATTAATATAATTTTGATTATTATTACAAAAAAAAAAGTAATTTTTTAAAACCAGAAGAATTTGGTCTCCAAAATTTTTTTAGATAAAATTTTTGATTTTTCGTTTACTTGTTAATTTCTATTTACATTTGCATGTACATATTTTTTTGGTTTATGAATTTATGGTAACCTCATTAATAGTAACAACACGTAATAGAGAATAAAAAATATTGAAGACTGTTTTTAAAGTGAAATTTTTTGGAGAATGAAGATTTTTCTATGAAAATTTCTGGCACCACTGTCTTATTCTTTACCTATCGCTTTTAAGACGTTTGAAACCCAAAAACAAAAATTATGAAATCATTTTACATTACGATATGAATTTATGGATGCCTTCAAATTGATAAATGATTCACCTATCGCTGTTTTAACATTTCAAAAATACTCCAGGTGAAAAATTAGCGTACATTTTTGCACACCCTTTACCTAATTAAGGATGCACCTGTCGCTTTTTTTTATAGCTTAAAAAGACTACAAGTTCCATACTTAAAGTCAATTATTTCCCAAATAGAAATGTGATCATTTAAAAAAAGCATGTTTTTTTTTTGTTTTTTAGTACGGGCCTATTTTACGAGCTAAAAATGCCAATAATTTTAATCAATATTAAAAACTGTAAAATTATAACAAATACTTATTTTTTGTGTTGCCAAAATTCTTTTAGTTTTATTTAAGCAAAAAAAAAAAAAAATCAAAAACTAAAACTTTATTTTAAATCATGTAGTCATTTTGTAAGAAGCCCTGAAAGGCTGAATTAAAATTTTTATCTATTTATTTGCAATTTATCTCTTGTAAATATGAAATAGTTTTTACAAAAATATATTTTTCTGACATCTTTTATTTTTTTTGATTTTCTCTATAATAGTAAAGCATAATAAATAATTTCTATTGACTTTTTTGCCTTTCCTATTAAATATTCATATTTGTGTTGCACATTTACATATATCTGCCTACTCGTATAAAAAATTAGAACGAGTGATAAAAAAGGTGTTCCCTAAGTCTATAATTTATGTTAAAACCTAGGAGTACAAATTATGTCGAATATTTTTGTTGCCTTGTATAAGTGCTTGGCTTTGAAAGGGAATTGAGTTGAGTCCATCGTGGATCGTGTTTAATAAAGTACAAAAAGGCGTAGCGTGGATAGCTTGCAAATAACACAAATGTTAAAACAAATATTAATTTTCTTTATTTATATGTTGTGTTAAACATAATTTGCAATTAATCAATCGATGACATTTTCAAATACAATTTTTTAAATAAAATCCTGTTTAAAACTAAACTTTTTTCTGGTGTAAATAAAACAATTATAAGAGTTTTAAAAATTGTGTTTGAAAATTGTCAGTGTAAAATGACCAAATTCTAATGACCAAAATTTGTTTTTTGTGTGAGTACGTGATAAAAAATTTAATAACCTTAACCTTCCGTTAAATAAAACGCTGTCCCCCAGACCGAGCAGATACTTAAAGCTCTCTGCATGTTAGTATTATGCATTTATAGCTTTTGGTCTTTGTTTACCTTTCGGTCATTGATACCGATGTCAGTAAAAGGGTGACTTTTTGAGAGTTTTTTAACTTGAAGTATATTTATAATTTAATGTTTAATACAAGCCACTTATAACTCTCGCAATAATGGATTTCGATAAATTTCAAGTTAAGATAACTTTATAATTTCTGGAAGATTTAGCGTTGAGCCTGGTAAAACTATATATAGTCAGGAGAGCTACGACTTTAAGAAATTTTTAAAATTTATAAGAACAGCAAACTGGCATAGAACAAAACGTTTCATGCTCGCTGTGAAGATTATGGTGTAAAAACGAATAGAATAACTGAGTATGTATGTATGTGTCAGCTTTCTGTGTTTACAACATATTTTCCCCATGTGACAAAATTGTCCATTTATGCCGAGAATGAAGGCTAAATACTTTTATAACTACATATCTTACTATTATTATATTAATATTAAAATTTTAAGTTCATCACACTTATGAAAAATTAACTTCTCCACTGATTTTCTACTATTTTGCTATTTTAGTACGTTCTTATGTTTTATTCAAAGAATATTTTTTATATTTGTTTTACATTGAATACAATTACGAGGGCTGCTCTATATATTTCTGGCCTAATAGTGAAAATGCGAATATTTATAATCAAAAATGGTTTTATTGTTTTTCAAAGTATTCTTCAGCATGATTTATACACTTTTGCATGCGCTCAAACCAGTTGTCGAAGCACTTTTTCCACTCCGATTGAGACACCTCTAAAACATGGTTTTTGAACACTTCAACAGCTTCTTCTGGCGACGAAAATCGTTGACCACGCATTTTTTTTCTTGATGTGTGTTATTATATTAATATTAAAATTTTAAGTTGATCACACTTATGAAAAATTGTATTTATTAGAAGCAGCAGTTTAATATCTAAGGAATGTGAGAATTTTCTCCCAGTTAGCCAAGTTTATTATTACTACTTTTAGTTTCAACTGTGGCAATTTCGATTCTTAATGTCTTATCAAAATTAAGCAATTTTATTTCCATCAGTTGGGTAGTATTTGGTTTTAAATTTGAATAAAAAAATATTATTTTGAAGCAAAGAGGAAATTATATGGATATATTCACTTTCCAATTTATATTTACTCTTTCATTATTCAACTACTTTTTTGAATAAGATATATGAGCTGGTTTTTTTTTAAAGTAGTATAAGTCCATTAAAAAAAACTTCGTGGTCATTTTAATAAGCTATAGACTCCATGGATACAATCACAAGTTCAATAGAGTTCTATCTTGACATAACATAACCTAAAACAGTTTTGCTGTGCAAGTCTATGGCACAAATATTTCTTGTGAAAGTGGAAAAATCCATCCCTTATAAGGTTAATTAAAAAAAATTCATCAATTTCTTCCAAACGAAAGATATTTTGCAGTTTTGAAAACAGCATTAAAGAAAAAAACTAATTCTACACTGCCCAAGACTAATCTAATGCAATAAAGGCTATTTTTGAAAGTGGTATAAGTCCATGTGGAGCTAAAAAAAATCGGTTGTTTTTTTAATAATTTTAGTAACTGTTGTTTCATAATAAATTTAAAAAGGTGTAGAGTGTAACAAACATCTCTCGAATTTATTAAAGTTTGGCCAATATTTTTAAATTGATTCGAACGCAAACCCTTAAATACTTCAATTTATGAATAAATGGACTTATACCACTTCCAAAAAATCAGCTCATATATTGTCATACAATTATCTGAATAAAACTCTAAAAGAACATAAAATTTACGTTGTGATAAGATAAAAAATTGCAATTCAAAACTTATTACAATTTAAATTAGAGTACAGATTACTTTGACAATATAATTTGCTAAAGGGTTCTCGAAGTAAAATGCTAATCTGTATTTTTATATGTATTGCAAGTTTGTTTTGTCACTGGCTGTATGCACATTATTTGTGTGTGGTCGATCTATTGTTTTGCAATTTTTTGTGCAGTAAATTCATTTTTTGTATTTGTACATTTAATTAACTGGGTCAAAAACAATAACAAATTTAATTGTTTCGAGAAATATAAAATCTTATTAAAAGGATTTGTACAAATTGAGTGCTATAAGGGACTGCAAGTGGCAAGAAAATGAAAAAAAAACAGTCCAGACTTAACTGATGATTAAAGGCATACAGAAACTTTTTTAGAAATTCATTTTTTCATTCTAGTATTTATAAAATATCACACACGAAGGCTTTACTATAATATATGGGATATCTTTTAGTTCTTAACTTGATCTTTTTAACATTTGTTGTTGAAAATTAAATTAAAAAACTAAGGTCATGTATGATAAATTATGAATTATTTTTATTAAAGCAGACGTAGCAATTAATAGTTTAAAAAATAACAATATTGTTATGAATATTACTTAACTATCGGAGTATCTTTTTAGTATTTTTTGTTACAGTGTATGTAGGAATAAACCTGTGAAATTTTCAAGAGTTCACTTATTGCGGTTTCAAAAATAGAGCTGCAACAGATGGACAGACAAGGTTACACTTTTACCCATTGGGTACGAAATCCTAAAAAATAGTTTTGAGAAGAAGGAAAGGATATAAAATTAGTGGGAACCATTCTTGAACATTAAAATAGTTTGCAAGAATTTAATTTTCTTCATTACAAAAAATATTGTTAGGTTTTTCCCTTTATGAACAAATGTACGGATTCTTTTTGCAAATACCACTGTGGCTCATTATAATTTCTGTATTCTTTACTTTATGGCTTTCTCTGGCTATACTTCTTGATCCTACCAGTCTTGTGAACCCTTGGTCTCGTATTTACTAAACATGCGTTATTACTACAAACGCAGCCATCCACGTTACACTACTGTGTTACTCCGGCGAGACATGAACTACTCGATACCTTGATTAGTAACCTTAACCATCCACAGACATGTCCACTACTCCTTTTATCCAAGCCAGTCATCTCCTTTAATCCAGTAGCCACAACACACGTCTGCCATACACAGTTGTTATGCTGTTAAGCTTCCCCACGCAAATCGCTATTGAACTTACTTTTTATTATAAAGGGCTTTTTGACAATTATCTGTTACTCTTGTATTAATTACGTCTCCACTAAATTATCTGCCATGGCTTCACACAATAATTGTCTTTTGCCTCTCGGAAGGTTTGTACTGCTGTTTATTAATTTTAATTGCATTATAACAATTATTATTTTTTTCGTTGTATCGAACACAGGACCTCCTTGTTTTGCAGTACGCACATCTACCAACGCAGCCATTGAGGCTGCTCGGCTTTTGTTAGCTAATTGTGATATTATTCTATACCTACCATTAGTTGAATTAACTTATTCACCACGCTCATACGGAAACAACAACAGGGGTTGCCAGATTTTATTATTCGTAACAATATTAACAATTATTTTTTGACTCGAAAGATCTGAAGAAAGTTTAAGCTTCTATAACTAAATAAAACAATAGGATTGTTTAATTTACTTTGTAAAATTACAAAATTGAGTTAAACAAAGTATAGTTGTATTAAACAATTCCTCAGACGCTACAAACAGGTTTTGGTTGGCATTAAATAGTTCTTACACGAAAAGTTGTAAATAAAATATGTTAAAGGAAAAACGACTTGGTTGCAAAATCGAAAAATTAAAAGATGTATTAAAATAAGTTCTCAGGAAGGTTTTAGCACGATATACACTCTGTGTTTATTTCAAAAGATAAAACAGAACATGATAAAATCAGATCTTCATAAAAGCACCTATAAATTTTTATTTTTATTTTTTTTAAGCGGATATTTTTTTAGTGCACACCAGATGTCTGTATCAAGTGTCTGTCTGTTGCAGTTAAAAAGTCAACCATTTGTACAATAGAAATATCCTTAAAGTTTTAATTTTATTTTATAACTGTTACTAAGCCGTTATAATGACCAAAAACGGCCTTCAAAATTAGACAATGTTCACAGAAATGATAATAATTTTTTAGTTTTTCTGTTTGTGTTAAAGAATATTTTTTATTTTGAAAATGTTTACAATTTTAACACATGCCCAGTTAGCATTTGGAAGATTGTTTTTACAAAAATCACCAAAGTGAGTCTTTTAAGACTACCCAAGATGACTTAAAACTGATTCATCAGTTATCCGTTTAAAAAGAGACTCGAATATAACTCCGACAAACGCATAGAAAGCGACTTTCTAAAAAAACAAAAAGTACAAAAAGCAAATGCTTGAAATTCGACTGTTTTTAGAATTATTTTGGAGACATATTTAACGCAGCCTAACGATGAAAAAATGTTTCAAATACATATTTTATTTTTATTTTTTAATTTTCGTAAAAATAGATACATATGTCACTTCGTAAAAAAATAGAGACACAAATGTAAAATAAATTTTTTCAAATTTTTTTTAAATTCATGTTTTTAAATTTGAATTTTAAGAAAATTAGGAATTACATGCTAACGAATGTAACATTACGCCTTGACGAGCAATTGATTTGTTCGCACATGAACAAAACGTCAGCAGAATAGGTTACCAACATTTGTTCATGTTTGTCTGCGTGGAGAAAACTGCTTCGTTTTCTCGCTGTTTGAAGCCGACATGACATCGACAACGATGGTCTACAATAGCCATTTTAATGTGCGGACATGAAATTGTTTAATGTTTAAACAAATCAATGGCTCGTCAATACGGCGTGTTATAAAAAATAAGCAAACCATTGTTTGCAATTTTTCATTTTGAGAAAATATATTAGAAATGTTCGTATAATATGGTTCGAAAAAGACTCGCATACGGCTAGTAATATGATTAAAAGTTGACTCAAAAAAGTATCGTATTTGATTACAAGTACGATTGAAAATAGTATCGAAAATGAGTCGAAAACGAGAGTCATAAGAGACTCGTTCAGAAGAGTCGCGGCTAGGGTACCATTTTCTACCGACAAAACTGGGTTGGCACCCAGTTAGCATTATTGATCATATTCGAGTCTTTTTTGACTCCTCGACACGATTAAAATAATCGATTATGCGCTCGTTTTAGAGTCGAAAATGATTGTTTTGTCGGTAGAAAATGGTACCCTAGCCGCGACTCTTCTGAACGAGTCCCTTATGACTCTCGTTTTCGACTCATTTTCGATACTATTTTCAATCGTACTTGTAATCAAATACGATACTTTTTCGAGTCAACTTTTAATCATATTACTAGCCGTATGCGAGTCTTTTTCGAACCATATTATACGAAAATTTCCAATATATTTTCTCAAAATGAAAAATTGCAAACAACGGTTTGCTTATTTTTTATAACACGCCGTATTGACGAGCCATTGATTTGTTCAAGCATTAAACAATTTCATGTCCGCACATTAAAATGGCTATTGTAGACCATCGTTGTCGATGTCATGTCGGCTTCAAACAGCGAGAAAACGAAGCAGTTTTCTCCACGCATACAAACATGAACAAATGTTGGTAACCTATTCTGCTGACGTTTTGTTCATGTGCGAACAAATCAATTGCTCGTCAAGGCGTAGTGTTACATTCGTTAGCATGTAATTCCTAATTTTCTTAAAATTCAAATTTAAAAAAATGAATTTAAAAAAATTTGAAAAAATTTATTTTACATTTGTGTCTCTATTTTTTTACGAAGTGACATACATATGTATTTTTACGAAAATTAAAAAATAAAAATAAAATATGTATTTGAATCATTTTTTCATCGTTAGGCTGCGTTAAATATGTCTCCAAAATAATTCTAAAAACAGTTGAATTTCAAGCATTTGCTTTTTCTACTTTTTGTTTTTTTAGAAAGTCGCTTTCTATGCGTTTGTCGGAGTTATATTCGAGTCTCTTTTCAAACGCATAACTGATGAATCAGTTTTAAGTCATCTTGGGTAGTCTTAAAAGACTCACTTTGGTGATTTTTGTAAAAACAATCTTCCAAATGCTAACTGGGAATATATAAATAATTTGTATATACATATGTATGTATATGTAAATGATTTCTCACCAAGTAGGATTAAAATTGTGAAGAAAGTTATAAAATTCGAAATGTCAAAATGACATTTTTGTAAATACAATAATTTAAAGTTGTAACATTTTGATTATTTAAATATAAATTTAATTAAAAATTTTAATGATTTTTTAGAAAATAAGAAAATAAAAAATTAACATGTCTGGCTTCTTTTTATAAAATAAATTAGTCGTTTCTTGCACACAACAATGATTTGGGAATTTAACACATTGAAAGAGATGTAAAACAACAAAAATTACAAAAAATTAAAATTCTTTAAATGAATAATTGTTTCAAATATTCTTTAAATAGAAACTTTTCCAATATTTACTTTACTGGTTTTATTTGAGTTTTAAACTGTACACATGGTTCAGGCGAAATAATTAGTTGTCAAAAATTTCCTTTGGTACACTAGAGTATTTCAAAAATTGTGGTCTTATGACAAAGAGAATAAATTATTTCAAATGTGAATTTTCTAAGAAAGCAATTTTTTATTTAATATTGAAAGTATTTAAGTGTTTGTAGTTGCTGCTTAAAAATACTTTATTATTGTAATGTCATATTTTATTACTGTAATGTCATTCTAATATGCATATGTATGTACATATATGCATGTGAGTGTGCAGGAATATTATTTAATAATTTTTTCCTCTGTTAATATTTTCAAAATATTGTATGATCTTTTCTTGTTTTCAATATAACAACAGTTAAGCTTTTATGTTGAATATAATTTAAAATTTTAAGCATTATAATTGCTTTTGAATTTGATGGCTGCATTACAAATTGGTTACGCTTTGGCATGTGTTTGTGTGTGTGCTTCAGCAGCATTTTGCTGGCATCAGTAATTGATAAACACTGATATCTATACCCAGCAAAAAATTAGACATTACCTTAAAAAGTACATGCCATATAATGACTTACTTTTGTGGTTACCTTATTTTCTTACTCGCTTCCAAAACACATTACATTAGTTTCCAAAAAAAGAAGTAGTAATGGAACTAGTTCTTTATGTTAAAAGAGATTACCGTACTAAATGTACTCATTATTTCCTGCAGTAATTAATGTAATCGATTCTCAGTAATTAATTATAAAAGTCTCATGCCTTGTTAAAATCATTAAGTTAGCAATCTAGTTGGGAAGTACTTCTGCCAAAAATGCTTAATTCCACACTCGATTACCTTTTCAAAAATTTTTTGCTGGGTATGCGTTTATGTTCTATTTAACCTGATTTTATAACTTATGTGTTTAAAATGTTGTTAAATTCTTCAATTTAAAGTGTGAATAAATTAATGTTGAATATAGATCTTAAAAAAAAAAATTTTGTAAAATTACCCTACACTTTGTCTTGTGAGAGATCGTTAAACACTAATTTCAGTTTTAAATATTTTTTTTCGAAAATGTTAATAAAATGCTTATGCTTTAAGAAATTCGAAATATTATAATATTAGCAATTTTAATTCGGCTTAAGTTCTCGTATGTTTCAATTTTTAATCGTACTAAGCAAGGACAATTAATTACAAACTATTTTGTATTGTTTCTGAAGGAAAACAGGAAAAATAAACACTGGTAGAATGTAATGAAATATTACCCATGTGGATCCCTTCATCCATTGTCGACAATTTTTGCAACTATTTACATAAGGTCGTGTACATTGTAATCATTTTTTATTTAACCGACCAATTTGGAAAATTAGAATACGAGGTATAATTCATAATTGATTATTATTAGACTGGTAAGACAAGGCCAACACACAACGCAAATCTCTTTTCATTGTCCCCTTTTTTAATCATCTCCTTTATCTGTACTTGCTTTTTTGTTTGATGTTTGAAAACGGTTATAAAAAATACTGTTATAAAAACACATTAGCGATACTACCGCTACTGCTGCCAGCGGTAGAGTACATTTGTTTGCACCAATCAGTACAAACATTAATGACGATCATGTCAACATAAATGCTGACAATAATTTGATGTTGCTGATTAGTTAAGAAGTTGAAATACCAAGAAAGCAATTGGAAAAATAGCCCAAGAACGTTTGATATTTAATGATGCCAGCTAAGCAGGGAAGAAGAACATGTGCCAAGTGTTAAACTGGTTTCAAAAATGCCGCTTATTGGTGGTGCGAGTAAAGTTCGATCGTACTACTTTATGTAGATTGCAATGACTGTTGATTATTTGTGCTACAACTATTGACAGTTGTTTGGCATTTTTCCTTTGCTGTTGTTGTTGCTGTTGACGATGTTGCATGTTTCATTGATAGAAGAAATTATTAGTGTTCCAACTATCGCTATCTTAAGTATTTCTTTAATGCTTTCCAACAATTTAACAAGCCTGAATACAAAACAAAACTATTTTAACAGTTTCTTAAGTTTGTTAACAGTTCATAAAAAGAAAAGTAACACACATACGAGTGCAAAGAAAAATCAATCGTAAAACGCATCAAAATAAAAGAGAATTACATTCTGTTGCTTCCTTAGCAATTGATAATCATTCAATAATATTTCAGTCTCTTGCAAAGTAAAAAAAGCAAAAAAAAAATCATACTGAACTGTTACTGCAACTTGAAAATGAAATTGGAATTGTTGCTTATGGTGCTGACGTTGCCTTTGCTGTAGTTTAGCTATTGTTTTGATTAAAAAAAAAATTATCAAATCAAACGGAAAAACAATAGAGACGAATACGTTAAATAACTGTTGTTTTTCTTTTTTTTTTTAATTCAAACGGTATACGAGTATAACAAGAAATGAACACATGTGTATAAATTTAATTTTAAAAACTGTTAATAACCTTAAAAATTAAAGGATGTCCACGCACAAACATGTTTTTTTAAGTGTATTATGAACCCTGAAGGGCACTACTCTCAAATTAAAAAAAAAACAAGTATCACTATGGCGCCTATTAAAAAAAAAATAATAGAAAAATAAATCTAAAAATTACAGGGTGTCCCTATAGGTGACGTAAATTGACCTATATGGGCCTATCTTTTGAACCGTTGTAGACAAACGCATGAAGATTGGACAGAATATCGATTGCTATGCCCGTTATAGTAACAAGTATTAATATTTAAAATTATAAATAAAAGGGTACCCCAATAGTTCATTTAATTTGATGTATATGGCCATACTTTTCAATAGTTGTAGACAGATGATTGAAATTTACAAAGAACCTATATTACTAACTTCGCTATAACAACAAGTATAATATTTGAATTTGTAAAGTAAAGGGTGTGCCAATAGTGGATATAATTTGGTGTCAGTGAAAGAATTTTTAAACCGTTAAAGGCAGACAGTTGAAATTATAAAGGAACCTGTTCTTCTATGACCGCTATAATAACAATTATACAATTTGAATTTAGAAACTAAAGGGTGTTCCCATAAGTGATGTAATTTGACCTATAGCGCTCTATCTTTGGAATTATAATATACAATTACTTGAAAATTAGAAAATATGTCCACTACTTCGTCTGGTATAATAAGAAGTATTTATATTTAAAATTATAAATTAAAGGGTGTTACATTAGTTGATGTAATTTGATGTATATAGCCAAACTCTTGAAAAATTTTAGACAGACGATTGAAATTTACAAAGAACTTATATTGCTAAGTTCGCTATAACAACAAGTATTATGTTTGTATTTGGAAATTACAGGGTGTCCCAATAGTTAATATAAATTGATGCATTTTTTTAAAAATTATTTTAGAATTTTGACTTCAACATCGAACATAAACAAAAATCAGCTGGGCTATTAAGACCACCTATAAATTAATTCACCTTGCTGTATAACAATTTTTTTTATTTATGGTTTGACTTTCGAGATAACGACGAAAAATAACGAATTCGTAATCGCTGCACCTTATAGTTTATTCGCCTTTTGAAATGAACGATAACTTTACTTTTATTGTGAAAATATATCTAATAATTATTCGATCTGGAGATCTTATTTTATGAAAATTAAAAATTTTAAGTTGAATGGTTGCTAAAAAATGGCTGCGAAAATTTTCCGTAAAAATACCCGGGTGTGAGAAAAATTCCCTGTGACTTAGCAATGAATGTTAATAGCGAAGAAGATTTTATTCTTAAAGTAAATCGAGAACAAAATCCAGATAATACTCACTTAAACTTAAAAGAAATCCATGAATTCTGATTGAATTGCAACTCTTCCGATTGTATGTCAGGCAGATGTTCTTCATTTATTTACAAGTTTATTAGTTAAGTTTTCTTGGTGCAATTGTGTCTATATGTGTGAGTTTAGAACAAAATATTGCAAAATTAAAACATGTTTATAAGAAAACTGTATATTGTATTTGCACTATTAACGCCAATGGAAGCCGTAGGAATATTGTTACGGAAGGCATTAATATAACAATTTCTCTAGCTAACAATCCAAGAGCCCAAGATGCAATTCAGAAAATAGAAGATGGTTTAGCAGCCATTTCAAAACTATATGAAAACAATGAAAAGCATGTTGCAAGGAAGCAAAGAAATGAATGAAAAAAATTACAAATACAAAAAATGTTTTACAAATGAACAGCAATGCTAAAAACTAAAACCCGTTGAGTGGCAGGCTGGGCGCCAGTTAAATTGAGATTTATTACGAAAAACAATTGTGGCAGCAACTGCAGGTGCATCTTGTTTTTTATGTAAAATTTTGATTCTCGTTTTTTTTTTGTTTTTTTGGTTTCGTTTTAGAATTTTAAATGTGCCGCACGGCACATTATAAAGCAACAGCTATAACAACAAGAACAACAAAAACAGCTATGTTAGCAAAAAAAAAAACAACTTAAACAAAACATCTATAACGTTTGTATCATAAACAACTGTAAACACACATTGAGAAGTGATAAGACCGCAACTTAGCAGATAAAAATGATGATGCGGAAAGACAATTGTAAAACAAATGTTCAAGTGTAAAAAATGTAACATTCACCACTAAATATTCAAGTCAAAGAAGAGCGAAAGAAGAGCCTGTATACGAGTACGTGCGTTACTTAAGATTTTAATAGGATTTGCAATCAAAATAAATTTTAAAGTGTTTGCGTAAATTATTACAATTTTTATTCCTCAGCCAAGTTCGGGGTTTAGAATAATGAGTATATTTAACATCTCTATTTAAACGGGTAATTTTTAAAGATATTTTTTATGGAACATAAAGAGAGTGAGAAGTGATAAGCGTTTAAATTTTACATATTTTTTTTTTTTGCTTATTTCTTAAAACTAAACTTCAAAATCTGTTTAAAATGTTTAAATATATTTTCCTCATTTACTTTGACAAATATTAAAACTTGGGTTTTAAGTGTTGTTAGTAATTTATTTTTAAAATCAAGTTTGTTTTTCGTCTCATTGATTTTGTAGAACCAGCAATTCATTGTTTTATATTTAAGCAACACACGATGTTTTATTTTCTTTGGCATTTATTATTCTTTTATTTCTTCTGTTTATAACTTTTTAGCTCTAGCTAAGCTTCTTTCCGCGATTGACGCCACAATCCATGCTAATCCGGTATGCCGCTAACATCTCTAAATATTGTTTAGCATTTGTGCCCTTTTTAACTGCGTAGCTCTTCAGATCGGATTGTATTTGGCTACAGGGTCGGTAAGACCCAAATTCGCAATTTCCTATTCAACTAACCTAGAACCCAGTTAACCAATTTAGCCACGTATACCACACACACTGTTGTTATATTGTTACTTTCATTGGTAACGAAAGCTTTAGTAAGATTTGGGCCAAGATTTTTTCTCAAATTTTAAAATTTTAAATTTTTAAAGTAGTTCTGGTCCGGATGTTACGGTGTATTTTACTTAACATCTAGTAAAACCAACAATATTTAAATATTCCTCAATTTTTTTTTTTTTTAGATTAACAAAAAATTTTCTGGTATTGAAAAAGAAAAAACATTCTCTTAAGGTCTTTCTAACTCAAAAATGCTTAAAAAAAATAAATAAATTTATAAATTACAAAAGTAGTTTTTTTTGGCGAAACTGTTGCATTAATACTTTTTTAGTTATTTAAAAGGTTATGCATTCCAGATCTTCTCTATTAAAAAAAAAATAAAATCAAAAAATTGAAAAATTAAAAGATCCTTTGAATGCTCAGATATGTCCTTTCTTCCGGTGCAATTGGAATTTATCCTCTAGCTGTTCTACGGTAAAATATAAAACATAAACAAAAGCTGTTCCGGAAATTTTAGGCTTTATTTTTATAAGACAATCTTCTTATTTTTTAAATTTCTCTTAACTGTATAATTTTCTATAAAATTACAAAATTTCATTTCATTAAATTAATATTAAGAAATTTTTAGCATAAACAATAATGCAGATTCTCGAAAAAACTCAATCTTACCAGTTTTTAGTCTACACATTTTTGAATTGTTAAAAATAAATTAAAAAAAAATTTTGTGCATATTTTTCCTTTTAGAAGAAAGCAAACACATATTAGACGATGAATAAAGAGAATAATGAAAAAAACTTTGGGTTGAGTGTGGACTTGGTCTAATTAAATTATAGTTAATAATTTATTAATATTTCTCATATTCTAATTTCTGAAATTAGTTGGTTAAATTTATAATTTATTTACAATGTACACAACCTAATGTAGATAATTACGATGAATGCTGATGACGAATGTAGAGATCTAAAAGAAACAGCATTTACTTCTGATAGTGGCAAGTTTTCCATTCTTAATTAATTCAGAAACTAAAATGTATGTGAACTTAAACCGCATTAAATAAAAATATTCACTTGAATTTTACACCAAAATAGTTGTACTTGTAATTTTAAAAATTAAAAAAAAAAATATTAAAAATTGTTTGTAATTCCAAAGACGTCATTCCATAACGTCCACAGACACAATGTCCATCACCGTAGAGCCATAAGGTTCATATATATAATAGGTATATTTTATAATATAATAATTTAGAAAGGTGTAACGGTCTTTTATGCACTGGACTGCAGAAAATCTTTGATGAGCGAAGCCGGTGTAGGTTATACCGTAGAAAGGAAAATTCTTTACCTCGACCGCTATGTAGAAAATTATTGGTTAGTGAAGCCTTTGTTGTTTTATTTACGGACATTATGATACTTTTATAAGTGACAATTTGTCCATTCTAAAAACGACACAATGTCTATGGACACAATGGCGTGGAACATAAAGTTCATGGACATTATGTCAGTGGACACTATGACATGCCATCGCTTAAAAAAACAATTTTTTCAAAACATTTGTATATTGTATGTAGATGCCTTAAAAATGAATTCTGAAAACACAAAAAAAAGAGAAAAGATAAAAAAAAGCGCTTTAAAATTTTTTGGATTTTTATTTATTTTTTACAATTAAAGAATGTAATATTTAATTTTTAATAACTTTCCTCGGCAGCAAAGTCATTCAATCAATACGAAAAATCTATGCAATGAAAATTTTAAATCACTTTAACGTACAGGTAAAACAACGTGATATTTTGTTTCAATACTATCTTTTGTTTTATCGATAACTTGTCACTTAACATAAATTCAAATTAAAACATTATTCAAGCATAAACATCGATGTGTATCTTAATACGAACAAATAAAACTAGACAGTGACATGGTAAGAGAGAGAGAGAGAGTGAGCCAGACAAACGAATGTAGGAATAAATAATAATAGAGGCATACAGACAACTGTTAACCGTGATGCTTTCAAATATACCATTCATGTAATAAAAAAATTAAAATATCCAAATGATTATGAATTGAATGTAACGTTCCATAATTCGTACGAGTTTACGCACCAGAGAAAGACAACAAGAGGCATTTTTTTTGTTTATTTGCTTGTTTGTTTGTATAACGAAAGCTTGTATTATATGCTGTATAGGAAAAATGCAAAACTTGTTGCAAAATCAAAAATCATTGTCAATGTTAAAATGTTAATGCTGCGATATGGCTGATTACAACTGACATTGATTAGCGTTTCTACACCAAATAGTACATGTGTCTTAACAACATAGATTTGAGGTTAGAATGCATAAAAGCATGAGTTTTTTGAGTTTGCAAATATGTCGTTTAATGTTTTTTTTATTTATTTTTTCTCGGTTTTTAAATCATTTACAAACTTTCATTGCAAAAAATTACGGTTACTCTGTTAGATATATTTGCAAACGTTTATGGGTATAACAGTGTCCTGCTGTTTTACCGAAAAATATAGAATAATGTTTTCTAATTAAGCTGCTGGTTAGAATATACGCTTTCCTTAAGACACAATATTTTATTAATGAACGAATGTGGAAATCTTTTTGTATTTCCTGCAGCCGGATGGAATTGTGACAAATAATTTATTCGAAAACTGCTTTTATTTTTTCAATTTTTTTTTTACATAACTCTTGTTTTTTTTTTACATATTTAATAATAAAAAAATTATAAAATGATAAATTTCCTTTAATGTGTAATTTCTTACTTGTAATTAGAGAAGGTACTGTATTTAAATTTCAAATATTTTCCTAAAAAAACTATGATTAATTTGGCCATATATAAGTGAATATCATGCCTCCATAAGAACAGCCATTAATTTTTATTTTTTATTTTAAAACTAATCATTACAGTAGAGGACACACAATCTTCGGAAATTTCATATATCGGCTTAAACGGTTTGAAAGTAAAAAAAAAATAAGATTGCTATATTCGGCTATGCCGAATCTTATATACCCTTAACCATTTAGTGAAGTAATCCCAATTAAAAAGCCGAATATTGGAGTGAGAGAGAATAATATGTTAAAAAATTTTTTGTGTTTCCTGAAAGATCTTTTCAAAAGCTTCTAAATGATACCCCTACTGATATCTTAAAAATATGTTGCACAATAGTAGTTTTCGATGAAAACTCGAAAAATATGGGCGAGAGCCAATTTTTTCACTTGATTTTTTTTTCTTATTTCTTGATACTCCATCGCCCCATATATTTATTATACACTTCACCACAAAAAGTGGAAAAAGGGTATATCTAAGTTTGTCATTACGTGTGTAATTTCTACAATATCCATCTCCGATAGCACAAAGTATATATATTCTGATTTCTTACGCATAGCGAAGTCGATTGAGCGATGTCCGTCTGTCCGTCCTTGTTAGTTTGAAATTAAGTTTGCCTCGGCAAATGATCAGATATAGTGTCGAAAGAGGTATTATTGGAAATCAGCATGAACGGTCCATGTGTTGAGGCAGCAGGCAAAACACCATTCCCACCTGTAATTTTTCCATGTCACTTGGAACAATAAAAATACTCCAATCAAAAGAATAAATATGTGGGACGATAGAGAATCAAAAAATAAGAAAAAAAACATCAAATTAAACAATGGGTATCATTTTAAACCTTTTGAAGAGATATTTAAGAAAATACTAAAATTTTTAAAAAATGCTTAATCCATTAAGAGCCGATGTCATTTTTATGTAAAATTATATATATACAGTACTAAATTTTTTTTTAAATTTTAAATCTCTGTCACCCCAATATTTGCTTTTTTTATTGGAGTTACTTCACTAAACTAGATTTATATAGATAGTGAAGCGTATAGCATATTCCGCATTGCCGAGTATAGCACACTTGTTTTTTGATTATAGTTACTGTATTGTTCTAAATGAACTGCTGTAGACAAAATTTAGTAGTGGACAAAATTATAAAACTTCTGTTTAGCTATTGTGGTTTCAAAGAGAGGTGTATTTGACTGACAGACAGCTAGACAGTGTGTTAAAAATTAAAGATATGATTACATAACGCACCTTAGAAGTGGATTCTATTTTCGATTCTTTTTGAATTTCCTGCCGCTCTAGTCCGTCATAAGCTAGAATTAGTGACAGTGGCATATTTGCTTACATAACCTAAACTTACTTCGCTCAACCAGATTTAAATCTTCACAAAAGATAACCTTCTATTACCTGACAATTTTCCTCACAGAAACACACTTAATGAAATTCGATATAAAGGTACCCGTAATTCCTACTCTAATGACCCCTTTTCAGCACTAGCCAGAAGATATCTTAAGAGTTTAAGTACTCTCAACTAGAGAAAGCTTCAGTTCAGGGTATTTCGTATTGTAACCAAATGCCAATTTCGTTTTTCTTCTCAGAAGCTAGTTGGCCGTCATTTAAATTTGGATCGAATCACATAATCTTCCAAAGCTTCTCTGGACTCTAGGAAAAAATATAGAGATGCACTTTTTGTTTTCTGCAATGCCGATAGGTGGCATGTCACAGTGTCAAAGGACATGATGTCCCACTCATTATGTCGCTTGGAAAAACGTCATAGTGTCCATGGACATTGTGTCGATTTTAGTATGGACGTAGTGTCACTTATGACAGTGTTATAATGTCCACACTTAGAACAGCAATGGCTTCGTTTACCACAGAAATCCTTCATAGCTGGCCTTCGGCGGGACGCAAGAATTTTCATCTCTATGGTACAACCAGCACCGGTTTCGCTTGGCAAAGTTTTTCTTGCATGTTTTTTACATAGAATACCAATTCCATTGTAGCGAGAATTTTTTCCCATTGAACCAACACTTGCAGCAGTAGAATAATTTACATTTGGAAAACATTTTTTAAATGGTCAATATGATTTTTATTATGCAGTGTTTGTTAATGGTGATATTGGGTTAATGTTCTTCATATTGAAAGTCTTTTGTTGTAGAATATTAATGTGGTAAGTCCGTGGGTGTATTCTTTAATTTTGTGGATAAGAATTGATCCCGTATATCGTGTGTCTGAACACAAAAGCCAACAATCAAAATAATATGACAACCAGTTCACAACCACTACCCAAGAATTAAGAGTGGAAATTCGAAGATGCATTTATCCAACTAATTAATGCAAAATAGACCAGCTTGAACAATAGATTAGACATCGCTTTATTTGATTTACTTCTTATCATTTTGGGACACCTTTTACATATTTTCTTCAATATTCTAGTTAAATTGGTAATCTTGTAAAAATGTGCAGCATTCGAAATTAATCAATATTTCTGTTGATATTTTTTTTCAATTTCTATTTAAGATGCTTTAAGTTATGCTTCAGCTATTTGCCTTAAAACTTGTTTTTTATTAAAGTTACTGCAATTATTTCTGTACAGTTGCCTTTGCTTGTTAGCTAAAATAAGTTGGCAAATTATTTCTTGGTATTTATTATTGACAAGAAAAAAAATGAATGCTGTCAAACGTTAATATTTCTTGCAACATCAGTTCAACCCCTTTGTCATTATTTTTCATGTCTTAATCCAGTGTACATATCTTCATATTATTCATTTTTTGTATTTTGCATTTTTCTAATCTTAAATTAGTTTTTAAAACGTTTTTAAATGATTTTTCTTAAAACAGGTTTAAGTTTTTATTTTTCTTGTTGTTTCTGTTCAGGCCATTTATAAAAGAATTTTAATTTTTAACTTTTATAAACTTTTTTCTTTTCTAATGCCGGTTAAAATAAGAGAAAGAAGTATGACGGAAAAAATTATGCACCTTCATTTACTTGTTGGTTGTTGCTCTTATTCTGGCGATCGGTGCTGTTGCATGCATGAATTATGCCACCTGTTGTTGATTCTAATCCTTTTTCTATTTTATAGTTGTTACTTGTAGTTGAATGATTTTTACAGAAATGTGATGGCGTTGATGTGATTTGAAATGGTTTTAGTAGATGTAGATCAAGTTTCTTTAGTAACATATTTGTAAATACGACTGTTGTATGAACTGTTTAAATATCTTTAGATAAATAAGAATATAAAAAGATATTGGATGATATTCAAAACAGTTGAAATTATAAACCGTTTATTTGAGTTGCATGACTAGAAATCAGAAAATGTTGTTTTAAGCAACTTGGCTATTTAAAAAAGTTCGTTAGAGGTTATGGAATAATCTTAAGGTTCTTGAAATTATCACCGTTATTTTGCTTTTCGACCACATTTTCGCATTCAGTTACATTCGAATCGAAAAAAGGTATTCATTCAATAAACTGAGTTGTAGCTGCTTTGATATTTTTTCCTGAAAGAAGCTACCAACATGGATTAGGTTCTGATAACAACATGGGAATGGCTCAGTTTACAATGTCAAAGTCTTTATCGTTAGTCTTTTGGGTAATGCAGGATGCCATTTTTGTAGCAGCAGCTGTAGCAAAAAAAGTATAAAAGTACGTATTACTAGAAGGTTTGACTAGGGCTTGTCGTCTTGGGCTGGTTCTTGCCAACACAACCGATTAATTTGCAGCTAAAAAAAAATCTCATTCTAGCTAAGCTAAAAACAAAAAGAAATAAATTAATAAATGGGACCCGAAGCAAGTTTATCCCTCCCTTACCACACATACGAAAACGTCACTCTGGGTGATGTTCTGCCAGAACAATTTTCATCCCTCTTGAGGCTAAAAGAAAACCTGCACCACGCTCAAACGGAAGCAACAGCAGGGGTTGCCACATTTTATTTTCGTAACAGTATATTAGTCGAATATAGCTTTCTTACTTGTTTTTAATATTTTTTTAGGTTATGAGCACACTTAAAAATGAAGTAATATAACATAAACAAAAATATTTTTAAGCTAATCAGCTTTAATCATATTAATATGAACATTTACGCTATTTCCCAAGAACTTAACTTCAACGTAAAAAATGAATGTTTATAATCATTTATATTTATGTTGATTATAACTAAAGATTCTTATTTAATTTGAATTTTATTTCTATTGCTATTCTCATGTTGTTGTTGTTCTGTAATTTGTTTTTTCTAAAAGCTTCATTTCCTTAATTGTTTATCTATTTGATTACAGCTAGAAATTCATTTTGTTGATATAATGATTACTATAATTTAAACATTTCCGCAAGTGCAACTGTAACTGCCACCGTGCCATTAACGTACAATCATTCATACAAAAATTAAATATTTTTAAGAAATGATACATCTCTAACTGCTTTATTATTAACATTTGCCACATATTTTATGTAACAGCAAATAAATAATACGACCAGTCAGTCACTCAGATAGTCAGCAAGTTAGGCTGCAAGCCAGATTATTGTTGCTGGTGCACGGGCTGCTGCTGTAAACAACAACCTTCCAAACGATAAAACAAATAAACAAACAATGAAGTCAATTGACAGTATCATGTTAACTGTCAGAGATGTTGTTACAGTAAAAGAAGGAAAAGAAACTAAAAAAAAAAGATGCAAAAATCAACAATTGAGCCATTGAGTATTAGGGGCATTCACTTTCATTCAATATATTATAATTTAATAGTTTTTTATGAAAACTTAAGCTTCTTAATCCGCGCAGACAGCTTGTCAGTCATTTTTATATAATTTACCAAGCTTGGGTCACATATTATTATATAACGTCACTAGAATAAAAGCTTCTTTATTATCAGTGAGTACCAGCGTATAGAGCTGCAATATTTATTCAACATGTCATTAACACTCAAACGTACTCTATCGATATTGATATTTGAACGCCTTGTTTATTATTTAGAGACTGTTAAACACTATTAACTAAACCTAACTTGACATAGCACAGTGGGCAATTTGGTCAAAAATTCGATATAATTGAAAAAAAAATACTTGTGCGCTGCCTTTTGAAGCACTATGAGGTAAAATTTAAAACCGAAGTTTGATAATAGTTCTTCTTAAGCCGTGTGACAATTTAGAACAAAGCACTTTGAAACTGCAGAACTCCATTTTTTGACCCATTTTTATCAGAAATCCTCCACTGTGCGCAGATGATACAATATTTCTATCATAATGTTACATTTCCCCCTTCTTACACAATCGTACGGTCTTCTTTTGATAGCAAATACCATTCTGGCTCATTATAAATCTGGATTCTTTACTTTGTGCCTTTATCTATCTATACATCTCGAGTCTACGATCTTGTGAATCTTATTGTCTCGCATTTACATGCGTTATTATTACAAACGCAGCCATCCACACTACACTACTGTGTTACGCCGGCGAGACATGACCATCCACACAGACCACAGACCACTCCACTACGCCTTTTAACCAAGCCAGTCATCCCCTTTTTTTAATAGCTACAACACACGACTGCTACTGTTGTTATGCTGCTACACTTTCCTGCGCTAACCGCTAACATTATCACTTTTTATTATAAAGGGCGTCTTGGCAATTATCTGTTACTCTTACACTAAATTAGATGTCTCCACTCAATTATCGGCCATGGCTTCCTTATTTCCTAGCCAGTCATCCCTTTATCTAATAGCCACAACACCCGTCTGTAAAACACTGTGGTTATACTGTTGCGCTAATAGCTAAAGCTTTTACACTTATTGTAAAGGGCCGTCTTGACAATTATTACTGCTACTTTAACATTAAATTAGACATCTTTACTTTATTGTCATGCCATGGCTTCACACAATAATTGTCTTTTTCTTTCCGGGAGGTTTGAACTGGTGCTTCTCAATTTTTAATTGCATTTTAACAATTGTTATTTTTCATGTCCGAAGGTGGGCTCGAACTCATGAACTTCTGTATTACAGCACGCATCACTACCAACGAAGCCATTTAGGTAGCTCAGCTTTTGTTAGCTAATTGTGGTATTATTCTATACACACACCATTAGCGGAAGTAAATTATTCACCACACTCACACGGACAACAACAAGGGTTGCCAGATTTTCAAACTATGAGCGCTAAACTTTTATTAACGAATTGTTTTCTAGTGCAGTTGTTTAGGAAACGCTTTGCAATATAAAAAATTGTGGGAAATGTAGTCATGTTTGCATTTTGAAAACGAATTATTACAGGTTTTTCTTTTTATAAACATTTAATATTTCTGTTAGATCTTCAAATCTTAATTTTTCTTATTCAATGGTTTTTAAACGCCGTCAAAATTTTAAACTCATACTTTATTTGTGCTTGAAATTTGCGAAGTTTGGTAAGTGATCATGTTTCCTTTACTTCTAGTAATTATTGTATATTTTCACACTGCTCTTTAGAAAACAAATTAATTTTTCTGACTTTATTATTTTATCATTACTGAAAAACTGTTCAAATAATTTGGGATAAAATTACTTTCAAGTTAATTCAAGCAATTTTTTCAGTTCAACATTATCTGAGCTGTTTAGAAACTGGTGACGAAAATTGTTTTTATGCAAAATGAAAAAAAAAATTATAATTAAAAGTTTATACATTGAAAGTTAAAAATTTTACCAATCAAAAGAGTCATTTTCGATTAAAGATTAATGCATAATTATACCATTCATTTTTTAGTTAGTTATGAAAATTTAAATTTCGCATAGACTTAAAATAACAAATAATGTTTGGTTTTTTCTTAATTTTTTTTTGCTCTTAATAATTACCTTAAGTGGATGCCCCTAATACCTCATTTTAAGCGTAATTTTGTTTGGTTTGAATGTTTCGTTTAGAATAATTTATATCGTTGTTGTTGTTCTTGTGATGTGGCCATTGTAAGTGATTGTTGTTCTTATTGCTGTTCATCCATCCTATTGTTGTCATTATTGCAGTAGTCGTTGTTGCTATTACCATTGATGCAGCAGTTATTTGTTCGTAGTTTTGTTGCAAGCCAAACACAGGCTACTTACTGATAGTTCTAGTTTAAAATGTTAATAGAAGAAAAACGAGAAAAAACAAAACAGCGCTTATACAACAAATATGTTTCTAGGTTGTGATTTGATCTTGGTTGTTCAAGTTGTTGCCGTTGAATCTCTAGAATTCTAACTTCAAGTTACTCTACAGTTGTGGCATGCAACAATTGCCCACACGGGCAATTGAACAACGGATAATTTTGTAACATTAATTGAGCAAAGTGCTGCTGTGTATAAAGCAAAAACAAAACAAAAAAGGAATAAATAAAAACCTCAAGCTGGTTTTTGATGTAAATGTTAATGCGGCTATTGTTGTTGTCGTTGTTAATGCTGTGCTGCTGCTCTTGTTATTATTGTTGCTGCTTAAATTGTCTTATACTTCATGGAAGCTAAAACTAGCAGCTAATCTATCAAACTGAAATGGATGTTAATGTTTGATACTTTTTAAATTGTTAGAACCTAGAGGGAAACACAAATACCACTGTAGTGATCGCCTTCGTCAATGAACTGCATGTCAACAATGTATCAACTAAAACTAGAGTGGCAGATGGACAATTGTATAAATGACACCTCCTAAGGAAGTTGTGTATTTAGTTAGGTAAGTTTGTTTATGTTTAAGTGTATGTGTATGTGTGTTAGTGGTATAAACGCCAAAACAAAAATAACTGCAGTAGGAATTAAGAATATTTTGGTGCTGGCAGCTTATTGTTAAAGGCCCCTATGGTAAACTTTCTTTGTACTCATCCAAAATGTGATTTTTCTATTTTTTTTGCTTTTTGAAATTTCCAGCTGCCTTTTAAATGGTGTGTCACTAAGAGGTGTTTCGGTGGACTTAAATTTTATCGCAAACGACATGAAATCAGATATGTCTAAAAGTACAATGATCTGAGGTAATAAGTTTATCGTTTTAAAGCCAGCGAGGCAGTACCCATTTTTTTTTATCAAGGACAACCCTTGACTGTTAACATTTTTGGATATATCAAGCTGAGAACTAGTTTCGAAACATTTTTCAGTACAGCCGCCCTTTATTTTCAAGCAGTGGCTTAAAAACTAGTTCCTGTTCTAGACATTTAAGTTATTTGAATTGGTCTAGTGTTTACTTTTGATATGAATGGGGTTAGAAGTAGATAAAAATCGTGATAAAGAAACTAATGGTGGTGTACATTTGAAACAAAATTCTGGTATTATAAAATGAGAAAAGAGACTTATACAGTTTGTTTATTTCATGCTGTGCATTTTCGAAAAAAGGGGCAAACGTTGCTAGCCCTCTAATAACGCTGTTCTGCAAAAAAAACTTTTCTTTCCCTTGAAAAATTTTGGCTGTTTCTCATGTTTTCAGGTGTGCTGAGTCCGAATCTGAACTCAGAAAAATTCTATCACCCTCTGATTTTGAGAGAAAAGAGGAGAAACTTGGAGCGAAAGCCTCGAGAGTACTGATCAAATCCTAGAAGAAAATAGTGACAAGAGAGCAGCTGAGTGGGAGGGAGGAGTTGGGGTATTGAGGGTGAAAGGGGGGCAGGTAGAGATTTGAATTGTAAGATTATACATACAGGAAAAAAACTTTTAGCCATATTTCTTCAACCACTTGTAATATTCCTATTAAATTTTTTTTGTTCAAATATACTTTATTGCGCTCAAACTCATCGGGCTTTTGAATTTTTTTCACTATGTTTTGATGCCAAAAAAAAATTGTCAAATCTACAAAAAACTCACATTTTTGGATAAAAAACTAGAATTTCTCAAGAAACTGTGCGTGATAGACAGAATCTGACTTCAAATTCGTGTTCAGCACATTTGAAAGCAGTAAGAAAGCATATTTTGGTTTAAAGGAGGATTTTCGTGCAGAACAGTGTAACCAAACCAAATAATCACTCTCGGTGAATGCATTGGCTTCTTAAAAAAGATGTGCGGTTTTACGATGACCAGATTTGTTTTTTGCCATAGTCGTCAACACTTAAATACAGCTCGTTAGGACAAATGATTTATCGGCCAAATTCGATGTCCTTTAGAAGCTGCTGTTAGGACCACACTGGGAAACCGTAACGAAGTGGGTGATTATTTGCCATGAATTACATCTTGTAAGAGAAAAACCAAGTCGTTTATATCAATGGCGAGTGGAAGCTCTTAAATTAAATCGCACATTTTCGGCAACAGAAGCCCTGCTCTCGTCAGTACAAACTTGTTACAGCATCTAATAAACTTTATAATGTTGCTCAAGCTTAACGCGACTTATTGTGCTTCACAGAAATGTACTACTGACTGTTAGTCAATAGTTTAAAGCACAAAAACCTTTGCGTGTCAAAATCTATGCATTTAAGGCAAAACACTTGTTGTTTATCGGAAAGCGTTAGTTGATCTGAAATTTTCAGATGTTGTAGCTAACTATTTGAGTAGTAATAAAGGGCATACATTTTTTGAAGTTGCAAATGTTTACCATCGTGTCTCTCGTCCATATGAGCTGGCTTAGAACAGTGAGCGTGATAGCTACCATACAAAGCGAAAAATTATTATCGTGTGTCTACAGATACAGATCCTTGAACTTCTTTAAGTAACTCCTAGCTTCATCACACTCATCGGTAGAAGATAAATACTAAGAATATTCGAAGGAGCAAAGTATCTGTTACAGCACTTCAATGCGAAAATGATATATCACTCTGCTCTTTGAAAAGCGAAAATCGCTAACTTCGTTTGTGCCTAAAAATCAAATATTTACACCTGAAACAATCAGTTTATTTGGCAAATCATTATTATTCTGTAACACCCGTTTATAATTGCTCTTTGATACCTACAGTTAAGTATTCAAATTTTTATGGCTGTTAAAACTGCTAAGTTTAAGTGACTTTTTTTCTAGAACTAGCAGGATAACTATTGTTTTGTTTTTAGTCTTCCTCTTTAAATCTTTTAAACTAATTTTTCTAGCTTTTTTTTTGTTTTATATAAAATGTTTTCACTGCTTTGTTTTGTAAATAATCGTTTTATCCACCAGAGGCCATGCTTATCAAAAAATAGCAGACGGAAAATTTTAAATAGCAGCAGCAAAAATCCTATTCTTTTCATTGCTTTTGTATTTGAATTAGCAGCCAATTTTCTCTAAATTGTTCCCAGTGCTAAAAATGTTTCTGCAGCAGCAACTACTATTAAAGACATCATGTAACAAAAAAAATGCAAGAAGTTAAAGTGTAGCAAGTAAGTGACTTATTTATTCATATGCTACAATAACTACGAACTAAAGTTGGTGGAACCAAATAAAAATTCTATTGTCTGCAAAAAAAAAAACATTTGTTAGTTTTTTTAACATTAATCTGTTCTTTAAAAAATCACCCTCTTAATGCCTTTATTATAATTATAATTTTTTGCATTTTTTTTAATTTCACTGATTGTTTTTTAAGTGAAAAGAGCCCTATGATTTTTCATTATATTGTTGATAAGGTTATTACGATATAAAAGAAGCGGCAACAATAATAGATAATACCAAAGATATTTTTAGATCTGAAAAACAGTTAGATTAAAATGAGGACTTTGTATATATATTTATGTATATTTATAGCTGATCGCATTATATTTCAAGCACTGTTGAAGTTCAACTGTAAGAGACAGATATTTTAAATTTACACTGAACACTGGATTTCGTAGGAAATGTTAACGATAAATATTGTTAAATTGAAATAATTTTCATTCAAATCTATACACGAATTATTGAAAGTAACACAAGTGCTTTTTTTGTGCAAGAATGATTGTTTAATAAAATCTCCTATATCTAGGGAAGGAGTTTTTGATGTTTACAAAATAATTGCAATAATGTTAAAGATAAGTAAATTATAACCCTTAATCCTTACTTTTTATAACACTACTTATTGCAAATTTTTATTAATGAGCCATTCATATGAACCTCGCTTGAATTTTCAGGGAACTCCACTACTTACCAATGATCAAAAACAAAATGCAATGATAGTTTTAAATTTTAACTAAACATTAAAAAAACCTTAATAATAACAATAATAAATGTTATTATTTTCAGGATCATTTAATGAAGCCGTTTGAAATTCTTAATCAAATATCGCATTCGACATCTTTGCAAGGAGAAAATGACATGCTGTCATTTTCCAAATGTTCTACTTCGTTAGATAATACTCCAACTATGTCAAGTGCCGCACAATCGAAACTACAACAATATGACAACCTACTCGCATTTAACAACACAAAATCAAAATTATCACACAAAAACAGAACTACTTGCTTTAAGTAAAAAACCAATGCAACCCTTTGATATTAACGTATTGGAATATTGGAAACAATTGACCATAATTCAAAATTAAGCCAGCTTGCCGAAGTGGTATTTGCTTTACCTGTAACACAAGTATCTGTAGAACTTGCATACGTTTTTCCGATCGGTAATGGATTATTTGTTGTCTATCGTACATGTACTTTCTTGCCGTCCGTTCACGCAGTTATTTTCATTTTTTTATTTACGTTTTTTCCGTACGCGAATTTATTTTCATTTTTTTATATACTTTTTTCAGTACACGTACTGAAAATAAAGTAAACGTACATAAAGAATAGCTCCAGTCGTACATTCACGTACGTATACGCAAATAAATATTAAACATAAAAAAAACACATTCGTGGATGTGTACGGAAAATTTCATAATTTAGAGACACACATAATTGTTATAAAAAGAAAAATATGTATGGGTTGGTTTTAGTTGTGTGTTTTCCATTAATATACGAGAATTTTTTCACTATGAAAGTAATTTTCTAAACTCTGAAAAAAGTCAGCCGTATGCAGTATATAAAGTAAAATAAATTCATAGTTAATTATTCCTGTTTTTGTTTTTTTTTTTTTTTGCTTAAACTTTGATTTATGTTCTTACTTCGTTGTGTGGACAAAACTCTTTAGTTTATTCAAAATTTTATGAGAAGTTTCCTGAAGAGCTAAGTAAGCGGTAAGGAAATGGTCACCGAGACGTGCTTTCTCGTCAATAATCAATATCGGTTAAGAAATAGCGTGATATTTAAAAAATTGATTAATTAAATTTTTCCGTGGTTTAATTAAATTAAAAAAAATCTTAGCTAAAAAAGGAATGCCTTATAATCAAAACGACTCACCTTAAACGGAAATAAAAGAGAATAATTTATCCATTGATATTACTCAATTTTCATTCAGTCTTCTGTTTTATTTTACTGAAGGTTTGTAGACTTGAAGAAATTCTCTTCATAGAACTAATTATTTTAATATGTTTTTTAATATGGTTTTTCAAGCAGAAGAAAGCCATGTGTTCATTTAGTTCATTTGTAGAGGCATGTAAAAATTTTTAAAGTTTTTTTTATGAAAATTTATTAGTCGGCATCTTTTAAAATTTAATTTACTTTATTCGTGCTTGATTCCTTCAAATATAAATATTTCATGATATTCTCATGAAATATTTATTATTTTAAACTAAACTAAAAAATGAAATGTATTACTGCGGGGAAAGCATATCCATATGGCCATGTTACTACTGCTCAAATAGCTCATCAGTGGATTTTAACCAAATTTTGTATAGAAAACTAGAAAATCTTATATCAAAAGCCAAATTGATTAAATGAGAACTCCATTGAATCAATAAGACAAAAGACAATACCAACTCAAAAATGTTTTATACAAAAATACAGCAAACATTCAGTAACTACTTTTATTTTTTCTCATGTTCATTTGATATTCTCATGAAATATTTATATTTGAAGGAATAAAGCACAATTAAAGTAAATTATTATAAAAAAGATTCCAGATAATACATTTTGTTAATAACATCTTTATATTATCAGAAAAGGAAAAATTTTGTTTAATTTTTTTTTAAATTGCAGTCAACTGGCAATTTTCGTAACAATCAAAAGTCAAAAATCAAATGTCACTTTACAAGTAGTAGTGCGACCAAATTGTTTTTTTTTTTTTTTGATCAAGGTCGTTAGCTCAGTGTGTAAATTACGAGTCACTCGAACGGTATGTTGCCTACAGTCTACACTGTGATGTAGAGGGTTTGGTTTGACAAGGTCCACACACAACCCAAACCTTTTCGCCAATTTCTTCATAATAGCTGTATACATTTGCTTTCTGTTAATCGTCAGCAGGATTTTTATTAAACATTTTCTTCTCTACAAACCTGTTTCATTTTTTACAAAACACAATTTCTTTAATTTTTTTTTTTCAAGGTGTTGTTAAAATAAGAGATTTATTTAATTATAATTTTATCGTAAACCCTGTTGCTCGGTAATTTGCATAGATAAACTAATAAAAAACAAAGAAATAAGTTTTTCTCTAACCCTAGAAACTTTCAATTAAAATCGGGTTAATCATTGCAGTAAAGTTAAGCGTCATTTTTATTTTTGTTGTTGTTAAGTTCACTGAAACGAATTCCATTTAATTTTAACTGAATTTTAACTAAAAAAAATAATTGTAAGTTTTTTATTTATTATTGTAGATGGTAAATACACTTCGTGAAAAAAGCGAATAATAAATGAGTTCAGTTTTTGCTTTCTTAATAAGTTTTTGGAAGTATGCCTTACATACCTTTTGATTTTGGATTAAATTAGAGAATGTCAAAATAATAAATACCATTGCTATCAAAACTCAATAGGTTGAAAATGTTTTACAGTTTGTTTTGGGTTAAGTTTGTATTTATTTTTAAGGCTTAAAATCCTTTAACACAACGTTTTTTTCAGTTTTGGCTAAATATTACATTTCTTATAAAAACATTTTGTCAATATTTGATTTTTTAAGCTTACATTCCTACTTTTTTAATCACAAAAATTCACAAATTTTCTAAATCGTTTTATCAAAATTTAAATTTCAACACTCGTTTTTAATTCCGTTTCATGTAAATGAACAAATTTTGAATAAAATGCACTTGTCTTTAAGAAGAAATTTTTAAGCCAAAGAAAAATTTATGTGTTTAACAAAAGAGCTACAAACACGAAACTAAAAATATTTAGAAATTGTTTGAGAAAAGCAGCACAAATAAAAAGAAATTAAAAGGAAAACAAACAAAAAAAAAAAAAACGAAAGAACAGAACAGAAAAAATTAGTCAAAAAAAAAAAACAAAAAATAAACACGAAAAAAGGGTGAAAATATTATGGGAAGCAAAAAATACAAAAAACCATGAAAAATTGTATATGCAAATATAAATAGTCATTTACATATTTAGAAGCATTGTTAAAACTGCCGATATTCATCCACAATGAAAAAAAAAATAGCAATAAGAATAAACCGGCAAAAAATAAATCACAGCAACATAAGAAACAAAAAACAAAAAATAATCACAAACATGAACAAGAACATAAAAAATTTTGCTTTTTTACTAGAAACACTTTTTTCTGTCTTTACATGTAACAGGTTGTCAAAATTCAAAAATATGAAGGCATTGAATATATATTTTAGAAGAGAAGGAATGAAATCAAAATTTAAGTCAGCTATTAGAAAAATACAAATGAATAAAAAACGCTGGGAATGAAATTTATACAAATATATATTTACACATACATACTTATGTTAATGTGTCTATTGCTTGAGAATTCAACAAAGATATTGATTGTTAAACTGACGTACAATGTTGTGTTTTGGAACAATATTTTTAAAGACCATTTTGCCAAGGAAAATTCATAATTTTATCTTATATTTATTTTTTTAAATTCAACGTCAACTGTAAGACAATATTAAAAAACGTTAACAATATACAATTGAGAGAAGCAAATCAGGATGAGAGAATACAAAGTATAATTAATAAAAATAAAACGTTAATTGACTTTTTATCTGCTACACTTTTTTAACTGCCAGTTACTCTTATAATTCTACCTCGAAGAGATATTCCGTGTTTTAAGCTCATCCACCTTTGAACAATAATTTTTTCAAAGAAAGAGACCAATGATCCAACAAATCCTGACGCATCTCGTTAAATAATAAGCTATTTATTATAACAATTATTAGCGGCCATGTCAGCTGCCAGAGAAATGACAAAGTTAAAATTTCCAGATAATTTTCACAACTAAATGAGAATATCGAGCTTTTTTGTCCTTGAATCAGCTGCACTCTTTAATAAAGTTTTTATTTAAAACAAGTTAACCGCCATTTAATTTCTTTATTTTATTATCTGCTAATTTTTTTTAAGAAAAATATAGTTTAAAATAATTTTTCTTCATTTACTTATTTTAAAATAATTCTCAGCTTGTTTATAATAGAAAAAAAAAAAAAAAAACAAAAATTATACAATCAATACATTGTTGATGAATAATTGTTGAAGAAATAATGAAAGAATGTTTCTTCCAACACATCATTCTTAATGAAGTTTTTGAAAAAATTGCTTAAAAATTACGATAGCAAAATTCATATTTGTTTTCATTTCTCATATTCTTATTTACAAAGTTAATTGGTTAAATAGATGATGTTTACAATTACACAATTAAGGTAGATAGTTGCGAAGAATGCTAATGAAGGATGTAGTGATTCAGAAAATGCAGCACTACATTCTGCAAAAAATGAGACTTAACCAAAATCAATTTCAATTCATGTTTGTTTTAGAAAAAAATCATATAATTATGAATATAAAATTTATTCATTTAACTTCTTGCAGGAAGCAATTATACAGACATGTTACAGAATTCAAATCCGATCGAAAGTAGCTTCAAATCCAAAAATTGGTTCTTTAGAAAATGCGAAACGAAAAATTTCTTCGGAATAAAATAACTACTAAATTAAAAAGTGGTATTGATTTTCTTTCAAAATTTATTTTTTTTGCATTTTTCTTAATAAATATCCTTATTTAGATTAGCACTTTTGATACTTTGATATGACCAGTGTTGCCATGTTAAAATTAAGAAGTAGAAATTCAGCATTTTTATAAATGTACAAAATCAATCGGAAATTGAACAGGGTAAAACAAATTCGATCGAAATGGTAAATACGGAATTAAAACTATTCCGATCAGAATGAATATGTAGTCTTATCAAAATAAAATAAAATAAAATAAAATAAAATAAACAAAAATGCGAAAGTTATTATCAGAATTTATTTTAAGTAGATTAACGTATATAGTATAGTTTAAGAATCTTTGTTTGAGACAGAAGAATCTTGATATTCTTATAATAAATTTGAGTAGAATTTGGTAGAAATCGTCACATCAATACGCTTTTACCGCAGTAGTATATTTCTTATTTTAGTCTTTAATGATTAATATTTTAGGAGAAGCTCAAGCAATATAAATGTAAATTAGTTTAGAATAGAAATGTTGCGGAATCGAAAGAGTTTTACAATAATATTAAAAAATACTGCACATAAAAAATTAAGGGCCACTTGATATTTTTTCTAAAATTTTAGCGAGGTAATTTGAAAAAAAAATATTTTTTAGAAATAGGAAAATTGTCCGATACGTATATTTATAAAAAAAAATTCTAACTGTCACATTTATAAAAAATAAAACAAATTTACAATGTCGTTTGTGATAAATTTTCCATTTAATTTTGTCCTAAAATATATCTCAAATTTTTTTTTACACTTTTATGAATACGGCAGTTAATATTTAAATAATGCAATTTTGTAAATACTATAAAGCAAAAAACTGTTTTAGAATTACAAATGCAATAGCTTAATATACACCAAAAAAATATATTTTTTTAAACAATAGTTACCCTAAGACAAGAAAAAAAATCCTGTAACCTGTAGAGAATATAAAATCAAAATAAAGATAAATTTTCAATTTCCAGTATGTGCAAATATTTAACCAATAATTTTAAAATGTTGGTTTTATATGTAAATGATATGACTATTTTGTATTCCACAATTCATTCCGTCTGTCAATGGCTTTTAAAGTGGGTCAGTCTAAAACCTAGTTTTATTTTTGTTTTCGTATAAATTTGTACACAATTTCATAAATACAAATAAAGGTAAATCTGCGGTTATATTTTTTGAAACGAAAAATATTGAACGATAGTGTTATAAAGGAATAAATTGTTTTATTTTGCTTCTGTTAAAATAAAAGGAAAAACAATAGTCATACAAAGTGAATTATTATTTATTGCATTTAAATTGTTTTTTTGTTTTTTCTTTGATTTAAAAAAAACAATTATCTGATTTTATTATTTGCATATTGCCTTTGCCTTGACTATGCGATAAGTATTTTGTAATAAACAGCTTAAATTGAAATTACAAGTTAAAAAAAAAAATAAATAAATTATTCAAGACTATTTAGAGAATGAACCTGAGAAATAATAAATATTTAATTACTCTGATTTATATTACAAAAAAAAAAAAGTTTTGTTGATGGCTCCACAAATAGAAAATGATTTAAAACTTCCAAACTTCCTGGCAGGAATTGTGTTGACCTAAATATGTAAATAACCTTAGTCAGGGTATGAAAATGAATAAAACGAAATGTTTGCTTGCGTTTTTTTGTTTTTTTGTTATATTATTTTTGTAGTGAGTACCACAAAAGCAAAGCAGATACAGTGAGAAGAATTGTGTCCTTTTGTTTTGTATTGTCTTTGCTTAGCAAACGTTTGCTAATTTTAGCAGATCATAGTTTAAGGCCAGGATTCACTATCATAAACAATCGTACGATTTAATTACACCAAAATATGAAAGACTGCTGTCTTACTTTAAAAATCGTCGTCTTTAAAATGGCGTCGTCGGTGCCACACTACTACTCAAAAAAAAAAATGTAAAAACACGAGTTGCTAATATTTTGTTGTTTTTTTCTCCTCATCTTAAAAAATCAACTCTGATCGCATAGGGAAAAAATATTTCATAAGATTATAAAATCTTATAGATCTTATAGAAACTCTGTCACACACATACACTATTAGTCCACACTATCATACATTTTGAGCACACAAGCAATTTTTGGTAGATCGTACGACTCAGCGTTATAGTGAATCCTGGCCTTTAACTCTTAAAAGGAGACCAGAATTTCTTAGCAAATATACAATGATATTGTACCATTGCGTCGGTATATCAAGGCAAATCAATAACTGAAAACCGATTATTTCAATCGAGCTCTTTGTCTATTAATAACTATTTATTATTTTTATTTTTTTTTATTTACAAGACAATTAAAAAAAATTTTCAAAGATTTATGTCTGGACATAAAACGTTTTCGGAACGTTTAGTTTGTTTTCATACAGCAATCTTAGGTTTTATATTGTATTATTAGTGTTCAAAAATAAGATTAAAGACACAACTAATTAATCTCTCTTTAAAATCAATCATATAAAATTATTGTTTCTTAAATTTTATTGTTGCATCTTTATATAACAAATCTTGTAGTTATAACTCTAGCAGGTTTGTTGAGTTTAGATATTCGCTGATGTATCTTACGATTTTGTTTAAATCGCCGATGTGAAATTTTTAATAATTTTTATCAAGAACTTGCTTAAGCTAAATGTTCAATAATTGAATGTATTATTAATTTTGATATATATTTAAGGTTAACATATTTTAATAGTTTTGTAATAAGCTTTGCCTGCTATTCGTGTCACACCCGTGTTGCTATGCTAATAAGGGTCTTATATTTATGAAGTTCCAATTTAAGTTATAAAAATATTTAATGTGTAAGTAACACTATATTTTCTGTTCTATGAACTTTTGCAACCAAAATTAAATATTAAAAAACTTGTAAAAATTTGCTTTTCTCTGCCTGAATTCAACAGAAATAAGTATGTCATGTGTTCATTACTGCTACAAGTAAAATCCTGTACACTAAATGGGTACTAAAAATTAATTTTCGTTGACAGCTTCAGTAAAAACCTTCAGACATTTTTCAACTTGTGAATAAGATGCAAATTTGTGCCACAGAAAAGGAAGATTCAAAATGAAAAGGCCAACTAGGAGAAAGTGCAAAAACAAAATGTGTCTGACGTTAAAATACCACATTAAATGGATGTAAAAGGCAGACGTTTCTTTTTCGGTTATATAAAATATTTTTGCTACTTTTTGTTTTTTGTTATTAAAAATTTATTACCACCTTTTATTTTTTGCTTTTGCACATTTTCGAAACAGCTGTTAAGAATAAAAAGGAAAAGTCTGTAAAAACTTTTTTATCCAGAGAGTAGCTTTTTACTACTTTTACTTACAGGTATAAACTTAACATATTTACATACGAGTGCTTATAAATTTATGCCAAAATTGATATAGAGTCTATGAAAGAAATTAGACAAAAAAAAAAAAAAAGCTAAAAAAGTATATTTTAAAACGTAAAAAAATTATAGAATTTATGCCATGAAAAATATGTCCTTCCTACCACTATGTAAATACGATTGTATTTAGCTTGTACACTGCCAACTATTTAACAACTTCAAATTACAATAGAAGAGACTACTTATGCATTTTTATACAGGGTTTTATTCATTTGAAATCTAAGAATTAAGTGTTTTTCGATCATTAAGGGCGGGTAAGGTTTTTACAGTATTTCAAAGGTAATTTCTACTTTGCACCTCTTTATATGAGCTGATTTTTTTTAAAGTGTCATAAGTCCATTTTTTCATATATTGAAATATCTAAGGGTTAGCGCTTGCATCAATTTAAAAATATTGGCCAGCTTATTTATTTCGAGTGATTTTCTTTAGACTATACACCTTTTAAGTTTTAGTATAAAATAATTTGAAAAGGAAACGATTTTTGTTTTAGCCCTACATGGAATTATAACACTTTCAAAAATAACACATTAGAAGAAATAAAAATTGGAGCAAATTGAAGTCTATATTTTCGTGAACATAAGCTTTACTGAAAATAATTTTTATGTAAAAAACAACAGCTAAAATGAAGACATTCAAATACACGAATGACCAAATTTAGTAAGAAATTATAACTGAATTATATTAAAAATATAAAAATGAAAATTACTTCCATAAGATCTTTTAATATTAAAGATATTTTAAACTTAGTTTTCTTTAACAGTTAGCGTACTGCAGTATTTATGGTGCATTGGTGATATATAATGTAATAAACTTATCATATTGTTATATATCTCTCTTGTTATGCTCCTTAAAGTTTTAAATTTGGCGGATTGTTTTGGTCTTCCCTTTTTTCCAAATAAAAAAATAATTTCAACCAAGCATTTTCTTTCATACTAAATTCATGAAATTTATTTTGTGAGGTTCATTTCTGTTAAACCTCATCCAACATATTTTAAACGAACCGAAATTTTTTTCTGTTTGATGTTGCTTCTTCTAGAGTTTTGTTAAGAAAAAGCCTTGTCTTTTCACTTCATACAAAATGAACTTTTTTTTTGCAAACTTTGCATTATAATAGAACTGGGCAGTGTAGAATTGGTCCTTTTTCTTTGATCCTGTTTGTGAATGGACTTATTCTACTTTTAAAAGAAATATTTGTGTAAAAGAATTGTAGAGAAAATACTTATTTGGTTTATGTTATGTTAAGATAGAACTCTATTGAAGTTGTGATTGTAATGATGAAAATATCGTGCCTATATCTAAAAAAGCACATCTTATATAGTCGAGAGTCCTGAACTTTAAAAGTTTTTTTTTTGAAATTCACTTAAATCGCATTTCTTAACAAGACACGTTGTGGTATTATTGACTTTTAATTAAATAGAGAAAATTGCAATTGTAGATTATTTTAATTTTTAGTACCATGTAAAGCAATTGCATTATTGTGTTTTTGCATAAGCGGTATAAAAATCGCCGGTAAAAAATGTTATTTCTATATGCGCCGATAATAAAACGAAAAGTCGTTATTTAACCAAATAGAATTTTATTTAAAGGATAGTGTACTTCTGTATTAAATTTTAGGTTTAATTTAGTTTCTTAATAGGTTATAATTCTCATTTGGTGAATTAAATTTAATACATAAGAATTATAAATTTCTATTCAAAACTTGGCTAAATGTCATAAGGATAATATTTTTTTTATTACTGCTATTATTATTTATTTCTTTCTGCAAAAACTAGATTGTAAGAATATCAGAAAATATTTATTTTTAAAGCATTAAGTAAAAAGAAATCTATTTTTAATTTTATTAAATAAATAATAGTAAAACAATTTCCAAAAAATTATTTATATTCTTCGTTTGTACAAATAAAGAAAATAGGCACATGTTTATCGGCGTTGTTTTTATCGTTCTATGAAAAAAACTTTTTTTGTATTTTTGAAAATTGTTTACCCATAAGTTCTGGCGTTGTGTAGTGTTTTATAAAATAGTCGTCTCTTTAAACGAAAAACTGGTTAAGAAGCATTCCAATGTTTACCAAAAAAAAAATCAACGCATGGGCTGTTCACGAAATAATATTCGAGAACTATTAAGTTTAGTTTTTGCCATTACAAGATATTAATTCAGTTGTAAATAAAATTAATATTAAATTGGTAAAGAATGATTAATCATTTAGTTATTATTTTATTTAACAAAAGTTTTGTTTAGGTATACACATGTATTTTTGCAGCAGGCTTTACCTTTCCAAGTCACTTTCACGTTGTTAGAGTAAAGTTCAAACAAAGCAGCCAGATCTATTTATAAAAAGAAAACATTCAAAGGGGTCAGAAATATGGAATGAATGTGTTGAAAAACAACGTTGTCAGCTGAAGGTTAGAAGGTTCTTTACATCTATTTAATGCGTGTTACTAACCGGCCATTTCCTTGCACAACTTAGTGCTTTTGCTGTAAGCTTATTGTTTTGTACCCGTTAACAACAAGTGCAACAAGAATATCTTTTTATTTTTAAGAATAGATTGTCGTTTTTTATAAGTTTTCTGACGCTGACACTTGCGTTGTTTTTATTCTTCCCTTTGTTATTTTCTATACGTATTCGTCTAATATTTTTTAACGTTGTAATGAAAGTGTTGACTATAATATGTACCAGCCATATTACTAAATTATGTCTTTTCTATGTTAAAAAAAAATACTTTAGGGTCAGAAAAATATTTAAAATAAAACAAAGAAAAACTCCCAGGTACATTTTATATTAAATAAATAAGCTTGCGGCTGGAAATATAATTTAAAGGGTGATAAATGCTTCCGTGTTACGATGATTCTTTTTACTTAAAAAACAGGACGTAAATAACAAGAGTTCTATAAATGCAAATGTATAAAATTTTTGTAAGTTGAACATTATTTAATTAATATAAATGCAGGGTTTAAAATTTCAAATGATCATAGTTGTGTAACAATATCTGAACAGACGTTCAATTAAGATAAATCTTAAAACGTCCTCAACTCTCCAATTGGCAATATAACTTATGAAAACCACGTGTGACTATTATTTCAAATTTGTACAGGCCGTCTATTAAAAATAAATAGTATTTGCATTTTTTTCTAAAATTTAATAAATACTTGAGAGTACACAAGGTTTGAAGCTCAACTGATAGGTTTAATGATATTTGCTTATAATGAGCCGATTTAAGAGAGTGAATTCAAAGCTAAAGAAGAAGTAAGGGCGGCGAGTTAAGAATGCCGCGGCAATGTATTTGGTAATATCAACATGAAGATACTATTCCGAATACCAATAGCATCTAGAACTACTAAGTATCAGTGATTTGTTAGAGATACTCGTTTGCATCAATACTTAGCATATATAAATATTTAGAAATAATTGTAACATTTCCCTGAAAATATATTTTTATGGACACTGAAACTTAATTTTCATTAGCAATAAATTTTTACTTATTACTGAAGAAAATTAGGAGTCAGTAAAATTTTGTGAAATTAAAGTGGTGTTTCTATATTATAGGCGATCAACTCCTCTGAAAAATTTGTATGAAAAGTACTCAGTTTTTTGAGTTATTACCATATAAATTTTCCAGACGAGCTGATCGACTGTAATACAGAAACTGCACATAAGTTTGTAAGACAAACTACTATTTTCAAGTTAAATAAGTGAGGTATATTTAAGACACCTGAGCACATGAAGGTATTTTGCCAATCTAGCTGGACTTTACTTTTTTTTAGTTTATATTGGCTCTAAAAATTTTCTGAGTAGACCTAGATTAATGAAATTTGGCAGGAAAATGTGAAGGGGAGGTATCCCTGCAATCTCAGCCCCAAAAACGTCCCTGTGAAAAAAAATTTGTTTAATATTTTTTTGCTAGTTTCCTAAAAATATTCATCATTAATCTTTCTAATGCCTTAGCATTACGTGTTTCCCGAGAATATTATTAAAACGATATTTTTGTAATTATTTACTTTATAGCATTTTATTTATCTGCGGATAATTAACTTATTAATAGTAATAACTTTTTTATGATTGTAACGGTAAACTTTCTTTAAAATTGTTACAATTAATTTATTAAAAAGAACTTCTTTGAATTCAGATAATAATGAGTACCATGACCCTTCTTCGTCTGATTCTTCAACGAACTCTTCGGAATCTGAATCCTCAGCGTTATGTACAGGTAGAAGCTTTCAAGAAAGTGGTTCCTATACTAGTAAAAAGTGGGTTAGGCGCAAAAACGCGAAACATTTTTTTCTACAGTATAAAAGTAAAGATCGTAAATTTTATAGTGTTATATAACATTTTTACGACCGCGATGGAGATAATTCTCAATAACCTTTTCACTTTTTTTTTACAAACGATTAACTAAAAATCCTTATTTTTAACCTCGAAGAAAATTTTTTATTACAAAAATTTAATGTGCTGTTTCTATAATACAGGCGATCAACTCATCTGAAAAATTTATGTGCTGTTTCTGTATTACAGGCGATCAACTCGTCTAGAAATTTTATATGGAAATAACTCAAAAACTGAGTGCTTTTCATATAAATTTTTCAGACGAGTTGATCATCTGATATACAGAAACAGCACTTAAAACAAAATTTTTCAGAAAATTTGTTTGAGAAACCTTTCACAGAAAAAAAAATCTCAGAACAAAATATTTATTTGTTTAGCCACAAAAAATATATTGCAAACCCCTCAAAATCGTATAAAGTCAATAAAAACTTTTCTGACTTTAACAGTGTCCCAAAACCTCAAATCTAAAGCAAAAGCCTTGAAAATTCAATATACGATGCAGAATTTTGTTATCTATCCAGCTGCGTACTTAAATTTTTACACATCTCAATGTTAATTTTAAATATTTAATACAAAAGCATAGTAAACATTGAATAACTATTTTTCTTTTTTTATATTAAACATTTTTTGAGTTTTTATTGCCTTTTTGCCTTATTGATTCAATGCAGTTCTCATTTAATTAATTTGGCTTTTGTTATAAGACTCTGAGGTTTTCTTTACAAAATTTGGGTAGAATCCACTGATGAGCTATTCATGAGCAGTATCGAAATGGCCGTATGGATATGCTTTTCCCACAGTAATACATTTCATTTTTTGGTTTAACATAATAAATATTTCATGAAAACATCAATTTTCCACAACAATACAATTACTATATGGGTATTTCCACGAATTTAGGAAGATGTAATTTTTTTATATTATTGTACTTAGATAAATATTTTACATTTACAATCTCTTATATTAAAATAAAAATAGCCCTTTGAAGGTTTTATAATTGTTAATATTTTAATATGGTTCCTAGTACACCGATCGCCGCACATTTTTCTGGTATAGTGCGTCTTTTACAAATTTTGTTTTTCGCGAAGTATATGATACTATTTTAATAACATCTGAGGCGAGCAAAAATATACTACCAACCAAACGACAATATTTTCGTTTCCTCAATGAAAATTCAATTAATTGTTGTTTTAAAGTGGAAATTAAATGTCAAAAATACTCAAATTTAATCGTTAAAATATCAACTCAAGCTCTTATTTTTGCTCTTTAATATTGAAAAAGACTATAAAAACTTTTTTTATATATAAAAAATAAAAATTAATTAAAATTAGTATTTTAGATTTTTGTTATTCTAGAAGCAATTTTTTGTTCAGACTTTTCATTTTGAATAATTAGCTAACATTTTTTTCTTTTCCTGTTTTTTGTTGCCAGTACGAACTAAAATCAATATTAAAAAGTAAAAAAAAAATATTATATACTGATGTTACAGTTATTTTATTTTTTGAACATAAATAATGCCAAAGTAAAATCAAATAAAAGAACTAAGGAAATATACTTGTCATAATTGGATTAGAAAATATTATTTTTTTTTTATTATATTTTCATATTTGTTATGTGAATGTAATTGTTTGTTTTTATTATATTGAGATTACGCTTTTTAAATATTACCTGTAATAAGCGTGGCCAATGTCACATGTTTAAAGTGGGTCCCATGCAAGCAGTACTTAAAACAAAAAAATAAGATCACTATAATCGGTCATATGCTATAATACTATACTACTATACCCTGCTTTTTCGCTTTCAACTTAAGTGCTAAAATGATGATTTGAAAATTTATGAATATAATAAAATTGGAAACTACATATTGAAGTACTTTTCGTTGTTTTAGTTGTTGCAGCTACATTGCTGTGATGAAATTTACATTGAAAGTTGATTTTTTGTTAGTTCTGGATTTTATGCACACATTAAAAATTTACTCTTTTAGCTGAATAAAAATCTGACTTCAATTTGTTTTTAAACTTTGTTAAAAATGGAATTCTTTTAGTAAAAACAATTTCGTTCAGCTATTTCGTATTTTTAAGGCTTCGTACCCAAAGGGTAAAAACTTAACTCAATGGCTTCCGCATTACTACATGAGTCTCAGCTCTCTACCTCTTGAACTGTAATAGGTAGACGCCCAAAATTATCACAAAAGGTATAGAGGGTGGTCTCAAAAGTGCGTGTTTGTTAAACTTTATCTGCTATAGCCGTAAGTTCAAAAACATTATTTTAATATACGTGTCCTTTTTATCAATTACACTTTGCTCACAATATGATATCAAATACTTTTATGTCGGAACAAGCACAAACAATTAAATCTATAAAGGTTGTTCCTATACTGAAGTGATTTTAGTATATAGGGATTTATATTTTAAATGCATTAGGCAGAACTTTAAAAGTTGCGAATATAAAAAAAAAATAATAACAACACAGGTAAAATGAGACTTTTATTTTCCGCCCCCGAATATTTTTATATTTTTTTTATATGTGTAAACCAAAAATACATTTTCAATTTTTTTCTAGCACGTAGAGCTTTTTTTTAATTCATGATCAACATTTTGATTAATAATATAACTTTTTGTCCCATTGTTGAAATTCAAATTGATGCTACAGCTAAATTAAAAGAGATAACAACCGGGCTGTACTATAGCTATAAATTAAAAGTATACCTTCAGCATTGCCAACAGTACGCAGCTATTTTAATTGGAGTATTAATAACAAAAAACTGATCTTACTGCTGGTAGTATATCGTGATTCCAAGAAAAACAAAAAGCCTCTTTTCTCAGAAATTGTACGTAATGGAAATTTTCTGAAATTTTTTCCGTAACCTAATGGTCAATACCTATCCAAAATGCTGCATAAGTTGGGAGGGGAAAACCCTTGCATACCTGTGTAATTTAAGTGGTGCCAACATAGTGGACATGATTTTGCTGCATACTTTTGTTAAACCTTAGTAGGCAGTCACTTTAAATTTTCTACAAAAATTATTAAAAAGTTAACATAAAAAGCTAAAGTGTTGTCAATGCATGGCATGAAACACTTTTTCTGCGATTTTTACAAGCGATTAATTTTTGTTGGTATTTTTGCTCAGTTTTCAATGTATTTGGCAGACCTATAGTTTTTGACGAAATTTGAAATATTAAATAAATTTTTGATGATATGCTGTTGATGATTTTATAGGGTTTTTGGTAAATTATCTCTTTTTTTAGAAAATTTATTAGATTTGTGAATAGTTATTTTTTCTATTTTCAAGTTTTTAATACAACATAGCAACAACATAAGCAAGGCAACAACAGAATAAAAAACCGTGTTGAAAGTTCAAAAAGTTGTCTTTTGCAAGCAAAAGTCTGTTAGTAAATTTTCTTGGTCTTCTAAAAATTTTTTAAACAAAAACAACAATTTCATGTCAACACATTCATTTTGTAATTCACTCTAGTAGTTTTATAAAATCATAAAATAAATACTGTTGACATTACAAACCGAATAACAAACTAATCTGCGAGGTATAGCAAACAAATTATGTTAAGCTAGTAAAAAGCAAATAATAAACAGAAGTAAAATAAAAAAAAAACCAAATTGGTAACATACTTTTAAAGGTCAAGTGGTAATAATTATGGATGTATGTTAAGCCCCAAAGTAGGCAACGAGTTTTATGTTTGTATTTCAATTATGTAAAAAATCTGTTTAACAACAGTGGCACTTTTGCTTGTGTATAAAAACAAGAAAATCACAAAATATTAAAATTATAAATAAATAAATAAAATATAAACAATTTAATAAAAATTCATAGATTTTATTTACATCCAATATCAACACTTTAATGCAGATGTTGTGTAAACACAAAACGCAATAATAAAAAATTTATAGAATTAAAAATATTTCCAACAATTAACCTTTAATAAATACCTTAAGCTTTTAATGTTGCTTGTTTAAATTCGTACAATGGTTAAAGGTATTTTCTTTTATTGTTGTTGTTGAAATTTTATTGTGTATAGTAAATTATAAAACGATTATAATAATGTTTACTGCAAACTATTATGCGTAAGTGTTTACGTTTGTGATTGCATTCTTGTTTTGCAAACATACCCTTAAAACATGTTAACCATGAAAGCATACAAATGCATGTATATTTATACGTGTAGAAATGCAAATACTAATAAAATAATACATATTTATTTTAGATATAAATGTTCCACATAAAAATTGTTTTCGGCTTTTTAAGATTATACACAGATATCTAAGGAAAAAAATTAAGGATTTATTAAATTTCAATTATATTGACTGCACGTATCCCTCAAGAATCCTGACTTACTTTTCTATAGCGATGACAAATTTTCTTGTTTAAAGATTCTTTCCTCATAAGTATTTTCTATGGTATTAAGGGTACTGCAAAGATTTTCTCTCTCCTCTTTGTGATTTTAAGCAATATTTTACCTCCAGCTTTATTAAATAATTGACAGATTTTCCAATATTTATACTTTTAGGTGCTAATAACACTGTAGTAAGAAAAAAAATATTTTTGCCCGCTTTAAAGAAAGATTTTTTAAGGGACTTGGAAAAAAAGTAAGCTGTACGTATAACTCAAGAAAGATTTTTTTATCAGCTCAACTGTTTCTGGATTATTCTGAACTACGCAGCCAAACAATAAAACTTTCATTTAAACTAAAAAATTGTTACAAAAAAGAAAATGGGTAAAATTACAATTATTTAAAAATGAATATCAGAATCTATTATGCGCAACATTTGGTGTTTAATTATTCTGATTGGATAAACCGGTCTTTCGAAAATCCAGATAAGAAAATAAGTGCAGCTTTGGGTTAAGTAAATGAAATTCTCTTCTCTAATTCCATTTTTGTTTAAACGATGATTTCTCAACAGAACGGTATAAACAGGACCAGCCTCTGAGTAGAAGGACCAATTTTAAAAACTTTATCTCTATGTATAGAAATTAGTGATATAAATAAACGGAATCGGTAGATAAAAATTTTGTATCATATTTCTTAAGGTCTCCAAAAGAAATAAATAATAATTATTGCGCCTGATCTGTTTCCTATTTATAATTTAATACCCTGTTCAGACATACGTTTTAATTGCGCAATAAAGGAATTTACGCAATTAATTCCCTAATTGAATTTAATTTACCATATAAGAAATTAATTAAAAAATTTTTCAATTAGCACTTAATTAAGTCGATAATTGATTAGGTTTACTCCAACAACCCTTGTGAAGTGTGTTGAGTTAGAGAAAATTTTATACAATGACAAAAGTAAATGCCATAAAAATGAAAAATAAAATATTTTCAAATTATATTAAATGAAAAGTTTTTGAAAATTTTATCGAAATTCAAAGCTAGCGTGCAGTCAAAATTTGATCGTACAAAATGGAAGAGCTCCATATTTCAAATAAAAACAAGCAAACTTTCTTTGAAAGCCGAACTTCTCTTCATTCTTCCAAATTTACCAACACAAATTTCTAATGTAAAAATTAGGTCTGTTCAATAAATTTCCGGCAGAAACTAGCAACGATAGAGTAAAATAAAAATTTACAACATTACTATTCCAAATAAAAAAAACGGAATAAACGCATTTTTGGAAAAAATAACAAAGTAAAGCCGAACTTACCATAATAACAAAAAATCATAAAAAAAATTTGTATCTAAAACAACAACAAAAGCGGTGTTCGTTGCTTAAATCATTTTGTATTGCAACAGTTAGCATTTGCAAGAGCTTTGTCATCGATTGTGTGCAAATTGCCAAAAATTTTCTGTCTTTTTTGTAAAATTTTTAGTTTATTTTATTATATTTCTTTTGTTTATTGTTTTATTAACCTGGCATTTACTTCTACATAGTTTCCTCAGCATTCTTCTAATTATTATACAAACATTAGCTTCAATTCAAATATTTTGTATTTAAAACCGAAAACTATAAATGTTATGTATATTTTTTGCTGTGTGGTTGTGAAAAATTTCAGCGTAGATATTTGGTTTTAAAATCGCCATATAAATTATGGCAAAAAGCCACAACGATGTGATGTAAATATTTTCGTGGAGAGTGCTAATAAACATTTTCAGGTCAAATTATTTAATATTTATTAACTTATTTTGTAAAACAGAACAAGAATCAGCTGTTCTGTTCTTGACAGTAACAAAAGTAGTAACAAATTTATTAACATTCACATCTTCTACTCTTTGTTACTCTTTTGCTGCTTCTTTTGAGGTACTGAAGTAAACACAATAACAATTAGTAACAACTTCTTGTTATTGAACAGAACTATACTCTACTGTCAAATTTTAATTAAGTAAATTAAATTGGATATGTGTGAACACCAAAATTAATTACTCAATTAAAATTTTAATCGTATAAATTAAAACGTATGTCTGAACAGGGTATAAATAATGAAAATAAAAATCTATTTTTAAGTTTTTTTTTTTACTGTCTGCTGCAGAGGGACAATGTGATTTTATGTAACACAGAGTCCTCAGAATCAGAATATTCTCCACTTGCTATTGACTTAGAAGAACTCTTGACTTAAAAAGTTGAAATGTTAAGCTGGCTCAAAAGAAATGTTTGGATATTTAAGATGTAGATATCCAAACTCATAACATCCAAACACATAATGAGCATGGACATTACGTTACTTTCTAGTTTAATTTTATAGGTATATTTTATGGTATTCTATGGAAGAATGATGCAACTATTTAAAAAATCTTTGATAAACTAAGCCGGTATTAATTATTTGACAATTATAGGTCCAAATAACTCAATAATAAAATTTACCACTACAAAAAGAAGAGAAAATCTTTACGCCCGGCCGGAAGCCCGCTATGCAGGAAATTATTGGTAAGCGAAGCCGCTGAGGGATTAATTTTGGACATTACGACACTTTTATAAGTGATACTATATCCACACTAAAAACGACACATTGTCCATTAACATTATGTCACTTTTAGGTACGACATAAATTCCATGGACATTATGGCCGCAGACACTGTGACATGCCACCATCGGTGCTCAAAAATATTTTTTTTTTATATTCTTATAAAAACTTTGTATTGATACTTAGAATCTTTATTATAAGGGAATATTTGATTTCATGAGAAACAAGATAATGCGCTCAGTGGATAACTTGATTTACACAGCTTAAAGGATGGCATGCTTAACCCTACAGCTTTTCGAAGGGAGCTGATACCCTCAATGTTAAAATACACTTTTGGAAAATTTTTAAAACTTTTCTCAAAATAGCGGCATTGATTGATAATAAACAAGGTTATAACTTTAAAAAATTGTATTCCCACAAAAACTGAGAGATATTTTTATTTCCGCGATTTTGCCTAAAGTCTATTAAAAATTATAAATGTATATAACCTTCGAAAGGAGATATAATTTCCATAACATCAACAAATCGTATGTTTATCTCACTTGTTTAAAAATTATATTCATGTTTAAAATATGAATTCTGGTATTGAAATTTTGTTACAATTTTTAAGAAGTGCGTTGACGACGTACACAGCCTTCAAACAAGTAATCGTTAACATTTATTCTTTAATTTTATTTAGTTTAAATTGACATTTAAGAGTATTTGCATTTTATTGATATTTAATAAAATATCTGCACCTTGAAAACAATTGGCCTAAGACTTAAGAAACCACAGTATTATTTCCATTTGGTATAAAGGGGATACGGTTTACTTCACGTAGCAGTATTTAAATTCGATATCTCGCATGGATCGCTTTAACCTAAAAGTTTAGTTCTTAAAAAAGTTAAGGTGTTTTCATTGAAGCACAAAATTTTAATGCTTTTAGAGAAATTTTCTATTTTTAATTGATTTTAAAATTATAATGTGATTTTGAAAGCCGGAAAAATTTAAAATAAATGTTGAAAGCGTTTACTGGCATAAAGAACAAACATAGTAAAAGGCACGCACAAAGTTGTTATATAACGAACCACAATAGTTTTATTGACGTATAACCCACTGGGAGCCACAGGGTTACACGGGTTATTTAAAGCTTTTTAACAAGTTTGAAAATGGTAATAAAAAAATGAATTTTTTAAGTCATGCGATTTAAAAACAGAAAAGCTTTTAAAAGAAGATGTGTAATATAACCCTCCCGCTCCTTCAATGATTAATATTATTTACAATATAAATTTCAGTTTTTCATATAATTGTGGCAAAGTGTTATTTAACAACACAAATAAATAGACAATAAAGTGAACCCGATACATATTGAAATACACCACAAAATGATGGGAGTACAATTATTTAAATGTGTTTTTGCTTTGGTTGAAGTTTGTAATCAAAATACCTAGAAACACCTGTCTACAAACATTGATAAATGAAACTATAATTACTACACCTGTAGGAGTATTATGTTGTACATGACAATACAACAATATAAAAGATTTTCTGTTATTTAATATTATTCTCTATTATTTGTTTATTTGCCTAGAGTGTGTTCAACAGAAATAATAGTTGTTTATATTTTATTGTAAAAAGAGTTTATGTATTTAATCCCTAAATAATGGCATTCTTTTATAATTTAAATTGATTTTGTTTCAACAGTTAAATATGAAAAATCCTACTATTTAACTTTGTGTCACAAAAAGTTATAAAATCGCAGAACTTTAAGCGAAATAAAATTTATAATCAGACATGTTCTAAATTACACACGAAATTTTCACTTTTCATTTTTTAAGGCATTGTTTTACAAAAACTGATTTTATAACAACAATGCTTTCAAAATTTCGTGTGGAATTCAAAACATGCCTGAGTATATTTTTGATTTAAGATAACTTAACTTAAGACGAAAGGAAACAAAAATATATTATAAACCTTCACACACATAAAGAAACTGTGTGTTAAGTTAGTTGTAGAAAAAAGCATTCTCCAATAACTCCACTTCCATTAAACTTGTTTAATTTATATTTATTAAATACTTAAATCAACATTAATGAAACAAGAGTTCTTTTGCCGTTTTTCATGAGAAGGCCAGGAAAAGATAGTGTGAAAATTTATATGTTTTATAAAATGCTTAAAAAGAATATATAAAGACAGGTTGACCACACTGGAAATACCTTTGCTATAATAGCAACATGGTTATCCATAATTATCCACTAAAAGAACATGTAAAAGGGATGGCAATTTTTATCCTTCTAATTTCTTATTTCTCCACAAGATCTATAGGTTAAACTTAAAATTGATAAAATAAAAGTATCATAATAACTGAAGTATCCGGAAGTATCATCATAAATAACAGAAAGAGCTCCCAATAATTTCTGAGACAACTCTTTTTATGCGGGTGATTTTGTCTAAAAAAAATAATGTGTTCCTTTTTAAAGCATAAACTGTAAAATTAAAAAAGATATCACATTTTTCGGATGAAGGGTTCCGCAAATGCCATAATTAAAATAAATTAATGGCATTGAAGCAAAGAAAGCACTACTCAAGAGAATATACAATTAGCTGCAGCGGAAAATTTTTTTGTAAAGCCTAAAAGACAAAACCTATTTTGTTCTTTATAATATTGTTAGAAAAATGAGATCTGGCAACCCCCGTTGTTGTCCGTATGAGCGTGGCGAAAAGCACTGTTGAACAAGTGGCTTCCACTAAAGGTGTATGTATAGAATCATACGACAATTAGCTAACAATTGTAGAGCTACCTCAATGGCTGCGTTGGTAGAAGTGGATGTTGTAAAATAGAAGGTAATGGGTTCGAGTCCACCATCGGACAAGCGTGCGTGTACCGGAAAAATAATAATTGTGTATAATGCAATTAAAGGTTGAGTAGCAGCAGTGCAAACCTCCTGGAAAGAAATAATTATGTGTGTGATTTGGTCAGATGATAAAGTGAAGACATCTAATCTAATATTAGAGTAAGAAATGGTCGAGGGGTGTCCTTTACAATAAGGGAAAGTGCTCCAGCTATTAGCGCAAGGAAATAACAGCATAACAAAAGTGTACGACAGATATGTATTGTGGCTATTGGATTAAAGGGGAGATTGGCTAGGCTTAGTGTAGTGGAGAGGAGTGGTCTGTGGACGGTTTAGGTTACTAGACAAGGCATCGAGTTGTTCATGTCTCACCAGAGTAAGATAGTAGAGTAGCGTGTATGGCTGTGTTTGTAAAAACGCATTTGAGGTAAATACGAGAACGTAGGTTTAAGAAGTAGGTGTTAGATACAGCCACAGAGTAAAAAATAGAAAAATTTATAGTGTGTCACAGTGGTACTTTAAATCTTAAAGAATTCGTACGATTGTGTCCTTAAAAGTGTAAAATGTAACACTATTGCTCATATGAAATGTTACAAATGTTACATGCCTTTTAATTTTGATTTGTTAAAAACCTTATCGAATTTTCAAGCAACGTATACACAATAAAACTTCAATAATTAAAAGTAATAGTTATAAGTTCAATAATTTAAGAACATAACTAAAGCAATTTTGGTTTAGATTCGTGTTTTTTTTCTACTTCTATTTCCAATAAAATCAGGAACGGAAAAAATTATTCATTGTCTTTAAAGTAAAATTGTTTAAAGGCAAGACATATTTCCATACAAATTATGTATGTTAAATAAATGTCTTATGAATATGCAAGAGATTCTTATACAAAGTTATTTTCGAAGAAACAGATTTTCTTATAACGATAAGTCATTAAATATAGACTAAAACTTTAATATTTTTTATTTTGCATTTAAATTACTCGTACCAAAAATTTTTGTAAAATCCGACGACTTAGAAGGCGTGCAACAGGTTGTGAAACAAAAAATTATCTTTTACATAATATAACATATATTTGCTTCATGCTTCTATGTTTAAAAATTAAAATAATAATCAAACTATTATATAATTTAAACAATGGACACTTCCCATGGTATTCAGTTTGCTTTTGGTTACATATTAACCTTTAAGTATACAGTACTAATTAATGTAACAATCTTATAGTAACGGAGATATGTATTCAAATAAGCAAGAAAACTAACTAGAACCAAGACAAAGGACCATATTAGTATATAAAAATAAGGTACACTTTAAGTGAATTAAAGTCGGTTTTACTTTAGAGCCGTCTTTAACTTACTCATAGACAATTAAAATATACTTTAGACGTTAAAGTCGATTCTATATTTAAAACTAGCTATAAAGCCATTTTTAACACATTTACACTAAGAGAAAAACTGCGGTATAAAATCAAGCTGTGTCGGGCTTATTTTTAGAAATCTGAAATTTTGAAAAAATCAAGCATGCAAAACACTAAAATGAAGATAAAATTAAGAATTACGGTCTTAAGAAAAGATTGAAATCTTAAAATAAGAATAAAAATCCTAGTTTAAGAATAAAATTCTTGATTTGAGATTACATTAAGAAAAATTTTTTTTTTAAATCTAAAAATACTTAAAACAAGCATAAAATTCTTAATTTTAGCCGAAAGGATTTTAAATTAAAAAAAAACACTTTTGTATGCGTTGACTTCTTTAGTTGAGCGTTTCTTTCAGCGTGTTAAGGTGAAATACTCAAATTTTAAACATTGATGAAAGCTTCGCAAATAATTGGATGACTGTAGCTATTGAAGCAGTTATTCCGGCCGAAGAAAACAGTTAAGATACTCTGGAGAAGAAACCGTTGAAAATTAATCCAAACATTTTAAAAGAAAATCTGTGGATTCCCATCAAATAATTCTAGTCAGTTTGTGCTTTTAAATGTTGAAAAAGAACAATTTTAGCATTCTGCCGGAAACCAAGACTAGGAAAATTTGAGAAAACTTTTAAAAGAATTAGATTTGGAACCTGTCTAAAGGGTAAATTTTTGTGCCATAATCCATAAACCATAATAGTGCCATAATCCATAAACCATAATCGTAATGATTTTTGTAGGCAACAACTTAATAACGCACAGTTAACTGAAAACAAAGGTAAGAACCAATATAAATAAGAAGAATAAAGATAAGACTTAATATAATTTTCTGTATTTCTTTTTTTTATTTTTCAGATGCTCAGGACTACATATTGACCATATTACTTAACGCTGTAATGCCTTCCCTAACTCGATTTCGAAATTCTTCAGGGAAACTAAACAAAAAGGCAACTATTGTCGATGTATAGGAAAGTTTTGCACTAAGGTTGACGTCAATTAGTAATTACCAGCAGCAAATTAATTAAATACACGCCAAATACTACTCAGCTAAATTGACTGTACAAGCTTTTTTTTTTTTTGGTAGAAGGATTATCAGATGTGGATATAAAAGGTTTTTATGTTTATTTTGATAAGACTTTATACAAAATTGATTTTTATGTAGAAAGTTTAGACGTGTGCTTTAAAATTTTTAAAGTATTTATTTTAAAGCATCCCGATGCTTGCCAATTACCATGGCTTTTCATACAAAAATTTTTTTAATTTTTTTGATATTCAATCTGCAAATATTACTTCTATTTGAAATTTTCTCGCTAACAACTAAAACTGTTGATTTAAGACAATGTAATTTATTTTTTTAATAATTTCAGTACCAGATATAAATTTTGCTGATGTAGATATGATTGACGAAATGATTTATAAGAGTACACTTTATGAATCTAAATATTTCCTAGCAATTACGAACATCACACATGATCTCTTTCAAGTAAAAGAAATATTTATGTTGTGTGTTATAGAGTTAAGGTAAAAGGCTTTAGCAATCATTTTTAGTCATATGAAATTGAAGAAAAGATTTAAAAACTTATAAATAGTGGTAAAGCATTTATTAGACTTAAGTACATATAAATAGAATTATAAACACAAAAGTATATCAATTTTCTATATTTCATTTATATATTTGAATAAAATTACAGCAAGATAAAAATACAATTAAAAATCTTTAGTTTTGTTTGCTGGGTTTATGGGATTAAATACATTCGAATTTCGAATTTTGAAAAGCATGAAATTAAGAGGGAACGTTCTTAAAATAAGAATAAACATTCTTAAACTAAGCTTGAGTCAGACTTAAAATAAGCCCACATTAATCTTACTTTTAGAATGCATAATTCTTAAAACAAGATATTTATTCTTAAATTAAGAACATACCGGCTTAAAAACCAACCTAAGAATTATCGCTCTAAAAATAAGATTTTCGGCTTGATTTTAGAATTTTCAAGCTTAACAGACTTTTATGACGTTTCCGACTTGATTTAAGTCCGATTAGATTAGATATTTCCCTCAGTGTAACAGCACCTTCTGTTTTTTTTTTGTTGTGTCAAACAAAAAGCTTGTGAAAGTTTGTTTTTTAAGTGTGGAGGAAGTTCATTTAATTTTGCTCTCATATTTAACTACGCATTTCAGAGGATTCTTTAAAATTTGATCAGAATTTGTAGCAATTTCATCACTACATTTTTCTTTGCAGTCAATTTCCGTAACACAGTTGCATAAAATGACTAACAATTTTGTATGACTAACTCCAAAATATAAAGTTTGGAGTTATGATGTAGCATTAGTAAAAGATCGATAGGAACCATATTTCATAAAATTTTCATAATTTCAAATTTTTTCACCAAAAGTGAACAAAATAAGAACTAGGTTACCTTTTTCTTAGGTATTGTATGACAACATTTATCAAATAACAATTTATAAACAATTTAAGTCGGTTCTACCTAAAGTATATACTTTAGTTTTTGACTAAGAAAGTATAAAAGATAAGAAGAGCTTTTTAGTTTAGAGTATACTTTAAGGCCAGGATTCGCTATCGTATACAACCGTAAGATTTAATCATACAAAAATCTAACAGATTTTTGTCCTACTTAAAAAAACTTTCCAAAATGGCGTCGTGGGTGCCATACTATTGTTCAAAAAATATGCAAAAACATGTGGTGTTAATATTTTGCTGTTTTTTTTTTCATCATCTTAAAAAAGTCAACTCTGGTCGTATAGGAAAAACTTTTTTATAAATTATTTCAAAAGATTCTCAAATCGTACAGATCTGTCAAAAGGTCTGACACACGAATAATCTTTTAATCCGCACTATCATACTTTTTCAGCACACATGCAGTTTTTGACAGATCATACGACTGAGTATGACAGTAAGTTGACTTAAGTCTATAACTATTTTTTTTAACATTTATCGTAAATTTTTAACTTGCTCTTTCTACATGAGCAAAATAAAATAAGCATGTGAAATTTTTTACTTGCGGATGACGTGAACGCCTTAGATTTAACTCTTACAATAATCGTTCTTTTAGCTATAAAAACTGCTGTTAATACTTAGTGATAAAAAGTTAATAACACTGTGTAAATGATCGAAGAAGTCTATTGTACGTACTTATGAACATTTATTTTTAAGCATGTAAATTAAAACAAATATTTGTTTCTCATTAAAATCTTGTAATTATTTTGACATAACATCAAACAGTTTATTAAGCACTTCAGTAAATTCTGTAAGTGTATGCAAAAAGTACAAGATAAATATTTAAGATGAAGTGTATCAAAATATTTATATTTTGCCTTAAGTTTATTGTCTTAGTGCAAAGGAAAAACAAAACAGTGCAAGAAGAGAGCATCCGATTAAGCTGGGAAGGATGTTTGAGAAAAAAATAAAAACGTTTTTTTTTAGTGTTTCCTCTTAATGTCGCTTTTGCCTGACAGTAATCTACTTAAATACATTATTGTTGTTTTTCAAATTATCATCGCCTCTGTTCATGCTGGTTTATCTTTAACAGTAGCAAAAGAAATATACTGAAAAAATTTATATTACTTCTTTCCTTTATTTATATTATTTATTTCCATTTAGTTTTAACAAAAATTATAGAAACTGTGTAAATAAATTTTATTTATGGCACATATAATGAAATAAACTTAAATATTAATATTTATTTGACTTGCTTAATTTAAATTCTTCTAATATACGAGGGCTGCTATATATATTTCTGGCCTGGCAACACTGAGTGCTGCCAAGTGCAATCTGACATTTCCATTGGAAAGTTTGTCATTTTTAAGCATAATCGTACTCAAAACGTTTTGACGTACGACCATTATTTGTGTTGTTAACAGTGACTTGAAAAAATTAATAAAGAAAAAAATGGAATTAACTCGTGAACATTTTGTGCCATAATTTTTCACAACCTTCGACGTAGATTATCACGACAAGAGTGTATTGATGAACTTAAATCTTTGTTTGGCGATAAAGCACCATCCTATAGCACTGTGAAAAATTGGTATAATGAATTTAATCGTGGCCGAAGCTCGCTTAAAGACGAATTCCGTGAAGGTCGTCCAAAAACGTCTGTTGTGCCTGAGAACATTGATGCCGTGCGTGAACTCATAATGCAAGATCGACATACGGCATACCGAGAGATAGAGACATCCTTGGACATTTCTTCCACCAGAATACATTCGATACTGCATGAACACCTGGCCGTAAAAAAGGTTTGTTCTCGTTGGAACCCGCACAATTTGAAAGTCGCTCAAAAAAAGGCTCGTGTCGATTGGTGTAAAGAAATGTTGCAAAAATACGATTGCAGTGCTTCAAAAGACGTTTATTAGATCATCACAGGTGACGAATCATGGATCTATGCGTATGAGCCCGAAACGAAACAAAAATCGACCGTGTGGGTCTTTAAAGACGAGCAAAATCCAACGAAAGTTGTTCGTGGAAGAAGCACTTCAAAGCAAATGGTCGCCTGTTTCTTCGGCAAAACTGGTCATGTGGCGACTGTTCCGTTTGAGCAACGTAGGACGGTCACTTCTGAGTGGTACACTACAATTTCTTTGCCTGAAGTCATCGGAGAAATTCGAATAGCCAACAAGAGAAGACGAATCATTGTTCACCATGACAATGCGAGCTCTCACACATCGGCTCAAACCAGAGCGTTTTTGACCGGCTAAAATGTCGAATTAATGGGTCATCCGCCGTACAGCCCTGACTTGGCACCTAATGACTTCTTCTTGTTTCCGCACAACAAGAAAAAAATGCGTGGTCAACGATTTTCGTCGCCAGAAGAATCTGTTGAAGTGTTCAAAAACCATGTTTTAGAGGTGTCTCAATCGGAGTGGAAAAAGTGTTTCGACAACTGGTTTGAGCGCATGCAAAAGTGTATAAATCATGCTGGAGAATACTTTGAAAAACAATAAAACCATTTTTGATTATAAATATTCGCATTTTCACTATTAGGCCAGAAATATATAGAGCAGCCCTCGTACTAAGCAATATTATTTTTTGTTTTTTCAATGTATCGCCACACTGTTGGGTGGCATCTTAAGGAAATAGGAAATTTTTGGAATTTGTTTGACAAACTTTTTAAATTGATTTGTTGTAAATGGAGAAAGATAGAGGAGAAAATGCTTCATTTTTAATTTAAAACTGTCTGCCTTATGTTGTTGATTAGCCGCTTGAATATTAAGCAAATATCCATTTTATTAGTTATTTTGCTTCACCGGCGAATGTGCTATGAAGAAGTACCATTGAGGGAGGCTGCCTGCTGTAATGTAAATTTCAAATATAAATTTATACCATTAAACAGAAAACAACCTTTTAATTTCTTGATTGCCGCAGGAGTTGAACTTTGGCCAACCAGATTTGTAGTCAACGTGCTGACTACCATAGCAAATACAGATATGAAAAAAACTTCATTAAAACATTTTTGTGTCCTGTTGCCTAAAGATGCCAGCCAATAGTGTGGCTAAATATTGAAATAATAATTAATAGACAATATTTTAATTTTAAAAACGGATAAGAGAAAATTTAAAATTTATATTTTTATATGGACTTCGTCTAACCAATTAAATATTGATTGATTATGGATATTCCTCGTATTCTTATTTACCAAAATTAGTTGGAAAAAAAGATGATGTTTACAATGTATACAACTTTAGGTTGATAGATGCGAGGAATGCTGCTGACGGATATAGCGATGTAGAAAATGCAATAAAACATTTCCTTTTTACTTTGGAAAACATCCGCATACATTTGGAAATAATTTTTATTTCTCAAATTTTTTAGAAATTTAAAATATTTTTTTTTTAATATAGTTTTTCTATTTTCACATATGTGTAGCTAATATCCTTTTATTTAAACCTAGAGAGAGCTTTAAACTGCAAAATCAAATTTAAAATAAAATAAAAAACAAGTCAAATAAATAAATATTAGTATAAGAAATTTTTTCCTACCGTAAAATTTTTGGTTTTGCTTATGGTTGTTGTCCAAACTTAGTAAATGAAAAGGATAAATGTTAATAAATTTCCTTTGAAAGAAATATCGCGCGCATGGCCACAGCGACTTTTTTGTACGTCCAATAATTGGCCACTTATTACAAATAACACGACAATATTAGTTTTACTGCAAAAAAAAAAAAAAAAAAAAAAAAAAAAAAAAAACATCGATCACAGAGCAGTGACGACCTCCATCGACCATAACACAAACTTTGAATTCGATGATAACAATATAGCGTAAAGCATACCAAACGGTACTTAATTCGAAAGTGCAGCCTTTATGATCTGCTGTATCATGGTTTCACTCCGGAAATAAACGCGTTAGGGCAACATTGATCCTTGGAATACGAAGTCTGATGACTACTGACTGTTTAAGCGTTAATAAATTGATAATGATAGAATAATGATAGCAGAATGGCAGTTCGTTTGTCAGTTTATTATTTCGTAAATTTTATCGAAATAAAAAAAACATCCAGTAAATTTCGGATTTAAATGGATTACAAAAATTTTGATAGTGCCATTTAGAAATTCTTTATTATAGAAAAAATATTGGGCTAAAGAACTTAACTGTTTATAATCAGTAAACTGTCATGTTTTTTCTCTTTAAGTTATTAATAAAAAAAGTTATAAAAAATTACACATTCAAAGTTAAAACCATTTTTGCACATTTCAGTTGGTTAACATTTAAAAGCCATTTATATTAAATAACTATGGCCGTATAAACAACAAAAGCTTAGCCTTACATTCGCATCAGTGACATCAACTAAAGAGGCTGACAAAGTTGCAGATATTGCAGCAATATATGAGATTAAATTTTTTTCCTTTTATTTAAGAATCCTTGAAGTGTACGTAACCTAATAATGTGACTTTAACAGTCAACTTATTTTCTCTGTGTAGTTTTATCTTTTTTTATCTACTTTCATCCTAGTGTTAATTAAGTTCATAATTAAGTTTATCCATATTAAATTAAAATTCAAAATAAAAGCAACAATGCATACATTGTAAGTGCTAAAGTAAACAATAGGTGTTAAAATAGAAATTTTCTTTATATTATTATGCCGGTAGGTAAAATCTTGATGTGTGCTTTTGTATTTTAAGCAATTCATACATACATTAACACTTCTATACACATAAATATATTTACCTAATCTTTTGTACAAAATACTATTATAAATTCTAGAAATATTTAAAAATTTTATTTACAAAACTAAATCACAACTTCCTTTTTAAATTAACTTCTCGAATAATCTTTTAAATCAAACTAAAGTGAAAAGATACTGACAGACATGTTTAGACAATTTGCCAAAGTTTTTTTCTCTCTTTAGCAAGTTCAAGGTATTTTGTAAAAAGAATTTAGTTTTTTGATATAAAATTTCTTTTTTAGCAAACAAAGTCTTCTTAGAAAAAAAGGTATCAGATATAAGAGCATTGTATTACATTATGTAAAGTTGATTTTATTTATAAGTGTGTTTACTGTTTAAATGTGATTAAATGTATTTTAGATTACAATTGCTAGTGCTAAAAAAAATGATAAGCTGAAAAGCACTTTTTATTTTCTCTTCACATTTACTTATTTTTTTTTTGTTTGTTTTAATTCGGTAGAATCACAAGTTATAGTTATGTTTGGAATAGCATATTGAATTCAAAGCTTTGATTGTACACTCTCGCTTTCTTGCCGAAATTTTAATGCTGGAACTTTGTTGTTGCAGCCTTTTTGGTGACTTTTGTTCAACGAAATGTGAGCAACTGTGTTGCTTAATAAATTATATGACAAGGGGAGTTGTTTGTTGAATTATCCACATCGATATCATCTATTTAGTTAAAAAGGACTCTCCTGTAATCTTGATATAGTTCGGTTAAATAATGCCCGCAGGCTAAAATCTCCACCAGGCTGTGCATTTTTTTTTTGTCTTCATTTTCTTCCCGACAATCACATGTTTGTTTACTCAACATAACATGTCATGATTTCGACAGATAATCAGGTCATCAAGCCGGAAAAGTCTGCGTTACTTATAAGGAATTTTTAAATTAAAAAAATACGTACTAATGATGATCATTATAATTCATGTATTTAATTTTAAGTAATTGATTATAAAAGTCTTATTTAAAATTATTAAATTGGTAATCTAGTTACGAAATCCTTTCGACAAAAATGAATAATTCCACACTCGACTACATTTTCTAAAATTTTTTGCTGGGATAAATTATGTACAAATGTGGGAAAATCGATTACTATTTACTATCGGTACTTTGGTTGAAAAGCTTCGACTTAAAATCAATAGCTATCCGAAATACAATACGAGTATTTGTTGTAGAAAATAACATCAACTTAATTTGTTTTTTTTTTTTTGTTTAAGTACTAAATAAAGATTAATATTCTGATTTTTTTAAATTTTAGGGGAAACACTGTTGTACTTTAAACTGAATAATGTTCGATGGGCTTCTTAAGGTCATTATTAAAGAAAAAATGTATTTAATCAAGATAATTTTTTTTTGTAAAAAATACAGATTGTTTAAAAAAAACTGTTAGTTTGACTTAAAAAATGGTTAAGATTATAAAAAAAATTTGATAATCTAATTAATATTTCAGTTAAACAAATGTACAAGACGAGTTGCAGAGAGAACCGTGAAGAAATACTGTGGTTTGTGTGTAAATTTGGTCTATCCAAATTAATATTGATATGAGTTGATAAGTAAGTTGATTAAATAGATGATGTTTACAATTACACAGCTAGGGTAGGTAGATGCGAAGAATGCTAATGAAGGACGTAGCGGTCCAGAAAGTGCAGCGTTACATTCTGCTGGTGTATAATTTTTCTTGTTTTCTTTAGAAAACGTCCGCATACATTTACAAAAAAATATTTGTTTCTTAAAAAGGGTTTTTAAAAATAACAAAATTAAAATGAATTTTTTTCAAAATTAAACTTTAGCCAAAATAAGTTTCAATTCATTTATAATATCCACATTTCAATTCCTAATTTCATAAGAAAATTAAATATGGGTTTCTAAACAAGAAGGCACGTAGGTTTAATAAAATCTTGCTAATTTTAAAAAAATCTTTATTTACATTTAGAATAAAAATTAATTTTAATTATTTCTTAAAAATTTTTCTTCGTCAAAATTTTACACGCTTTATAAGGTCCGTTTCTTTACTGTTCTTTGTGATCCCATCGAGACGTGCTTTCACCCTTAATAATCAATATCGATGATTGAAATATTTAATCGGGATAATGGAAAAGAAAGACAGATTTTTTTAAAAGTAATTCATATAGTAAAGTTTTTTTTCTTCTTGCACCAAACAACCCAAACTTTTTCTTCGTGCAAGTTTATAAAAGTTGTGAAACAGCTTTAAAACAAAAACAAAATCAAAAATAAACTATTTTTTCATTTTGCTGATTTGTTGAAATTGATTTTTTATTAAAACTGTAAAATACTTTGAGTTGAGTATTTCTATAATTTGAGGACACATCAAAGTTTGCACTTCAGTTATTGGCCTTTAGAAACAGGAATATTTTTTTAAATCAATGTGATAACTTGTTTTTGTTCGATCAAAATTTGTAGAATTAATCAACTTTCCTCGAATTCTAACCACCACTTTACAGACTTTGTGCAAATTTTTGGTTCAGTGTTAAAGTTTAAAAAAAGTAATATAAATATTTAAGTTTTGAAAAATTTTTTTTTTGTATTTAAGTCTCTTGGTTTAAGAATCTATTTGAAATGTCGCCCAAATAATATGATGTTTCAATAAATTTATCATGTCACTAAAATATCTTTCGATGTATTTCTTTATATTTATGCTTTGTAATGTTTCTAGTAAATATTTCTAAAAGCACATTCCGCTTAAGGCTATTTGACATACAACAAAGCAGAAGAGCAAAAATAACAAATGAATTGTTAGATAAATATAATTATACCAAACAGATTTTATTGCAGATACTTTGCACATTTGTTTGATTTAAAATCATTTATTTAATTTTCCATATTTTTTATTTATCATGCAAATTGTTCTGTTTATAAATAGAATTTTGTTTTGACACAAGGTATTAACAGACAGGTGTATGAATATTTAAATATTTAGTCTTAAATAAATATGTGCACAAATCATTTAATGATTTATGATTGTAATGCTTACAATTTTACATATTTACATTTATAGATATTTTCACATGAAGATAAATTATTTGATGGAGCATGATTATTACTTCATATTTTATTAAAGTTATAACGATTTATTGTGCACTGCCAGTTTCCGGTTTCTTAAGAAGGAAAAAATCTGTCAATCAGGCATTTTATAGTTGATCTTAATAGGTCATATCCTAGATATTAACACAGATTTTAAATCATTTAGTTCTATTTATTTCAGAGTCTATATTTCTTTATATATACCTACACACATCTAGATGTGCTAAAAAGCGTTCGTATTCCCAGCTTTATGCCATTAGTTTCTTAAGTACTCTAGTTTGAATTTTCTACAACTTGCAAAGTTAAAATTACCAAATATTTCCCAAGTTCAAATTTCGTCGCAAAGCCTCCTCACTTGCCCAAAACAAAATGCTCAAAATATTGATTTGGCTAGAGCTGCAAACCTATCGATAGTTGGCATATTCGATAGTTTCGATAGTTGGCTTAAAAACTATCGAGAGTAGTTTCGATTGTTTTCTTAAAAGCTATCGAAGTTTTTAAGTGGTTATTCTATCGCTAACCGATACTGTTGCTTTCGGATAACAACTATCGATAGTCAGCCAAAAATAAAACTATCGATATAACCGATTGTACTATTGATTGTTTTGCAGCTCTATTGAAGAGCACTTTTCTGTTGAAGAGCAGGATTGATGTTTTGTTCTGTAAATAAATAATTCAGTTATGTTCTATCTGATCTCAAGAATAACTGCGTGTTTACATTTTTATTGGATAAGGAAATATACCACAAATACAAAAATATTGAGCGCTTTAATATAGATTAAATGACCTTGACTATAATCAACGATATATACGGTAGACAATAATAAATATTTTTAAAATTGAAAAGGTAGTTCAACAAATATTAAGAGGCTTCAAAAATGCAATAAAGCTGATCTTCAATTTACGAAAAAAAAACTCACCAAGCTCTGAACTGTTAAGTTAAGCTTTAATTAAACCTAATTAATTAAGTCCCAAAATTATTGGAGTATAAATGGCGCTTATATTTCTAAGTATAATAAAGGCAAAATGCAAGAATGCATGTGAATTCTTTTCAAACTTTTGCGACATTATTTTGAATTACACATCTATATATATAAAAATGAATGTCTGTCTGTATGTTTGTGCTTTATAGGAGGCCAAACCTTTGGACCGATCTTCCTGAAATTTTCACAGCATGTTACTGTGACTCTGGAAGGAATAATAGGCTATATGAAGTTTTAATTGGACAACGGGGCGTGGCACCGCCCTTATAACCCAAAAATTTAAATCGCCATATTTTGGCCATTTTTTGACCTACGTCGACGATATTTGGTACATATGGTATTGGCATAATTAGGAATACGTACCAGGTGAAAAGTGGGTGGGACCCCGCCCCTTTTTAGAAAAATTAAAAATCGTAATATAGTCTTAACTACTGGTCCAATCGTCATTAAATTTTCGCAATAGGACATTCTTGACTATATAAAGTTGGGAGTGTACAAAGGGGCGTGGCACCGCCCATATAACCCAAAAATTTAATATCGTCATATCTTGGGCATTTTTTGAAGTAAATATATAAATACTTTTAATTTTATTTAATAACGAGGGGGGTAGCGAAGCACACCGGGTTCATCTAGTTTATTTATAAATAAAACCAACAGTAAGAAGAGCATGGAATCTTATCTGTACATCCAATAAAACCATTTATTACTTTAAGAGGTCCTTATGAATGTACAAATAAAATTACATACAAATACGTATATAAATAAGCATGAATATAAGGACATATGTATGTATGTATGTATGTATGTTTATAATTATGTATATAAATATTACAAATGAAAAATTTCATGAATTATTTTAAACATTTCACAGGTAATTTCATTGTATATAAATCTTATGCAAATATTTTGAATATGATTATTTACTTTAATTGCTTTGTAATTTATACACACTGTGTTAAAAATCTCTTTGTGTTTCTGGTGTAAAATTATTGTAATATTATATATTTTAGTTTTTGTTTAGGAAATAACTTTGAAATATGTTTTTTATTTGTTAATTAAATGTCAACTACATTGTACGTATTGTTTGTATTTCAAATGAACTTTGTGTTGCGTATAAATAATATTTATTTGTATTGAATTACTCTTATATGTCTTTGGGGAGTAAGTTTATTATTTAAGTAAATTTATGGTGGAATTAAATTTGTTTATTAAAGAAATTAATAACTTCTATTTTATATTTTAATTGTTTACGTCAGAGTGACTATCTGATATATTTTGGTTAATATGCATACATATGACTCCGCTATATGCGGCTGTGCCGAATATTGTATACCCTTAACCATAATTTCAAGTTTTGCTTAGGGTGATTCTCCCCTCCAAATGAAAATGCTGCTGCGTCTGATCTTAGCATAATTGTGATGAATAAGTAGTTAGCACAACCATCTGCCGGAATACAAACGAAAGTTTAAAAAGAGATATAAAAAATTAGAGGCAGGCATGATGTTTTGGCCGCTGCCTCGAAGGACATTAACCGATCTTACAGGGTTTCAAGGATTTTTTAAAAATAACGCAAAAACAAACATAACGTGTGTAAGCCCGTATATTTAAATTTTAATGAAAATGTATTGACCTTTTTTTCAGCTCGGCACTAATTGTTAACGAATTCGCAACAATTAAACTGAACACTGTTAAATCTGATTTGGTTTTTCCATATCTTAGGAAATTTTAATTCCATATTATAATTAAAATGGTAGTGTGATATGATATTTACATTATTTTAATATGTTTTATTTTTTGATCTCATATTAATATTGTCTGTGAAAATTTAAAAATTTTTAGCTGAATTCGAAAATGTTTGTGTAAATGCAAATTATATTGTCAAATACTAATTGGGATTAATATGTCACACAATGTTATATTGAACAGAGGCGGAAAATATTTGCAAATAATGTATAATAAAACGCAATTTATATAATTATAATTAATATAATTGCTTTTCCCAAGCATAATTTGTAACACTGATTGGAGCTCGAAAAAGTTGTCAAGGGATGATTTTAAAGCGAAGTCAGAAAATGTTTTAATAAAGGCCAATATATTTCTCAATAAGGATGTCCCTTTAGATCCATCTTAGAATATTATTATTTAATGGTACTTGTTATTACTTTTTTAACAAAAAAAAAAAAAAAAAAAAAAAAAAACAGTGGGATTAAAAAACTTTGGCTTAAAATATTAGTATAAAAATGAAAAAATAAATAAATGCAAAGCACATCGCATGTGCATTCATGCTAGTTGTATAACAGTCAGTAAAATACTGAAACACCACCTACTATATTGTGACGAACAAGTATGAAGTATTCAAAATACAAAATGGCATTCGTGGCTATACCGATGGGTCTTCGTGATGAGTTACAAAGAAAATACTTTGGATTGTGTTTGGACTTAGTCTAATCAAATATTTTTCGCATTCTTATTTACAAAAATAAGTGGTTGAATAGATGATAGTTTTTATGTACACCATCTAAGGTACATAACAAGCATTAGATGCAGGGAATGCTGATGGCGGATGTAGCGATCTAGAAATTGCAGCATTACATTCTGTTGGTGTCTTATTTTTCCTGCTTTATTTGGAAAACGTCCAAATTTTAATAAAAATGAACTTAAGCCAGCATTTATTTCATTAAAATAATATTTTGCTTTTAATCTAGTTTCTTTAAAGTTAATGAACAATTTTAAAGTGTTAAAGAAATGAAAAGGCATTTTAATTGAATTTTACTTTTAAATCATAGAATTTTCACTGACGGCAACCACATATATAAATGACCAGTCCCTAAATGAGTTGTTATCACAGTTAGATCAAAGAATTTTTATTAATCGCAAACGCTTGTTTAAATAACTGCCAATTTGTTGAAATATGCAGTCGTGTCCTCCAACGAAAGCTGAAATTCTTTTTTATTTTTATATATTTTCTCAATATTTCGCTACTCCGTTGTGTAGCATCATCAGGAAAATAATTATTTATTTAATCAAACAAAAAACAAACAATAAAATGTAATAAAAAATTTTTTCAAACTAACATATTTCAACAAACAAAAAATTATTTTGTCAAATAAAAAATTTTTTATAACAAATACAAAGTACAAAATTATTTCTTATTTACTAAATGTCTATAAATCTGTGCTAAATTATCTGTGTCTGCCTTAAAATTAATTCTTTGTGCTGTTGGTGTATTAATAATTTGTAACATCTCTAAAATATAACGTCTTTTATAATTGTTTTCTATGTTTATTACTGAAACATTTTCAAAATTGGGATAGTGATTTAATCTGGCACAATGAGACGATAATGCAGTTTTTTGTGAATTAATATTTCTATATCTTTGATCAGATTTATGACCAGCAATTCTAGTTTTTAGTTTATTTTTCGTTGTTCCTATATACACTTTATTACAAATCTCATTACCGTTTCCGCTACATGGAATCTTATAGACTAAATTTGATAATTCTTGAATTGGTATTTTATCTTTAGTTTTGCTAAATAACCTTTTTAATGTATAGTGGGTTTTGTATGCCATTTTATATTTATTACAATCAAAAATTTTTGATTTCACCAATCGTTCTGATATTCCTGGTACATAAATTAAAGACTTATAAATCATTGGCTCGATTATATGTCTTCTATTTATATTATTCCTATTTCTATACTGTCTTATTAATCTATTAGTAAGATGAATAGGACAATTATTATCATTTAATACATTTCTAATTATCTCCTTATTATTTTTATGAAATTCAATAGCACTTATCGTAAGTATCCTTTCTATCAAATTATTAGCTGCATTTATTATATTTCGTTTACTGTGTTTAGAATAAAAGTTAATGATTCTTCCAGAAGCTGTTGGTTTTTGGTACCAATCTATTAATAAATTATTTCCACTCCTAATGAGTAAAGTATCTAAATATGGAAGCCTTGAATCACATTCTATTTCTACTGTAAACCTTATACTAGGATTAAATTCATTAAAAGTTTTAAGTAAATTATTAATGCCATTTTCTGATATTATACAAAATAAATCATCATAAATTGTTTTTTGTTTGATTCAATAAATAATTATTTACCTGATGATGCTACACAACGGAGTAGCGAAATATTGAGAAAATATATAAAAATAAAAAAGACCTAGTGCTTAAAAATTAAATAAATATATTAATTATTAAAAAGGTCAAATAAAAACTGTATTAAAAGATTTTGAATAATTATTACTCATACGTTTAACGTACTCTTTTCAGTCAATCTCTACAGCACAGTTGCCAGATTTTTTCTCTTTTCCCTTAAAAATTATAAAAAAACCAAAAGTAAACTTTTTTATTAATAAAAAATTCTCTAAAATAATTTTTTGTGATTATATAAATAAATTTTTTTCTATAATTTTCAAAGAATAAAATCCTAATTTATTTAATTAAAATATACCATAAATCAATTTACTTTTTAACAAAACTCCCCCAAAACATTTTTAGGTGTTTATCTAAATGTTGTCGGAATTAAATAGCTTTAATATTTCAGTGGATGGTGTAAAATTGTGACATACTTTATCTAACAAATATTTTACTCTTAAGATAGATTCAAGTGCTAAAATATGCGTTCTATTTCTTAACCTATTTTACGTTAAGTTTAACATTGAAAAAGCTCTTTCAACCGATGCCTTAGAATGTGAAAGAGCCAGCAAGGATGCAGCCAATTTGGATATAAATTTAAATTCGTCGGCTGCATTTTTTTTTTTATTTCGAACCTTATGGCAAAACTCTTCTGGGGTTGATGTGTAATTTCACTTTGTATATTGCTGATTTTCCTCTTCATTAATAGTATAATCGATACCTTATAAATACTTTTTTAATGCACTACAATATTAGTTATATCTGCTTCTGTTGTTTTTTGTGCGCTCTTGGGAGAAAATGTTGAATTATTAGCAGGAAAGCATTGTTTTAATTGTTTTAGCATTTCTATAACAAAGTTTTTTCAATTTTCTTTAATGGGTATAATATTATGCCTTTCCACACATGAAACAAATAATGCAAAACTATATTTCAAAATGTTAAGCATTCTTTTGGAATTAAACAGAAAAAAAAATCACGTAAGAGTGCTATGTTTAGCCTTCATCATCTATATAAATCAGTTTAGTGAAGTAATTCCAATTAAAAAAGCAGATATTTGGGTGACAGATAATTAAAAAATAAAAAAATGTTGGTACTGAATATATATAATTATACATAAAAATTATATCGGCTCTTAATGGGTTAAGCATTTTCAAAAAATTTTAGTATTTTGTTAAAGATCTCTTCAAAAGCTTTAAAATGATACCAATATTGATATTTTAAAAAATTTGAAAATTTCAGAGCCCTGTAACTCGGAAAATATAGACGAGCGCCAATTTTTTCACTAGATATTTTTTTCTTATTTTTTAAATCTAAATCGCCCTATATATTTATTTGTTTTATTGGAGTTACTTTATTGTTCCAAGTGACATGGAAAATTGGGGGTAGGCGTGGTGATTTGCCTGCTGCCCCGAGGGACATGGACCGATCATGCTGATTTTCAATAGCACCTCTTTCGACACTATATCTGATCGATTGACATATTTATTTTTTTCCTAAGCAAACTTAATTTTAACACTAACACGGACAGACGGACATCGGTCAATCCAAATGGATATTGTAGAAATTACACACGGAGTGATAAACTGAGATATACTTTTTTTTTACTTTTTGTGGTGAAGGCTATAATAATCATATTAAGCAAAAAAAAAATCCATCCATGGAAAAAAAATTCTCTAAATCTAGGGGACAACACTGTTCGATAGTAGCTGGCATATGTGTGATACCTTTTTATTGTGAATTGTACAGAACTGAAAAATTTAATTTAAATTCCAATTTATTTTGCAAATTTTGCAACACTTTTAAAAGTATCTTTTATTTCACGTTTTGCATACTTAACTACAAATTCATTGCAATTTTTTAACAATACTACTTCGCGTATTTACAACAATAAAATTTGTTGTTTAAATTAAATTACGTTTACTTCACATATTTGCTGGCATCCATACAACCGAAGAGTTCTTCATTACAGGTTTTATATAATTGAGTTTAACCAATTATTTGTTAATCATTTTGATTGTTGTAATCGTTGTTCTTATTTTATTGTACCTCTGCCACAATTTTATAACTCATGTTATGTAAAATTCAAACTGTGTCGAATAAAATAGGGAGTTTGAGCAAAAATGTAAATGCAAGTTTTCTAGTTCAATTAAAAATAAGATGGTGTTATAATGAAAACCACTTTTATTTATTCGATTCTATAAGTTTCAAGAAAAATCCTATTACATGTTTAAAAATTAATTTATATATTTTTACAAACAATGTACGAGTATTAATAATTTTCTGTTTACATACCTGGTTAATTTTTTTGATTTTCAAAATAAATTTTCAGTTTATTTGGTCCTCCTACGTACTGGAGAATGGAAACATTTATATAAACAATCCAAACATATTAAATATCACTACCTGGTAACTAACACTACTCTATTTTAATTTAATATTTATTGGTGTGTATGTATATTTAAGTTTGTAATTAATAAATTTGTTAACCATATTTTTGCTACATATTTGACACAGGCTGTAATGACAAATTGGTTTACAATTTATTGTTAATTGTCACAAACATAATTTGTGGAATATCGTCATCATCTGTATTTAACATTTTGTTTTATTTAAATAGTTTGACCATGCAACCTTATGATGATGCCTTTGATGATGAATTTACTATAAAACGAGTATTGCTTTATTAAATGTCAGCTGCATTAAACGTTTGTTGCATTTAACAATTCAATATCAATAATAATAATAATAATGAGTATATAAAACGTGTATGGAAATTTTCGTAAAACACATAAACACACATACTTGTGCATATTCAGATATTCTTCGCCATGTGTGTGAGAACATTTGTAATTAATATAAATAATTTTCTGTGATTGTTTGTTATGAATTTATTTTCTTGCGACGTAGTTAGTTAGGAGTTTGGGATTGGGGCTATAATATAATAAAATGACTTTATAGTCACTTTCAGAAAAAAAGAAAGAGTAGCAGATGAATAAGAAATTACAAACATGCTCTGATACTGTGTTAAAACGAAAAAATTTAAAGTTAATTGCTTCAGGTCGTAAATGGTAGTAATTAATTAGATGGTCTAAATAATTTTCGATTTCATTAGCATTGAATGACAAACAATACTAATGATTTACCATTAGTTTTACTAATAGTAATGTCTTTTAACGAAAAGCTTTCATTAATAATTAGTTTAAAAATAAAGTCATTATCATTGATTATATTTAAAAACAAATATAATTAAAATAAAATCATTAGCATTAAATGATAGTTTAATTTTTTCTCTAGCATGACTCCGGTTTATTCACAGTATGGGATTCGTCTGTATCATTTAAATTTCCTTATTTCGATTACACATTTATATTTAAAAGCGTACACACAGGTACACACATACAGTTACGTGTATTTGCAGTTTGTATTAAAATGTCTTTTGCTTGGTATTTACAGGAAACATGTGCAATTAACAAATTTGTTCACATTAAGTCGCAATAATTTCATTAAAATAAGTTCTTATTCTTATAGTATTCTTCGTACTATAATTAATTGTTTAAAGCTTAAAGACTTATGCTAATGTTCAAATTAATGTCAAAAATTTATTGCTTTTAAATTTATTTCGTTTAAAAAATTAAACTGACAGTAATTTTCAATAGACTAGACAAATGGCTATTTTTAAACGGTTGATAAATTCTATCGAATATTTTGTAAATATTCAAAATAGAATAGTTGTTCTTAGAGCCTTTGAGGCCCATTAGAGGGGGTTAAATTAATCAACTGTTTTAAGTGATCTATTAGCAGCGTTTAAAATACGTATTTGTAAGACATACCAAGAAAATCAGACATTGATATTTTGACAAATTTCAATTGTTTTTAAAGGGTAGAAAATCAAAGAGTTAGTTGAGTTAGAAAAACATGAATAATAAAAGCCAATACTTCGACTTAGTACTCTTTTTTATACTTTATTTATTTATTACTCGCTCATCTTAAATTTGTTCATTACCAAAAAAAGCTTTTAATTTAAAATTTTTAATGTTACGCCTCAAAGTATGCAACTTAAATAAATAGAATAAAATAAATTTTACACACCAGTGGCTAATTTGTAATTTTTTTCTTTAAAAATATTTAAGTTAATTATGATAGATAAAACAAAACATAGCAAAAATGAAAGCAAAATAAAATATATATAAAACAGATTACACAATTTCATACCTCCATGTTAAAGTTGGAAGTATAAATTACTTTGTTGTTTGTTTACGAGAACAATTTACTGGACATTTATTTTACAGCAAAAGAGCTAAAAGTTTGTTGAGACATTTACAACTTTTTGTTCTTTTAAAGTATATAAAGTTCTCATAATAGAATGTACCCAAATTTATTCAGGCTAAGTGGTAAATTAATTTAAATAAATATTTACATAAATTTAAAAAATGTAAATGGAAACAGAAGGAGTCAAATACACTTTCTGAAAAATAAAACCAAATTTGTTACAAACTGCATTTAAATATAAAATAACTTCTTACTAAAGTGAAAAAATATATATAAAATAAATAAGAAAATAAAAACAAATAAAACCTTTGTCTTCCCTTAAAAACTCTTTTATTTATGCTTTCCCCAAATAAGTGTAAAATGTTTTGTTTTTAAAGTTTTCTGTTTTTTTTTACAATAAGTGTGTCTTAATTTACATAAAGTAAATATTTAATAAACATTTATGTAACGATTGCTATTACTTGAAACTACTTGATTCTATTTTATTGAAAGAATGACCAAGTATTTTGAATTTAAGTGTTTAAACATATTGTCCCAGTTGGAAAATTTTTTAACGATATTTTAACACAACTTCAAGTTAAAGCTAAATAACGCTCTATAATGTGCTTACGAACTCCTGTAACTCCTTGTATACTTAAGGACGTTCTTAAAGTTCTCATTTCATCAATTTGGCTTTTGATATAAGAATCTTAGATTTTCTATACAAAATTTATGCACAATCAACTGATGAGCTATATGAGCAGTAGCGAAATCGCCATATGGATATGGTTTCCCCACAGTAACACATTTAGTTTTGTATTTTTTAATACTAAATATTTCATGAGAATATCATGAAATATTTATGTTTGAAGAAATCAAGAACGATTAAAGTAAATTCAAATTAAATTGCCTTATAACATTCTGCGCTTTAAATATAAAGTGCTTATTTTTCTTACAAGCCTTCTAATATATTCTTGCTTGTAATCAAGTAATTTCTGCTCTAAGAGCTGCTTGTTTAAATGTTCATGTTTAAATTTTTTAAATCTGAATAGCAAATAATGTTTTTTTATTTGTTTGTTTTACATATATATATTTTTGTTAGGTCTCTTATTTCTTTCTATGTATTACATTTTTTCACAATATCTTGCTTTAATATTTGATTTGTTTTGTTAAAAACAAATGGTAAAATTTAGAACTCTAGAATATAAAACGTCACATACTTTGAAAGGTCTTAGAGTGTTTTTACAGTTATAATTAAAATAGTTTTATTTTCTTCATGTCATTTGTTAATAAAAGCGTACAATACGTTTTTGGTTAACGTACGTATGCTTAATGACGTTTAAGTTTGTGCGCTCAACAAATAACTCATACGTATCGGGACAGTTTTTTTTAATAAAAAACGGTGGTAAAGTAAAATCTCTTAATATTATTTGTCCATATTTACATGTTTTAATTTCAAAACTAAAGTTGATTGTATATATTAAATATATAATTTTCATAAGGAATTGTTATTTTTATATTAAAGTGTGTTTTTAGATTTTTACGACATCAAGTCATGACTTTCGTTTTTCAATTCAATTGTAGCAACATACAAAGCTGTTTGTGTGTTTCATTTACTTTACAAAATAAGATTTTTATGATAGGCAAAACTGCTAGAAAAACGTATTCTGTGCAATTATCAAAATATTTCAGAGCAAAAAGCAAAACAAAAGCATTTTTCAGGTAAAAAATTAAATAAATTTCTTGTCACACACATTCAAAAATTATAATTTTTGTAAATAGCAGTTGAAAATACATTCTTAATCTAAGATAAAACTTAAAATTTTAAAACATCAAAAAATCTGTTTTATGACTTATTATGATATTAGCAGCAGTAGAATGGCATTTTTTCGCAACTTGCGATAGATAAGGCCATTCAGACGGAGTAGGATGCACAATAAAACGCTGTAAGACTTTACCTCAAGCAAATGTATTTTAAAATACAAACATATTAAAAACTAAATAATAAATTTTTATGCTGTCATCTTTTGAATTTATGAAACACCAATTAATTTAGTTAAAGGGTATATTTTACTTGTTTTAGGTCGATAGCAACTCCGACAAGAAAATTATTATTATTTTATTATTGACCTAAAATATAAAAATTTTGAAAGTTCTTTCAAGGAAATATTTTTTTTTAACCCGTAGGCAGATGGATTTATAATTGTATTCATACAACATGAGTACTTGACATATAAAACAAGGGAAAGAAACCATTTTGTTCGATAACAAGGAAACTACAGAAAGTAGAATCGCTCGACAAATCTTTACTCTTTATTAAGAAGGTACGACAAGCTTTTGAAATCTGAAGAACAAGCTCAAACACTAATTAAACATAATCAGTGGCAATGTTTAGTTAATGCTTTTAAACAAAGTCTTATTAAAAGGTCTTATTAAATATCTGTGGAGACCGAAAAAAAATTATACTATTGTAGGGTCCATCTTTGATACCCTAAAGAATATTTTTCTGGAAAAAAATTAACGCTAAAAAATGAATTTTAATTTTGTGTGCGGATCGTAAATTATGAAACTAAAAGTAAAAAATGGTAAGTAAAAAAATTTAACCATTGTAAAAAACATTTTTCCAGAGGTAACATAAACTGAATTAATTTTTTTTATGTCGGGTGGAAATTATGAGTGAAACTAACTATGAAAGATTTAATTAAATTAAAAAAAAAAATTAATTTTGCTCTTTGTAGAGGTTTAAGTCAAACTATCCTCAGTTTTTATATTATTCGGAATTGTTTATTTTGTATGTTGAAGTCATCATTTTCCTGTGCACTCTTCTTGCTTTAAAGCTAAGCTTAATGAATAAGGCATTTTTAGTAGACAAAACCAGAGTTCTTATATAAAAAATAAATAATTATCAAAATTCCGTGCGAGTTCGTTCACTTTTCCCTTTTCTCCAATTATAAATTTTTCCCCTTTTGATTGACTGCGGAAAGTGAAAAAAAATCCGGGGAAAAAAGTAGGTATTCTAAATTATAGAATAAAAATTATATGAAAATAAACAAGAAAACTCTCTTCAAATTACGATGATGCCAGTTTTTTATAATTTTATTCCCATGGAATTCATAATTGGAGGAATCTTTTCTCGAGAAAATTTTTTCCGTGGGAAAGAAATTCCATGAGAATATTTATAACTGAGCTGTATAATTCTTATTCTCTCAGAAAACTTTTTTTTTTAACAATAACAAATTCGTGATATATTCTTAAAATATTCTTGATCGGTACTTAAATAGCAATCATATAAATATGGCCGTTTCGCTACTGCCTAAAGAACTCAGTAGTGGAATATATCCAAATTTTGGTTTAAAATTGCAGATTGCTATACCAAGAAGTAAATAGATTAAATGAAAATTGTATTTAATCAATAAAGTTAAATTACTTTTGCGTTATTTATTTACTCTTTTACTTCTTTCAGCTGCATAAAAACTGTTTTTCAACACTGTTAGCAAAACTCGAAAAACTATACACTTTACTGGAAATTGGGGATGTCTATTTAAAAGCGAGTTAAAATATTTATATTGTTCGCTCTCTCAGACCGTCACGGCATATTTGTTCTATCTGCTTCTTTTATTCAGGTAATAATTTGCGTGTGACGTTTGCTAAATATGTTTTTATTATACGCACGAATATCACAAAAATTTTGGTAGAATTTAAGAATGATTAATATGATAGATGGAAAAAAATATTCACGATAAAAAATTAAGAAAAAACCAAAATCGGCATAATGAAGTGCCTAAGATGTGGATTTAAAATAATTGGGAATACCAGTGTCCGATTTACTAGAATTTTTTTAGCTATTATCTGTTGGTTAAATTGACTTAAAAACAATTTTAGATTTTGCTTAACAGTACCAGCTTTGACGATATTCACTGTTGCTTAAAACCAGCTGACTATTAGCAAGTTGTTCATAGAAATCTCTCGACAAAACTAACGACTTACAACATGTGTTTTTTTTTTTCAATTCATACATACGCATAAGTGCAGAATAAACATATTCGAACACAAAGTAAATCCAGTTTGTTTTTATTTTAATAAATAAAATATATTTGTTTAACTAAAGGTACGGTCACATATGACAAACATTTGTCTGAAATTTGTTTGCTCTTGTTTGAGTTAAATTTTTTTAAAACAGTACAAAATTTTTTTTGTGGTCACACTACGCACATTTATTTGCCTATATTTATTTGTTCAAACAGCTATGAAATAATGTCAAATAACATTTAAAAAAATATTTGTCTTAAAAATATATTTGATCAGACTGAAAAGAAAACATAAACATATTTGCTCACAAACTGTTGCGCATGGGATGTCTTCATTACCATTCAATTTCTTCGGCATTATTTCGAAGTAATTGCAAAGAAACTGTTTAAAATATTATTAAATGCAAATTATAAATGATGAAAAATAGTTGCTACTCTTAAGTATTTAATTGCAGTATAATATACATGAGTTCAAAACAAACAAATAATAACTATTTGTGGTCGGAACAAAAATATGCAACTGTAGAAAATTTTTTTCCATCTAGACAGACTCTGGGGCCATCTGCCTCTAATTCACTTTTCCTATACTATGTTTTTAATATTATCTTTTGCGTTAACTGGTGGACGGAGATGCCACCTAAATTCAATTTTTGTAAATAAAAAATAAATATGTCTATTATCGTTAAGCTGAAATTAGTGAATCACTTATAAGATGTCGACAATCGACTATAATTTTGCAATATATATTTTAAAGATTAACACAAATTTTTTAAAGACCATTATATTTTTTATTAATCTTCATCTTCATCATCATCATTATTATTATTATTTTTAAATAAAAAATTTTAAATTCCTTCTTTAAATGTAGCAACGATTTTTGTCTACAATTATTCATTTATAAAGATTCTGTAAACTATTTTTAAACTGACCAAAAAATTATGACGAAAGCAAAACAAATAAAAGCAAAGATGAAGTTTATTCCATAAACGTTCAAAGCGGATGAAAAACACAAAAGGAATACAGTTATTGGGGCGGAACAAATATTAGCAAAAGAAAAGGAAATTTTAGTTATTTTAAATATACAGTAGTTTAGAAAATTCTAGTATTAAAAACTATGTGATTGTTTTGATTAGGAATAAAAAGTGTCAAAGTTACATAAATTTAAGAATGTAAACTTACATTAATACGAGGTCTGTTGAATTTATAATTCGTAAAGCGCTTTAATTAAGAAACCAAAATTTTGTTGTTTCTACCTCGTTTAATATTCTGTATTTGACTTCTTAAAATATTCTTTTGGTAAATTTTTAAGGTTCTGTATCCAAGTGCTTCAATGACGGTATTCTTCTGTTTATCACAGGCCTTTACTGTTCAAAATTCTTTTAAATTTAATTTAATTTAATTAAAAACCATCAAAGCCGATACCCTGATTTATTTCTCGATAAACTTTTTTATCACAAGATGAGTAAGAGCGGGAAGGTTACAGTGTGAATACAAATATTTCTGAATTTCTTGTATTGCAGTTTCCTATATTAGTGGATTAATAGCTTAGGTTTATAAAGTACACAGTACAAGATGGCGCAAGAAAATTATAGAATTGTATAAATGGCGTTAAGTGGTAGTATTGCTTTGACAGATACAAACTAAATGACACGAAATGATTTGTTCAATTTTTTGGAATAGTAATTCGCAGCGTGAAATTAAAAGTAAATTTCTGGTCGTCCGACTCATAGTGGGTATGGTACAACACGATATATTATCAGGTCTGGAAGTCGAATCCCAGGATATCGAATAAGTGACGTGCTATGCATATGAGCATCAATTGGTGAACTTTTTAGAGAATTTTAGCTGCAGATTGGAAGATGTCCCTCAAAAATTAAAGATAGTTCAGTCTAACGACCAGCGTGTGTAACGTACGCTTAAGACAACTCGAATATCGACCAGAGGGAAACAAAATTTTCGTTGAGAATCATCATGGGCGACGAGCCGCTTAGGCAGAGATTTGCAATGAAATTTTTCAAAATCATCATTGATGAAATTGTGTGTGCTTAAAATTTTGAAAAGATATACAACCTTGCTTGTAGGACCTCTCGAATTTCCATGCAAATAATAAAGAAAATATTAAAGATTAAATCTTTTAAACAAATAATATAAATAAATTTTAACTTTCGGATTTTCTTCTCTAAAAAAAGACCCTCCAGAAATAAATCTCATGCAAATTTAATCGAAACAGTTGACAAATCTGAAGCAAATTATGAAGGTTGCACATAATTCTCAGGAAAAGAAGTTCTGATATATTGTTATATAAGAAATGTTATTATAATATAATGTAAAAAATAATATCACAAGTGCTAGAATTGAACTCATTAACGTAAGGTTTACGTTTACCAACCATTCCCTAATATTTCATTCATTTTCATTTTATTTTATTACAGTTGAAGGGTTATGTTTTTACCACCACACCAGGCTCACACTAAAGCAGCTGTTCTTGAAGAAGCGGGTCATGGATATCCATCTTTAGCATAAGCCAGTGACTTCAAGTAACACGCATGACACAAATCGTTATTCTCTTAAAATTACAAAAAGCATCATTAACATTCAATAATCATTGTGAGGTAACTATTTCTATCAAGCGTATCACCAGCTCCAGCTTCATACGGGTCATTTAGGGTCTGTTATGAATGTTTTCACTCCATATGTGGTAATTTTATTCTTTAGTGAACACTTTTACTCTGGTCACTTATCAAAGTTTTGGGTCCATGAGTTAAACGAATCAATCAATGATTTTTAAAAGCAAATCTGGATAATTAGAGCTCTTTAGACATCATACGGATCCTAAAAATTAAAAAGTGTGGGGTCCTACAATATCTCTGAAAATTTTTAATGTCTGCCTATAAGGACATATACTTGAAACTCACTTCTCTACACGGACATCCTCTGCTTTTTTTTAGTGTTATTTGTTGCCTCTAAAAACTTCAACGGTTTTGCTCGAACGGACTTCCGGCAGGCAAATACAAACAATTTTTTTCTTTCGAGATGAATCTAGACGCTAAAAAGCTTTTAACAGAAAAAAATTATACAAGCAGGCTTAACACAAAAATGGAATTAAATTAAAATTTAAAAAGCTTGGTTAGAGGAATTGTTATTAAAAAATTTCTTTTAAACTAATTGATAGAAATAATAAACATGTCGAATGCGATTTCAAGTAGTGAGAATTTATTACTATAATTTCTCTTCAGCCTCTCGTATTAATATTTTAACAATTTGTAAACAAAACTTTTTATTTTATTTCCACTTGTTTTTAAAGCAACTGCTTAAATTTATTAAAAGCTTAAAAACGACTGCATTCAAACAATTCCCGTTCCGGTCCTTGCCAACAAATTTAAATAATCACGGTGGCGAACAACAACAATATAATAAACTAAAAAAATGAAAAATTATTAGAAATTAGTTATAAAAAATGTATGTAAATATTTTAAGCGTGTTTTATTGAATTTTTAATACCACAAAGAAACTTGCGCTAAAAGTTGTTAACACGCCAGGAAATCAAGGTAATTTTGTACAATTCAGTGACTTGTAATTGTATTTTGTACAAATAAAAAGTCTGCAACATTAAATGCAACATTAAACATTATATAAGTCAAAGAATTATTTTTTTTTTATATTACGAGTATTTAAAGGAATATAACTATAAGTAACTAAGCTGAAGAAAAAAGAAAACTAAGGCGGTAATTAGCAGCTTTAAAAATGAATTAAAATAAAATAATAAAAATATTTTTTTAGTTACCATTACACTAAATTAAAATGTGGTTGATTTTTTAATTAAAAGAAATATTTTTATATGCTTCAGCAGAAGTAGAAGAGCTAAGCTCTTGAAGCCTATTATAACATTTTTAATATTGGCTTACGGTTATTGTATATAATATGCTGGATTTTTACAAATAGATTTATGTGGGCGTGGTAATATAGATTTTTGGCAGCAAGAGAAAATCTAATAAATTTAGGTATTACACAGGTTTATGTGATAAAGCTTTGGTAGCTACTAAATCTGTACGATAATAGCATAAGACATATTTTTACTTCCTTTCAATTAAAATATTATAGTTTATTTGACCTTTATAATTAATTTTATTTTCTAATTGTTCAAGCACTAGGTCAGTTTTTAGTTTTTAGGCAAAAATATATTTTTTATTCTTTTATTTTTTAATTTACTTTATTCGTGCTTGATTCCTTGAAATATAAGTATTTCATGATATTCTCATGAAATATTTATTATTTTAAACTAAACTAAAATATAAAATGTATTACTGCGGGGAAAGCATATCCATATGGCCATTTCACTACTGCTCAAATAGCTCATCAGTGGATTTTACCCAAATTTTGTATAGAAAACTAGAAAGTCTTATATTAAAAGCCAAATTGATTAAATGAGAACTCCATTGAATCAATAAGACAAAAGACAACAACAACTCAAAATAGTTTTATAATAAATCACAGGAAACATTCAGTAACTACTTTTATATTTTCTTACATTTTTCTACATAAGGGATCCCATTGGGAACCATTCATATATATTTGAAAGATTCAATGAAAAAATAAAAATAAAAATTGAAAACAATTTTCATTAATAAGCAATGTGCACATGCAAATATATCAATATGAAAATTTATTATTCGGAATCTTTTAAAATTTTCTTTTATTTTTTATTTAAAAAACAAAAACTGACAAAGTGCTTGAACAATTAGAAATAAATTTTACTTCCTTTCCTTATTAAAATGTTTAAGTAAAATCTGAAAATATTTCAAAAATAAAACATTCTTCTAGTAGATTAATCTATAACAAGCAATATGCTAATTTAAGCTATGCCGAATCTTCTACACCCCTTACTATATACGTATACCCACAAGTAATATACTGCAGGTTTTCCATTGAATAAATATAATATTAATCGGCATAAGAAATCTTTCCTACAGTAAAGTTTTTTTTTCGAAAACTCTAAGTTTTGCTCAGGGTTGTTGTCGCAAACAAAGTAAATGAAAATTTTGTTTTATCACCAATTTTTCAACATAAATTACAACCACCTGCTGAAATACAAACGAAAGTTGAAAAAACAGGCTGAAGTCTAGTTTAGTGAAGTAACTACAATCAAAAAAAAAAAAATAAATAATAATAATAAATAAATAAATTAATTACTAAATTAATTACTAAATTAAAAAATGGCGCTCGCCCATATTTTACGAGCTATGGGCCTCTGAACTGTGCACTATAGATGAGCGATATTACCTGTGATTTAATTACTGTGGTTAAAAAAACACTGGTCACTACAGTGACTGAATTGATCAAGTAACAGTTCCGCGTAAGAACGTTCTTTTATATTTGCACACATACAAAATTTAATTGAACTTTGTGAAAGAGAAGTATGGGTACTTTTTTAACAGCTATTCTTTTTTCCAAACTTCACGCATACATATGTAAAAGAAACTTTTGTGTGCTTTTTTTATTTGAAGCTATAAGCAATCAGTGTTACCGAATTCTATAATTCTGAATGTAGAGATCATAATATCTTTCTCATAATGATTGATGTTTGTATTTTAAGGCAGTTGAAAATTTCTCTGTCCGTATTTTTCTTCCTATTTAATATTGCATTTTTGACATTTTTTTCTTATAAAATAAAAATTAAGCGGGTTTCTTTTCGGCAAGCCTTTATTGAATTTTAATAGTCTTGCGCAGTGTATAGTTGGTCTTTTTCTTTAACTGTTGTTTCTACAACTGCAAAATATTAAACTTATTAGGAATGGACTTATTCAACTTTCAAAAGAACTATACAGCAAAAAATTTTAGAAAAAGTTATCGAGTGTGGAATTAAGCGTTTTTGTCGAAAGGACTTCCCAACTAGATTACCAACCTAGTTATTTTAACAAGGCATTATACTTTTATAATCAAATCCTGAGAACCGATTTAATTAATTGCTGCTGGAAATTATAACGACCATTGATACATATTTTAAGGTATTATCTCTTAATTTAAAGAACTAATTTAATTAGTACTTCCTTCTTTTACGAACTAATGTAATGTGTTTTGTAAGCGAGTAACAAAGAATGGCAATCACAAAAGCAAGTCATTATATGGCAAGTACATTTAAAGGTAATGTCTAATTTTTTGCTGGGTATTTTTGCGACAAAATTGTACAGCAAAAGTTTTTTTATTTATTTTATGTCAAGATTGAACTCTATTGAAATTGTGAAATTACCGTTAACTTAGTTTTTTCAAAACGTGGACTTATACCACTTAAAAAAAAACCTGTTCATACATATGTATATACTTATGGTTGAAAATGGATAATGTAGAAATTACAAACCGAATCACAAACTTAGGTATATCCACCTAAGGTGAAGGGTATAAAAGCGAATAGAAATTTCTAAAAAAAAAATTAAACGATAACAAAAATTTAAAAGGGAATTTTTAGACTTAAAAACTAATGATTAGAATATTTTACAAAGAAGGCAAAATTCATTTGAAATGCCTTAACAGTAAAAACCGTAAGTTATAAATAAACAAGTAGAGAAAAGTAATACCTAATATGTTTTATTAAGTTGTAAATTCTAATACAAGATGAAATGAAAATCCTTACTTACAAAATTGGCTACTTCACAATCTAGTGATAATGCCGCTAGCAACTTTATGCTGATTACTGTTGTCTCATCAAATTCCTTCCCTCAATCAATCTCATGTAAGTCTATTTTTATAGATGATACAGTAAACAAATTTTAAATATCACTCGATAACAAAAACAAAAACTTTGTTAAACCTTTAGAGTCAAAATCAATAACTTATATTGCTGAATTGAAACGCTGTAGAAAAATGTTTGACTGATTTATTAATTTTGCTATTAGTGAACCAAAGTCTTAATAGTCCTGAAAAAAGAGTTGAGAATAAAACCAAATAAATCATTACACGATGCAAATCTATTTTAAGGTCTCCGGTCATTAAAACAGATTCATTTTGGATTTAGAAACTTTAGGATTTTAGAAGAATATTTAATGCATTCATAATTTATTACTATCAGAGGCGGTACCTGACCTTCTAAATGTAAATGAATGCAAATTAATGATTTATGAAATTAAATTCAATATATTTAGACAAGAGCATATTTGCAAGCCTGTTTTTAAGCCAAAAATTTTTTGTTCAACATTGATATTTGAAAATAATTTTTGGAATTCTGTGTATTTTATTTTTGGAAACTTTTTTGAATATTGCTTGCGGTATGTCGCGAATAATGGGAACAATATTGGGCTTCAAGTCATCACTTATTGCTGGATGATTGATATAAGTGCAATAACGTGGATCTACTGGATATAGTTGATTCTTGTCCAATCGCACGACTTGGTGGCCAATTGACAGAGATCAACGAATCGAAACCAATTGTTGTCACATTTTGAATTTAATGGTTGACATGGAAATCATTCCTGTTAAACCACATCTTCCTTCAATGAATGCCATAAATATTCTCAAATAAACAGCAATGATCATGGGTTGGTCACGATCTCTATACGAAATAAGGTCCAACGATTGCACCAGCATATAAATCGCACCGAACGTTACATTTTTCTGGATCTAATGGAATGTGTAGAGTGTATTGTGTATTGGTGTTACTGCATATGTGGCCAAAAATTAGCCTCATCACTGAACACAATGTTATATTTAAAAGTGTGCTATTTGATTCGTTATTTAAAGTCAGTCTGGATAATTTTGTAGTATTGTTCAATTGTGAATATGAATTCATGATATTTCGCCAGATTATACTCTTGGTAAGTGGGAAAAAGTTACAAGACGGAGATGATGAAATATGCTATTCAATTTGTAAACAAATACTTGTTTACACCGTCGACTTATAAATCTTTATAATTATCAAAATTTCATATATCAAAAAATAAAAACTAACTTTTAAAAAGTACCAAAATTAAGAAACAAAATTACTGCTTTAAAATTATATTTTTCTCTTCTTTCGCAGATGACAGTAGCATATGAAATTAATTTTCGTTTCACAATAGACCAAGCCTTCGGGAAATTGTGGCAGTGGGAAAGTACATGCACGATACCCTTAATTGCAGCCTTTTGGTAATCTCCGAATGGGGCCTTGCAAAAAGGATTTAGTGTAAAGCTCATAAAACCCAGTGCTGTGTGGTTTCGCACAGGCGTACGGCTGAAGAAGCTATCTCATCTGTAATTATGGGTGATATATACACTAAGGAATCAGAAGCTATCACTGTTTTATAGTTACTACAACGGAATGTGCTGTTATGAAATCTAAGAACTGGTTCCAGAAAACCGTAATTTCGTACGCGTAATGCGCTCTGCATCAAGAGCGCATTCCTTTGTGGTCGTTTGTCCAGTGAATCGCACTACGCATTACAGAGATAATTAGTTTTTTAGCCGAACAGTTCATATATGGAATAAACTCCCTGCAGAAGTCTTTCCTGCTACTTTCAATGTGCAATGATTCAAATCAAATGTCCACAAGTACTACTCCCTCTATCCCTCTTCCATCATCCTAATTTTCTAGTTCTGGCACAATGCATTGCATAAGTAGGGGTCATAATGGTCCTAATAAAAAAATCTTTCTATGCAGCGTTAGTATCATTAACATTTATTTCGTATTTAAAAATGTTATTTTTGTAGCTTCAGTTTATATTTCGTTGGATAAAGTAACATCTTGGTTCTGATATAAATTAAATATGACCGATATAATATTTTATTGACTCTTGACAATTTATGTTTCTGTTAAAATGCTTTAGGGTATCTGGTTTGGCCCATATGAATTAATTATTTAATCCTAGGAGAGTTACCTACTAATTAAAATTTTCTTTACAAATTCCTTAATTATGTAATATTGTAACTAAGTAAATGAAAAGTTGTATAAAGTTTATAATAAGAAGCGAGATATAGTAGATTCTTGGCGCTTTTTTTTCTTTGGAACAAAAAAAAAATATTAAAAGAAAATGACGTTTAAATGTTTATTGAAACAAAAATCATATTGTTACGTAAAATATCATTTTAGAAATATATATTCTAGATTTCTACATATACAACAAACACACATGCTTTAAAAAACCTTGTTTCGATTCTGTAAATTTCAAAACAATTCGCGCAAAGCAATAGATAGTTACTAGATGCTTGTTGTTTTGTTAGAAAAATATTTAAAATATGTCTAAAAATTAAATGTTTTATTCGCTAAAACTAAAAGAGATCTAAATTTATACACTAAGTTTTCAACAGTGTCAAGTATTTAAAGTTGTTCCTTCAGCTTTGAATGCACTATTTCTGCTATTTTATTAAATTGAAAACTGTTGCGTTAACTAGGTATTAAGATATTAACTTATACTTTTAGCACTTACCAAATTTGTTTAGAGATAATGGCAGTATTTATCATGTTGATGGAGAATTGTATGTTGATTGATGATTTTTCAATGGGTTAATTTTGCTTTTCTTTAGCTTTTTACTTAAGGATAATTATACTTATACTTAGGTATTATCCAATTTAAAAAATTTGGCTTAATTTAATGCAAAATTTTAGGAAAATTTAGTTAAATTTCAAAAAAATACTCGTTTATTAAAGCAATTTAATGGGAAAAATAATTATCATTTATGTAGTTAACTTTATTAGCTTAAGTATGTTTTTCGTATTTTATTTAAAAAAAAGCATTTATTATTTTTTTTTTCTTTTATTGAATACATAAAATAATTATAATAATTTTGATTGGTTTTTATTATTTAATATATGTACATATGTATATGGATGGTACTTTCGTTGCAACTTAATTTTTTAGTCTACAAATACTCTAATTATGAAACTCCTAAATGTATGCTTTAGTTTTTGTTTTAATTGTTATATATTGTAATTTTGTAGTTATTTGCTTAAGCGACTATACTCACAACTCAGGCAGTCTGATTTTTTATTAAATTAATAATTTGCTACTATTTGCATTTTAACACAGAGCAACAAAAAATATGCCTGCAAAAATGCCAACATTTAAAACATGACTTGGAAGAAACGTTTTTTTATGAGCACCTTAAAATCAAATACATTTTTAAATAAATTTCTTGGAATAGGGAATAAATAAATAATTTGTATGTATTTAGTTATGCCCTATTCGTTACTCATATAAGGCTTATTAAACCTTGAAAAAAAAATTGTTTCATATTTCTGTTAAAAAAATCTGCATTCGTTAAGGAAAGCACATATGAGTCAGTTGACTTAAATATCTATTTTACAGTTTTAGAGGCTAAAATATGTTGTGATACGAATAAAATTTCGGTTGTTGAGCTATGTTTTCATATCTCCTCAAACTGAATTGGGAAAAAAGCAAATTATAATTTAATTTAAGCTTAAATGCCATAATTACAAGTATGACCTATTTTTAAGTTTTTATTACGATTTAAATTAATTTAAAAACTAAAGTTTCTAAATGAAATAAAATATGCAATTCTGAGTTTGCATTCAGCGATAAAGCATAATATAAATCTCAACATTTTAAGAAACATTACTTAGCTTACCCTGTATAAAAGAAGATGACTAAAATATTTCCATGTGAGAAATATCGTTCTTAAGTTACGGAAAAAAGACACAGGATCGAATGTTGCTCGAGATGAAGGAAGACAAAGATGATACTTGGTTATAGTCACAGTAAGATGATCTATATTACTGCCCTCGAGTAGGTACAAAACAGCTTTAGTTTAGCTGAAAATCGAGAAAGCTGATATTTGTCGAGTGTGAAAACCTCAAAATATGCTGGCATTAGAATGAGTATCCCGAAAAGTAACACATTAAGGGGCGTTAGAATTAAGAAAATGCTTGTAATTAGTCGAATCCCTTATATAAAAAAGCCAACAATTCTCGGCAAATGACCAGCAGTCATTAGTTTGAAAAAGTTAGTTGAGTTTGCTCGAGACTTGGTGGTAAGCGAGACGAGATTTTTTAATTTAAAAAAAATAATGCATTTTTAATTTCCCTGCTTTTCAAGTGTTAAAATAAATGACTTCACGCACAAACATAAATAAAAATAATGCCTTTTCGGCATTCAAAGTGTACGGACGTGTTCTTAGTTAGCTAAGAGTTTTGAATCAATATATTTTTTAATAAAAAAATAAATAGTATGTCAAATTAGAAGAAACAATTTTTGTATTCAACGGGCTTTTGCCGGTATTTGTGATGGCGATATGAAGACTTCGTGGCCAAATAATCCTTCACTAGTGGTTCTTATACTGTTAGTGGAGTAACCTAAAAATCAAACAAACAAACAAACAAAAATAAAAAATCCATTTTAGGGAAATTTATAATCTTCTGTATATTTTCTTCAAAAAGGTTATGTGGGTTATAACGTGCACTTAAGACGAAATTTTTCAATATTTATCTTTTAGCAATTTTTATAAATATTACAACTCCTTCCTTAAATCCAAAAATAAAGTGATTAAAATTAATGAAAAGCTGTGCCAGTAAAAAGAAAATCAGTTATATAAGTCTAATGCCGCCTGGAAAATTCAACAGGTTTATATTTCTAAACACCTGAGAACCAGCTGTTAAGAAAAAAAGAAAGCATTGAAGTTTTCTGCTTAAAATTTGAACTCTTGTCTAGAAAGCCTAAGTAGTGACTTCGTTGATTATTAGTGATGTTATTAAAGGTCTCATTTTTAGAAATTCATATTAAAAACAAATTAAGTAATAAATGTTCCGGTGCAAATACACAGATAATTTTAAAACAGTTATTTAACCTGAAACAAAAAACAGTTAGCCTGTGTTGTTATTTTAATCAGTGGTTAAACTGTATTTAATTACTGCATAATTTCTAATTACACATTTAAATAATTTAGTTAAAAATAATTTCATTTCTAAACATGTGTTTGCATGTGTATGTGTTCATGACCGTTATAAACAATTAAAATTATTGTATTTAAATCAAATTTAATTAAACACCATTTTTTGTAGCCAAAATTTGTTAGTTTTATAATTTACAAGTATATTTTCTAATCTAAATATTTATGCACTTATTGTCTATATTTAAATGTTAAATTTAATATAAATAATTAAGAACTTGGTTTTTTTGTGGAATAAATAAATTAATAATTAAAATATTTAGCCTTAGATTTAGTTATATGAGTAATTGTGTGTAATGGGATATAAAAAATGTTTCTATGTATAAAAAATATGACTGTGGATGTCTGTCTGTCTGTCTGTCTCTCTCACTGTGTGTGCATGTGTTTTTATTATTATTATATGTCCACAGTATGTTTTGTTATATAAACGGATGGATATTTGATAAATATGTCACTTCCCTTTCTTCTTTCCATAATTTACAACTTATAAATATTTTAGCAATTAGTAGTTGATTAAAAAATTTTCAATTATTAAAAAAATGCATTGGATTTTTTCTTAGGTTTTGATTTTCAATTACAAAGTGGTTTAATTTTTTGAAAATGTTTTCTTATTCTTGATATTTTCACTTAATATTTTTTTCGTATTGTTTAATCAATTATTTTTTTTTTTCTTATTTGTCTTTTGTACTCTCGGTCAAAAATGCATTTTACAGGGTGCTTTTTGGGGGGATATACTTAGTAATTGTTTTTGAAATGAAATTTTGTTTTTTCTTCTATATAGAAATATTTAAAGGCGGGTTTAACTGAAAGGGGGTGATTTGTTATTATAGTAGTTATATTTTTTTCAATTATTTTATAATACACAGCTTTTAATTATTTTATTTAAAAATATCACTACTCGTATACTAGCTCTTATATTATATTCTATCTATTATTGTATACATACTTTCATTAAACGTATACTACTACTGTTAGATATTTAAAGCTTTTTTAATACTTTATGAATATTTTAGATTTTCTTTAGTCTAACTAGTTTCTTTTTGTTTAGTATTTTAAGGTAAGTATTAATTTCTTTTATAACTATTATAATTGTCATAGTCATATTAGTTTTTCGTTTTTTCCATTTACTAAGTATGTAGTCTCATTTGGTTACTGGTTAGAATAATCGCTTCTTATAGTTGTCCTATAATTTTTAGTTTAAATTATAATTTTTTAATTGATTTACTTTAAAATTTTAAATTTAAAAAAGATCACAATTTTATGCTTGCATAGTTCAGTTACTTAACTTTCAAGAAAAAATTTCAATAATTAATATTTTTTTAAATCTTATTTCTATTCCGTCAATCCGCAGTTAGAAAAAATAAGAAAATTATTAAAGGTTATAATATTATTAATTAATTTTAATCGTGCTTGATTCCTTAAAAAATATAAAAAAAAAATAAAATCATATCCATATGGCCATTTTGTTACTAAAGTTAATAAATGTTAAAAATATACCAAAGAATTAATTTTCATATTGATGTATTTGCATGTGCACATTTCCTATTTGTTTACAATTTTTATTTTTCATTAAATCTTTCATTTGCAAATGAATGGTTTGCAAAGGTTTCCCTTATGTAGAAAAATAGAAGAATAAATAAAAATAGTTACTGAATGTTCGCTGTTTTTTTTTCGAGTTTTTATTGTCATTTTGCCGTGTTGATTTAATGGAGTTCTCATTTAATAAATTTGGCTTCTAATATAAGACTCTTAAGTTTATTATACAAAATTTGGATAAAATCCATCAATGTGCAGTAGCAAAATGGCCATATGCATATTAAGTATAAATATTTTATGATAAATAATAAATATTTTGTGATAAGTAATAAATATTTTATAGGAATATCATGAAATATTTATTTTTTTGAAGGAATCAAGCACGATTAAAGTAAATTTAGATTAAAAAGATTCCTAATAATTATTTTTTATATATTGTTATAATATTATACAAATAGAAAAACTTGTGAGAGAAGCACAAGAAATAATAAGGAATTGTGCGGCTCTATCGAAAATCTTATTTTACAAGTGTCTAGTTCATTAAATTGTTCTATTTTAATTTACGAAAACTCCAATTCTAAAAGATTAAGGTCCGTTTTTTTTTTATTAATAAATTACTGTTTTTAAATTAGGCTTAAGTTTGTTATTATTTGTAATTAATTGTAAAGAGAAAAGTGATATTTATATATAAGAGAAATGAAAAACACTTAAATAAACTTTAGCCTATCTGAAAAATAATACATCATTTCAAAGGAAAATTTAAATAAAGAATATAATTTAAACATCAAAAAGAATCCGAAAGGAACGCCGAGTACATAAAAAAATATTTTATTGCATAGCCAATTGAAAAATATATAACTGTGATGTTTTTGCTTCGGAATAGTTAAGTAATAATGATACAAGCAGTGATGAGAGCCGCAATACGTTGGCCGATTTACTTAAATTAATCTCTTGGGCGGTTCAAATTATGAAAACTTGTAATCTCATCAAATCAAGTTTATAACTCCCAATTTAAGACAAGCTCACCAGCCTTTCAATTCTGAGTCGTAGCTTTAGGTTTGGCCATTAAATTGTCTTTTAAATTAATTATAATCGCATTTAGTTTCCGACATGATTTACTTAAACTGGAACTAAAAAATTTACTATCTGTTAAGGCGACTGATATCCGAAATAAGGAAGGTAACCAGATAAATTTCATGTGCTAGCAACTATTTTGACGTATACCGAAACCGTAGAAAGTCTCTCAAGTTTTAATTTCTTCCACAGGAATTAAAAGGGTAACTTTCTGAGATACTCTACAAGAAGCTCATTAAGAGTCCTAGTTCAGTGCTTGCCGATGTAGACAGATTCTCTAAATGCTAAATCCAATAATATTCATTTGCTTACTTGCCATTTGCTTCCTTTACAAAAACTTCTCTAGTTGCTGTATATAATCGTATAATGACAAAATTTATAGCCATCAATGAAATAAATTTTGTGATTCAGCTACGATTGTCAATATCATTAAAATGCGTTATTTAGGTATTGCTATTTTTATTAAAGGAATTCCCTTTGACAGTTCGGTAAAGACTGGCAAACAAAAAATTACAATCGATTTTTACTGCCGTAAGATCTGAACCATATTTTTGCTGTGATTTGTTGATCGTAAAAAAATCTGCAATAGCATTTAATTATCACATCTAATTATCAGATTCATATATTACGAATATGGTATCATTGGGCCTAACTGTTTCGAAAATGAGTTTCTTTTTCGTTAATTATTTTTTTTTTATAAACTGCAACATTGTGTCAGACAAGATGATGCTTGTAAAGCAGCAGCAGACATTTAGCGGTAATCTTAATTAAAATCCTAAACAACTTGATTTTCAACAATTTAATTTATTTTAATCACATACTACTAAAACCACAAGCGACACACTTTTAATATTCTTGCTAGAAATCTGTTACCCGAAAAATGAAAATTTGATTTGCTTATGAATACTGATCGATTAAAAAAGGAAGTTTTATATAAGTGGTCTAAAATTGTTAAAAAATTATCGAAAAATTTTTGGACACATTTTCTTTAGAATTCGCATTAAAATTTTTGAATATCAGATTTTTATACTTTTTAATATTATAAATCTTTAGATCATTAAAGCTTCATTTGATACGTGTTACAGAGTAACTAAATGGAGTCAATTGTCCCTCTTCTATTATAATGCCGTGCTGAAGTGACAGGTCCAGGAAGGAACCAGTTTTATAACTTCTCCCTTTAGGTATGTTTTTATACTCGATTTTTCGTTAAGCAATTTTCTTTGCCTTTTTCTTTTTTTTGTAAAAAATCAAAAATATTTAAATGTTAATTTAAATACAACCTCATAAATACATTTATTAAGAAAAATAACCTCAATATAATTATTTGCGTATTCTTGTGTTAAGTTTATATTTTTTTTATTAAAAAAATATATTTGAATATTTTTTATCATAACATTCTTAGCAAATATTTATTTGCTTGCCTAAAAAAGTCATGGGTTAAAAAAAATCACGTCTTCTTTTTTTTTGGCCATTTAAGTTTAATTAATATTTATATGATATGGAAGATTTTCTCAAGAAAAAACAACAACTACATATTTCTTACAACTACAATATGATTTTATAATAAATTGTACCCAGAATTAGTTTAAGTATTTTTTTTATATTTATGCTAGGAGTTTACTGTCTGTCTTTTTGTTTAAAAAAAGCTCTGTAATATTTTTTATTAATTTCTAATATACTTCTAACATAGGAATTATAATTAGTAATAGGAATTATAATACTCTAAATTTTATATTTAAAGTCTAAATTCATAAGAAATCTACGTATACAAGTTTTGTTTAGTTTTAAAGAATTTATTGTATTGTGTTAATTTTAATTTATTTTAATTTTTAATTTGTTAAATAAAAAATAATTTAAACAGTGTTGTATGTTGTTAAATATATTTTTTTAATTATTATTTTATTATTTTTTTTAATTTTGTTTATTAATAAAACCACTAATTTGGCGTTTTATCTTACACTGTGACATATTAGTTTTATTTTCAAAATCTTTATTTAAAAAAATTTTTCTTTCAAAATTTCAACTGCAACAAAACTAAAAATTTTCCTCTAAAGTCTCTAGACGTGTTTTGTGTTATTGTAAGCTGTAGGCTGTTAAAAAATTTTACACTTTTAAAACTAACTAAAATGATTTTTAGTTTTAAATAAAATTTTTAAAACTTCTTCAGCTTTTAAACTATTTAAACTACTTTTCAAATTCAGTTGGGATTAAGTCCATTTTTATTTATTTCGAAACTAGTTAACATACGACTATACTTAACGTTAAACATATAACTTTCTTCGTCTTAAGACCATTATCATAATAATATATATCAACTTATGAAAAAAATGTGTTAAAAAAAAATATATACAAAATTTCTCGAAAAATAAGTTTTGTAATGTTCAATTTTATGATGATTAAATTTATTAATTTTTAAGTAAAAAATTTAAATTTTTTCAAAAATTTTTTTTCTTATAGTGTTACTTATAGTCTTATAATGTTACACTATTAGTGTACTTTACAATTCCAACTAGATTAGAATAAAACTACTTCTTAATATATCTTAAGTTTAATAAATTTTAAGATAAATACGATTATTATTTAACTGGATATTAAAAATGTTTAAAACCAAAGTAATTTTGCTGGAACTTTGTTTCATTTATTGAGTGACCATTTAAAATCTTTCTAGTCTTAAAAGCACCAATACACATGCATCACATTGTCTATTTCAAATTAAATAAGTCACTTCAAGAATACTGCAGTAGAAAAACAGTCACGAAATTTAATTTAATTTTTAGAACTTTTTAGCACTTTTTATAGAAAACATGCACAAAGTATAATTTAATATATAATTTTTTTAACAGAATTTAATAAAATCTTAACTAAAGGAAGATAAAAAAATTTAGATAAACAAAATTATTAATTAGGCTTCTATTTAATATGGCTCTAAGCAATATTTTTTCTACATAAAAAAACTTTATATATTTTCAAGATATAATTTAAACAAAATAGTTGCTCAATATGTAATATTATCGTGCAATATCATGTTGAGTATGTTTATCGTTGGAAACAAAATTGTAACTTTACGCCAGGCCACAGAACTACAAGCAGGTGTGTTATAAATGATGATACCTTGGAGGAGATCAATTAATAGTAATTATGCAGTACCAAATTTAATAAATAAGGTCAACAACAATATCAGATGATTAAAAAAACTTGCATAAAGAGTTTGGTAAAACCCAAAAAAAAAAAAAAAATAATTAATTTTTAGCGGTTTTCAAAATATACAACATTCTATTATATAATTAAAAAAAAAAACTATTCCTGAATAAACCTCCTACATCATCAGTAAAGAAAAGACTTAGGAGTTTCTTGTGATAGATGACCACTTTCTATGGCACTAAAATTTAACAAATATTTTGCATTTCATTTCAAGGTCATTTTTTATCTGCGGTTAATATGTGCCTTTTAAAAACTTTAGAAAGCACTTTTGAAGTAATGAGTAACTTTTTAATGGTTACTTAAAATATTGAAGTACTTAGTAAAATTCTGCTGTTTCACTTTTAGTATCAGTAAAATTTGCAAATTATTGAATTGTTTTTTTTTTTTTAATAAGCAGTAAAAAGTTACTGGTAATGTAAATATAAATTGCAGTGCCAGTAAGAATTTACTGGTAATGCGTACTTAATTTATTTATCAGTAGTAATTAACAAAACTTTACTGGTTAGTGCCAGTTTACATTGGACAATTCTTGTCGCTGCAATTTTTCTCTTTTCTTCTTAAAAATCGCATTTGCTTCTACATTGTACAATTTTTATTGCAGCAATTTTTATAGATGTACACACGTATGTATGCATGTGCTAACTTAATGTTTGAAAAAGAATGAGGAGACGAAACGAATTGCAAGAGTACACGCATATGTTTACCACCTTTAATTCTTCTCTCTCTTCTCGCCTACAAACTAAGAATTGCAGCGACAAAAATTGTCTAATGTAAACTTGCACTTACTAAAGTTATAAATGGAGTTAAAGTATAATCAAATGGGCACAGTCCAAATTTATTCAAAACTGTTAAAGAATTTTAGGAGAATTAGAAGTTAAAATTACATTTAAATGCAGGTTATTTGGGAGTCACGGACGGACATACGGAAAGATGAACAGACGAACATCGCTCAATCGACTTAGCTTTGCATAAGAAGTCAGAATATATATTTATTTTATGGGGTCGGAGATAGATGTTGTAGAAATTGCACACGGAATGCCAAACTTAGTTATACCACTTTTCAACTTTTTGTGGTGAAGGGTAAAAAATAGGGACATTGCTTTTTTAGCCAAACACCACAGAAATGGTAACAGACATTGTGTAAAAGCAAATAAAAAAGAAATCGTTTAGATAAACGTTTCACATAAAGACATAAACTTTTGAAAATTTTTTAATCATTTTGCACATAAGCAAAATCAAAACAAATAATCTTTAAATGACAGAGAGCACAAATGGCTTTTCATACATCTTCTTACTTTGATTGCCAATATAATTCACAACTATAACATGCAAATCAATCACCAAACGATTGCGATACGGTTTCCTCAAAACTTTTTAATTTTGTTACCACTGCTTATGTTCTGATGAATAAAAATAATATAAAGCTAAACGACATAAGTCCTCCCCTTCCGTATATTTTTGGTTTTGTTTAACTTACTGCAAAGAGCAAAATAAACCGAAAAGAAACGTTTTGTTTTTTCGTACCCACTTTGGCAAAAATAATGACAGCAAGTAAGTGCAGCATGTCAATTAAACTTAATTTAACATTCAGCAAATAATTTCTCGCAGTGAATAGTTAATTGCTAAGCTCCCAGTTACGGGAAAGATAGTTTTAGGAAATGGCCAGCTTAGATTTTTCGTAAAAAAAAAGCTGCACGATTTGAAAATATGCCGTGTTTCCGACACTTGTTATTTCTTTCGAGTAAATGTCGTCACCAGTTTAGCTTCAGTTTTTATGTTTTTTATTTGAGTTATAATAATTGTCTCTATAACTTCTTTAAAAGTAACAATGTTTTTGAGACTGTAAAATGGCTGTGAAACTGTGTAGATTTAAAGTTTAAGAATGTGTGGTCGATAGATAAAAGTTTAAACCAATTTCGGTGCAGAAATCCAGAATGTGAAATTATATTTCATGAAGAGTAATAGGGTATTAAGTATTAAACATTATCCGGTCATATACTTGTAATAATTTATAAATAGTTTATCTAATATGTTAAGATAATTCATGCACAAAGAATATAGTTTTTAATGGGATACTGATACAGTTTTTTTATTTGTTGTCTAAATATTTGTTATATTTGGTATTTCTAAATATATTTCCAAGTCTGTCTTTTAAATTTTTTTTATAAGCATTGATCAGTTGTAACAAAAACTCTACAAATAATATACATTTTTCCCCATCGTCTTTGGGGTTGTATATAATTCAGCTTATGGTTTGTTTGAGGCGTGAAATAGATCTGATGATATAATTAAATATCGAATTAAATCAGCATTTGTATCTTCATTTTACTAAACTGTCTGAAGCTTCTAATACTTCTTCAGATATTTTACCTGTAATAAAAAGTACGAATTAGTAAATTGAATTCTACATGTTATTGTAAAGATTCTAAATGCCAATTGAATTAAAATTTTGTGTAGTCTGCTAAGCATGTTGTGACAGTCATATTGTATCCATATAAAATGCATTATATGTGTGATTGTAAGTACTTTCTCTCATTTAAAAATATGTAGAAGGGAAAATCAAATGCTGTTCTGTATTTATTCCAAAAAGTAATCTGTGTTCCTTAATCCGGATTTGATTTCCTCAATTCTAATTTTAATGCCGTAAAATGCTTCTAAAATACATATTTTTTTTCTCATTAGGTAGTTGTAAAATAAGAGCAGTTTAGCGTTTGAAGTCAGTAACTGCAGGTATCTCTGTTGGAAGTTTGGTTTTAACAAATTTCATTTCTTTCTGTAAAAGCAGTATATCACCAAAGTAGTTTATTTTTTTTAGCAGATTTTTTTCTAAAGGAAGCCGCCTTTATAGAAATCGTCACATTATTATCTCGTATCAGGCAAAACTCAGTAGCAGTTACTTTTGAACTAAAAAAAAAATTAACGAGTTTTTAAAGTTAAAACTTACTGAACTAAATTATCTTAACAGTTGATTAGTTTTTTTTTCTTTATTTTCTCTTTTAACAGTTATAACTCTGCTTCATTGTTTGTAAAAAGTGTTAACTGAGAAAAGAAAAAGCTAAATAAAATTAAAATATAGAAAAAGGATTACTGTTGAAGCATCTCTAGTTTTTAGTAGGGGCTTTTATAGGAACACGGTCAAGTTCTTGAACCATATAAATTACGAACGGGGTTGGAGGAGGTCTGTGCTATGTGATATTGCAAATCATTCATTATTCGAGGAGGGAAGTGGTGAATTAGCATTAGTATTCATGCTTAAGATTATTAAGTTTTTTGTACAAAAAAAAAAAAATATTAATTCTAAGGTTGCAAGTACAATATGGGATTATAAAAATTAAATTAATTTTAAATTTCCTAAAGTGCTAATAAATAAATTAGTAAAATTTCATGTCCACAGTAGAGCTAAATTTAAGAAAAAATCGAGTATTTACCCCTTTAGACGAAAACCTGAATAAGCGTCAAAAAGGCTGTCATAACATTTCACAGATTATTATTAGTATAATAAAATGCAAAACTTTTACAATTTTTTTAATTGCTTCTTGTATAAAAACTTAAAACTATCAAGTAAACAGTTTCAAGAAATCTATCGCAATACTTAGTGTTGAGACTAGACTGACAAAATTGGTTCGTAATAATTTGGTACTTGATTTATTTTAAAAGTTAAAACTGTTCATCGATCTTACATTTCTATTCAATTAATTAAATCCAGCTAGTCTTGGTTACTTAGCAGGTCATATCTTTGTAAATTTCTTGTCGACAGCTAAAATTTTAAAACAGCCGGATAGGACACCTTTTTAAGAAAAATCCAAAGAATTTAAATTTAAATTTTTGTTTTCGTTTATATTATTAGAAGTACGTTGCATTTTCGCTGTTAATTTATACGTTACATTATTAGTAAAGTGGATATTACTTTCTGGTAAACATTTGTCAGGCGCAGAAACGTGCTTAAAATATAGGGGATAGAGTTAAAATCGGTGCTCGGTGGCTAGAATCACATTAATGAGCTCGAATACTTAACAGATACCTAAAACTACGAAAAGAATTACAAAGGGACGATTTGGAACGTTTTAGTTCCAACCGAATAGAGAAAAACTGTGAAAAGAAGTTTTTCAACTGTTAACAAAGACACTGCAAGCTATAAGTTTCAGGCAATCAAAAATCTAAAAAGGCTGAGTCCTATTAGTTTCTTCTATCATTTCTAAACTTCTAAGTTTTAAATCAATTGTGCACCGTAACTAAAATTATCGGGGTCTAATCAACTAAAGTAAATAAAGTTAATGCAAAATTTTTCAAAATTAAGAACTTGGGCGTGAAAAGAACTAATAACTGTAAATTATAAAAAGCAACGCAGGAAGCGTTTGAAAAATGCTCACTCACTATACATTAACTTAATTTGTATAACAATTTAATCGTAATTGTAATAATGAAAACCGAGAAAATTACAGTGGTTTTTGCAGTTTACTAATACTTCACCTCAGGTTAGTTTTTAAATTATTGTTTAGTTCAATAATTTTAAACACAATTTTTTACGGATTAAATGACGCAAAACATATATTTTCTAAAGTAGGAATTAAGGTTTTTTTCCTTATTTTAAGATAATTTTATAATAATAAGAGGAACCTCTCATTACTTAGTGCTAATGTTTATTTCGCAAAGTAATTACCCCAACTAGTGAAGAAACCGCTTTGATATTTAATTAAATATTTTAATTTTAAATTTTGTTCGACACAAAAATAGACTACTGTTTTTTTTTTTGTTTCTAAATATACTTTATAAAAAATTCATATGTTAAAGCTAAATGAGGTTTAATGGACACAGTAAAATAATCTATAGGATACATTTTTGGCCCCTCCTAAATCCGTTTCCTATATAAGATACTGTTAATATATTTTTTATTTGTACAAATTAAATAATTAAAACAAATACCGTTTGCCTGCAGGTGAATTACTAATAAAAATATATTAAATAATCTATTAAAACCAATCAAAATTTTATGTAAAAATATTAAATTAAAATATTTAAATTTATATTTTAATGTATTCAATAATTTAATGTTGTTTAAAAATACTTTGTTTTCTAAATAAACAAATTTTATATTATTGTTTAAAAATAATTTACGCATAGTTTTATCTAAACATACATAAGCGTTATTAAATGTTAAGGGGGGAAATAATATATTTTTTTTTTACTTTTAATTTAAAGGGAGTTCATTCATCTTAAACCAATTTATTCTTTTAAGGAAATTGGTTAAATTTTTATATTTCTTGCTTTACATTTAGGATTTCTTTTATTTTAAGGAACCATGTTGATTGAAGTTGCTTTTGTTGATTGAAGAAATTACTCGATCTTCTTGGTTTGGGCCAACAACATTTTGGTAGTAATACTTAAATTTCTTGTTTGCTATTTTTTTTTTTTTTGGTTTAAGTAAAATTTATTGTTGAATGTTGTGTTCAATATTTTTTTTTTGTGTTTGATTATCATTTTGTTTGAAGGGGGAGAAGAGAGTGTAAACCTTACCTAGGCGGCGTGGGTGGTGGTGGCGGTGTATATGGCGGTGGTCTTTCATCTCGTTCTAAATTTCGTGGTTTAGGTGTGGTGTGTAAATCGAGGGCATAATTGTTAAGCGGCGATTCAGGTGGACCCATTTTTGTGGGCGGACCATGAAATATTGCATACGGGTTACTGAAGAAACTATGCGAAGTGGTCATCATGGCTTTTAAATAACGATATTGTTAGTAATAAGCTAAAAAGAAAGAAAAAAGATAAATAATGTTAATTGTGTCATTGTTATCAATTATACATTAAAAAATTAAGATTTTTAAAATTAAGATTTTTTTACACCTGAAATAAAAAAAAAATTGTATTTATCAGGCATGTTGTGAAATCAGCACGAAATTTTCACTTCAAATTTTTCAAAGCATTGTTTTTGTAAAAAATAATTTTATAGCATCAATGCTTTGAAAACTTTGAAGTAAAAATTTCGTGTGGAATTCAGAACATGCCTGTATGTTTACAAAAACACAGCAATCACTCTGTAGTTAATTTCAGTGATTAAAAATGCTTGACTAATTTCAATGCATATGTAGTTGCTTAACTGTTGCTCTGGAAAAATGTGCAGCAAAAGCAAACAGCAAATGCAAAAAAAAGAAACGCATTTGCTTTAGCTGACTATGTGTTTCTTTCTGCAGCAAAGCAATCAGTAAAGCAATTAATTTAAAAATGTTTGTTGTTGCTAGAGCAATCAGTTGTTCTTTATTGTTATTTTCGCTATTGCTTAACTCTTTACTATAAAGTTATGGCTAACTACGATTGCTGTTTCTTGCTGTAACTCAATGCTTTTCAGCCCTTTTAACATTTAAAACGTATTTTTGTATTTATTACTTACAATACGTTAGAAAATACATACACAGTAAGAAAATAAATACATACAATACAAATACAAACGTTTTTTTTTAAATGGTGTTTTTTTTTTTCTTAAAAAGCAGCAGCAAACAAGACACAAACATCAAAAATATTTCTTTTGCAACAGCAAACTTTTCAAAATAAATGCGTTGCTGGTTGCTTTGCTGCAGAAAGAGACACATAGTCAGCTGCAGCAAATGAGTTTCTTTCTTTTTTTTTGCATATGCTTTTTGTTGTTGCTTCGTTTATAATGATATATTTTGTAAATGCTGAATTTTTATTTGCTGAAAAACATGCAAGCAAAGCAAAGATTTTAGTGCTGTTGCTATTTTTAAGCAAGCAAAATTGCTGATTATTTTTAATTTTTTCTTCTTATATTTTTCATTAAATCATTCAAATACATATGAATGGTTTCCAAAGAAAGCCTGAATATTTGCTGTGATTTTTTATAAAACATTTATGAGTTGTTTTTTGTCGAATTTTTGCTTTATTGATTCAATATAATTCTCATTTAATCAATTTGGCTTTTACATACGACTTTTAGGTTTTCTATAAAAAATTTTGGTGCAAACCACTTATGAGCAGTAGCGAAATGGCCCCGCATTAATACATTTTATTTTGTATAATTCTTATTAAATAATAAATATCTAATAAAAATATCATATTTATATATGAAGGAATAAAACACTATTAAAGTAAATTAACATAAAAAAGTTCCGAATAATATATTTTCACATTGATATTCAAAATATTTTAATAATTACTATTTGGTCTAAAGAAAATTTCTTACCAGCAAAAATATTTATTATTGTAAAATTAAATTATAATTACAAATTTACTAGAAAAATTTTCAAAGTAATTAAATAACAAAATTAAAATTTTCATTAAAATATTTGTTGTGCATTTAATGCAGGTTGCTGTTACTCGAGACGGTTGCAGACCATGTATTCACCACTAATTAACTTTTATCTTTTATATTTTTTATATGCTGTTTAAAATCGTATATCGTATACGGATGGGCATTTCCATGGCACCGTACGTGACGTTTGAACTCCTCTAAAAGTGAATAGCCATAAAGACTTCAACATTGCATGTTCTTCCCCTTTAACTTTTATTGAAAAGAGTTTCAAGGGTATTTAATTTCTTTTCGCGTGGTCAAAATTTTCATGGAGTTGAAAATTACTACTCTGGTGGGATATCCCGTAGGCTTTAATGTTTTTTTTATACCATTTGTTATAGCGGACATTTTATGAAAACGCTTACATCAAGGGGACACCCTTTAATTTTAATTTTATTTTATTATTTTTTCGTCTTTCTAGCTATAACGGTTCTTCAACCATTTCTAATAAAGCTTTACATTATTAATTGATTATTAAAATAGCACAATGTAAAACTGAAACTGTTACCTGCAAAACTCATACAAAATGCAATTTATTAACAACTCTATTTGTTTTATATATTCGATTCTCTTTTTTGCATATTGTTGCATTCATATACACGAGATAAATTTACGATATAAATCCTATTCATACTTAATTTTTGTTGGCTAAAAGAAAAGTAAAGGAAAATCGTATTTTATGCGAATACATGACACCCTAAAATTGTTAAAGTGTTCTATATTGTGCACTTCAAAGCAAGTTAGCTGTAAATTAAATTTTTCATGAAAAAGTTTTCAAACTCGTTCCAATTGCCTTGAACCCTTCAACTAATCTCTAATTCAAATTGTAGGGTACTTTCAAAGTTTGCAATAAACAAAGTAAATTCTCTATCTCACATTATTAGAATATAAAATAAAACTAATTTCCATATTTAGAATTTAACAAAAAACTATATTAAGTCGCTTCTTTTTTACATGCAAGTGTGAAATATAGTTTTTGCACTAACATAAATGCTACAGCTTATGCACACATACAAGCATTTTGTTAACAAAATAAAAAACAAAACTAAAATTAAAAGTGAAAAATTTATTACCTTTTGATTTTAATCACTTTTCCTACAAAATTCTATAAAAAGTAATGAAAAAGTTACGCTTTTTATGAAAAACTATGTTTGAATAGCAAAATGGCATCTGCGTGGCCATACCTGTGAATGGCATGGTTGGTCACTCGCTCAAATATGTGTTTGTAAATTTGTAAAGCCTAAATATAAAGTAAATTTTTCATTTATGGCAAAACGTTATGCTATCTAAGCAAGTGTTCAGTTAAATGAAAACTTATTTGCAATTTTAATATTAAACACAAATGGTATTACTGGTGTTAGTTTGATTTGGAATTCTTTAATCAAATTTGTGGAAAAAAGTCATGTTTTATTGTGTTTGAAGATGATTTTTTTTGTTCAAATATTAAATGGATGGTGGTGAATAAAAAAATAATCAAAGTATAGTTTAATTAAATCTGAAGCTGAGTTACGTTTAAAAGGTTTAAATTAAGTAAAATAAAAATGTATTAAAAATTGGCAGTAAGTAATCTCTTACAATTTCCATTAAATAAACAGAAGATGAAAATAAAATCTTATACTTGGCTGTGCTTGATCTGATTTATTCAACCTTCAATATTTTTTTTTTAAATATATGTTTTTGGTGTTTCATTAGTTTAAAAATTTAAATGTCTTTGAAACAATAAATAAACTAAAACAAACAGTTAATTTTGTTTATTTAATATACATTAAATAAATCTGACAACTGTTAGTTTAACTCACACATGAAAGGCTCCTTTATTATTTAATTTTAATTTTATTAACTTGTTACAGCGGACGCAACAAAACATGCTTTGGGTAAAATTTAAGAAATTAAAAATAAATTTTTGGAATTTTTGGCGATTTTTGTGGTGGACTTTCCATTTTTCGCATCCTTATCTTTTTAGAGAACTGTAAATTATTAATGAAAATTTGATGTTTCCATACTTGTGGCAACTTATCACTTTTTTACAAAAAATATAAATTTTTACATTAAATATTAGCCATTAATTTAATATTAATATTAATATTTTAAGTAAAATTTTGATTCAGATGTTTTTTTTATTTTCCTTTTTTACCAAAAATTTTCATGTTCAATTTTTGGCGAGAAAATTTCATGCTTCATACGAATTCAATAAATTTAAATCAAAATAGGTACTACAAGATTTTTATGGTCGTTGATGACAGTTCAACAAATTGTAAAATGACGGATCCAATATGGCGGCCAATTTGTAAAGAATCTATAGAAAACTTATTACGTGGAAGTTTTTTTGGGGCGCCGAATGCGAATCTGAAGTTATTTTTTTAACGTAAAATGTCGAATCCCATATGGCTAAAAATTTAAAAAACTTATCGAATTCGCTTAAAACTTTTATTTCTTTCTTTATTTTTATTTTTTAAAGTACAGATCTCAGTACAAGCAATGTTGTTACGGAATTCCCCATTTTTTATTTTTAACCGACTTCGAAAAAAAAGGAGGTTGTCAATTAGACTGAATGTTACTTTTTTATGTTTGTGCCTGCAGAACTTAGTCATTTGCAAACCGATTTTTAAAATTCTTGGTAATACGATAGATTGTGCTTAAGAATTGAAGGTGTTCCCATACAACAAACATATTTTTTACGTATCGTATATTATGAACTGTAAAAGGCACTTATGACTGCGTATTACGATAGCTTCCAATAACAAAAATTTATGACAAAAAAATCTAAAAATTTAAAGGTACCCCCATAATTAAATTAACTTATATAGGCCTATCTTTTGAACCGTTATAGATGGCCGTTGTAGTAACAAGTAATAATATTGAAAATTATAAATTAAAGGGTGCCCCTAATAGTTCATTTAATTTGATGTACATGGCCGTACTTTTAAACAGTTACAGACAGACCATTGAAATTTACAAAGAACCTGTATTACAAACTCCGCTATAACAAACACTATAAAATTTGGATTTGGAAACAAACAGGTGTCCCAATAATTGATGTAATTTGGTGTATGTGGCCGAACTTTTGAACCGTTATAGACAGAATGCTAAAACTAACAAGGGATATGTATTGCTAAGTCTGCTATAACGGGAGACTTATAATTTAAATTTAGAAGTTACAGGGTGTTCCCAAAATTAATGTAATAATGACCGCATTTTTTGAAGCGTTATATACAAACACCTAAATTTTAGATAGAATGTCCACTACTTTGTTTAAAATAATAAGGAGTTTAAAAATTTTAAATTATAAATTAAAGGGTTTTACAATAATTGATATAATCTGATGTTTATGGCCAAACTGTTGAACCGTTATAGACAGACGGTTATAATTTACACAGAACCTGATTGCTAAATTTACTACAACAGCAAGAATATAATTTGAATTTGGAAATTAAAGAGTTCCCCTAAAGTTGCTGTAATTTGATGTATATTACAAAACTATTGAACAGTTGAACAATTGTAAGGTTTGGAGATATAAGGGTGTCCCAATAGTTAATGTAATCTTATTTATTTAGCCATACTTTTGAACCGTTACATGCAAACAAAAGAAATCTTTTTTGAAGTCGGTTTTTGTTTGCAAGAATTACTTAGTAGGAGTTTAAGTGCCCATCAGTGGTGCACGCAAGTATTTTGAGAGGAAACTGTGCAAAATGAAAAATTTAGGAAAATAAAAAATATGTCATTTGCATGTGACTTTTTCAGACTTAGGTGTACTACATTAGGAAAATATGGTCTATTTATTTAATGGAGACACGCGGCAACCGCCGATTGACTTATTGACACTTATTACCAATAGTTTCTTTTTAATTTTAAGGAGAGGCCGTGAACTAGAACTTTTTGATACATACCTCTAGATAAAGTAAATTGTTCACTAAAATTTAAGATGCAAAGGGTGATGATGGAGGATGTACGATCCAGAAAATGCAGCAGGTGTCTAATTTTTTTTTATTTATTTGAAAAACGTCCGCTCATGTTTTCAAATAGTTTTTCTTTTTAAAAGTTTTAAAAAACTAAAATATGAAATAAACTTAAGCACAAAATCAACTTTAATTCATTAAAAATAAAAAATTAAATTTTTGTTTCCGTAATTAGTTTATTTGTCACTATGTGAGTCAAATGCACTTTTTTTCTTTTTTAACCAAAGCTTATTTTGCTCAATTTTCAGTTTTTCGTTTTACTTGATGATTTAAAAAAAATATCATTTTCAGGTTTTTTTAGAAACGAATGTTTGCTATAGGAAAATATTAGTACAAAACCTTGATCTGAAACACTTAATCTATGTGTATTTGACACTTTTACCACCTAGTGTGATGAGTGCTGAGTAAAGCAGAAAATAGGAAAGAACCCTCTAACATGTTGAGCGGCTATGTTGACTAAGCTTATTCTAATTGTTTGTAACCAAAAAGGTCATGAGTTCAAGTCCCAACGGAATAGAGGTAAATAATTGTTAATAAATACAAATAAATAAAACACGAAAATTTAGACAGACACTACCAGGTTTCGATATTCTTGAAATTTTTACAACAGTTTCTGAATATTAAATTTCAGTTCTAAATTCATCAAAAATGATTTGTGTTTTAATATTTTTTTTTTTAAATTATTGAACCGTATATTTTATTCACATATTTACTTATATTTTCATTAGAAACTCTCTTTAATATTAACACGTACATTTAAACAACCACAACATATTTTTCATGTAATAATTTCGATTTTAATTAAAAGTATTTAATAAAATCCTCCATCTAATCTTTTAACGCTTGCAAATTGCCATTTTTTTCTTACGTATTTATAAATTCATAAACAAAAACCAGTTGTAGTTACATTTGGTTATTTAATATAAATGCCATCATCATCGTCATCAGCACCATCTTTATGGTTTTCCATGCCAACATCAGTATGCTCATCATCAACGTCATCATCGATTCCGTAAACATTGGAATTTTTGAAAAATTTTATGTTATCTCTGTATATTTTATATTGTTTTTTTTTACTTTTTTTTTGTTTTTTAATTTTTATTTATTTCATTTTAACAATTGATGAAATTTTAGGTCTGTGTATTGATGTGCTGTGCAATAAATATTAAATCTATGACCGCAGAAATGAACAAAAACAACATGAAAATGTTGAAATAATACAAAACAATATTGTTTATGGACACTGTTTAAGGGTTTGTTAAATGTCCAGTCATATATGGATTAGAAAAAGGGAAGTATATACCAGAGGCATCTATTAAGATGGACGCTTTAAATTGAAATTAGTATTACGACATCTATTGTCGATTTAGAGAAAAGCTTAACATAACTTAAAGCTGTAATTTCTACATGATTTTCTTCTTATACTGCATTTACACTATGCAATTTTTCATGCAAGAAGCATGAAATTTTTGTTTATTTGTGAAGCAGGAGGAGTAAACAATATGGTATTGCTTGAGTTTTGAGGCGATGTTAATGTTGCTAATATTAACTTTTAGATAACGCATAACACTGTAACTTAAATAGAATATTGAGAAAAAAATGCCTCAAAAAATTGCATAGTATAAATCTGGACTTAGTTTGTTAAACCGATGTTTTGAGGAGAGATTAAGTTGAGAAAATTAGTAATGTGGTCTTTTTATTTCCTACTACACACGCAGCAGTAGAGGAAGAGTTGAGGAAGGCTTCTAGGTGCAATAGACGTAATATTGAAGGTTTCTATCTCGTCAAGCAATAGCTTGTAGCAGTCATGGTTGAGTTGTTTATTAAAACTGCTGCTAAATGGAAATCTATGGGTTTTAATCCTCTGTTTTGTATTTTTCATTTATTTGCAGACGGAGATTTCTACTATCGTTAAACCCAAGTTAGTGGATCAAATAACGAAAAATATAACGATTATCGTATTGTTTAAAGTTAGTGAATCGCACCACAGCACATAAGAAATTTTACCAGTTTTTTGGCCAAAATTAAAATAAAAATTTTTGCATAAAGTATTATTTTTTTGCTTTAATATAAAGAAACAATAACAAACTAAACACCTCTATTTAAATTTTTCAAAAGAATTGACTGACTGTTACTTTATCAAATGTTTTGCTTGCGATTTGTAAATTAGTTATCAAAAAACGATTGTGATAGTTTGTTTTAAAAAATTTTATATTAATAATTTAAGATTTGAAAAAACTTAGTAATGTAATATAATGTCGAAGGTGAGTACTGTAATGATATATAGTGAAATGTTGCTAAACTCATCTATTAGATCGATTAGATCGACAGCCATAATATATCTCTAGGAAAATCAATTACCTTCTTGAATGAATAAATTTCAGCTGCGGATATCTGCATAATTAAAAAAAAAACGCATTTTTCCAGGTGACTACTGGGTGTAAAATTCAGAGTTATTGAGTACTTGGCAAGAGCAACACAACGAATATGCCCATGTCTTTTCATATTTTGTTCCGAAAACTTTTAACAATTTATAAAGGGGCGGTCAAGAAAATTTCTTTCAAATGTGAATATGAAGTGGCATAAAAGTTGTTGGAGTTTTAAAGTTTTTTAAAAATCAGCATTCTGGTTGCCTTAAAGGCAATACTTCGATAAGAAAACCTGAAACGCAGTCTGCCTTCACTAAATTGAAGCCTAGACGGCTGGTAAACTAAATTTCTACTGCTATGTTTGAAAGTTGAGTACACTCGCAAAAAATCTTGTAAAAAAATTTTAGAATACCAGAGAGTCTATCAAATATCTTAAAAATCATGCATACGGAAACTTATAATCTTGAAAACCGCTTTGAAACTAATTCTTAGTTCCTTTTCTGGATAACTTTACTAACGTTTTTTTTTTAGTGTATGCAAAACTTTAAGCATCTGTCCCTCCCTCTTCATAGTCTTCCAAAAGTTATGTAAAAATAAATAATTGAAAGTGGTCCTGCCGTTTGGCTGTAATTAATTTTGGCCAAAAACCTAAATGGGTACAAGAGTATTTGCTAAGCAAAAAATACTGAGTTATTCAAATCTTACGTAACATTTTGTTGTAGCATTTATGAAACAGACACGTTCGAAGTGTAAAAAAACAGGATTACTTTGCGGTTGCTTTAGAACTTGATTTATATTTTTAAATTAAAAAACACGAGAAACATTTATTAAAAAATTTTATTTTTAATAAATTATGTTGCTAATTTCTAAATATCCTGATTTGAATTATAAATCACCGATATTGATTATTGAAGGTGAAAGCAAGACGAGCTAAGTATGCGGTAGCAAAACGGCCATCGAGATGTGTTTTCACCTTCAATAATTAATATCAGTGATTTATAATTCAAATTGGTATATATTTTATTTTTAATTTGCTATGAGTTTTTTTTTAATTAATTATAGTGTTAATTATCTAAATATACGATAATGATTGCATTTGCCTTAATCGAAATATTGTGACAATAAAGGATTTGGCAACGTCAATAATAATTGAGGTTTGTTACAGACTGTAGCTTTTGCTATAAAACAAATTTCACATCGACTCTTCAAATCTGTGATAAGCTATATTTTCTTAGCTCTGGTAAAGAACCTGAAAATAATATTATTTTTCTGTAATATTTTTATGACAATAACACAGAGTTTTTAAAGTAGTGAGTTCATAACCATTAACCTTGAATGAGAATTAAATCCTCGATTTAAATTGTTTTATAACAAATCATAAGCTAATAAATTTATCATTTGTGTTTATAGTATTACTTCCCTGTTCAAACATCGTACGTAATATTAAATATGTTTAGATTAAAAATTTTTGTTTGCATTTTTTTTTCATCCAATAAAATTTAAACATTTAAAACAAGAGTTTTTTTTCGTAAAAAAAATTTTTATTTCAATTCATCAATAACATTTTCTGTAGGATTTTAATTTAGATTTTTATTAAAATATACAATCACAACGATTTCCCTCACGGCCAAATTGAAAGTTTTTATAACAATTATATAACAAAAAAATCTAAATATATGTATATTTATATATCTATATCAACAGCTATAAAAACTTATGCATGTATTAGTATACTAAAAAATAGTTATGCATGGCGCATAACACTAAATATTTATTTAGTGGGAAACTTTTATTTAAAAATGCCTAAACATGTTCATTACAAGAGAATTTATTTTATAAAAAGCATTGATTGTTTATAAATTTGAATAATTAAATAAATTTTTTTATTGAAAAAAAAAAATCAAACCGTTAATGCGGAAATTTTTGTAAGAGTTAAAAAAGATAAAAAAAGAAATCAATTTAAAAGTGCAACGAGGGTAGTTTTCTTTATATATACATTCTAAATACGGGTCATGTCGGAAACTAGTTTTAAGAAAAATGTTGGCATTGTGTTAATGATAAAAATAATATTTTAGGGAAGTTTTACTAAATTTGACCTCAATGTATTTGTTCGAACAATATTTTATAATTGCACTTAAATATTGTTACGAAAGTAGATTTAATGTCTCTAGAAAACATTAAAAAAAATAATTATAAAGTTTTATACGCCATTCTATTTGCAACAACACAAAAATTAAATTTTAAGGCAACAAACAAAACAAGATCTAAAAAAAATGTGTCTCAGTTAAAATCTTTTTTTTCAGATAACCCTTGAAAAAAAAAATATGTCGACGATAAGAAAAAGCTGATATTATTTGCATTAAAAAAAAAAATCAAAAGTAAATCTTTGTCTTCCAAAAGAAAATCAACTAAAAGAAGCAAGTTAAATAAGTACAATGACAACAAGAAAACCAAAAGTAAAATTTAAAGAATTATAACTGTTAAAAATCCTTTGGATTACGAGTAAAGAAAATAAACATTTAGAAACAACAAAAGGCTCTCTAAAGACATAGACGAAAATAGAGCTATAAAGATAAATATGAATACAAAAAGGAAGACCTTTAAATTGCATCAAATTAATTACAATCTTGAAATCATTAAAATTATGTGAACCGTTATAATTATAAAACTGTTTTACGTTATTTTTTTTTTAACTTTACTTTTTTATGTCTCAGTTTTTCCTTGCAGATGCAGCAACTGAAAGATTTTTTTTTATTATTGTAGGCAGATTTCTAAGTTTGTTTTTAAGGTTTTTGTTTCTTGTGTGTGTTTATTTTTTTTCTTTTTCAAAGAACTATTTTTAATATAACTTATTTTATTGTATTTTGCCTTTTGTCTTTCATTTATCTTTGAGTTGTAAAAACTTTAACGCCTCAAAAGAACAACAGTTTTAATTGTATCCTTTGGACTTTTTTAAAATGTCCGTCTTAACCTTAAAAATGGTCTTTTGTTTGTGACTTTTATAGCTCTTGATAAGGAAATGGTAATAATTATTTAGTTAAAAAACAAATAAGCATAATCGGAAGTTTGCACGTTTTAAAACGTGCTTAAAGAAAATGTTTAAATAAAAAATATGAAAAACTATAACCCGATCAAACAATAATCATAATTAAAGGAACAAAGATGCAACATCTTTGCCAGGATAAGAAAGAAATAAAAAGATGTTAAACAATTTAAAAACAACATTAGTTGCTGATTACTATTGTCGCCTTTTCGCATAGGAAAATATTTGGATTTGCTTAATGTGCCTTTTTATTTCTTGAAGTTTTCTTTATTGCTATTGCAATTTAAAAATTTACTTTTAAAATTTAATTTGCTTAAATTACACTGTTCTGCAAAAAAAAAAAATAAACTTTTCTCCCCTCCCTTAAGCAATTTCGCCTGTTTCTCATGTTCTCAGGTATGCTGAGTCCGAATCTGAACTCAGAAAAATTCTATCACCCTCTGATTTTGAGAGAAAAGAGGAGAAACTTGGTGCGAAGGCCTCGAGAGTACTGATCAAATCCTAGAAGAAAATTGTGACAAGATAGCGGCTGAGTGGGAGGGGGGAGTTGGGGTATTGTGGGTGAAAGGGGGGCAGGTAGGGATTTGAATGAAAAGGATACCACCATAAAAAAACAACTTTTAGCCATATTTCTTCAACAACTTGTAATATTCCCATCAAATTTATTTTTGTTCAAATATACCTCATTACGCTCAAAATCATCGGGCTTTTGAATTTTTTTCACTATGTTTTGATGCCAAAAAAAATTCGTCAAATTTACAAAAAAAAACACATTTTTTGATAAAAAAAAAACTAGAATTTCTCAAGAAACTGTGCGTGATAAACAGAATCTAACTTAAGATTCGTGTTCAGCACATTTGAAAACAGTAAGTGTTGAAGAGTCTCATCACTGTTTAGTAACGATCATCACTTATCAAACTAGTGCATTGTTTTCATACTTAAAATTGCAACATTGTTTTATATATGCGGTAGTATTCTTTTTATGTACATACTCTCGATAGTATTTTTTAAAAGTCACACATGTATTTCTAACGAGTTAAAACCTTAAAGAAGGAAATAAATTTAAAACAAGAAATTAAACGTACATTAATTACAGTCCACTGTTTTATTTGGTTTAGTGAGAAAGCAAACATTTTTTGGTCCATTCGATCCAGATAAGTTTTTGTGATTATTGAATTTAACTTTTCAATTACATACAATACGGTATTCGTTCTAAATGCCATTAAGTACAGTGTTCGGTCAATGTGACTTAAAATTTTAAAAGTGCAAGTATAATGAAATCAGTTTTAATATGTATAAAAATGCATTAAAATCAATAAGTAATAATACTTATAAAAGTGAACAAACTAACTTTTAAGACAAAAAGTAGTTCATAAAATTACATAGGAACCCGCCAAATTTAAAGTGTCAAAAAAAAAATCTTCAAATACAAGTGTACAACAATGTGATTTTAAGTGTGTTAAAAAATACTAACAAAAATATATACATATGTACATACAAAATACGTAGTACATATTAACAAAAATTCTAGAAAGTTCTATAGCGGTAAAAAAAACAACATTAACTTTAACAAACGAAAAACAAGTGTAGCCAGTCTCCGGTTAAAAACAAAAACAACACATACGTATACTTATAAGCATCAGCGACTGTAAAGTATAATTGGAAAAACTTAAAATTCAAATTCTAATTGGAATTAAAAATTTATAACTATACTAATCGCGGGCATCAACCTATTTGTGTTGTTATTTCTAATACAAGAAGAGAGCTTCTTAAACTTACGTAAAAGTAAAACTGCCTTTGTGGTTAAACACTAAAAGTGCTTTTCAAACGTGCAAAAACTGTGTCAAGGTTAAAAGTAACTATTAATGTAGATCAGTGTGTCAAGGGCAAATTACAGTTTGTGAGTGTTTGGAAAAATATTAATCCGTGTGTAACCAAGTAAACATTTTAATATAAATTGTAACAATAGTGAAAATTAAAACAAAAATTTATAATTTGTGAAAATAATTAAAATGGACTCTTTAAAAAGGAAACGCACACAAATTAAAAGATCAATAACAAAGATTTACAATTATGTTAATAACCCAAATGCAACAAAAGATGAAATAAAGGTACGTACTTCTGAGCTTGATAATATTTATATTAAATACAAAGATATACAAGATGAATTGGATGCTATATGTAAATGTGAAGAGGAAATCGAAATTGAAAATACATACAGAGATGAAATTGAAGAGATGTATTTCGCAGTCAAGGCTGTTTGGTCTAGTAAGTCGCATAATGCTTTCGATGAAACAACTGCGGCTCAAGCTAATACACCAACCACAGTCAATGATCTAAATGCATCAATCCAAGCTATAGTGCAACAACAATCAGCAACCACTTCAATTCTTGAGTGTGTATCAGCCACTTTATCTGCTGTTACAAATATTCAGTCGAGTAATGCTCATTCAGAGTTACGTTTACCACCTATACAAATTCCCGATTTTGATGGAGATATTTCTAATTGGATACGGTTTCGAGATTTATTCAAAGCTATGGTTCACTCAAAGTCAAATTTGTCTGATATTGAAAAACTAGAATATTTGCAAACAAAATTGAAGGGTGAAGCCTCGTCGATAATAAAACATCTTCCTCCAACAAATGGGAATTATAGAGTGGCTTGGGATATAATAATGGAAAATTACAATAGACCGGACTTAATAGAGAAACAATATTTTGACTCACTTTTTAAACAAAAAGCTGTAAAGAACTCCACGTATGCTGAGTTTAAGCGGTTTTATAATGGTACTGTAGAAAGCTACAATGCTTTAAAGGTCATTAATGACTCTTTAGATTCTTGCGATTCTATTTTAATTTACCACGTTGAAGATAAATTAGATTTAGATTCATTAACACTTTGGCGTAGGGAGAAAAAAGATGGAGAAACTCCTACATTTTCACAATTGTTAAAATTTATGAAAAGACGTTTACTCGAACTAGAGGAAGCTTATCAACCGAAATTTAATACACGGCAAATATTAGGCAAAGCTGTAGCAATCAGTACAATAACTGAAAGTTGTCCATTATGCAATGGCAACCATTTTTTGTATAAATGTCAACAATTTAAGTCTTTAGATACAAACGAACGTAGAAATTTGGTAATATCAAACAAACTATGCTTTAATTGTCTTAAAGACAAACATTTCTCCAAAAATTGTAAGTCAGGATCATGCAAGATATGTAGTTTAAAACATAATACCCTGCTACACAAGGATGAAGGAAAAAACCACAGACCACATGCTGGTAACTATTCGGCTGTAAACATTGTAACGACAAAAGTCGCCTCCTCGTTTTTGTCAACACCTGAATATTGTTTTGTTATGTATTAGTGCTTGAATAAGTTATATTTCCCTTTTGTTATTACCTTTAGAATTAAGATTTTTCTTTTTTATAATGAATTCAATTTTCTTTCATTTATAACGTTAATGAATTATAATTTTTTTTGTATTATTGTTTTACTAAAATAATCCCTTTTATTGTAAACGTTAGAATTAAGCCTTTATAGAGTGAATTATATTTAGATCATGATAAGTTTTCTACCCGAGGATAATTTGAATTAACGGTCGGGTGACACAGTACGCCCTCTTGAAGATAATACCTGCAGACTAAAAAGACAGCTGTAACAGCCAACAATGTCACAACTGTCACGAATGAAAATACAACACTCGGCTGTGTTTGACGATGAAACACAACCGAATAAGACATGTGTGTGAATGAATGTGTGTGCCCACGCACAAGTATAAAAAGGCGAACATTGAGTTGGAAAAGATGAGTTAGTAAGCAGCTGGCCTGCAGGTAAGAAGTTGCTTGGTGAGGAATTTACAATTCCCCAAATTATTTCTTATCTGCAGAAAAACTGCATTTGTGGGTAACTCGACTAGCGGAGATAGTCTTGGCGAGGAATTATACAATTCCCCAGGTTTAGTCTTGCGCTGCCTAGCTCTCCCATAGTGGTTGCCATTCATCGCGACTGTGCGACAGTTGCTACGCCTGTTGGTAAAACAACGCCACAGAAGTTACACTTCTACCGGCGTTCGTTCGGCCTTGTCGCTTACCTTGGCGAGGAATTATACAATTCCCCAGGGTTAGGCTGCGCGGTCGGGCACTACCACTAGGCGCTGCCAGGAGCACGTCCGGCGTAAAGCCCGGGTGTTGCCGCTGAACCTGCGCCATCGCTGTTGCTCCGCTGCCCGTGCCATTGCCGCCCGGTAGCGTCGCCGTTCTCCAAGCGCTACCTGCGCCATCGTGATTGAAGAGCCGCTTACGCCATCACTGTTGTCGCCGCTGCTCGTGCCATTGCCGCCCGGTAGCGTCGCCGTTCTCCAAGCGCTACCTGCGCCATCGCTGGTCAAGCGCTACCTGCGCCATCGTGATTGAAGAGCCACTTACGCCATCGCTGTTTGCGCCGCTGCCCGTGCCATTGCCGCCCGGTAGCATCGCCGTATCGTCAAGCGCTACCTACGCCATCGCTGTTTGCGCCGCTGCCTGTGCCATTGCCGCCCGGTAGCGTCGCCGTATCTACAAGCGCTACCTGCACCATCGCGGATGAAGCGCTACTTACGCCATCGCTGTTTGCGCCGCTGCCCGTGCCATTGCCGCCCGGTAGCATCGCCGTATCGTCAAGCGCTACTTACGCCATCGCTGTTTGCGCCGCTGCCTGTGCCATTGCCGCCCGGTAGCGTCGTCGTATCTTCAAGCGCTACCTGCGCCATCGCTGGTCAAGCGCTACCTACGCCATCGCTGTTTGCGCCGCTGCCTGTGCCATTGCCGCCCGGTAGCGTCGTCGTATCTTCAAGCGCTACCTGCGCCATCGCTGGTCAAGCACTACCTGCGCCATCGCTATTTGCGCCGCTGCCCATGCCATTGCCGCCCGGTAGCGTCGCCGTATCTACAAGCGCTACCTGCACCATCGCGGATGAAGCGCTACTTACGCCATCGCTGTTTGCGCCGCTGCCTGTGCCATTGCCGCCCGGTAGCGTCGTCGTATCTTCAAGCGCTACCTGCGCCATCGCTGGTCAAGCGCTACCTGCGCCATCGCTGTTTGCGCCGCTGCCCGTGCCATTGCCGCCCGGTAGCGTCGCCGTGTCTTCAAGCGCTACCTGCGCCATCGCTGTTTGCGCCGCTGCCCGTGCCATTGCCGCCCGGTAGCGTCGCACGGTCTTCAAGCGCTACCTGCGCCAACGCTGTTGAAGCGCTACCTGAGCCATCGATGTTTTCGCCACTAGCCAGTGTCAACTACTCCAACAAACGTAAGCACATCGCCTTAACGCGGACGCTGATCAACCGCGCTGTCACCTCCGACTACGTCACCCGACCATCATCCTCTAGCAACCCATCGTTGTAACATTTACCACTAGTAAAAATAAAACCTGGATTTAAGTTTTATAACGTTTTTTTGAAACAAAAGTTGTTTTATTCCCTTTCCGTCGTGAGACGAAAGACACAAACATCAACGACCCTGGACTCCGCTGAAGCTATCCCAGCAACCAGCGTAGAACGTGTCGTTACAATGGCGCCCGAGCAGGGACACTAATAGTGTTAACAAAAAAAAAAAAAATCCACAAGAAATTGCTATCAAGACACTCTATGATGAAGTTACGGTCGGAACCGGGGCACGTAACCCAACTCCTACTGAGCGTGCGAGCGAATTACAGGAAGTCTTCACCATTGTAAAGAGGAACCTAGAGGCGGCATCCCAAAAGCAACAACGCCACTATAACTTGAGGCGACGTTCTTGGAAACCCCGACGTGGAACGTAACCCAGCCATGCAGGCCATCATCGACAAAATCCCACCGACACCCGGAAGGGGTTATGTATTCGCTGGTGTGCGCATACCACCGACTACTCCACCGTCTCCGGCATGCCTAACGCCACCATCGCTAACAGTAAGTTCCTGGTCACCATCCTTGTCAACCTCGTCTATAGAAACTCTATCAGACTCAACGGCAAGCACATCACCGGGGTCACCCGTAGTGGGTCGGGCCGTCTCCACCAGTCAGCCAGGGAGCATAGTCCCATCATCATCGGGCGTGGTAGGCGACTCGGGGTTACATCTGGCCACGTCCTCAACCGAAAACAACGCCGAGATTCCCCTAGCAGAAACGCCGGGCCCGCTACAAGCGGAAGTGGAGGAACTCCTCAAGAGACGGAGCAGCCGTCAACAACTGCGTCTGTTGCGAGTGTATGGAGGTCAGCGGTACCAAATCCTGATCGCACGTAGCGGCAAGGTCCGTATCCTTCGGACACAGTAAGTGGAGCCCTAAGCCGTATCGGAGGGAGGCAGTGTAACGACAAAAGTCGCCTCCTCGTTTTTGTCAACACCTGAATATTGTTTTGTTATGTATTAGTGCTTGAATAAGTTATATTTCCCTTTTGTTATTACCTTTAGAATTAAGATTTTTCTTTTTTATAATGAATTCAATTTTCTTTCATTTATAACGTTAATGAATTATAATTTTTTTTGTATTATTGTTTTACTAAAATAATCCCTTTTATTGTAAACGTTAGAATTAAGCCTTTATAGAGTGAATTATATTTAGATCATGATAAGTTTTCTACCCGAGGATAATTTGAATTAACGGTCGGGTGACACAGTACGCCCTCTTGAAGATAATACCTGCAGACTAAAAAGACAGCTGTAACAGCCAACAATGTCACAACTGTCACGAATGAAAATACAACACTCGGCTGTGTTTGACGATGAAACACAACCGAATAAGACATGTGTGTGAATGAATGTGTGTGCCCACGCACAAGTATAAAAAGGCGAACATTGAGTTGGAAAAGATGAGTTAGTAAGCAGCTGGCCTGCAGGTAAGAAGTTGCTTGGTGAGGAATTTACAATTCCCCAAATTATTTCTTATCTGCAGAAAAACTGCATTTGTGGGTAACTCGACTAGCGGAGATAGTCTTGGCGAGGAATTATACAATTCCCCAGGTTTAGTCTTGCGCTGCCTAGCTCTCCCATAGTGGTTGCCATTCATCGCGACTGTGCGACAGTTGCTACGCCTGTTGGTAAAACAACGCCACAGAAGTTACACTTCTACCGGCGTTCGTTCGGCCTTGTCGCTTACCTTGGCGAGGAATTATACAATTCCCCAGGGTTAGGCTGCGCGGTCGGGCACTACCACTAGGCGCTGCCAGGAGCACGTCCGGCGTAAAGCCCGGGTGTTGCCGCTGAACCTGCGCCATCGCTGTTGCTCCGCTGCCCGTGCCATTGCCGCCCGGTAGCGTCGCCGTTCTCCAAGCGCTACCTGCGCCATCGTGATTGAAGAGCCGCTTACGCCATCACTGTTGTCGCCGCTGCTCGTGCCATTGCCGCCCGGTAGCGTCGCCGTTCTCCAAGCGCTACCTGCGCCATCGCTGGTCAAGCGCTACCTGCGCCATCGTGATTGAAGAGCCACTTACGCCATCGCTGTTTGCGCCGCTGCCCGTGCCATTGCCGCCCGGTAGCATCGCCGTATCGTCAAGCGCTACCTACGCCATCGCTGTTTGCGCCGCTGCCTGTGCCATTGCCGCCCGGTAGCGTCGCCGTATCTACAAGCGCTACCTGCACCATCGCGGATGAAGCGCTACTTACGCCATCGCTGTTTGCGCCGCTGCCCGTGCCATTGCCGCCCGGTAGCATCGCCGTATCGTCAAGCGCTACTTACGCCATCGCTGTTTGCGCCGCTGCCTGTGCCATTGCCGCCCGGTAGCGTCGTCGTATCTTCAAGCGCTACCTGCGCCATCGCTGGTCAAGCGCTACCTACGCCATCGCTGTTTGCGCCGCTGCCTGTGCCATTGCCGCCCGGTAGCGTCGTCGTATCTTCAAGCGCTACCTGCGCCATCGCTGGTCAAGCACTACCTGCGCCATCGCTATTTGCGCCGCTGCCCATGCCATTGCCGCCCGGTAGCGTCGCCGTATCTACAAGCGCTACCTGCACCATCGCGGATGAAGCGCTACTTACGCCATCGCTGTTTGCGCCGCTGCCTGTGCCATTGCCGCCCGGTAGCGTCGTCGTATCTTCAAGCGCTACCTGCGCCATCGCTGGTCAAGCGCTACCTGCGCCATCGCTGTTTGCGCCGCTGCCCGTGCCATTGCCGCCCGGTAGCGTCGCCGTGTCTTCAAGCGCTACCTGCGCCATCGCTGTTTGCGCCGCTGCCCGTGCCATTGCCGCCCGGTAGCGTCGCACGGTCTTCAAGCGCTACCTGCGCCAACGCTGTTGAAGCGCTACCTGAGCCATCGATGTTTTCGCCACTAGCCAGTGTCAACTACTCCAACAAACGTAAGCACATCGCCTTAACGCGGACGCTGATCAACCGCGCTGTCACCTCCGACTACGTCACCCGACCATCATCCTCTAGCAACCCATCGTTGTAACATTTACCACTAGTAAAAATAAAACCTGGATTTAAGTTTTATAACGTTTTTTTGAAACAAAAGTTGTTTTATTCCCTTTCCGTCGTGAGACGAAAGACACAAACATCAACGACCCTGGACTCCGCTGAAGCTATCCCAGCAACCAGCGTAGAACGTGTCGTTACAACATACATTCAAGTGTACAAATTAAACAGCAGACAACTTTATTACCAACTGCCATCATCATGATTTGTGATAAAAATAACACTTTACAACCTTGTCGTGCGTTAATGGATTCAGGTGCACAATCAACCTTAATAACAGAAGCTTGCGCGCAACGTTTACGCCTAGCACGTACATATGATAATACTTTATTTTACGGTGTCGGTAACACAAACCCTAACTATTCAAAGGGAAAAGTTCAACTTGAAATAGTTGTACCTAAAACGAATAAGACTATAACAACACAGTCCTATTGTTTATCAAGTTTAACACAGTTTATGCCCTCGAGCAACATTTACACCACAGATTTAAAATTTTTTAAAAATTTAGAACTTGCTGACCCTGCATTTTTTAAGAAAAATCGAATTGACATTATTATTGGTGCCGACATTTTCGCTCACTGCATTTTAGATGGCAGAATTTCTCATCCGACTGGATCACCAACCGCTGTTAAAACTATTTTCGGGTGGGTAGTTATGGGTACCGTAACTCAATTTGAACAATCATCTGTCATCGCTCACATCTATTCTGACCTGGATGCACAGCTGCAAAAATTCTGGGAAGTTGAGGATTGTCAACATCAAACCAAACATTTGACTCAGGAAGAAGAAATAGCTGAAAAACACTATTCCGAAAATGTTCAACGCAGGCAAGATAACAGATACATGGTGAGGCTTCCATTTAAAACAAACTTAGTTGAATTAGGTGAATCTAAGTCCAATGCAAAGAAGCGGCTCCAGTCCATGGAAAGAAAATTCGTTAAAAATCATGAACTTAAAACTGAATTTCATAAATTTATGGAAGAATATGAGGACCTTAACCATATGCAGCTCGCATCAAAAAATAACGCACAGTATTACATGCCGCATCATGCTGTGCTCAAACCTTCAAGTACAACAACGAAATTACGTGTGGTATTTGATGCCTCCTGCAAAACCTCGAATAACTTCTCTTTGAATGATTACCTACTTATCGGTCCCACAGTTCAAAATGATCTTTACACAATACTGTTAAAATTCAGAAAACACAAAATCGGACTTACAGCAGACATCGAGAAGATGTACCGACAGATCATAATGCATCCTGTTGACAGAGTTTATCAAACAATTCTATGGCGCAAAACAGCAGAAGAAGAAGCAAAGGCGTATCAGTTAAACACAGTGACGTATGGAACATCAGCCGCTCCATATTTAGCAACACGCACGTTAAAGCAAGTGGCTCTTGACAATCATAACACATATCCGAAAGAAGCAGATGAAATCATGAACAATTTTTATGTCGATGATTACATATCCAGCGTACCAGATCTGCAATCAGCGAATGCTCTTCGGGCTTCTTTGTGTCACATATTGTCTACGTCAGGATTTAATTTACGTAAATGGTCATCAAACTCGCAACAGTTTCAAGAAAACATATGCTCATCGGCTAAGTCTCCTACACAAAATACTATGATCAATGATTCAGAAACGGTTAAAACTTTAGGCCTTCTGTGGAACACCAAATTCGATTGTTTTCAGTATAGTGTGTTATTTTCTCAAAATACTGATAACTTATCAAAACGAGGTATATTATCCGAAATATCTAAAATTTATGATCCTATAGGTTGGCTCGCTCCAGTAATAGTTTCATTCAAGTTGTATATGCAAAAGCTGTGGCTAAAAGGAATAACGTGGGATCAAGAATTGCCTAATGATTTAAAACATGAATGGCTTCGATTAAGGAAAAATATTGACTTTATCAAAGAGCTTAAAATTCCAAGATGGCTTAAATTCTCGGACGGTGATCAAGTCGAACTACACGGTTTTTCTGATGCCTCAGAGCTTGCTTATGCTGCAGCAATTTACGTCCGCATTATAAGAAAAAATGGTTCCATTTCAACATTATTACTGACAGCAAAGACTAGAGTTGCGCCCTTAAAGCAAATCACCCTTCCGCGCTTGGAACTTTGTGCAGCACATCTTATGGTGAAATTGATGCTTCAAGCAAAGGAATCTCTGCTATTTGAAAAAGTTTTATTATACGGCTGGACTGATTCTACAATCGTATTGGCATGGATCAGTGATCATCCTCGTAGATGGAAAACATTTATTGCGAATCGTACTTCTTACATAATACAACATTTACCTTCTACACATTGGCATCATATAGCATCTAAACAAAATCCAGCCGACCTGGCGACGAGAGGTATTCCTTCCATTGATATCATTGACAACGTATTGTGGTGGACAGGTCCTCAAATTCTACAAAACAAAGATTTCCAATTTCAAACAACACCTAGAATCTCACGTAATGTTAATTTAGAGGAGAAAAGAAATGTTCTTTTGACATTAGCTACTTGCGATAGAGACGATATAAATTTAATAGATCGATATTCTGAATTTACCAAACTTTGCCGCATAACTGCACTTTTATTTCGCTTTTTTCATAACTGCAAATCAAAGTTATCAAACAACAAAATCAAAATTGGATTCATTACCACAACCGAACTTGAAGATGCCAAAATGTCGTTAATTAAAATTTCACAGGGACAATGTTATTCCAATGAAATTCGTTTATTAGCTTCCAAAAAACCATTGCCAGTAAATAGCAAACTATCAGCATTGACTCCATTTTTAGATAACAAAGGGTTGCTTAGAGTTGGTGGACGTTTGGAGAATGCAAATATTAACTACGATCAAAAGCATCCATGCATACTTGATAAAAACGATATTCTAACACAATTAATAGCTAAATATTATCACATCACATATCTTCATGCTGGATTAAGACAACTGCAGTATCTACTTGGTTTAAAGTTTTGGATTCCAAACATCACTTATCTGCTTAAACGTATTGTTTATAAGTGCACAACATGTATGCGATATCGTCAGTTGCCTTACCAACAACGCATGAGTGATCTGCCTGCCTACCGTGTACAACCAGCATCAACATTCCTACACGTTGGTATTGATTTTGCAGGACCAATACTAGTTCGTTCATGGAAAGGTCGGGGTTCTAAGACATATAAATCCTGGATTGCAGTATTTGTGTGCTTAAACACCAAAGCCATTCATCTCGAAGCTGTGACAGAACTCACTACAGCAGCGTTTTTGGCTTCGCTTCGAAGATTTACATCGAGACGTGGTAAAGCAATGCACATCTATACAGATAATGGCACAAATTTTGTGGGCTGTAACCGCAAACTTCAGGAGCTTTTTGCATTTCTTCAAACCGATCATGACTCTATCTCTCAAGAACTAGCAACCCAACAGATTCAGTGGCACTTCACCCCTCCCTCAGCACCACACTTCGGGGGCATCTGGGAAGCAGGTGTCAAATCCATGAAGCATCATTTAAATCGTGTTCTTGGTGAATCACTTGCTACATACGAAGAGATCACTACGTTATTATGTCAGATTGAGTGTTGCCTTAACTCACGCCCTTTATGTTTAAAGTTCGAAGGAGATTCTGATCCTTTAACACCAGCTCACTTCCTAATCCTCCGACCGTTGACAACTTTACCTGATGAAAAATTAGTGAATGCCAACGTTAATCATTTAAACAGATGGCAATACCTGCAGCAAAAGCTTCACCAGTTTTGGAGAACATGGTCCAACGAATATCTTAGTCAACTGCAAAGAAAGCCTAAATGGGTCACTAAACTACATAACCTCAAACAAGATGACATGGTATTGGTAACGGACGAAAATTTACCTCCAGCACAATGGTTAATTGGCAGAGTTATAGACACGCATCCTGGAAAAGATGGGCTTGTTCGTGTAGTCACAGTCAAAACTAAACGTGGCTTACTGAAGCGTCCAATTTCAAAGCTGTGTCCTCTCTTCATTGACTGTTGAAAGGAAGTCTTTCAAGACGGGGCGGCATGTTGAAGAGTCTCATCACTGTTTAGTAACGATCATCACTTATCAAACTAGTGCATTGTTTTCATACTTAAAATTGCAACATTGTTTTATATATGCGGTAGTATTCTTTTTATGTACATACTCTCGATAGTATTTTTTAAAAGTCACACATGTATTTCTAACGAGTTAAAACCTTAAAGAAGGAAATAAATTTAAAACAAGAAATTAAACGTACATTAATTACAGTCCACTGTTTTATTTGGTTTAGTGAGAAAGCAAACAGTAAGAAAGCATATTTTGGATTTTCGTGCAGAACAGTGTTATTAGTCTAACTATTTGAGCAAAATAACAGATGAGTAGTTACCTTTATTTCGCTGAAATTGATCTATATAACAATGTCTGGATCGCTACATCCTTATTTCTTCGAAATCAGTGTGATTCTAGAACAGCAAATTTCTGTGGTATAATAAAAAAACTTGCATTTATTGGTAAACCGGTTGATAGCAAAAAGTGGAAAAAAAGTAGTGACGATTTCGTCTAACAAAAATAAAGTTGTTGAATATGGATTTTTTTTATTAAACCCATCATCATAAAAAGTGGAAAAAGGGTATAACTAAGTTTGTCATTCCGTTTGTAATTTCTACAATATCATATAATAATAAATAATAATTTCTACAATACAATAAAGTATATATATTCTGAGTTCTTATGCATAGCGAAGTTGATTGAGTGATGTCCGTCTGTCCGTCCATGTTAGTGTTGAAGTAAAGTTTGTCAGCTAGAGAAAATTTAAATATGGCGATGGAGCAGACATTGTGTCGAAAGAGGTGCTATTGGAAATCAGCACGATCGGTCTATGTCCTTTGATACAGCGGGCAAGACAGCAGCCTACCTCTAATTTTTCCAAATCATTTGGAACAATGAAGTAACTCCAAAAAAAAACAAATATATGAGGCGATATAGAATTTAAAAATAATAAAAAAAAACAGTGAGTAAAAAAATTGCCGTCGCCTATATTTTCCACGTAGCGGACCTTTGAAATTTTCAAATTTTATAAAATACCAATATGGGTTTCATATAAAAGCTTTTGAAAAGATCTTTAAGGAAATTATAACATTTTTAAGAAATGCTTAACCCATTAAGAGCCGATTACATTTTTATGTAAAGCTATTTATATGTTGTACTTAATTTTTTTCTTATTATTTTTTAATTATCTGTCTCCTCAATATTTGCTTTTTGATTGAAGTGGCTTCATTAAACTAGATTAAAATATGTAGATGGTGAAGGGTATATAAGATTTAGCAGAGCTGAATATAGCACTCTAACTTGTTGTTTTATTTATTTAATAACTTGGTTAAAAAGTTGATGTTAACAACATACAAAACCCAAAGTTAATAGTTGCAAAGATTACTGATGACGGATGAAGTGATCCACAGAGTGCTACATTACATTCTGCTGATGTCAAATTTGTCTTGTTTCTTTATAAATCATACAAAAATTTTGCAGTATTGTTTTTCTTAATAAATTTAAGTATACATAAACTTAAGCCAAATAAAGATAATTTATTTCTTTTAAATTTAAATTTTTAGTTTTTGAAATTATTATTCGAACTATGTAGGGTTACAGTATTCGAGTTAATTTAATTCGGCTAAAAATCAGGTTAATTTTAGATTTGTTATATTTTCAGTTATTTTCGCCATTTTAAATTTATAAATATATTTCTCTCAATATAGGTCGGAAGCATCTGCTTTAAAATTTATGACAGTTAGGTGGCGTTAAAAAAGCCGAAATCTGTTGGTCTTCTAGTTACACTTGTTATAATTTGATTATAGATGTCACTGGAGCTTTAAATAAAGCGAACTTAAAAAAAAAAACAAAAAAATTTTAATCTTGATAGAGCAATGGCAAATTCATTTACTACCGCCTGTAAGCAGAATGTCAAACTTCATATATATAGAAAATCTGTGGCAAATATTTTTTGTAAGTAGTTTGTCATTTCGAAAAACGGCGAAAATGAATTAATTTTTTACTGCTATCGACTGGTACGTAATTATACTACGCACATAATTATTTTATTATGTGAAGTTTTTTATCGCAATGGGTTTTTAAAAGTGCATTTGATGTAAAAATCAAGCAAAATAATAAATTATGTCTTCAAGATGTAAATCTATAATTCTTATCGTTTAAATTATTACAAAAAAGTTTCACAAAGAATTTATTTTCTTTTTTTATTTTTGCTTTGGTTTTTTGCTTCATTAAGAAACAATTTTCTTCTGAACGACGCAATTAACAAAGAATGAACATCAATATTGAAAACAATAAAAAACTACGCACTAAGCAAGAAAAAAAGACAATAAAAAGTGATGGAAACGTAAAAAACTTGGGCGCACAACCCATCAAATAATGAAATCCTTTTTTAATTTTTCTATGCGTTTTTTAAGTGTTTTAACTGTTAAACGTGTTAAACTATTATTACATTGAGATTTACAAATTGGATTTATAGGGAAGTTAAAGCGCTAAACCACAAACGACAGATAATGGTTAAGAAAAATTGAGAAAAAGAAAATAAACAAAAACAAAGCGTAGAAAAGTTAATTATTATAAAGAGATGTTATATTCTTTCTTTTCTTTAATATTCAAAGCAACTGATGTTTCGGGGGATAAAATTGAAGGCCAAGGTAAATAAAAACTCTTCGTAAAACATGTAAGAGTACTACACATATTCGTCTATAACGAATCCTTTATACCCTTCATCATATAAACATATATAAATCTAGTTTTGTAAAATAACTCCAATAAAAAATGAAAAAAAAAATATATTGGGTTGTCAGAGACTTAAAAAATAAGAAAAAAATTAAGTACTTTATATAATTTTACATTAAAATGTCATTGGCTTTCAATGGGTTAAACATTTTGAAAAAATTTTAATATTTCCTTAAAGACCTCTTCAAAAGCTTTAAAATGATACCCATATTGATATCTTAAAAAATATGGTGCACAATAGTACTTTTCTATAAAGAGTTCACAGAGCCATAATTCGGAAAATATGGGAGTGCGCCAATTTTTTCACTTTTTTTTTCTTATTTTTTTATTATCGCCCCATATATTTATTTTTTTTTATTGGATTATTTCAAAAGATAAGGAAAAATCAAAGGACGGCGTGGTGGTTTGCCTCCTGCCTCGAATGTAATGGACCGATCTTGCTGACTTTCAGTAGCAAAATTATTGAAACTATGTCTGATCGATTGGTTGGCAAAGTTGTTTTCAACCTGAACGCGAACATATAGACGGACATCGCTCAATTGACTCTATCCATAAGAAGTCAGAATATATATACTTGCGGGATCGGAAATGGATATTGTAGACATAACACACGCATTACACACACAAAAACATCTTTTATCTGCATTAAATTTGCAGTTATTTTACATCTAAGAAATAAAGTAATAAATTATGTGCTATATAATGCAAAATGTCAAAATTTCTAAATATTTTTGAATAATTCATCGAATTCTTCTTTTTTATATAAAATAGTTTGTTTTAATACAATGCAGCTAAAAAACTTTTGTTTTATTACAAACGTTAAACTTATAGGAATAAAAAAGTGAAGTGCTAATCTCCGTCGATACAATAAAACAAACTGAAATGTTCATCTCAAATTACTAGAACTGGTGTATCGGTCGTTATGCCGCTTGTTACTATTAGAAACAATATTTTTGTGAATTACTTTCAGAACCGAGGCAAAATGGTGCAAACTGAAAAATTTTAAGGTCGCAAAAATGTAGTCGCCTTACAAGCTTTCGATCCAATTGGTGAATAAAAATAGGAAGGATATCTCAGGGTTGCTGGCCGTTATAACAGGTCATTGGGCGGTCGGTACATATGATGGCAAATATTAATCAGTCTAAGTAAACTTACTAAATATGTCAACGTACTAAGGACATATTAATTAAGATCACTTGTATTTAAGCCTAAAAAAACTTCCCTGCAAACCAACCAGCCGTAATTTATGGATTTTTTTTAAATATTTCTTATGTTTTACTGTCCTGCATCATTATTAAAATTTTTTCGAAGCTTTCTTCCATAAAAATAAATTCTTTAAAATGCTTATTGATTTTTTTATTTTATTGAATAATGTTGATTGAAATATAACAATTCCAATTCTCACATGTCACGATTTTTAAACACTTTTAATTACTAAAATATTCAGCAGTTTCCATTAAGTTTAATTAAACAATTCGATTAGTAGACAGGAAATGAAATTTTTACAAAAATGGAAAAAACATGAACAAGTTAAAAAGAAGTAAGTATAAACTCAAAACTTGTTATTTAGTTTTCTTTTCCCTTGTCTCTGTTTCTTCTCTGTCAGTTAGTAGCTTTACAGGAAAGACGAAAATATCCAAAACACATATTAAGAATGTTATGAAATAAAAAAGTGTTTAAGCTGCATAAATAAGATGAACAGAAATTTCTTATGCTCCAAATTTCAAATTTTAGAATTAATCACACAGTATTGTTCGTTATTTCATATTTTATGTTGTGTACCCCTTTAATCTTTATGGCTTCTGTACTTTCCACATTTTAAAAGAAGTAAACTTCATAACGTAGAGATTCTATGGCTTTTTAAAACATCATCACACTCTAGTTTACGTCATAATTCCAACATCCCACTAGTTTGTCCAAGACCTCCACTTTAATAAATAATTGATGAAAGTTTTTTTAAAATGGACCTTTTATTTAGGAATAATTTGACTAATTGAAATGGGAACTTTAGCAGTTTGATATTTTTCCAGATGGTGAGAACGAAGCAAAAACGTAAACTGCGATTATCTCGAAATGCAGAGCATTATATTTTTTTTAAAGCTGTAGCTGCCTACACAATTACCCGATCATTCTGAAATGTTCACAGTTGGTTATCAAATATTTTAAGCGTAGGAGGATAACTAACTATTAACACACTAACAGGCATGTTCTGAATTCCACACGAAATTTCGCTATAAAAAAGTGAAAATTTCGTGTGGAATTCAGAACATGCCTGTAAAAGCAATACAAGCAAGTTCTGGCGGTTTGTAATTGCTTCATAAAGAAGTTGTCACTTTGTTGGGTACATATGCAAGCCATGGTTTATGTTTGTGCTCGAGAACACCGGATGTGTTGCAACAAATTTTAGAACTATTGTTTTACACATTTTTTCTACAATTTGGTTAAAACAGCTGTTCATTTACTTTTGTCGATGCAAAATGATGATTATCGTAAAGAAGGGAAAATCGGATTAAAAAATTAGTTGACAAGTACTTTAAATAATTCTTTTTTTACTTTGCAATTTTTGCAGGTGATATAAATGGGAAAGCTGAATATATATAATAGAGTCTTTGGACCTCTTAAAAGTTTTATTTGTTATTAGATTGAAAATTAAGTATATTTTGAATTATTAATACTAATTAATTCATAATAAATTTTTTAATTAAAATTCAGTTTAAAAACATATAAAACATTTAGTAACGATAAAAAAATTCCTTTTGTGAACGTTACTAATAAATAATAATATTAAATTTTAAAGCAGTTCATTCACGAGGAGTTTCCCAAACGAGTAAAAAAAGAAAGTCCAAAAAAAATTCAAAATTAATTTTTTATTATCCATTTTAAATTAATTTGAACTTATACAACCCTATACACAAAATATACGATAAATTTTAAACAACATTTATTAATAATAATTTCAATATGAGACTTTTTTTACATCTTTTACAAATTAAAACTTTTCACACCAAGTTATTTCTACAATTCATACACGGAGTTCGTTGCATACAATTATTAAAAAGTTTCCTAGGGATTGTAACTTTCCTGTTACCATAGTAAAAACGATGATAATAAAGCTATTATCCTTAGTTATTACTTTCTAATTTAGCACTTTAAAGTTTTAAGAAACAAACAAAAAATTAAAAAAAAAAACTTAAGTTTCTTCTACAAATTTATCTCCTCTAGAGCATGAAAACTTTTAAGCAGAGTAGTAAAGAAAACCCAAGATAAATACTTTTTATTCGTTTGCAATAACTATTTTTTCTTACTCATACTCTGTTAAAACTTTGAACAAATTCAATGTAAAATAATATTCTAAAACTTACAAGTGTGTGCAAATAAGAAAGTCATAATAAAATCAATTCTGGGCCAATAAATCAATGACGTTTTTTACAAGTGTAAAAAGTTGTGTATTTTTCTGGTATTTATTACACTTTAAATAATAAACTTAACTTTTCAGAGCTGATCTAGTGCTAAGATTGTTTCTTAAGTTGTATAAAAAATAAAACAAATAATAGTGAAAAAAAAAATGTTCTACAAAGAAAAGCCAAAGCAGCTTATTTAAAACAAAACGACTGGTACAAAATAAGATAAAAATGTTGGATAACTTAACATGAAAATATTAAAAAAATACGCAAATGAATTCGTAAACTTTAGCACAGTTTTAAGACCCCTAAAATTTGTTATTTATTTCTTCGTATAATTCTATATAATTGTTTCGATCGCAGAATTCAAGTACAAGAAAAAATAAATGAAAAAAAATGAGTTTTGTAATAGAAAATTTCTTTTAACAGGTTTGTTTATATACATGTATGTATGATATAAGTAAGAAAAAGAACGTGTTTTTGATTCGTTTAATACTTTTTAGAAAATAAAACTTATAACTTAAAATATTCGTAACAAACATAAACGCAAATATCATTTAAAAATATTTCTATCAATAACAATTGTGGAGCCCTAATGGCAACTTTGGTCGAGGCTTACTGCTTTATTGGTAAGCAGAAAATAAGAAAGTGAGTTCATATCCCAGCGGTGCTTACAAAAAAAAAAAACAATCATAACTTGCTTAATTTCTGCTTTACTCTAAGCCAGAAATTCATGATACTCATTTCTCTAGAACATTGGCCAATATTTTAACAATTTAATTAATTAATTTAATTAACTTTGCGGAGCATTTGTAACTCATTTAGTTGTACCTGTATCGGTCAAGTACAATACTCTTTGGAGACACATAGTAATGTGGTATAAAAGCTGCGCTGGTTAAGGCACAAACTAGCTAAATAACAACAATCTTCACCTCGAATGGTTGAGGATGTCTTTGCTGGCCAAACAAAATATTGTGAGTTAGCATTTCACCGATGTCACAAAGAATAAAAAAAATTTTTGTGGTGAAGATTCTGCATAAATTAAGCAGCATATTTGATAGGCAAAAGTTCGATTGAAAAAAAACGAAACCAAATTTTTTGTGATTTTGAAAAATGTTTTTATAACATCAAATTAATATTAAAGGACGTCTTTATAAAAGGTAGTCTAATTGCGCTGCTACATACTTTAACCTATTTTCAATAGCAAAACAACACATTCCAAAATCCATCCTAGTTATTGGAGGTGACGATGACAACTAGCAAACTGAAAGTTTAGATTCATATTTTTTTAGTAAATATTAAAGGAGCGTTCTTGCAATGGTGACAGGCTTTTAAACTTTAGCATAGCTTCAGTAGGCAAAAAAAGTTGGCATGTCATAGTGTCCAAAGAGATAATGTCCATGGACTTCACGTCACACTCAAAGGTAACATAATATCCATGGACATTATATCTCTGTCCATAAGACAGAAAGTCATTTGTGAAAATATAAAATGACCGCATTTAAAACAACAACGGCTTCACCTGCCAAGGACTTATTGCAAGTAAGTTTCATTTTTACCAGTTGTAGACCGTTGCAGCCATACATAAATAAATGCGGAAAGCGGAACGTTTTCTTCAGCATAGCTTTTACGCTGAAATGCCATACCTAAACAAAAGCGGCAACGGTTTGTCAAAATGATAAAAAACAGGGTTATTGACAACATTAAGTCTTATTATTTTGAGATTTTTTTCCTTATTTCTTTGGGCTATTTTGGTCAGTTATCTGTTTCCAAATATCAATAAAAATCAAAACATTTTATTGTATTTTCCCAACGTTTCGTTTGTTTTTTTCAAACTTCATCAGGGGATCTTTATTTAAAAATGTTTACTTTATTAATATTACATAAAAAACTTTTTTATATTAATTTATTAAATATTAAAAAACTGGACTTTCACAATACCGAAAATTAATAAATAAATAAATAAATAAAATAATTAAAAAAATTTTTATACAACACAAACACAGAATTTATTGTCAGTCTTGCAGCTAATATCACAGAACTTCCACAAAAACAAAAACATTAAGGTTTAAGTCTAGTTAACGGACGCACCTCAAAAATGAAATAAAGTTGTCTACGGGTTGTAAATGAAAATCTAAGTAAAAATTACCTTTCCTATTATTCCCATATTGTCTCATTCCGCCATAAAATACTCGATATGTGCCATATTATACATACAAACGTTGGAGGCCCGTAACTCCGAAACTAAAGGTCAGCCCCAAAATTTTCACTCAAAATTTTACATCCGAACACAATTTTTTTCATTCTGAACTAGATTTTTTTCTAAAATATATATAACTTCCCTGAATATTTTAAAAAGAATAACAATTCAACAAATAAAAAAAAATTGTTTTGGTTTTGTTTATTTTTAAATATTTTTATTATTAAACACCTTGTCAAAATCGGATTTTCCAATTCCAAAGCATTGCCGCATCGTTATTTCGGTATGCTCCATACAAAATGTACAGGCATGAGAACTTTTAACAGCAAAAAACGCTTTCCGCCCTTGTTTAGGTATGGCTGTTATAGACAGACGGTTGAAATTTACAAAGAACCTGATTGCTAAGTCTGCTATACTTCAACAGCAAGTGTAATATTTAAATTTGGAAAATAAAGGGTTCCCCTATTGTTACTGTAATTTCATGTATGTGGTCATACTTTTTAAACGACATAGACACACAGATAAAATCTGTTTTAAATACCATAAAATGTAACTGTAGTATCCATTATACATTATTTATTTAACAGTTATATTAAAATAATTCAGTACAAATAAATTCATACTAATTTTATAAGCCCGATACAACTTACGAAATTCCTAACTGTTATACTGTTAACTGTTATACTCTCTGAAATTTTTTAATGTTTATGATCAGTATACTTTAACAAACCATCACAAATAGATTAAATGACGCTACTTAGATTTACTTTGAAAATCATTACTCAATTCGAGCAACTTAATGATGTAATCTTTTTTACTTATCTAACCAGAGCTTTTAAAAAATTAATTTATAAACTTTTGTTTATCCCTGTGTCCTTATGAACTCTAATTTTCTAATAGATCCAGCTCTGACTAAAATTTTTCTTACTCCCCTGCGATAAAGTATGCCAAAAACTTTAAGTTACATTGTTTGTACTGGTCATGACATGATGGCTTTAAAATAATTTTAGTTTTAAATTTCTTTTTAAAAAATTTTCTTTTTTTGTAGCTTTTGCCTTTGGTAAGCCAATGTTATTTTTTGTCGACCATCAAGCAAGGATGGCTTGGATATAAATAGCAAATAAAAAATAAAAAAGCAAAGCGTGCGAAAGGAAGAAAAAATTAAAAGACCAGGGATAAAAAAGCAACAATAATTCATGAGTTTTTTTCGGATGATCTGATTTGCTTTAGAAGTGGCTGCATACTTTAACATACATTTTACTCCACTGCTTCTTTTTTTTTGTATCCGCAATCCTAAAACAAGTAAAGATTTAATAATAAGAGATGGAGCAAGTGAAAAGGGAAAAGATTTGCTGTAATATTTTTTTTACTCTATTTCTTCTTTATCAGAAATTTTAAAGTTGATGGTGAAAACTTAATTTAATAGTTGGGCGGCGTTTTATCTTCAACATTTTGCTAAACAAGTTAAGGATTACTTTTTCATTTTTCGTTTCTTTTTTTCAAACACTTTGTATGTTTATTTCAAAAGAATCTGGATCATTTTTAAAACATAATGAATTGTTTTGTCGCCTTAAAATTAATAAATTTTACTTTGAAGAGAAGGCAAGCTCTGCTTTTTTTGCTCTTTTGTTTTATTTCTTTTTCTGTAATTCTATAAACCCTCAGGATATAAGTGCCATGCAAAACATAATGTTTTTATAAAAAAAGAAGACGACAAAAGAAGATTTATTTTCGCTGCAATATGCACCATTTTGTAATGTAAATAAATGAGATAATTTACGAAAAGTGTTCTGTAGTGTTTTTAATGAATAGTATTGTTTTTTGTTTAAATTAATATCCTAACAGACGATATATTATAGATATAGATTTTAAGAAAAGTTTGTGGGTCAAGCTGTGTATATTAAGAAGTTTGTATAAATTGCATTTACTCTCAAACAACTTTTTTAAGTAATGTTAACGAAAAATATTTAACGATAACACGATTTATTAAAATTAACATATTAAAATTAAATTAAAAGGTTTTTTTGTTTAGTTTAACCAAAAAAATAGTTAAGATATTAAAAACAACAACACATTAAATAAATAAAACTTACATTATAAAAAGAATTTAAATTAAATAAATAATACTTTTATTTGAATTCATTTTGCTTTATTTTACTAAAGACTTGTAGACTTAGAACTATTATTATTTATAACTATTTATTTTAATAAAATTAAATATTGTTTTTAAAGCCAAACGATGGCATATAAGTCTTACAAAAATCCTCTATAGTTAAAGAACCTCATCAAAGTTCACTTTGAGGAAATAAGTAGATCAAATAGAAGAAATATTTTTTTGTTAATTTTTTCTTTTGAATGGTAATGGGCACCACTTTAAAATTAAAAAACAAAAACTGCGTATCACTACAGCTTCCAAAGGCAAAAAGTAATAAAAAAACAAAAGCTGTCCCCATAATAATATTAATATTATAAATTAAAGGGTGCCCCAATATTTCATTTAATTAAATATATCTGGTCATACATTTGAACAGTTATCGACAGGCGCTTGAAATTTACAAAGAACTTGTATTGCTAACTCTGCTATAACAACAAGTATACAATTTGGATTTAGAAATTAAAGGGTATCCTAATAGTTGATCTAATTTGATGTATGGGACCAAACTTTTGAACCGTTATAGACAGACAGCTGAAACTGACAAGGGACGTGAGTTGCTAACTTCATAATTTTAATTTCGATATAAAAGAGTGTTCCCAAAGTAAATGGTATTTGACCTATATAACCGTACGTTTTGAACCGTTATATACAAAAACTTTAAAATTAGACAGTAAGTCCACTTCTTTTTGTGTTATAAAAATTATAAATTAAAGGGTGTTACAATGTTTGTTGTAATTCATTGTATATGTCCAAACAAGCCGTGAAGCCATAACAATAATAATTACTACTGACATTTTAACGTATAAATTTAAATTAAATTTAATAGTGTGAATAGACAAGTTCGCTATTTGCGAGTGTATGAGTCGATTTACCAAATTATAATTATTATATAAGGGTTTAATTTATTTTATAGACAATTTTGATTTGGAAATTAAATGGTGCCCCTACGACTTATGTAATTTGATGTATATTGGCAAACTGTCAGAGGAGTACTTAAAACATAATATTCAGCTGTTGTTTAACTCTTCGCCACAAGTATATGCTGTTCTCCTTGCAATATGAGCAACGTTTTTTCTATCAGGAATTTACTTTCGTTTACTGTAGAAACGGGTCAGTTTTTCCATGTTTGTCTGCATATGTATGTGGAAATAGATTATCGAAGAATGATGTTAAGTTTCGGTAAACAGCGAAAATATGGAAAAATTACACTATTTGACTTAAATTTTTTATTTTGTTTTTTAAATTATCTTAGTTTTTTTGCATGGTTAAAAATAAAAGGAAAAATTAAAGTTAAACAAGTAAAAGTGCTATATTCGGCTAAGCCGAATCTTATATACCCTACATCATTACCACATGTACCATACTGCAGAATTTCCTATTCAATAGTTTAAATAAAAATCGGCATAAGAAATTCGTTTCTACCATAAAGTTTTTCTGTTCAAAAAAAAAATTTTTTTAATTTGTAGTTCCAAGCAAAAAATTAGTTTAAAAAGTACTTGCCATACAATGACTTACTTTTGTGATTGCCATATTTTGTAACTCGCTTACATTACATTAGTTCGCAAAAAAAAAGTGGTAACTGAACTAGTTCTCTAAGTTAAAAGAGAATACTTTAAAATGCGTACTAATGGCATTATTATTTCCTACAATAATCAAAGTAATTAATTCAAAGTAATTGATTATAAAAGTCTCATGCCTTGTTAAAATTATTAGCTTGGTAATCAAGTTGAGAAATCCTTCCGCCAAAAATGATTAATTACACATTCGATTAACTTTTCCAAAAATTGTTTGCTGGGTTACAGCGATAATTTTGTAAGAATTAAGTGACAGATATTTACAGCGAAATTGACTTTAAAAACATTGACTTCAACCATCAGTACTCGTATGTTCTGAGCGTTTAAAGTTTCCATATGGAATGCAAGTATTTTTCACACACAGAAACAAATATTTATGCAATTCCATGAACTGATGCTTTTTCAACCGCAAGTAGCTGGAACTAAGAGTGGGTCGTATACAAAAACAACAACAAGATGCAAAAAAATATATATACAACACAAAAAAATATTAAAGAACTTAAAAGTGTGAATATTGAATACAATTGCTTTAATGTGTTTGTGTGTGTATGTATGTGTGTGTTAACGTGCTACACATTTGAATTTTATTTTTTGGTTTTTAACACTCCTTTAAGTTGATGTGAAGGACTGAGTGAAACTAAATTTTAATGTATCAGTGTTTGTGTATGTTTGTTTTTATTTTTTGTAAACTGTTTAGGAAATATGTGTTAGTGAATAGTGAAAGTATAGGTGCTAAAGAATTAGTAAGTTGCCAAATACGAAAAATCAACTTTGCCAAGGCACTAGATAAGCTAAAGAACAGACATAGTTTCGAAAATTGCGCTATTGAAAATGAGCAAGATCGGTTTATGTTCTTTGAGCCAGCAGACATGTAAACAATTTTTCATTTTATTTTGTGTACATCTCATAATTACATACATTCACATTCTATGCGAAAATTTCAAACGTCTGTCTGTAACGGTTTTAAATTTAAGGTCGTATTTCTTAAAATCACTGCGGAAACACTCTTTAATTTTTACATTTATTACCAACAATTATTTTCAGGGCTAAAGTTTTTATTTTCTGAATCTCTTCCCACTACGATAGAAAAACTTAAGCTTAAGAAATTATTCCACTATAGCAACACCCTTTACATTTTAATTTCTTTTTGTTGTAATTACAAAAAAAATACTTAAAGTGTCTGTCTATTCCCAGCAAAAAATTTGTGATAAGGTAATCGAGTGTGGATTAAGCATTTTTGGCGGAAGTACTTCCTAACTAGATTGCCAACTTAGTGATTTTAACAAGGAATGAGACTTTTATAATCAATTACTGAGAATCGATTACCTTAATTATTGTAGGAAATAATGAGTCCATTAGTATCTTTTAACATAAAGAACTAGTTCCATTACTACTTCCTTTTCTGGGAAATAATGTAATGTGTTTTGTAAGCGGGTAACGAAATATGGTAATCACAAATGACAGTCATTATAAGGTAATGTCTAATTTTTTGCTGGGCTGTTGTTCAAAAACAAAAAAAAAACCATGTGTTTTCAAATTGCCAGCTAGTTGACTATAACAATCAGCAATTTCTCACCTTTAACCTCGCTATCCACAAGATTTTTTACTCATTCAGCTGTAAACAGCTTTTAAATTGTCCTGCTTACATTATAATATTTTGATATTAAATTTTGATAGTCAATTGTGATCCACATGACAATAAAGAAAACATGGGTGTATTTTCAAAACGTTTTTTATTTACTTCTGCAATAAATAAGTTAAGTTTTCGTTTTAGTTAATTTACGATATTTCAGTGTAGGCAGCAGTTTTTTCTGGTTTGAACATTTTCTGTGAAAACTCATGCAGGATATTTGGTTGGTAGTTCAATTCACGCATTTAATTTGCCTGAATCAATAATTTATTATTAAGATAAGATTGCTATATCCAATCAAGCCGTGAAGCCAGAGCAATAATAATTACTACTGACATTTTAACGTATAAAGTTAAATTAAATTCAATAGGGTGAAGAGAAAAGCTCGCTATTTACGAGTGTATGAGTCGAGTTACCAAATTATAATTATTATATAAAAGTTAAATTTATTTTAATTATTTATTTATTTATTTATTCAAATATTAATACAAAAGAAGCCATATAATGCCAATAAAATATGATTTGTAAGCAAAAATAACTGTCAATAAAGTATATCTGTAAAAATACCAGGGCTCCCCAGCCATATGATTATCGATAAATGTAAAGAAGAGAAGACTCCTGTAGAAAAGTATATAGTTAGATTTTTAATAAATATACAGAATGCCACATATAATAAATAAAAAATAAAAAGGTAAATCTGAGTGTGACTTTGAATAAAATACTTTAAGAATTTGTTTTTTAAAGTAAGATATGAATAACAAAAAATTTTCACCTCATTAGGAAGAGGACTTCATAAATGGTGAATTCTCTTTACAAAAGAACGATCATAAATTGAGGAATGCCAATGAGGAATGAAACTTGAATATTACGCGTAGAGTTTATAAACGAATATACTTTCACTAGCAATAATGGGCGCCCATGATTCATGATCTTGTAAATGTGAAGTAATAGACGCACGCTCGAATAGTCCTTTAAATTACATTTTAGGAAAACAGGAACAAGTTCGGATGTTCTATCATGTTCCTGAATTCTCACTTTATATACATGGCGAATAATCCTTTTCACAGTTGCGTGAATAATTTTCAAATTGTAAGACCACGTTGAAGAGAAAACTTCAAGGCAATAGTTGATTCGCGACACTACAAGTGACACAGCTAAAGGTTTCCTAATATATATAGGGTTTAATTTGATTTTTTTTAAATTAGTTTATTTTATTCATAAGATTTTATCTAAAATTTTTCTTTGTATAAAGTCTAAAATTCATACCAGACTAGAAATTTCAAATAGATTGGACTAAAGAGAAATAAGATAAAGTAGACTAGAGTAAACTGAACTAGAATAGAGATGAGTAGATGAGTACAGTACAGTATAGTAGAGTGGAAAAATGTAGAGAAGAATTTATTGAAGTAATGAAGAATGGAGTGAAATATACTTGAATACAGTATGAAAAAGCAGAGTACACTACAGTGGAGTAGGTTTCTCTAAAGAAAAGTGGAACAGAGAAGAGCATAGATAATTAAAGTAGAGTCAAGTAGTGTAGAGAAAAACAAAAACAAGCAGAGAAGACAAGAGTACACAAGTAGAGTAGACTAGAATGAGACCAAAAGACAAGTTTTATATAGAGTAGAGTATAGTGAATATTTTGGATCGAATAGATAGGAATCTAAAACATAAATTAACAATTTTAAAGTGGAGTAAAGCAAAGTGGTGTAGAATTAGAAGAGCAGAATACATTTAAGTGGAGCAAAGAAATAGCTGAGAATAGAGAAGAATAGAAATAGAAGAGAGTAGAATGGAATAGTATAGAACGGAATAGAACAAACAAGTAAGAGTATTATATTCAGCTATGCCGAATCTTATATATCCTTCACCATCTATGTAAATCTAGTTTAATGATGTAACTCTAGTCAAAAAAGCAAATATTGGGGTAACAGAAAATTAAAAAATAAGAACAAAATGAAGTACTACATATACATATGTATTTATAATATTACATAAAACTGCCATCGGCTCTTAATGGGTTAAATGATACCCATATTGATATTAAAAAAATTTTAAAATTTGAGAGCCCCGTAACTCGGATAATATGGGCGAGCGCCAATTTTTTCACCTGGTGTTTTTTTTTCTTATTTTTTAAATTCAATATCGCCCGATATATGTATTTTTTTTAATGGCTTTGCTTTATTTTTCCAAATGACATGAAAAAATTAGAGGCAGGCGTGGTATTTTGCCTGCTGCCCCGAAGGACATGGACTGATCATGCTGATTTCCAATAGCACTTCTTCCACTTTTTGTGGTGAAAGTAATAAAAAGAATAGAATAATAATAAATAGAACAGAATACCATAGAATAGAATAAAATAAAATATAATAGAATAATAAACTATAATATATGTACGGTCGAGTGGACTAGGCTATAGTAGATTTAAACAGAACAAAGTGGGAAAGATCAGAATTAAGCAAAATAGAGTCGGATAAAACAAAATTCACTAAAAAATAGAATGGAGTAGAGCAGAAAAGTGTACAGTACGATATGACACAGTCAAGTAAAATACGAAGAATAGACAATGTTAGTTGCGACTCGTAAAATTTCTCTCTGATCTTCATTGGATTTTCTTGTCTTATTAGTTTTTGTAATCATTTAATAATAGGAATTTTTGGAAAAACATATTCCCACCTGAATGAAAAATTACAGCTTGTGCTGTAAAATATGCACAATTTAATATTTTTTAATCGTTTTTTGTTTTCTTTGCCCTTAAATCATTTTGTAATCTTCTTTGTTTAAGGATTTTGCTAAAAACATTAATTTAAATTAATGTTCTTTTTAATAAATTTAAAAAGATAATTACTTGTTCACTTCTGTATAAATTTCTTTAAACCGAACGAAACATAACACTTTTTCTTACATTTTAAGTTTTAATCAGATTCTGCAGAAACCAAAACAGATATAAAGAAACAAGAACAAAGACTAAATTTCTTTTTGTGTCGGTAATAAAAGTTTGTAACGTTAGTACGGAAATAACTAATACAGAAGTTTTCCTAAATAACTATGTTACAAATTTCATTTTCATTTTCATGCAGGTGTTTGGAATTTGAATATTGTTTACAGCTCTTTGAATCCTTTGGCTGTTTTATTTTTATTGATGCAATATTGTTACAAACAAAAAAAAAAAAAGGAAAATAGGCATGGAGAAGTACAAGTATCATAATGGGAATTGCTAGTTTTATTTTACATGCATTTGGCAATTTAAGTTAAAATTGTTCTCTTTAAAGAAATAGACCAAAAACGATTAACATCAGTTAAATTTAAAGGGATTTTATATGGTGTTTTTTAAATTAAAATGGAATCAAGTTTTCAGCAACTTTATCAGAAATTATGATGAAATTAGAAACTCCGCAGTAGTAACTGTTGTTAATTCAGAAGTTTGTGATCAGTATTGTTACTCCAAAACGCGTGAGTCAACATCATCAAAGAGATAATTAATTCACCTTGAAAAATTTGATAACCATTTTATTTTTTATAGCCAGGCATTGAACAAAAGCTCCACAAATTCACGTTTGAATAGAGATGTTTGCTGATTTTTGTGTGAAAATATACTTTTTTTAAACTTTTGTTTCTAGCAACCTTTAGATTTTTTAATTTTTGGAGTTTGTAAATTTTGTATTTTAAATTAACAAAGAAAGAAGTATAATAAATAATAATAATAATCACCCATATTCTGTTTAGTGTCGTCAACACAAGACGACGTCTTTTTTCTTCGTTTGTTGTAAATCGGTATTCCGGTTGTCAATATTGTCATTAATCGATGGCTGTCTGACTGGTATTTTCTAAGAACAATTTATGTTGATGTTGCCGCTTAAATTGTCGTAAAAAAGTATACAGCAATATTTAAAAATAACAAAAAAGAAATTGAAAAAATTAAAATTACCAACTTGAGCCAAATTGGAAAAAAAAGTGGAAGTGTTAGAAAGAATCCAGCCCAATAAAAAAAAGGCAGTTACTTAAAGGCACGATTTTGTCAGACCGATAAATGGATTTGCATTATAAAAACTTATTATTATTTTTTTATCCATTAAATATTATTATTATTGATAATAATTGCAATAAAAATTGGAAGTTTTAATAATACAAAGCTATTTATCAAGCAGACAAAATCCTAACTAATGGCCCTTAGACTATATATTTTAATTGTTTGTAACAGGTTTGCTTATTTTATTGTTTAAAGGTATTTTATTTATTTTTTTTTTTTTTTTTTTTTGTTAATTAAAATTTTCCACAACACTTAACACAATAGAAAACAAATTTATCAACTGATTCAAATATTACAAATATGTATTTTATTTTTTTAAATTATCGATAAACAGTCAAAGTCGCCAATAGTTTGTTAGGGTATACCAAATTAGTATTGATGTTGTGTTAAGTTGACGTTGTCTCAAAATTGACGACGATGTTGATGAAGCCAAACAGAATAAGGGTGAATAATAATAATAATAATACCAATAATAATAAATAACAAACAATAACATAACAAAAGCTTGAAGAAAGTAGAAGCGCTTGCCATTTTTTAACCATCATTAGTGGAACTATATTATTGATTTCCATTGAAAAAATTTTGAAACTCTACCTAAGATACTGGTTTGCAAAGAATTTCTATAAGTTAACTGGATTTTTCAGAAACGATTTTTAATGCAAACACAAACATAGTGTCAAAAGGACATTACTAAATCGACTTCCTTATGTATAAGGAGCCAGAATATAAGTAAAGGTTGTTTTGAAATGGAATGGTACACAGATGAATTTTTTAAATTGATATAAAAATTTACATAATTCGAAAAATATGAATTCTGGTATATGACCGCCAGGGATGGCTTGAAATTAGTCTTATCTGGAGGCTAAATTTTCGATGACTTTTTCAACATTTGTTGTAGTATATCGGCAAGTGGTCAACGGCTTCGGGTTTATGGGCGTAGACTAGCAATCTCACATACCCTCACACAATCTCGGAAACTTATTTAGTGGTCCAAAACGTAAAATTATGATGTGGCCAATAAGTCAATTGTGTCACCAGCTGTTTTACATGTTGCGCAGCTCCTACACTTCATGGGTGTTCAATTGATGATGTCAGATATCATGACACTATAGCGGTCCCTATACGTCAAAAAAAATTTTTCTTATTTTCTTTATGGGTCTAAAAATTTAAATTGTAGAAATGGCAAATAAATGGCCAACAAGCAATTCGGTGGCTAAGTAGCAATAACGACATGATTATAGCTGCGGATTTTTAGATACAATCATCTACTATGATGACAATAAATGGAAAAAGAAATAAAGCAAACGCCAAAAAAGTACATTCGGTACACGCAAAGGAAAATTATGGTGGAGGCAACCATAATCTAAGAGCAACATAATATGGTTGCATTATATGGTTGCTAACAAAACAAAGTATTGTAACATTACATATGTTCAAATATAAACATTAAATGGTTAAATTCAAAAATATAATAATTTGGCCGAAAATATCGTGTTATATAATTGAATTATCATATAGTCTCGTGAGTGAAAAAATTTCCTGATATAAAAAAATGATTATTGTTTTGTTTACTAACGATCTGTCATAAAAATTATTTAAAAACATAAATTTACAAAAAAAAAAAAAAAAACAAATATTTGCCTAAAATAATTAAGCTTCAAATACAAAAATAAAGATTTATATGCTTACAATACATACATATTTACTTCAACTTTTTTTTAAATGTTTTGCTTCCCTTTATATTTGTTTTCACATTTTGCATATTTTTTAAATTTTTTTAATTTGTTCATAAATTTTTATTTTCTTTTTCAATTTCTTTAACAATACGAGTAAAAAACAATTTTAAATTTTAGTTACCAGAAAAATTACTAAACTATCAAGTACTAGAACAAAATATTTTTAAGCGTTAACATTATTTTGTTGCTTTTAACCATACTTTGATTAATAATAATATATTATAGTTATATATTTTATATTATTTTTTAATAAGTTATAAAACCTTGGTTGTGGTTGAAATTTTTTTAAGTTAAAATTATCCATGTTGCATTTTTGTGCACATTAACCATATAATCGTTAAACAAAAAATGTTTATCGTGACTAAAGTTTTCGTGAAAACAACTATAATTGGTTCTCCACAACTATAAATTGTTACAAAGATCATAGTATGGTTATTTTGATCTTAACAACATGTTTTTTTCTGCGTTTAGACACTTGTGAAAATTTTATAGTTTCAGCGGATTTTCTATATCTTTAATTTAAAAAGCGCTCGGTTTAAGAAATCGGGTTAATGAACAAGTTTCCTCTGAAACAGAATGCTCCTTAAATATCTTTAAATAATCTGTTCACTCTCACAACAAAATTGTTTTCTTTATGTTTTGTTTAATTGATTGACTTCCACTCTTATATAACCATTTAATATACGAAACAACAAGTAAGAGTGCTACACTCGGCTATGCCGAATCCTATATACACTTCACAGTATGTAAATTTATACATAATTTTACATAAAAATGTCATCGGCTCTTAATGTATTAAGTATTTTAAAAAAGTTTTAGTATTCCCTAAGAGATCTCCTTAAAAGCTTTTAAATGATTCCCTATATTCATATTTTAAAAAATATGGTGCACAATCAAACATTTATATGAAAGGTTCAGAGGCTCATAACTTGGAAAATATGGTCGAGCGCCAATATTTGCACTGGAGTAACTTCATTAAACTAGATTTGTTCCAAATTGTATGGACAAAATTAGAGGCAGGCGTGGTGTTTTGCCCGTTGCCTAGAAGGACATTGCCCAATCTAGCTGATTTTCAACAGTAAAATTTTCAAGTCTACGTCTGATCGATTGGCGTATTAAAAGTTAATCTTGGTCATATAGTGCCTTGGTAAACCAAATACGGACGGACAAACGGAATGACAAACTTAGCGTAAAGGGTATAAAAATAAGCAACATATTTTCGTGTTATATATATTAACCATGTCTCTTTTTCTTTTAGTTTAAACAGCTATATAATCAATATAAACACGTATATGTAATGTATAATGTAAGTTTATGTGTTTTAATAAAAATAAATCGTTTACGATTTCAATTACTTTTAAATTGATTGAGTAAAATTATTTTCGTAGGTGATATTACAAATGATTTAATTTTTAAAACGTCACATTCACACACGCCCCAAAAGCCTACAAAAAAAATAAATAAATAAATATAAACACTCAGTTTTGGAGGCAGTTGATATTTTTGTTAAAAAGAATTTATGCACACTCACAGATATTCAATCCAATCCAATTATATTTACTTATGTGTGTTTTTAATAATCGCAATCAATTAAAGTATAAAATTAAACGAAAAACAAAATAAAATTTAACATTAAACTCTATTTGAAAAACAGGAATTACATTGATTTGGTTTGTGCGGTGCATTTGGAAAAAATAGTTGCGACACATCCATCACAGGACAAAATGTTGTGTGCGGTTACTAGTAAATGAATCAATTTGGTTGCAAAGAGGCTAAATAAAACTCACTGTGATTTCAGTTGTACTGTTGGTGATTTTAATGTAATTTACTGGAGGTTTGTTTGCATTAAATTTTCTTGGTCGTTTGTTCATTTTTTAAATAAAAAAATAACAGCAAGCAGACACTCAAAAAAATAAACAAGTAAGAGCGCTATATTCGGCTATGCCAAATCTTATATACCGTTCACTATATATTCACGTATATGGTACGTTGTACGTCATTTGTTGTTGAATTTCTGTAGATAATTGTCTTTACTAATTACTAATTAGTAACTATAACGACGTCTGCAGGAATTCATAGTACTAAAAAGTATACACAACACCTTGCAGGAATACCAAAAAGAAATTAAAAAAGAGATATGGAAAAATTAGAGGCAGGAGTGGTGTTTTGCACGCTGCCTCGAAGGACATGGACCGATCTTGCGGATTTTCAATAGGAAAATTTTCGAAACTATGTCTGATTGATTAGCGTACTTGGGCATTGCTCAATAAATTTCTGTATGCATAAGAACTTAAAGTATATATAGTTAATGGGGTCTGAAATGGATATTGTAGAAATTGCGAACGGAATGACAAACTTAAATATACCCTTTTTTTATTTTTTATGGTAAAGGGTATAAAAACAAGAGAATAAGATATTGCCAACAAATCCACAAGCAATTACATTATCAAGTATAACAACATTATTAAGAATAATAATTTTGGTTGTGCGTGTACTTTTGCAACTTTTGCAGCTCAATCGATTGACATGAAAATTGCAGTTTTTAGGATTTAAATGGAACTTATTTTTCTTTTGCTTGCTTGCTTGCTGTAATGATAGAAATATAGGACTTTTCCTTTTCCACAGTTGTAGTTTTGTAAGTGTTAATTGTAAGTGCTATTGGCCTGGTGGTTTGTAAAATAGTTTCTTTATTGTTTGTGCGTTTGTAAAATTTTGTTTGTAAAACTTTATCAACGGTTTTACTTTAAAGCATCGCGACATAGTCTCTCCAAGCAATAAGAAGTCCAGTTTAAACACTTGGCCATGGAAAGTTTCAATATAATCGCGCTAGCTGTATTATAATTTTATAATTAATGCTATAACTATTTATATAATTATTTAAATTATTGTAATAAAAATCCCCACTGTGCCACGTTTTCAATTTTTGTATATACCTAACAAATATTTTCAAATATGCCTTAGGTAAATGGTTTACGTTCAATATGGAACTTAATTATTTTATGCCGATTTTATTGTGAATTAATACAGCAAAATGTCCTACAGCTATCTGGAATAACTTAACCTGCAATATTTTGACAATATAAACGCGAAAAGAAGCTAGATGTGTCCGTCAATGATAAAAGTGATTTGCATTCTTACCTAAAATCAAAAGATATTTAGGAATTCGTTTTATAAAGAGACTTCCAAAATTAACGCAACACTTGAGACGGTAAATAATAATTGAACAGCGTTATAAAGGCTGTCCCTTTAGTCATAAAAAGAGCAGCAATCTGGATAAAGTACCATAGAATATACGCTGAATATATCCAGGTCTATACAAATAGCAGAGCTGCGATAATTTCTATGTTGGATATATAAATGACATCTAGATTAGTTTGTACATCTCGAACATCTTACAATATGATGGCGGTCTAAATTCTGCGGAAACACAATTGCAAAACTCTCCGCTGTATCGTGATACATCTACTGTTTGGGGTCTCGCTTAAATGCTCCAAAGCAAATTTTTCGGTAGGAATTACTAGTGATAGCGGAGAACAAGATGCTTTCTCTGCCATTATTTCGACTGCGTCACACCTAGGTAGATCTTTCGTGGTAGACCGAGGATGCAAAATCTTTAAGATCTCCCATTTTGCGATATTTTTTAGGAAAAATTTTGTATCTTCTGGCACTCGAGCAAGTATGATCCTAGGGATCTCCCTCACCAATTAAGCCATTAGACAAAGTGAGACATTGCCATACATCCGAGACAGAGGATCTGTGCAACTTGAAAATTTTTACAAAATTAGATAAATTTAGTAACAACTGTGTTTGTGTTAAAGCAATTACTGTGTTTGAATTTCTAAGAACCCGTATCATAGCCCGCTATTGTTTCTTTCACACATAACTTATTGAAAAAAACTCCACCGAAAATTTAAAAATAAATAGTGTTTTCAAAAATAAAGTCATTTATAAATATTTAAAGACGTCCATACAAAATTTAACTATTTTATTTACAATCACTTTTAATTTTTCCGTTTTATCAAAAAAGTCTATTTAAGTTTAATTTAACCTCTTCTCATTACAGTGGTTAATAATGATACAATTACGTTGCGATATTTGTTGTTGTCTTTGTCACTCACGATTCATTTCGATTTCAGCAATGTCTCCTCAATGTGAAACCACAGTTAATTTTCAATAAACCGATAACAAATTGAACACAGACAGGATGACTGCTAAAAATCTCGTTTGTATTTAATATGAATATTATAGAGACCATTGCATTGACACGTGCATACGAAAAGTATTTGGGACAGAGTTTAGAAAATGCACAACATAAACTGTTCAAAAGCAACATACACATATTTTTTTACATATCAATTTTGTGTGTTTCCAAATATTGAATGCTGCCGAACACATATGTATGATTGAATTATTTTTTAATATTTGGTCATTACAGGAACACGCGTTCAGCTAAAAAGAACGTGTGTTGTATACTGAAAAAAAAACATACATGTATAATATATTTGAGGTTCGTGTAAGTGTATCGTACACACAAATGGTGTACGATACACACGATTGATTGGATATAAAATTAAAACTTATTGCGCTAAAACAATCAATTCATGACAGTATTATTATAAAGATTAAAAATAATACTTCAATAGAAAATAAAAATTTAGAAACACACATAATTGATATGAAAAAGGCTGTGTACGTTTCTTTGAGCTGTGTGTCTGTTTACACTTATGAACGAAATTTACAAACATGAAGTGTATTTTTCTGAACTCTGTTCTGGGATTAAAAGGGGCAAGTATGTTTTATTTAAAAAAATCATTTTACATCAAATCATTGAGATTTATAATATAAATACATCTAACACACAAACAAACGCATGGGGTGTTGGGGTTTTTCAATAGTGGCAAAAACGTGCGTGTCTGTTGTTGAAATTCAGTGATTTTCTAAAATTATATTAAATGGTCAACGTGTGTAATTTTTGGTTATTTTATTTGTGTTGAATTATTGCAGTTATTTAAATCCTTTTAATAAGTCTTGTTGCTATAGAAATTGTTGTAATTGTTGCTGTTGTATTATTGTTTGCATTGGACAAGTGTGAACAGTAAGCAGTTGACTGATGGTGACCTGTTTTACGTGTACGAATACAATTGTGACCAAAATTTTAGTTTTATTAGAATCGTAAAATTAAATGATACATCGCAGCATAAAGCGATATTTTATCTCTTAATATGGTTGGTACAATTTATAAAGGAACGGAAAAACTTTAATATTTTTTGCATGATAAGATTGTCATTCTGTTTGTAATTTCTACAATATCTATTTCCGTCCCTGAAATGGATATAGAGTCGATTAAGCGATATCCGTCTGTCCAGCTGTACGTCCGTGTTAGTGTTAAAATCAAGTTTGGTAATGCACTACTTCGCCTAGAGAAGATTTAAACACCCCAATCGATCAGACATAGTTTTGAAAGAGTTGCTATTAAAAATCAGCAAAATCGATCCATATCCCTCGAGGCATCGGGTAAAAAACCTCACATGCCTCTAATTTTTCCCTATTACTTGGAACAATGAAGCAACTCCAATACAAAAAAAAAAAACAACAAGTATATAATGAGATAGAGGCTTAAAAAAATAAGAAAAAAATTAAAGTAGAGAAATTGGCGCTAGCCCATATTTTTCGAGTTATGGGCCTCTTAACTTTTCATAGCTTGTGCATTTTATTTTTTGATATATCAATATGGGTATAATTGAAAAGTTTATGAAGAGATATTTAAAAAAATATTAAACTTTTAGATAAATGCTTAACCCATTAAGAGCCGATGACATTTTTATGCAAAATTATATACAGTATCTAATTTTTCTTTTTATTTTTGATTCTCTATCACTCCAATATTTGTTTTTTTTTTTTTTTTTTTTTTGATTGGAGCTACTTCGCTAAACTAGATTTACAAACATGGTGAAAGGTATTAATCCTTGCGGTAGCCGGTATTAAACCTTGACTGGTCTCAAAAACTTTCTTTTTTTTTTTTTTTTGCTTCAAATCTTTGGATGCAATTAAGTTATTTCCATCAGCAGAATGCAGTCGTTTGTTTTGTTTTTTTACCGAGAGAGGTTGGGTTTTAAAACATCACTAAAATCTTTTAAAATAAGTGTACTGTAGCTTCTAACAATAATAATACGCAATGTCTCTGTTGTTGAAAAAACGTTTGGTCTAATCGATTGACATTTAGCTGGTGTTTATTATCGGAGCTTTATTAGGTTACTTTGGTTAGCAAGGTTGTGTAAGGCACTGAGGTAAAAAGGCCTGTTGGGAGGACAAATATATCCCAAAACAAATTTGCCTTTCCTTTAAAGGTGTTGAAATTAGTTTTCGTTCTTAATTAACTTAGATAATGAAATAGTCCTGAACTTAAGCCGGACTAAGCTTGAGCACTTAGTTGTAAAACGACAATTTTTTAACTCCTGCCGCAGGTTGTAACAACATTACCCTCAACTCTATGTGTGTATGCATTTACACACAGATTCATTTTCGTTTTGCTTGTATCAGATTTTGTGCGTATAAAAATGTTTTTTTGTTTTGTTCTGTTTTGTTAATATTTATAATTGTATTACAATATAATTTAACGCGCATATGTTAAATGCAATTTTACGACTATTTGACTCTAACACTTATTTACATTTATATAAACTCTGTAACAATAGCGAAACCTTAAAAAAAATACTAATGATTTATGCAAATTAGTTTGTTCATACGAAAAATCATTATATTTCTATACTCTGGCCACGTGCAATATACAATCAAACAAACACTGTTATCAAAATTGCCACCATTACAATTGGCTATTTGAAGCATATTTTATGAACTAAAATTTAAGTCCAACTAAATATTGGGCTTTTAATGTCACAAAATTTTGTTTTTGGGTTTTTAAATAAATAGTTTATGATAATTTGGCAAACATGCGTTTCGTACGTGTATGGATAAAATTTAAGACAAAAAAGATTGAGGAAGCTAATTCTTTAAAAATGGAGATTCATCGATCAAATGATTAGAATCCTTCGATTACTGTTTTTAAAAGGCATTTCCTTTAAAATTGTTTATGTCTTTGATCGGAAAGAGTACTTTCTTAAGATTATAATAATATCAAGCGCAGAACATTAAGCTGGTATCAACGGTATTATAAACTCTCTTTTGAGGCTTAAAAATTTTCATCATTTCAATCAATTAGTTCTAGATCGATTGTGCCGTAAGGATTTTTTTTCCGTCATTTTTTTATTTTAGTTGGGTGTACTAACACTTTTCAATGGCTCTTTCTGCTCTTGAGATATCAGCTGAAAATGATGAAAAATATGCATACAAAGTGTGTTACTTAGAGTATATCTTGGGCAGAAGGCATTTTTTAGTCCCGACTCTTCGAAAGTAAAGCTAAAGATACAAAATTTTTTTTTATTGGTAACAGCCGGAGTTTGAGTTTTTGTAGTGCGTCGCTTAACGCAAAAAGCACACGTCAACACTTTATATTTTAGTATTTTATATACACTTCGCCCCATAAATAAAAAATTCTTTCTTACCATAAAGATATTCTGTTCCAAAAAAAGCTTTTTTCCGAAAATTGTAAGTTTTGCTTAGGGTTGTTGTGCCAACTTAGTAAATGAAAAGCTTACTGTATCAAGTAAAAGTTCACCAAAGTTTTCTTACCTTTTTCATTACTTTTTTTCATAACCAACAACCACCTGCAGAATACAAACCAAATTTGAAAATAAGATATGGAAAAACTAGGGGCAGTTGTGATATTTTGACCGCTGCTTCATTGGACATGAAAAAATCTGGCTAATTTTCCATAGCATAATTTTCGAAGCTATGTCTGATCGATTCTAGTGCCTTGTTGATTTCAAAACGAACAAGGAAAAACAAACGGATAGACGGACTTCGCTCAAAAGAACTCGCTATGCAAATGATTTCAGAATATGTATATTTTATGGAAAATGGAAAACTGTTAAAACTACAAGCCTAGGTATTCACTTTTCCACCTTAGGTGCAGGGTTAAAACAAACCTAATCATCCTAGAGTTACATTTTTTAAGGTGGCCTATATCGTAATTTCTTAATTTTTTTAAGAAGAAAAATTATTTGCACAGTTTTTGTTGATTTCGAAAGGAAACATGGCAAAATAAACACTAGTAAATCTAATGTAGCATTTTATAGATCGCAACCTTCAACAATAAGAAGAATACCATAACAGCAACTATTTTGATAAGAAGAAATAGTTGTTATAAAATTAATATAAAAAAAATCGTTGCTAAAACGACAGGATAGCAGAATATAAAAGCAAATATCGGTAACGATTATTCGTCTTCTAATTTTTAAAACTGGTTGGTTAAATAGGTGATAGATGGATAAACAGATAGATAGATAGAAGTAAAAAAGTTTATTGCAGAAAGTGCGATTACGAAAATGTTGCATCATATGCTGATGTCTAATACTTTCCATTTTTTTTAATTTACGCAAAAATTCTTAAATAATTATCCTCTTAATAATAAATAAAAAAATTTCTAAATAAAAATATATTTATGCCCTGCAGCCCAAATAAAATATTTCATTTGGTTATAATCACATCTATCGTGAATATGAAGTTAAATTTATGTTCCCATGAAAATTATATTCCCCTCGAAGTAAAAATTGGTATCATGAATTTCCCATATAATATTTGTTCCCTTCATTAAACAGCTGTTCAAAATAAATAAACTATCAGTGCACATTGAATGTAAGTAAGAAGAATTAGCTCGGTGAAATTTGTTGAACTGAAGCTTAAGAGCAAATAAATAAAATTTTTGGACACGAATTAACATTTTTATTACAAAAACGTGACGTTCAATCTGAGACATTGCTTTTTGTATTTTTATATTAGATTTTTGTATCTACATTTTTCATTTGATAACATTTTTAATTAAAACTACTTTACAAATTTACAAGAAATAAATCTCTTTGTTTTGCATGTTGTCGAGCATAATGTCAGTCTGCACTGCAGTAATTGATCTTAAAATAAAAAAATACATATGTTATTAATGTAAATATTATATTATATTATAGAATATCCAAGGGAAAAATGAAAAAATTTCGCTGGAAAAAATTAATCACGATAAGGGAAATTTTTGTTTGCGTGAAAAATTGTTCACGTGAATTATTTTTGATTGCACAAAGGAAAAGTGTTTTCGAACTTTGTTTTATAAGCAGAAACTAAGTCACTTAACACACTGTCTCTTAAAAACGCTTTTCTAAAGCAATTAATTTTTTTAATTAACCTTAAATATTTTAAAATTATTGCTGTGCGATTGAGCTGCTTTTCTATCATATTGTTTGAATGTTGGCGCATTCTAGAAGAAACTTTTTTGTACGGTAACTGAATTAGCCTTCCTTGCCAATGTAAATATACATGAAAATTATAATTTATTTAATTTTAATATTTTTTATATTTATCTTTATATTGGACATTTTAATTAAGAAAATAAAACAAGTTTGTAAACTGCTTAGAAGTATTAGGAATTATATAAATTTTATATTTCTAGCTTAAAAAATTATTTTCATGAATAGTCGCCATTAATCGAATCGGTATTTGACTTTATTCATAATAAAAATTTATTATATTTTAAAATTTTTTTTGCTTAAATTATTCCCTCTCGCTGTAAGTAAATCGTCTTATCTATTAGAAAAAAGAAGAAAAACATTTTTTCAATCCAGTCAACTCTTAAATAATTTAATGAAGAATTTAGTGTACCACCATAAACAGAATAAATGTAAAGCTTTCACATTTTCCTTAAACATATTTTGTTTCATTTTCACTTTGCGTGCTTCAGAGTTTTAATAAACTATATTAAGAAAGAAAAAATAATAATAAGGAAAGGGAATAAATCGACTTACAATAATGTGTAGGCAACATAACAACAACAACAATAAGCCTTTAGAAAACTAAAGGCACCGGCAGTCAATTTGTTCATTCGCACGTTATTGTAGTTATATTTGTCTTTGCCTGTGACTCTCTTGGAGTTTGTTGTTGTTCTTTAAAAATCCTTTGTTGTTTAACTTACGTGATTTTCTTTTTGTTTCCTTTATCGTAAATGAATATCAACAAGAGAGGGAATTAGTTGTTACTAATTATCCTTTTGATATGTTTCAATTACATCAAATATTCCAGTTAAAAAAAAATTACTAAAAAGGGATTTCTAGTGTAGCAACCAGCTGTTTCAAAGGCTCAAGCACAGTGCTTTGTAATAAAGGGATGATTTAAACACAAACTGAATTCGGGTTATAGGGATAAATGCCAATGATTTCAAGTTTTATATTTAATAGATATCATTTGTTAGATTTTGAAAATTCATGGCGATTATATAAGATCATTCTACGCTTATATTAATTTATTTAAACAATACCCTCACGGAAAACTGCAACATTTATAACATCTACACGTCAAAAACTCACGAAAAACATAAAATAACCCATTACTACAGATACGTAGACGACATAATATGCATCCTAGAAAGAGATAACGACACAATTTACGCTATAGCTAAAAATAACGGTTACAATTGAACTACCATCGACAAACTACTCAGACAATGCAACACCAAAAACAAGAAGAAAGAAGACAAGGAAACAATTGATACAACACGATGACACATCTTTACTTGCACAGGACCAGAAATATATAGATCAACGAACCTTTTTTCAGAAAGAAGGTTTACAGACAACACTAAAAACGAGCAACACTCTACACAACAATCTCAAAACATCAACAGAAACAACCGATAAATTTAGTACCAGCGAAGTATGCAGACTTACTTGCATCTGCAACCATACATACACACATCGGACAAACTGGAAGAACAATCAAAACAAGGTTTCCAGAACACATACGATCATACAAAAGGAAAAGGGAAGACTCCAATTTCGTAATACACCTCAACACACATGGACACGAACCAAGGGAAATAGATGAATGTGTGACAATATTACACCCAAGTAAAAAAGGACGAAGACTAGACAGTCTTGAAAGCATGGAAATTTACAAAACACGAAGGTTTAACGGAGATATTATTAACGAATAGGTAAACACAACCTCTGACACGATTTTTACACCACTAAAATTACTAAAACACTCTTACAAACGAAAAACACCCACAGACGGTCACAATTACCTATCCAATAATAAAAGACGCAAATATTAAACTATTTACCCCAATAAACATGACAGGTATCAGGCAATCTACCTGTAAAATATCATTTAAAACGGACATTCTTTTTTTTTTTTTTTTTTTCTTAACACTATCTATTTTTAACACTATCTCTTCAGTGTTAACAAACACGTGGCTTGAAAATGATGTTATCACATCGAAAGCGCTCGCTAAACGTACCAAGTATACAGCCAGAGACGACGGTTTTCACCGAAAAATACAACCACACTATAATATTTACCCGTTGAAGGAAAATTTTAATTTAAAAATGAAGTTAAATGGAGAATTAGTGAAACTTTAAATCTAAGGTAACCAATGTCGGTGCTGTAAAAAAGAATAGGTAACTTTAAAATCTACGCTAAACACTAGCGCTTAGGTTTTTTTCGACGAATAAGGGAAGTTTGCATTTACGGATAAAATAGCCAAAAAGCGATAATAGACGAGATCTAGAGATGATCGACAATATGACCTTTTTTTTAAATCAACAGTTTTGTAAGTCAAAAAGCAAAATTTGTGAATTTTATACGATTCAAATTCAAAGGAGATCAATCAGCAGAAAATCCTTGGCATGGCTTATGAACGGCTGCTTTTATCTTTCTAATCTACCAATCTCAAAATATCCTACAACAGAATTGAACTGGTAATCATCATATCGCTACTTTATTTTAACATAGTCATATCTCAAAAAAACTTGAACTTGGCAATATGCGATTTAAGTTTTCAAGACATAAGTCCTATGAACTAATTTCCGCAATTTCAATTGCTATAACTTCGGTTCAGCTTGGGATATAAACCTGATTTTTTTTTCAACATGGAAAGACGGTCTAAAAAAGCAGTTTTACTTAAGTAACTACAAATTTTTAATTTTTTGAGATATGACTATGTTGCAATAAAGGGGCGATATGTTTTGACGTTATTGGGACTTTGTATTTCCAAATTATTGTGGTTTTCAATATCACACTTATTTAAATCAATCTATAATCTAGCATTACTGACATATCAATCAAAAATGATACCGTGATCGGTTAAACGTTGATATATTACACAACTAAGTGGACTTAACAGATATCCAGCAAGAAATTAGACATGACTTTTAAAAGTACTTGCCAAATAATTGCTTACCTTTTTGATTGCCAATTTTGTTACTCGCTTACAAAACGCATTACATTAGTTCTCAAAAAAGGAAGTAGTAATAGAAGTTAAATAGAATACCCTAAATTACTTACTAATGATCATCATTATTTCCTACAATAATGAATGTAATAAATTCTCAGTAGTTGATATTAAAAGACTCATACCTCGTTAAAATCATTAGGTTGGTAATCTAGTTGGAAAGTACTTCCGCCTACAGAGATTAATTCTGCACTCGATTATCTTTTTTAAAATTTTTTGCTGGATATTTATGTCAAGCAAAAGAAGCGTTAATGTCTCACAATGAACTTTTGGAATAAGATTCTTAATTCAATACTTAACTTAAAAAACCAGAGACGTAACAGTTGCAAGATAAATGATGAAACAATCAGATTTAACAATTATTACTGATATATGTACGTAATGGTTATATTTAACCATTAACAAGTAATATATTTTATTTTGGTTATTCTGACTAATTGAAATGAGAAATATATATTTTTGGTTATGAAAAATCGTTGCATAAACTAACAAATTTATTGGCCGAAAAAAACCATTATAACAAAAATTGTTTTTGGTTACTTCTTCAAAAAGTCGACTCTTTCAGTGCCTCTCGGATGAAGAAATTACACTGTGCAAGGTCGAAACTAACTAATCACATTAAAATAATTTAACATAATTCAGGAAAAAGTCAGTCCACATATAACCAAAATATCGCTCCAAAACCTATATTTTTAATATAGAACATGAGTATGCCATAAGTTCCGAAAACATGATTTTACGAAGTCTTACGAAATTAAAAATTTACATACGTAAATGAATTTAACAAACATAAGGGATCTTAAAGAATTCTCTGAGAGGTTACATCAAAGCTCACTAAGGACCGGTTTCAGGGCTAAGAATGGGCTTTCGGTACTGACTTCAGTTGCTGGAGCTGCATACCCACCAACAGCAATAAACCTTTGAACTTTTTGGAATTTTTTCATACATGATAACCAAAAAAAATCAATTTTTGTTTCAATAAATATTATTTTCAACCGAAAATTTTTTGGTTGATTTAATGGTTGTTTATAAGCAAAATTTTTATTTTCTCAATTAAGTAGTTACGGCAACCAATATCATACAAAAATCACGATAATGATTAAAAATTCCCAAATGCAGATAAAGTGCATTTTTGCCTAACCTTTTTGTTCTGAAATAAAAACATAACAGTTATTTTCGGTACCTGAAAAAAAAACAAAAAATAGATTATTGTTTAATCAAAAAAGTTCTACTTCATTAACTGGTATATTTGACGCATATAAGAAACAATTGCCTGTTTCTTGGGAATTTATTTTACTTTTATCTCTTTTGTGCTTGAATGAAACACTGTGCTAGAATATTTATATTGCATCCTACTAAGACTTTATGTAATTTTTTTGTTTGTAAATATGAGTACGAAATTTTAGTTTTATTAGAAGCAAGAGTAACTTTTTAGAGCCTCTTAGTTTGACTAAAGGTGATGTTAAAATGTTTAGGTTAAAAGTTATCTTGTATCTCAAGTCTTTGTATTTGTATTAAAAACAAAATATTAATTTCCTAACTTTTGGAAGCTTAAACTTTAATTCGTGTACGTTTTTTGTAGACATTTATAAGTATAATTTAGAAATTAAACAAATCAAGAAAGTGTTACTTTCAAAGAGAGTGTAATTCCTTTAATTTACTAATTAAAGCAGCGTTGTACAATAAGAACATATTTGACAACAATTAGCATTTTTATTTATTCGAAATGAAATTAGAAACTTAATACAACTCTCGTTTGCCTTACTCTTTATCGAGCATTTGTGTTAGTGGATTAGTTTTGAAAAACTGATTTCATATATTTCTAAATTTCTAACATCATTCATTTAATGTTTTTATTACGCAAGAACTTGTAAATTAAGATAAATATATAACTAAATTATTACAACTAAAGTTATTAAACATTTGAATTACTAATTTTATTACTCTAGACAATTCGGCCGACACCGTAATGAAGCATTAATCACAGCTTTTAAAATAAAAAAGAAAATTTAGATTTTTGAAGAATGTAATGCAGTATATTCTGGACCGCTGCATCCGCTATCTTAAGTATAAGTAGGTATCTATTTAAACAAATATTTTTTTATAAATCAAAATATTAGCAATGTTCGTAATCATTACTAGTGTTTAATTTTCTCTATATTCAAATTTTTTCTTCAAAAATAAAAACAACAAGAGTGCTTTATTCGGCTACACCGAATTTTATACACAAAAACAAATATTGGGATGACAGACAATTTAAAAATAAAAAAAGAGAAAAATAATTAAGTACCATATATAATATTACATAAAAATGTCATTAGCTCTTAAAGGGTTAAGCATTATATAAAAATTTAAGTATTGCCTTAAATATCTCTTCAAAAGCTTATAAATGTTATATTGATATCTTAAAAAATGGTACAAAAACGTCCTTTTCTAGAAAAAGTTATGAGGCCCATAACCATAACCCATAACTCGGAGCGAGCGCCAAGTTTTTCACTTGATGTTTTTTTTCTTATTTTAAAATTTTCTATCTCCTTATATAATTATTTTTTTGACTGGAGTTACTTAGATTTGTTCCAAATGATATAAAATAATTAGAGGTAGGCGTGATGTTTTGCCTGCTACCTTGGTGGACATGGACCGATCTTCCTGATTTTCAATAGCAAAATTTTCGAAACTATGTCTGATCGATTAGCATATTTAGGTTTTCTTTAGCTTAGATAGTGCCTCGACAAAGTTGATATTTAAGCCGAAGAGGGACGGACAGATGAACATCGCTCAATCGACTTCGCTGTGCATAAGAACTACGAATATATATATATAGTTAATGGTGTCGGAAATGGATATTGTATGTGGTGTATAACAATTTGAACAATATCTACATTAAAATTTTTTATTTGGAATTTTTTTTATATTAATTTTCTTAAATTGTGCTTGATTTCCTTCAAATATTATTGTTAATTAAAAAATAAAAAATTCTCTTTTCTAATTTTTTAAGCACTAGGTCAGTTTATAAATAAAAACATTGTTCTTATTTTTTGGTTGAAAAAATATTTTCAACTTAATTTGGTTTTGAAAGAAAATCTAAGTATTAATTAATTAATATTTTTTGTTTCCTGTTTCCTGAAGTTGCCACCCAAGGGTGGGGCGAAATATTGAAAAAATAAATAAAAATAATAAACAATATTTTTATTATAGACTGACCTAGTACTTAAAAAACTTGAAACGAAAATTAATTATAAAGGTTAAAAAACAATTATATAAAAAAATAAAAATAATTACTCAATGTTTACTGTGTTTTGCAATAAAAATTTTCTTAATTTTTTTTGTCTTTTTGCTTTATTGATTCAATGGAGATCTCATTTAATTAATTTGGATTTTGATATAAGACTCTGAGGTTTTCTTTCTTTAAAATAATTTAGGTAGAATCCACTGATAATATATGAGCAGTAGCGAAATGGCCATATAAATATGCTTTCCCCTCAGTAATACATTTCATTTTGCAGTTATTAATAGTAAATATTTAATGAGAATATCATGAGATACTGATATTTTAAGGGAATCAAGCACAATTAAAGTAAATTAATTTGAAAAATATTTTTATTTCTTAATAAATTTATAAATTCAAATGTAAGTACGAGAACTAAAACTGGATTAAAAATCTAATTCACGTTAATAGTGCTTGACTTTATTGAAATTTCTATTTTCTAACAATAAGGAATCTTGTTAAATTCTCTCCAAAAAAACAGAAAGCAAAGGGACAATTTAACTCAGCCTAGGAATGGTTTTCTACAGTAATGTCGCTTTAAGCAAGCAGCTGCAATGGGCGGCATTGCGATATCCAAAAATTCAGTTGAGATGGCTAAAACTATTAGTGCTGCTGCAACCAACACAGAAATTTTGTGAAATAAATACAGCAGTTTATTAAGTTTATTATTATGGCCGTTTGCTTAAAAAAAACTTACGGTAGATTTTTTTTAAGCACCACAGAAATTAAGGTTCTAACAAAAACCCCAAAATCTAAATTTTCAGCAGTTACTGCGGCTGCTCTTGATGAGGTGCTTTTTAGAAGTTCAATCTTTGTCCACTTTTTCAACCATTATTATTATAATTTTAAAGCAATTTTAATAATTTTATATTAAAAGATTTTTTTTATTTAAAAAGTGGCCAGCTAAATTTTGGATTTTTGAAGTTATTTAATTTGAGAACAAATCGTTGTTAATGAGAATTTAAGCAAAATATGTCTGACAATGTATCGCTTTCCTAATTATTTAATTTAAAATTCCTAAATTTATTAACTATTATTATGAGATTAAAGAACGTATTCTCTAAACAACAATATAATCACATAATCGTATATATTAATATGGACACGTGTACATGCGTGTGTAGGTGTGTACATTAAATGCTTATTAATATTGTAATTATTGACGTGAGCTTACACAACAATTACATTGTTGTAGTCTTCAATATTTTGGCATTTAAACACAGATATATTTAGATACACACAAAAGTTACCGAAATATTCACGCACACACGCACGCACACACGCATTAAAGTTTAGGATACCTGCGTTGTTTTAAAGCCAACTAACACATAGATGATCAAATTTAATGATTTGATGAAATGACATAAATTTTTCAAATTATATATTACGCTAAATGCATGATTAAGTGTCGATAAGTATACATTATTATATTGAAAATCAAAATGTTCATTTATAGCTGCTGTACGTTTAGCTTGTAATTTGTACATTTAAGGGTTTGTGTGAGGGTTAGTCATTTGGGATTATTTAAAAAATGCATTTTCCCATAACTTTATTGAAAATTATTTAAAACTCTAAAGTTAAATGCAATCTATTTTACAAAAGTTTCATGTAAATTTCGCATTGGGAAAAATGTTCGTGCGAATACTTTTGATTACGAAGAATGAAGCTTGTAAAAGAAAGAGCTTGACCGCAAATATATCGCTGCCTTAAAAAAAGTTAATAAATTATTTATTTTTGATCCAAAATAATTATTTGCAAATGTATTTCTGGCTCATAAAAAATATGCACAAATTTGTTGGAAATATGCCGGGTAGTCCTATGGTTCTTCTCAAGGCAGCCTTGACTGATTGTTTTTACAACGCCTTCGGCTAACAATTATACATCGCATATGACTGACTGCTATCAAAGCCGCTATAGATGCTTTTTTTTCGAGATTTTTACTTGAAGGCCCCATGGTTCTTAGCTGAATACCCATATTGAATGTAACAAAACACATCACCGTGGATTAAAAAAAAGAGCTGTTTTTCCTATCTCGTTAACTTCTTAACAAATGTAAACATTTTAAAGGCCAAGGCATAATAAGTCGAAAGTTTCCGTTTATGTAACAATATGCATTTATTGGATTTAGTTTAATTTAAGGATGTCGACAGGGTGGGTACAAATTAAGTTTTGTACTAGTATCCGAATAAAGGAAATGCACTGGCATTCACTAAGAATCTATTGTACTAGTTCTTATCTAGTACCAATAGTACTAGTTCTTCATGTAGAACTATTTGTACTAGTACCTACCCAGGATCAATTCTACTAGTACTCATCTAGTACTAATAGTACTAGTTTCCACCTAGTATCCATCTCCTTTTAAGACTGATGGAATCATTAGTAAATCCGCCTACTGATAAACAACTACAACATAATATATAAAAATGGGTATAACAGATCAATAATAACTCATGTCCAGGTTCATCTTATATTAACAATCTTATTCACAAAAATTTTAAACTGCTTAATAAGAGGTTAATAAGAAAAAATCGCTAAAGTAGTATTCACAAATACTTAATAGCACTATTACGCTGTTATTAATCATTAATAAATTTCAAATATTTAATGCAGCAGTTACCCTTCTTTAAACCTTTAATAAGTTTTGAAAAGCATTATTCCCGTAAAATTTTTTACTGAAAAAGTGTGAAAAACTATTAATAAAAAAATACAACAAATATAATAAATTTAATTTCTACAATAAGTAAGTGTTTAAAACATACTTAAATATAAATGCTAATATTCAATAAAATGGAAAAATGTTGCAAATACTCTTGCCCAAATTGGCAAAACGTCCTAAAACTTTTAATAGGAGAAGTAATTCGTTTCAACTACCTAATTATCTATTTAATTCAAGATACAGGTTTAATAAGGAAACGGCTCAAAAATTATAAACATGGCCAAGGATAAGATAGAATTAGATAAAAGAGGCTGTGGAGCTTCAGCCACAGGTTACAGGTTTTGGTGGCTTTGCGTTATTGGGGCCGAAGAGAGGTAAGTATGCAAGGCGAATAGTTTTAGATACTTACAAAACAAATTTTAGATTCAGTGGCAAGATGAAGAGGCAGTACATTTGATTGCCGACTCTTTAATAAGTCAGTTTTCAAGCAACGTTTTAAAAATGGCGATTTAAGATGACGCTTGTTAGGTAACTCCGGGTATAAATTACAACTATATGTGTTTATTAACACCATTTAAGATCACAAAATGCCAATGAAATCAAATACAATAACGGCCAAATTATTTTGGGGTTTGTTAGCAGCGTTTTCGTAGTTTATTAGATAGACTTACAATAAGTTTATCAAATGCAAAAAATTTAGTTATCACTTTATCTATTTTGCAATTAAAGAAAACGACAAGTTTCCAGGTAATAAATACCAAATTAACTATTAATATTTGGGAAAAATATCATAATTTAATTAATTGTTCTTTCATAATTAAAGCATTGTATTTTATTGATTTGAAAATAAAAATAATAAATAAAAAATTCACAAATTTGTATCATAAATACTCGTAAACTTTATAATATAGTGATGTACAAACAGTAATGCCAAGCTCGGTATTTGAATAATTTTTTGTACTCGTTCAGTGAATCATTTTAAAAAAAAAAGGTTAAACACCATTTTTTTATTATTTTAAATAATAATTTTCATTTAAGTTATGTCAAGTACGAGTAATATTATTGCTTTGATTATTCTTTTAATTATTCTTTTTTAATTAAAAAACATTATTTAGGTATTTGGTTCATTGTTGTATGCATCACTAAATGTAAATTTACATATAATATGACATGATGTTGCCAACATAAAGCCACAATACCATTAAAATCGTTTAATAGTTAATTTTGCGTTATTAAACGTTTGTGAATAAAAATTCTTAATAATGGTTAATAAAACAAAAAGTGTTTAGTAACTAAAGTACGCATTAAGCTAACGATAAGAAATTTTTGTGAATAAGACTGTAAAAATATAATTATTAATTTTATTTGTAAAAATGCCAAAAGTGAATAATTGCCTTAATTTTAATCAAGGTCCATAACATTTTGAACCTTTGATATTCTTTGGGTTTAGTTTGAAATGTTAAATGTATAAAAAAATTAAGATCTCTGATTGCATTTGATTAGGAAGGATGGATATTGTTTTTGTTAAGCGAACTCTAAAAAGATCTTTACAAGACGATGACTACAACCATGAAATTTACTTTGCCTTTTTGCACTAGCTCCAGTTAAATAAATATTTCTATTATTATTTGATATTTCTTTTAGTTCAACTATATTAAAAAGTCAATAAATAATTTATTGGAAAATAACTTTATTATTTATTATAAGATATTTTTAGTAAAACAACAAGGTTAAAAAAACAAAGCTTCAGAAACTACAATACTTTAAAATCTATAGCTTCACATTTATAATTTTTTCAAGTGCAGATAACGCCTTCTTGAGTATTCGCTTAATAAAAATTTTTTTTGCAATATTTTAATAAATTTTTTAGCAAAATAATCTTAAAACCTCTTGTTGAAAAAGAACTTTTTTTTGGAGAAAATATGTTCTAACCAAACAAAATTCGATAGTACTCGTATGTAACACAACTTCTTAAAAGTATAAAGTAAACATCTCCATACATTTGAATACTTTAAAAGTAGTTTTTCATAGAATTTTAAAAATATTTGTTTTGTTTCTTCACTTTAGTGTAATTATAACACTACGTCATTAAAATCAAAAACCTTTTCGTAAGGATATAAAGGCTCCACATGTTCTATGTGTCATTCACAGTATGTTTTTGTGTAAAATATAAACTAACTTAACAATGTGTTACTTACACATTTCCTATGCCTTTGCATGCCTATTTAGATATTCAAAAAGCCTTGAGAAGTGGCTTGTTTAAGATGAACAGCAAATGTATTCAAAGTAGATACTGAAGTAGGTAGAATTTGTTGCCGGCAGTAAGAAAAGTAAAGTAAGAAGTTGAAAGTGTGCATTAGGGGTAAATTTGACTAATTATAATAACATGGGACAAAAGAATTATAACATGATACTGATTATAAGATGTAATAATGATTTTGATGCCAACACTCATATTACAGTAGAGGGCACAAACACAAAGGTGTTGTTTACATTTCCTAAAATGTATAAATAGACGGAGTTGTTTTAAATAATAGAATCAGAAGCAGAAAGCGACTATTGAATGTTAATACAGCTAATAAAAAATATCAAGTATTAAAAAGGATTCTTTTGAAAAAAAAATTATAAAAATAAATAAAAGATCACAGAGTTAAAGCAACATTTCTTTCTGTAGAAACAAATATTAACCCTTAATTAACTTACAAGAAAATATAAAAAAAAAATGTAATAAGTTAATTTGCGATGCACATCATCACAATTTGTACAATACGTCAGTAAAAAAGCAGGAGCCTTTGTGAAATAATTGTTACGAATAATAAAAATCTGGCAACCCCTGTAGTTGTTTCCGTATGAGCGCGGTGAATAAGCTCATTCAACTAATGGTGTGTTTATAGAATAACAAAACCACAAGTTAGCCAACAAAAGCTGAGCAGCCTCAATGGCTGCGTTGGTAGAGGTGCGTACTACAAACCAGGGGGTCCGAGTTCGATACCGCATGCGGGCATGCGTGCAACGAAAAAAAAATATAAAAATTGTTATAATGCAATTAAAATTAATAAACAGCAGTAAAAACCTCCCGATAGGCAAAGACAATTAATTATTGTGTGAAGCCGTGGCAGACAATTTAGTGGAGACGTCCAATTTAATATAAGAGTAACAGATAATTGTCAAAAAGCCCTTTATAATAAAAAGTAAGAGCAATAGCGGTTAGCGCGGGGAAGTGTAACAGCATAACAACAGTGTATGGCAGACGTGTGTTGTGGCTACTGGATTAAAGGAGAAGACTGGCTTGGATAAAAGGAGTAGTGGAGATGTCTGTGGATGGTTAAGGTTACTAAACAAGGCATCGAGTAGTTCATGTCTCGCCGGAGTGACACAGTAGTGTAGCGTGGATGGCTGCGTTTGTGATGATAACGCATGTTTAGTAAATACGAGACCAAGGGTTCACAAGACCGGTAGGATCGAGAAGCATAGCCAGAGAAAGCCATGAAGTTCGAAGACAGAATTTAGCCACAGTGGTATTTGCAATCAAAAGAATCCGTACGTTTGTTCTAAAAAGAGAAAAACTAACAATATATTAAATTGTTGCAAGTGTGTTGCGACTTTATAACTCACGTTTGGTCAAATCAAAATCGATTCGATTTTTAGGGTGCATAGTCGTGTAGATGCTTTTTCTAAAGTTTGCACAAAATCGGTCGTTGCGTTCGTGAGTTATGACTTTTCATGAAAACATTTAATTTTGTCTATATAAAAAAACAACAACAAGTACTTAGCCGCTATGAGCGTATGCGGTATATATTCCTTGTGCTGACTTCATACACACGGTATTTGATGTTAATATTCATGCTTACTAAGGGAAGGGAAGGGAATTTTTATAAATTTTTTTTTTTCGATATGAAAAAATCAGAATGTTTTTAAGTAGGAATTAATACTGCAAGCAATTAACCTTTATATACCCTATACCACAAAAAGTGGAGTAAGGGTTTGTCTATGTTTATCGTTCTGTTTGTAATTTCTACAATATCCATTTCCGACTGCATAAAGTACATATATTCTGAGTTCTTAGCATAGCGAAGTCGATTGAGCGATGTCTGTAAGTCCGTGTTAGTGTTAAAAATTTTAAATTTCTTTTAAATGTGATAGAAAATTAAAAAATAAGAGAAAAACGTCAAGTGAAAAATTTGTTCTCGCCCATATTTTCCGAGTCATGGGCCACTATGGGCTTAAGATATAAATATGGGTATCATTTAAAAGCTTTTAAAGAGGTCTTTATGGAAACACTAATATTTTTCAAAAATGCCAAGGACATTTATGTGTAAAATTATGTATAGTACGAGTACTTAATTTTTGTTATTCTTATTTTTTTAATTCTCTGTCACCCCAATATTTTTTTTTTGTTTTCAACAAAACTAGATTTACATTCTTCACAGTCTTGTTTATATTTATAATGAATATCTAGGAATGCAAGAAAAAGTGCTGGCGGTATGTCGCAAATAACACGCTTAATTTTGGCCTCCAAGGCAGAACAATTGATGTGCAGCATAAAACAGTGGGAAGTATCAAATTGCAGGAGCTCGGAGGCATATTGCCAGGTGTGTTTCTTTAATTCAGCTTATCACGCAATCTTTATTTTAATAATGTATATTTCGTGGTAGCCAAATGACACGTAGCATTATCTTATTGATACCACATCTCGCTCGTATCAGTGTCACGCATATTTTGACACAAAAAACTATTGTTCATCGTGCGTTTACAATCTCCACCGACTGTAACAAGAGAGGCTGAGAAGAAGACATATTTTTTCTTAAATACTTAGACATTGATTTCTAAAATTTTTAAGATACCTGCAGAATGTAAAGCAGTATTGTCATATATTTAATCAACTCATTTTGTAAAAAAGAATACGAGGAATGTTCATAATCAATCAACATTAATTTGGATAGACAAAGTCCAAGAATTTTTTGTAGTACTCTCTAAACAATAGAATAAATATTATTAGAAGTGAAACTGAAAACTAATTAATTAATTCATTTGTGATAATATCAAACAGTTCAACTAATAGTTAAAAACAATAAAAATTAAATTTTCCCCTTTTCTAGTTTTATTCTTTCTTTATTTGCCAATTTATCGACAAATTTATGGTAAACAGCAGTTCAAACCTCAATGAATTCTTGATAAAAAAGGAAAACGCTTATATTACAGCAAAACAATATATAACAGTTGTGACTAAGACGTGTTCGGTTGCACTGGATGCTCGCAGAGGTCACGGACACTCCGTTGCTTGGACGTAAAATGTCAAAGAATTATTAAAGCTGGAAGAAAAAGGCGACGGTAGCGTAGCTAGGTAACCAAGGGCCCTGGGGCAAATTAAAAAATGGGGCCCCACTGCTATGTAAAGTGATAAGGTTTTATCAAATAAAAATATGAAATATACAAATACATTTAAAGTGCTAAGCTAATTAAGCTCTTTTTTGTACACTGAAGGGCAGGTAATATTTAATATTAAACAGTAAAAACATAAATAACAATTAACACTTGCAGTAGGTTTGGCTAATAAAACGAAATAGAATAGAATAGAAATAACAATTCTATTTACAATTTTTTCATAGCTTTAGTTCTTGAAAAAGTATCAATGACTTCATTTAAATCCAGGCTTTATGCAGTTTTGTTTTCAAATGTCGGAGTCGAGTTTGGTCCATATTATTTCTTAAATAATTTTTTATTGTTTTTAATTTGCTAAAGACCTTTCAGCTGCTGCAGAAATGACAGGAATTGTGAAGAGTAATAAAATTGCTGTAAATACTTCTGTTAGGTCACATTCTAGCACTCCATATTTGTTTATTATTTCCTTACATAATTGATGAACAGTCCATGCTTGAGTTAGTTGAGGTAAAAATAACTGATAAATGTTAATAAATTGAAGTGAAAAACGAGGGCCTATTATACCTGAATATTTTCTTTAAGGTTCGTCATGCTTTTGTAATAAAGTTTCTTCATCAACATGCAGTAAAAATATTGGTGTGAGAAAATCGAATATATGACACACTGCATTCATATCAATAAAACGTGTATCTAATTGAAATATTACTGTGTCTAGTACATATTATTGGAAATCTAAATTTGAAATATTTTTTCTCATATTTTTCAATACCATATTCTCTTGCAGTTTCACTGACTTTGCACTTTACTCGACTCGCCCTAATTGATGTCGCATTTTTATAAAGTTCTTGATGCATAATTGTTGTCTTTCAATACACTTTGCGTGAATTCGCAAAGCAACACGAACTCGAAATTTAGCACTTTTTTTAATACTTTTTGCTTCACTAAGCTCATCTTTATTAGGACTCTTTAGAACAATTTTTGATAATGCTTTGATAATATAAAAATAACGAAGTTTTATTGCAGACATCGGATTTAGTTTTTTAAAGTGTTGCCTTGCATTTTTTTCACGACATTTCGCGTTATACTATGAGCTGTAGCCGAAATCTACAGATTTAACGCGATTTATTGGCTTACCGGACATCAATATGAGTGGTAAAATCAAATAAAATTGAACCACTATATAGACCAGTACAAAAAAGTTATTTTTTAGCCGAAAAAAAAAATCATAACTCGAATTCACAATAAAACGCACATCCGTCAAATTGACAACATTGCCAACCTACAGAAAGAATGTAGGGGAACTTTCTAGGCATAACTTTTGAAATTCTGTCAACTAATTTATAATGATTAAAGTGGGGTTGCAACCTGTAATATTTTGAAATGGGAGAAACTTACAAAAGATCAGTTCGATCAAGATATTTGATAAGGATTCGAGGACCCCCTGAGCCTGAGAGCCACGGGGCACGGCCCCCCTAGCCCTTAGGTAGCTACGCCACTGAAAGCCGAACTGACTTTTATAACATCCAGTCATATTTCGTTACTTCGCTGTGATTTCTTGGTTAAAAAAAAACAACGTAGAGAAATATATAAAGTTCTTCTTATAAAGGTGTTCCCGAAAAGCGAATATTTGAATTACTTGCAGGATTGGAAAAGTGTATTGCTTTAAAAGAGGACAAATAAAAATTACTGACTTAATAAATATATTTTAAAGGAATAAGGCCACCCTTTGAATAACAAATTACTTACATGGGCATTCTATTTAACGATTAAAAAAAAATCATTTGCAAGTGGTTGTTTTTAAGTACTCAGATGAAATGTTTTTTCTGCTAGATTATTTATCTTTAAGCTTAAACTTAAGAACTCCACTCTTTAACTTCAAACGATGAAGTCTTAAATTTATTGTTACACCGCCATCCATTCCCTAGCGATGTGAACGCAACAAACAAAACCTGTATTTGAAGTTTAATCAAATACGCATTTCCCTAATCAAACGTACATTATGGCATACGCTTTACGCAAATTATCGACATATTTATAGCAAGGTTTTTTGTTTGCTCAAAAGCAACATTAAAATTCATATCTTAAAACACACATACTATGATTGCTTTTCTGACGAATGTTGCACAAACTTACACAGAGCTGAATGTGTAAACTGGCGTGCGTAAGTGCTTGTGTGTTCGTTACTTAAGAAGCGAACATCATTCTCAAAGGAACCGAATCAAAAGAAATCAAAAACAATCAAAAGAATAAAAGAAGATGATGTTAAAGAAAAAAAAAGAAAGAAAAAAAAAGAAAAAATAATAATAATAAAAATCAAAAGACGAAGACACTTCTACGCACAAGTTGTGTGCAAGTAAGCGTTGCTTATTGCATTGTTTAGTTATGTATTCATATGTGCGTGCACTTGTGTGTAGCAGCGTGCGTTTCTTTTATTTGCATGTAGATTTTGCATATTCTTAGGCAAATACAAAGCAGGCAAAGAAAACGGAATAAGCAAAAAATGAAAAAAAAAACTTAGAAAATCACAAGTGTATAAATATGCAATTTTTCTAAATCATAAACTCATTTATTGTTTTTGCTGCTGTTGTGTTTGTGCTCTTATTACGTATAATTGCACAAGTGTCTAAGTCCATAAACGTATTTGTATTGGTGTGTACTTAAATAAATAAAATACGCACAGATTTCATATTTCTTTTGAAGTCATCAGTCTTTTCACCTTTTTGTACTTTTGACGACAACGGCAAGACAACATCAATGGCAAGTAAATATTTACACATACGCATTTTGTTAACATTTTAAACATAACAAATCTACACTTTTTTCAGTCGAACTTAAAATTTTTTATTATTGCGAAAAAAGTACAGTACGTTATAATTTATGCAGCTTATGCAGACATTTTATTTACCAACATTGAGGATATTTTTTTTCTCTTGTGTTATTTCTCTATTGGGCGGCAAATTCCAAACATTCATCATTAAAAACTTATCACTGTTCTAGATATATGTCTGAATACAAGAACAGCTCCCTCCGCAATAACCGCCTTCAACTATTTAATACTTTATGTTGCGTGTAAACGTGTTTAGCATTTATTTTCGTGTTCCGTAACACCAGTAGCGACATTTCATCTATTTTAACGCATCATGTCAATTCCGGAAGTCAATTTACACATACTCTTCACACACCAACACTCACGTACTCTTAAGCATACACGAGCTGATAGTTATTTAAGTCAACTTGCTCGATGAATAATAAATGAAATTTAAAAGAAAATTCAATTACTACTTAACATTACAATGCAACACCTCGCCACATGATTGTAATTTTATTATTTTGTTATTTATTAAATCGCATTATTGTCATTTTAAATCACAACATAAAAGAGATATTTCAAAATGTTTAAGAATGCACTTAACTTGTTTCAGCATTATGATAGTCAAAAAAGGCTTTAGCTTTATGGAGAGTTGATATTTATTGTATAACTTTGGAATAACTTTTCATGTTATTAAACGATTTTTGTTTAGTTTTGCTTAAAGTTGTTAATTTTGAATACATTGATTACTTATTATCCAGACGAGTTAATTAAGTTCCCGGCAGCTGACTATTTTTTACTTAACTTTGCTGTGTGTAGATCAGCTGTCAAAAGTGTGTGAGATTTAAGCTGTTTGGAGATATCAAAAAGAACATGATTTTCAAAAAATATCGTGCATCAAAAAAGACATTTTATTGGTGTTGTGTTATATTTTATTGGGTTTTTTGTATTTTATTTTTCATCATTTTTTTTTGGTTGTATAAAAGAGCCGAAAAAGACACAACCGTATAAAGTGGATAGATGAAAATAAAACAATTGTTGATTATTGTGTTTTTTTGCTTATGCTTTGGTTTTTGTCTTTACTATATTTAAAATCTTTGTGAGAAGTTCCCTGTAGCAAAATGACCATCGAGACGCATTTCAACACTCTTTAAGCAATATCGCTGATATAATAAATTGGTCGTTATAATATTCTTGTGGTTAATTTTAACCACACACCAAACAAATCATCGGCGCCTCCCTCAAAAAAAAAAAAAAAAAAAAAAACTATGGATTGACGTTATTTTGATGATGACTTTACAGTTATTTCAAAGCAATACTTTGCAGAGCTAAAGGCGGCTATTAATCTTTTTCAGTACCGTTTCGAAAAATACACTTCACCACTTCACCCACAAATATTCACAAATGGCACATATGGTCAAATAATGTAGACAGAAAAACCACGTGTCCAAATTTTTATGAAGTAGTTTCCGTTTTAATATCGCTTTCGGCCACTAGTTGCACATGTGACAAAAGCTTTTCAAAATTAATGATCATCAAAAATAAGCCTAGAACTACAATGACGCAAGAACTCCTAGAGCCTCTTTTTAAGGGTTTCGTCAAGCAAAGGCTGTTGCTTTCACATAATGTAGAAGATTTGTATAGACAGATTTGCAGGAATGGGTCCAAAAAGGAAATTGCAACTTAAATAATGAATCTCTTACGTAATACAAGAGTGTTATACAATTTGAATTAATCTTATTATTAATTACTATAACACCTATTTTTAATGTTTTAATTATCATTAATATTACAATCATTAATTTGGCGCCCCTCAAAAACATTCTGCCATACCAAAAGGAGTCCTTCTGCATGCTACTGTAAGTATACGTGAGAAAAGAACATTGTGTGCCTTATTTAATTTAAAACTTCTAAAAATTTTAACATACTGATTAACATTTTTATTGATTCTACTAAAATATTAGCCGAATCCATGGTTGTTTTCAGTCCTAAAATCTTTTTAAATATTCTTTGATTTAATATATATAAGTGTTAGCGAAAGAAAGAATTCGAAAGAGGAAACATAGTAAATTTAAGATGTAGCCATTTTGTTAATGTCGTGTTTTAAATTTATCAAAGCTATACGATGTAAAAGCAATAGCAAACCGTGATTTCCACTATTATAACAGAAAATAATAAAACCACTTATTTCAATGATATTTTAATATAAATATCAAGAAATTGCTCCTGCCTTCAATAATATCTTACTGCCATCCCTAAATTAGCGCGTACGACGCAAAGCAATGTAATTCATAGCTTTTGCGCTAGAATGTCATCCCTAAATAACAGCGTCAACTTTGTGTCTTTAACAGTAATGTTAACTAATTTTATTTTATAAAACCCGCTGTATAAAAATAAAAACAGAGATAAAACCGCTAGATTGCCTTAAAAATAACTAAATTGTCACTACTTTTCAGCCATAACAAAACAAAACAAAGCAACGAGCAGCCAACTTCACTTCCTAACGCACTGTCAAAATTGGATTTTCCAATTGCTAAGCGTTGACGCCGTGCTATTTAGGGATGCTTCATACATTTTGTATGAACATGAGAAATTTTGACAGTTATCTTGCGCTTTACGCGCTAATTTAGGGATGGCAGTTAGACGTCTAGAAGGCTCCATCTATAATTAAATGGTGACGTTATTTTTATATTTAAATTTATTAAGCTTACAATAAAAGATGACTGCCCGAAACTAATACATAGACAATTTTGCACTTACACATATTCAAAATTTAATATTGAGCTGCGTTGCCGTTGTAGCGCTTTAAGTACTAAATTGAAATCATATTACTTTAGTCGATTATATATATTTTTTGGCTGTATAACTAGACATTTGTGGTTTGATGTTTGTTAAGTGTACGTCAAAATGCAGCTTATAAAGTCTTTATTATTAGAACTGTTTGAAAAATTAGGTTATTTGTATTAAATTTATTGGCAAAATTTTGGTCGTTAAAAAAAAAACAAAATCAGTGGCAACGCTCTCTTCTATAGACACAACATTTAAACAAAAGTTTTTACGGCCTTCTGATAGTATTTTCAAAGTGAGGAGTGTTATTTGTTTTGGCTTTCCACGGCTAAAAGGGAGCCCCAAAGAGATTTGTCTATTTTACTAAATATATAATAAATCGAAAAAAGTAAAGAGAATGAATATATACGGTATTTTGTAAATTGTAACCAAAAAAAATTAAAGTTTGAGAAAAGTTTATGGTGTTGGCTACAGTTATTATTTCAGTAAGTGAAGTTAAGATTTTAAAAGAATTTATAGCTTATTGAACTTTCAGAAGCTGTTCGCTGTAAGTATTTATTGTATAAAGTTGCGTGATTTTAACAACATTATTTAGCTTCCCCTATACTGTACCGGCTTAATTAATTCAAACAAATTAATAAACATAAATAGAAGTAAGTCACTCAGTGTATAAAATTGATCGAGTTATACTAAACAAAAATTTTAATATTTTTTATGCTTGAAAATATATGAGAAATTTATTAAAAACTAAAATTTCCCGCGACTTTGCGTGTCATTTCTAATTTTCTTAAAATAAAAATGTAGAAAAATGTGTTTTAAAATATTTATTCCAGAATTCTGTAGACAGTGTTAAAAATTTTGTATTTACACAAATAAAATATGCAGACAACTGTCTTAGTATCATTTTACCGGTTAATTTGGGTGCTTTCACACTTGAATGTCTACGAAATGACTTATTTTAAAGAAAAAAAGTTTTATATATTAGAATCAAGTTTTTAAGAGACCTTCTCACAAAATTTTGTTCAAATCCATCCAGTTGTTTTTACGTCATACGCACACAGACATAAAGACAGACAGACAAGCATTCCAAAAAAAGGTGTTTTGTATTTCATATCGATTATTATCTATCTACACACCCATCAAAATTTAAAAAAAAATATTTCATATACAACTACAGCATGTTTAAAAATTTACCTTGAAAATTTAAGTTAATTTAAAATAATAACAAGTTGCCAAATCTTTTCTTACTAAAAGAATTTCTACGTTTTAACTCGCCAGTAAATAAAAATCGTAGTTGCGACCATCCATATTGTTAAGAAAGAAAATATTTTTTTGCTTGTCTTATTTTACATTCTGAAGAATCCACTGTGTAAATATACTTAATATCCCTTCCAATGACTTACAACGATTTGGATTTTTCCGCTATATATGAAATAAATTTCTTTTACATTTTTCAATAGACATAATATTTTTGTTTTACGAGTAGCGTAGTTAATACATATGCGAATACTCACAGTATATTTAAAAATGCAAATTGGTCTTAAACATATGAACAACAAAATGTATTATGTTTTTCTAAAAAAGTGAATTTAAATTCTTATTGGAATAAACTTCATTTTCAGTTTTTAGATTTTTATAGTCATAAAAAAGAGCTATTCCTAATTGTTGAAAAATTAAGCTGAAAAACTTCATTGAAATATATCCTGCTATATAATAAAAATTATCTGGGTCTAATCATTTCCACATGAGTGTAAAACAAGAACTTTAATTTTTGCCGCAAGAAACTCAAAAATATTAATATGAGTTGGCAAAATCTTTTTTAAATGGACACTTGCCAGATTACATTGAAAAAAATATTTTCTTTAATTATAATTATTTTATTATTTGTCATTTCAGTAGCTCGTAGCATACTGCTATTGAAATCAATTTTAAAATTTTTCTCTTCTTTTTTTTGTTGTTGCTTAAAAAACTGAAGATGAAGTTTTTTTATTTAATTAAATAAAACAAACAATTTTTATTGTCAATTAAAAACTTAATATTAAGAAAAAAATATTTTAAAATAAAACATTAAAGTAAAGATGCAAACTACAAGTGATGCTTCAAATAAATTATATTTCTAGTTTCTCATGGTAATAAATTTTTCTTACAAGACAAAAGCAAGATTGAAAAAGCATACATTTTTGCAAAGTTTCAAATCTTTGTATTCAAGTATGCAGTAAAATATTTACTAGTGGAAAGTCACCAAGAAACAATTTTTATACATATATTTGTTTAGAATTGTCACACAACCTGCGTATAACTTTAATATACTTTATAAAATAAAATAATAAAATTGGCTTTTGTCTGTTGCCATATTCGACAATCTGCAATAAGACAATACAATTCCAACAAGTTTTTATTACTTCACCATAAGTAAATGAGAAATTTATTAAAATTTTTAATAAAATACTATAAAGAAAAAAAATCAAAACATATACGAAATACTAAAAAGGAAATAAAGAATGACACAAGTGTATTGCACACGCAATATGGATACAAAATCTTATAAAAAACAATAAATTATGAGTACTTTAAAAGACAACCATTTAAGAGCATATAAAAAAACATAACCCAGCAAAAAATTCTTAAAAATTTTGATGTTTGCTTTTATTGTATCCAAAGACGCAAGTTTTATTCAGACTTGAGTTTATATATATTTTATTTGAACATTTATTAAGAAAATAGAATTATTTTTAAACGATATTTTAGTTTTTGAGGAAAACAATAACTAGCATAAGCATTCCTCGTAGGCCGTTGTAAACAACATTTATTTTACCAACCAATTTAAGTTAATAAAATGTAAGATTGATTATCAATATTAACTTCTTTGTATGAAAATTTAATGTTTTCCTCCCTGTTTAATATAATGCAAAAAATTACTGTTTTAGAGGAAAAGCAGTTTGAATGGCGGGGGACCCATTGAAGTGCATAAATGTTTTACTGCTACAATTTCTAACATATTACACAGAAGCGTACGATGAATAAAATGAACACGACAAAGTAAAAGGCTGCTTCAATATTCCCCTGTTCCAATAAAAACCAATTAATTAAAAGTTTAAAAAAAAAATGAAAAATTTTCCGCTGGGTTACTTCTATCATCAGCTTAAGTGTACAAAGATTTAGTTTTTTTTTATATAAATTCACAAAGAAAAAGTTCAAAAGTTAAAAGAATAATAAAAAGAATATGTAAATCTTTTAAAAAAGATATTGTGTCAATAGAAAAAAACACACGCACCGACAAACACTCGTATAAGATTTTATATAAAACAAAAAGAAATAATATAAATATGAAAGAAACTTTAGCTATTAGTGAAATACTGTACTTAACCTAAAGCAAATTAATATTTATGATCTTATCTTGTAATTTGCTTGATATCCGGCATGAAAACAGGGAGGCAGACTAACACTACTTTATTTAAGTTCACGCACAGATATCAACCAACTGACAGTGGTTTAAAACGATTTATTTTGGCCATAATTTGGTATCTCATGAAACGCTGCCTGATACCTTAATGAAATTTCACAGAGGCAAAGCAGTGGTGATCCTAAGTGAGGGTGAGATCGACCCTTAGGGTAAAGCGGGGCTTCTGATTAGGTCACCAAGTTTGGGTACCTCGGGCATATAATTTTCTTTAAATGTCATACAAAGTTTATCTTTAAATTAAATGTTAAGATTTTTTAAATTTAATTTGGGAGAAAATTGGCTTAAACTTATTTCTTTATTTTTTATTTTTTACCTAAACTCAGTAGGTGTGGCGTGGTGAACTTATTAATGATCAGATTATTACTTTAAGACTTTTTATATATTCCTAATAGAATAAATGAGTTTAAGATCTTGTTCTTATAGCGCTTTTCGTTAAAAATGTACCAGCCTCTAATTTGGGAAAATGTACAAAATATCGTTTTTTCCGGCTTTTCCCCAAAAAGTTGATATTCTAATTCAAAATAAAAATATTTTTACAAAAAAATATTAAATAACTCGCAAATGAAATAAGTCCCAACAAAAATGAAATAACTCTCAATACGAATTATACTTGCATCCGGGCACTGTTTTACTGTTATAACCTCTATGGTATAACAGATACCTGACACCTCCTGATGAAAGAGGTACTTCACTTTGATATCAGACCATATATCATAGATATGTTACCAAAGGCCGGCTACACAGACAATATTTTGTTAACGAAGCCGCTGTAACATATACCGTAGAGAGATCATTAAGCCATTCCAGCCTGTGTAGCGACCGGTCGGGTGGAAGCGTTTAAATCCTATAGTATAACAAATCCCGGCTGCGCTCATCAAAAGTTTCCTGCATAGCCGGCCTTTGGCCAGGCGGAAGGGTTTTATTCTCTATGGTATAAGAAAACCGGCTTCGCTGACTAAAAGTTTTCTCTGCAGCCAAAATAACGGACCCCTAATAATAGCTCTTTATTTAATAAAATGAAATAACTTCTATCCCATACCTGAAGGTTGCAGGAGGAAAATATTTTTTAGCGAAGCAGTTGTTCGAAATACCATAGAGCAGACACAGAAAAAGTTTTTAAGTTAAACCGATATTCAATATTCCATGAAGGAGAAATTAAAAAAAATAACAATACAACTCTAAAAAATTCGAAGATTATTTATATTGAATTAAATAACTTTCAAGTGAAATAACTCCCAATAAAAATGAAAAAATCAAAATAAATTAAATAACTCACCACAGAATCCAGTTAGGAGTTGTTTCATGTTTTTTTTTAGTTATTTCATTTGGAAGTTATTTCACGGTACCGCAAATGCAAATAAAAGAAAAACTAGTTCAAAAATTATAACAATTCTAACTCCAGCCCTATGAAAACTAAGCCAATTTTAAAATAATATTTATAAGTTATTGTAAAATTTCTAGAAGTGCAAGGCATCGATTAAAAAAACTAAACGGATTTTTAAATCCTCAATTATTGGCTACATACTCCAAAAAGGCTTTGATAACCCAGAGGCCCCCTTTAAATCGTTTACAAACCACTGTGCAATGCATGAAAAGAAAATTGTTATACAAAGATACAGATTGAAGTACATGTTTTTTTATCTAGTTTAGCATTTAAGATAACTACTTAATAAAACTCAATTTCTAGCTTACAGAACTCAAATCAGTTTTGACGGAAATAAATTCAAATAATTTCTTATTTTTAAGTCATAACAAAAGATACATAATTCCTTGAACAAAAAGAAAGCCGAGTACAAAACAGACAGACGTAAGGCCATAAAAATCAAATAATTACACCTGTGGAAACAACCTTTTTTATGCCCTTCACCTCAAAGTGGAAAAAGGGTATAACTAAATTTGTCATGTATAATTTCAAAAATACCCATTTCCGACTCCATAAAGAACATATTTTCTGACTTCTTAAATATAGCGGAGTCGATTGAGCGATGTCCTTCTGTCCGTCTGTACGTCTACCCGACCGTGTCAGTATTGATTTCACAAAAAAAATATGTCAGTAGATCAGATATAGTGTCGGAAAAGGCAGCAGGGCAAACACCACGCCTACCTTTAATTTTTAATTTCATTTGGAAAAATAAAGTAACTCCAATCAAAAAAAAAATAATATATGGGACGAAAGAGATTTAAAGAATAAGAAAAAAACATCAACTGAAAAAATTGGCGCTTGCCCATATTTTCCGAGTTTTTATCTTCAAAGATATACAAAATTTTTTTTTAAAGTGCTTAATCCGTTAAGAGCCGTTGTAATTTTTATGTAAATGTATATATATGCAGTACCAAATTTTTTTACTTTTTAAATTTCTGTCACCCAAATATTTGCTTTTTTGATTGGAATTACTTCACTAAACTAGATTTACATAGATGGTGATGGGTATATAAGATTCGGCATAGCCGAATATAGGACTCTTACTTGTTAGTTATATTATTGTTATAGGGGACTTTGGACTTAGAATAAACTTTAACTATATGTCTTAAACGATTTAAAAGATGAGGTGGATGTTAAAGCGGACATAGTTATACACGATCTGTGTAATTTTCAATAATTTAATTTATTTCACCCATTTGGGTGGCCTTAAATTTTAAAGTTTTTTTTTCTTTACTCTCTGTTATTGTGAAAACGTGTGAATCAGATGTTGTATGACAATACTCGTTAATTAAAAAAACTGCACCAATCTGTTAGCATAAAAAAATAAAAACGTTCCTGTGAGTATAAACATAAAAAAGTGTAGATGAATTGATAAACTTCAGGTTTTGTTTTCTGATGATATATTATAAAGCTAACAAATCGCCGTAATGGTGCAACCATAAAGCGATAAAAAAAGTACTGGATTTAAAATAAATACAATGCAACCAGTAAAATTTACCCAGTATCGGTAACAATCGCTGTATAGCGTAAATTATACTAGAGGTGTTAAAATCAGGTAAAATGGAGTGTAAAATTAAAAACGTAGGCTTCTTTATATCTAAAATAATTATAGAGATGGTTTTCGTAGAAACCAAAAAAAAAAAAAAAAATTTTATATGTCTATAACGATTCAAAAGTACGGCCACATATATCAAATTACATCAACTATTGTAAAACCACTTAATTTATAATATTTTAAATATTTATAGCTATTATACCAAACAAAGCAGATGCGATTCTCGCTAATTTTCAAGTGTTTGTATATAACGGTTCAAAAGATAAGGCCATACAGGTCAAATTATATTAATTTTGGGAACACCCTTTAATTTTTGATTTAAAATTGTATTCTTGTTGTTTTATTGGACTTAGATATACTGGTCCCTGGTAAGTTTGTCTGTATGTAACGGTTCAAAACTTTGGCAACACACATCAAATTACATCAACTATCCAAACCCAAATTTTATACTTGTTGTAATAGCGGAGTTAGAAACAGGTTCTTTGTAAATTTTAAGCGTCTGTCTACAGCTGTTCAATAGTGTGGCCATACACTAAAGGGGTACCCTTTAATTTATAATTTTGAATATTATAGACAGGCCCATAAAGGTCAATTTACGTTACTAATGAAGACAGCCTTTAATTTTTAGATTTATTTTTATATTTCTTTTTGTCTTTTTTAGGAGCTATAATGATACGCAGTTTTTTTTTTAATTTTAAAGCGGTGCCCTTTACGGTTAATATTACACGCAAAACATCTATGCTATTTGGAGTCACCCTTTAATTTTTAAAATTATTTTAACTATTGAACTATTTTAAAAACGAGAAAAAATTTCAAAATCTAGAAATGACTGAGTTTTGCGGACACAACCGTATAATGTGTATAACTTCCTTCTTTCTTTGAAGTCGGTTAAAAAAATGTAAATTTGTTATACTGGCTATGCATGATTATTCTCGCTTTGAATAAATATGATAATAACAAATAAAAGTAATGCACCTGGAACTTTAATTTTTTACTGTCTAGAAAATTTAAATATTTAAGAAAACTGCTGCTAGATATTTTATAATTATTAAACAAGTCACAGACATTTATGTTACATACATACATGCAAATATTAAATCATAAAATGTTAAGAAAAATATAACAAAAGAAAACCGACAAAGTCATATAAGAAAATAGCAAAAATCTTTACTTGTATGTATGTATATGTTTAATTCTTTTTCATAATTTTAAAATTTGTGCGTGAATAAGCATGTCTTGCCCGGCATGCATAAGGAATGTAATTGCCTGTCTTATGTGCATAATACACACACACACAGACACACATGCACATGTAGTTGCATTGTCTGTATTAATAAAACTTCAAAACGAAGGAGAACAGAGAAAATTGAGGCCAATAAATATATTGTAGTATCTTTTTTTCTTTTCTGCTTAATGAAAATAATAAATACTAATAAAAAATAATAACCAGCAAAGGAAAAAATTTCCAACAATAACAAGTTAAAAAAAAAGTAATTTGAAAAAATCTCTGTTCAAATTGTGTATTTACATTAAAACACAAGATGATATTAAAGTCATAAAATCACTTGTAAGAATGATTTTCAACAAAATGAAAAGCTTTGAAAGAAAAATAATGAAAGAAGCACGCACTGTCTCATACGCATATGTGCCATACATGTGTATATGGTTGCACTTATAAGAAAGGCAAAAAGCTTTACGTACTTTAACATCTTTTCGATCTAAAATGGCATAAATATTAAAACTTCTTGGTATCTATATTTTAACTAAAACATATTTAGATTTAATGAAATATAAAATTCATCTGAATTTTTTTCTTACATTTTTTCTTAATCTGAATATTTGTATAAAAGTCGTTTATAATAAATAATTGCCACTAAAGTCAACTATTTTATTACGGAAGAACTTTTTTGCGTCTATAATATTAAGAAACTATGTGTATTCTATAGCAAAGGGTAAATCGCACACCTAGTTCAAAAATAACACAACCCAAAATTTAATTAAATTGTTCATTATTGTTTTTAACCATTTTCATTCAGGTCAAAAACAGCTTTTTTGATTTCTGAAAAGTTAAAATGTTGAGTTGTGTCGCTTTTGAACTAGGTGTGCGATATATAAGTTTGTCATTCCGTGTGTAATTTCTACAATATCGATTTCCGACACCATTAAGTATATATATTCTTACTTCTTATGCGTACCGAAGTCGATTAAGCGATGCCCGTCTGTCCGTCTAAAAAAAAAAAAATATGTCGACCGATCAGATATAGTGTCAAAAGACGTGCTATTGGAAATCAGCAACTCCAATCAAAAAAATAAATATATGGGGCGATAGAGAATTTAAGAATTAGAAATAAATATCACATGAAAAAATTGACGCTCGCCTATTTTTAAAAATGCTTAACCCATTATGAGCCGCAGTTAAAAACATCCAATGAAAAAATAAGCGCTCGCCCATATTTTTCCGAGTTACGGACTTCTGAAATTTTAAATGTGGGTATCATTTAAAAGGTTTTAATGATATCTTAAATATTGAATACTCAAAATTTTTAAAAATGCTTAACCCATTGATATTTTTATGTACATGTAGTACATAATTTTTTTTAAATTTTTTAATTCTCTATCACCCCAGTATTCGCTTGCTTGATGGGAGTTACTTCACTAAACTCGATTTACATAGATGGTGAAGGGTATAGCCGAATATAGCACTCTTATTTGTTTTCAAATCAGTTGTCAGTCTTGTACTTGAAAATTAAATTTCCAAAATAAAATAAAACACTTCGTTTCTTATTTGGCTAAGAAAATTAAAAGATCTGTAAAAGGCGTGTGTTTAAAATTGTTACGTATTAAGTTTGGTGCGTGTTCATAAATAAATACTATTTCTATTGCTTTTACGTAATCCTGAGTGACCAAAATTTTTTTTGTAAGAGTGCGTAACTAAAAATATTTTTTGTTTTTGTGTACGTGTTCAAAACGGTCTATATTTCTGTAATTTTTTATGGCCATAAAAATTGTCGTATTGGCTATAGTAATATGAAGACTAAAAATTAATTGAAATGTATTTTTGTCCCTTTATGCAATCGATATTAATTGATATTTTTTAGTTCATATTTTTATGTAAAATAATATGTTGATACAAAAATTTGTTTTTATAAATGGTTTATTTTTCAAAAATGTTTATGACATATTACTTTGTTAACAGCTGTTTATGGCTATAAGATAATAAACCTTCTTGTATAAGAAATTATTTTTTAAAATATAACATGACAAGCTCACATACATTTTTATATCGAAGTTAGGTAAAAAAGCAAGATGCAAGGTATGTTTATCTTTGAGTATTTAATAATGTGATGCACATTGATATTTTGGTCCGTAAAAGCAAATAAAAGAAACTTTTCATATACTGTATAAACTTTAATGCCACACATAGAAAAACACCATGTAATTTTGCTGTTTCAATTGATTCGTTCAGATGTGACATCCTTGCAAAGTCACAAAGAAATTTTATATTTTATTTGAAAAATGTACAATTTCTCTGGAATTTTGGGGCGGCAAATATTCAGTAGCTTAAAACCTAACGTTTTGTGACTGGCGAGCATAAATTAGCTTTAGGCAATGATAAAATCCTATATCTCATAGAAGGTAATGATCATTCGCAGTTTATTGGCGTGACGTTGTCCAGAATTCATTCTTTATATTGCGGATTTTTTTTTTGTACAAATCTTAGACTCTGCGCTGATATTTCTTGATTCCAAAGTTAAAGAGGAACATGTAAAACGTTTTTGGTATTAGGGAGTTCTCTCTCGTATATAATTATTTTGTTTTTCTCAACGTTCTTCTGCTGAACAGATCAATATATGAGCTAGTTTTTTTGAAAGTGGTATAAGTCCATAAAAAAACAAAGTTAACGTAATTTTAATGAGCTATAGACTCCTTCTCTCCATAGTTACAATCACAATTTCAATAGAGTTCTATCTTGACATAAAATGAACACAACCAGTTTGCTGTACAATTCTATGCACAAATCTTCTTTTCAAAGTTGATTAAGTCGATTCCCAATAATAAGTTTAATTAAATCAACTTTGGTTAATTTTTCCCAAACGCCAGAAATTTTTCAGTTGTTGAAACAATATTAAAGAAAAAGACCGATAATACACTGCCCAAGACTATTCTAATGCAATCAAGGCTTGCCAGAAAAAAAACAGCTTAATTTTTCATTTTGTAGTAAATGAAAAGAGAAAACTTTGTCTCAACTAAATCTTTAGAAGATCCAATACTAAACAAACAACATACGGACAGAGAAATTTAAACTGCCTTCAAACATGTTGGATGAGGTTCAAACAGAATGAATCCTACAAAATTTTTTTAAATGGAAGAAAATGCTAGTTTTAAAACAATTTTTATATAACTTCAGGGAGCATAACAGGAGAGAAATATTAAGTTACGATATGAAAAATTTATTCCCTTATATACCGCCCATTCACCATAAATAGTTCAATTTGCTAATGTTAAAGAAAACTAAATATAAAATATTTTTTTTTCTAAATTAAAGACGAATAATTTGCATTTTTATATTTTTAGCAGAACTAAAATAAACGCTTAATCAATTTGGTTATAAATGTCTTAATTTTAACTATTATTTTTTACCTTTAAATTTATTTTAGTAAATCTTATGTCTATTAAAATATGGACTTAAAATTGCTCTTATTTTTATTTCTTCTAAAATGTTATTTTGGAAAGTGCTTTAAGTCTATGTGGAGCAAAAAAATCGTTTATTTTTACAAATAATTTTAGTGATTATTATTTCATAATAAAATTTTTAATATGTATGGTGTAACAAACATCGCTCGAATTTATCAATGTTGGCCAACATTTTAAAATCGATTTAAACACAAATAAATACCTCAATATATGAAAAAATAGACTTTCACCACTTTCAAAAAAAAAAAACAGCCCATATTATACTGATTTATTTTTACGATTAACAAAGACGACACTTAATTTGCAATAAATATGTCAGTTCTATTCCAATCGAATGCTCCTTTAAAATTCCATTAAATGTGTTTGTCTTTTAACTGTAAATGCTGTAACTAATATGCAGTCGAATGTCTGCAAATATTTCAAATTTAAAAAGGAAACAGCACTTTAAATTTCAATTATTATTGCCTTGTTGTTTCTGTTGTTGTGTGTGTTTGTTCAAAAATTAAACTTTTTGATAAATCCACAAAATAAGTCGGCCCTATACTTATCTGTTTTCATATTTACATGCAGATGGATGCCTAATAATCTCCCAATATGTGCGCAACGTTTATACGCTGGAAATCTTTAAAATCGTTTAGAAAATTTACTTCAACAGATAAAATTTCTTAAAATGAAAATTAATTATAAGAATTATTTTGTATTAAAAGTTTAAACTAATTTATAAAAAATATTATGACTACAGAAATAAAAAATGGAAAACCTTTACCTAACTGTAACAAGGCTAATGCCCATGTGTGGTAAATATATTGTAAAAATGTGGTCTGGGCGTGTGTGCTAGAAGAGTAAAAAGAAATTTATTTGATATGTATGGTCAGCTGCCGTGGTGACTGCGTTGTGAGACTCACCTGAGTGCTTATTAAACAGTTATAAGTATAAAAAGAAAATAGTTGTCATTGATTACCCCAATGTGGCTAAATTGTTTAAACTACGGATAGGAGGAACACAACTAAGCAAACATCCTGATGACAACATAAGCAAAGGACAACAATTTTGGTGTAGCCGTGGTAGATAAATTGGTGAAGTCGCCTGCATAATTCAACCGTAGATGAGATGGTTAAGGCGCTTTTATACTAGTGACAGTGGCACCATGGCTAGTACGGTTAATGGGACTGATCAGTAAACAACAAATCGTGGATTCAAGTCTTGCTAGAGTTGAACTGATTATCGACTTTGGCAAGAGAATTCGTTTGTTGCAGTGCACTTTTAGATCATAAAATATAGAGAATACAAATCTAGCAAGAGCTGCAGAATTAAAAACCCAATACAATAAATAAGAATGCAACAAATAAAAATTAATTTGGTGACATTTGCAATCAAAGAAACATCTATGCTTGAAAAATGGAAAATTAAACAAAATTTAATATTTGGCACATGCTTATTACTCATGCATTATTACAATGATTAAATTCTTTTGTGCTCTCGCCCGGGACTGCAATCAGTTTCATCATTCATCTATACGCCTATAATGTTGGAAATGTTAATAAGAATATTATTAGAGTAAAAGAGTTCTAATTTTGTTTTTAAAAGTTGTCATATTTCAATATAAAAATTTACTATTTTGAACCCTTTTGATGTTAATCTACTTTAATTGATTGCTCAAAATATAATTATTTCATGAGAATTTAATGAAATATTTGTATTTTAAAACTACAAAATAAAATATGGCCATTTCGCTACTGCTTATATAGCTCATCAGTGGATTCTATCCAAATTTTGTGTAGAAAACTCAAGAGTCATATATCAAAAGGCAAGTTGATTAAATGACAAATACATTGAAATAGTTACTCAATGGTTACTTTGATTTTGTATCAAAGATTTTTGAATTTTATTTAATTTTTGCTGTGTTGATTTTGCTTATTATTATAAACTTTTTAATATTTAATACAAAATAATTAGTATTTTGTTTAAATATTTCTTATAAAAAAGATTTTACATTTAATTAAATATGATAAGAATGCTTTTCTAAATCACAATTGTGAAAGCTTAAAATATCTAAAAATGCAAATATATAAATTGAATTATTATATTATTTTAATTTACTGATACAAAAAAAAATATATGGCAATGCCTGTTGTTGTTGTCCACATGAGCGTGGTGAATAAGCTACTTCCACAAGTTTTGTGTCTATAGAATAATACAACAATTAGCTAACAAAATCTGAGCAACCTCAATGGCTGCGTTGGTAGAGGAGCTTGCTGCAAAACGGCAGATCATGAGTTCGAGCCCACCTTTAGACATGAATACAACGGAAAATTATAATAATTGTTATAATACAATTAAAAATTAAGAAGCAGCAGTACAAACTTCCCGAAAAGCAAAAAACAATTATTGTGTGAAGACATGGCAGATAATTTAGTGGAGACGTTTTATTTAAAACAAAATTTTTTTAAATAAGAGTAACAGATAATTGTCAAGACTTTCTTTGTAATAAAAAGTAAGAACGGTAGCGGTTAGCGCAGGGAAATGTTGCAGCACTACAAAAGTATATGGCAGACGTGTCTTGCGGATATTAGATATAGGGAATGACTGGCTTGAATAAAAGGCGTAGTGGAGTTGTCTGTGGATGATTGAAGGTACTAAACAAGGCATCGAGTAGTTCATGTCTCGCTGGAGTAACACAGTAGGATAGTGTGGATGGCTGCGTTTTTAATAATAACGCATGCTTAATAAATACAAGACCATAGCAGAACCGTAAGATCAAGCAGTGTAGCCACTTAAAGCCACATAAAGCCAGCAGTATTTGCAATCAAAAGAATCCACACGTGTGTCTAGAAAGGGAAAACACTATACTATAGAACACTATAGCTTAATGAATAATTTAATAATTTTGTATTATTTGTATTATTAGTTACAAAATATAATTATTGTAATTAACATAAAGTAAAAAGAAGTACTAGCTGCTGTGGCTTTCAACAGGGAAATTATCATAGAGCTAAATTAGCTGTTGTAAATTATTAGCTGATACAAATTCCCAGACAAAATTTGTATTTTTATCATAGGTATCTTTAAGGAGATCAGTAGCTCGATTTGATCTGAATATGTGTTGTCCGGATAAGCTGTACTTTGGACACTTATTTAAAACATGATGGTAATCTTTCTAGTATATGCTTGTGGGAGAAGTTGCAGTGCCCAATTCTTAGTTGAACTATGGTTGACGTTACATTTCTAAGATAGGTTTTTGCCATCAGGATTGCAGATCTTATAGCTGTGTAGGATCGTATGGTGTTAGATATGTCCCGACTTTTCCATGTTTGAAATTGAAATAGTAGTTTAATTTTGGCTTCAGAACCCGCAGTATCTGCATAATTCTTCCGGAGATGCCAACATGCAAAGGAACCCACAAAAGCTTTATTCTATTTGAGAATTTTCCAAGAACATGCTGGATGTCATAAATTAAAGGAGAATCATATCTTGGGCTTGTGGGAGAAGTTGCAGTGCCCAATTCTTAGTTGAACTATGGTTGACGTTACATTTCTAAGATAGGTTTTTGCCATCAGGATTGCAGATCTTATAGCTGTGTAGGATCGTATGGTGTTAGATATGTCCCGACTTTTCCATGTTTGAAATTGAAATAGTAGTTTAATTTTGGCTTCAGAACCCGCAGTATCTGCATAATTCTTCCGGAGATGCCAACATGCAAAGGAACCCACAAAAGCTTTATTCTATTTGAGAATTTTCCAAGAACATGCTGGATGTCATAAATTAAAGGAGAATCATATCTTGGGCTTCGTATGGTGTTTATGGCTGATAGACTGTCTGTACAGATAATATGCTTTTCTAAGCTTAGAACGGCTAAATCCACTGCAAGAAATATGGCAAATGCCTTAGCAGTGAAATTTGAAACAATGGCTGAAGGTATACCTAGTTTTTATAAGTTGGTTATTTGCTTTTACTATAAAGAAAGTTGTAGTGTCATGAGACTTAAAACCATCAGTGAATAATAAACTCCATTTGCCATTGACGTATGGTTTCACAATTATTGAAGGTTTGCTTATAGACTCGAGATGAAGTAGTTGGTTAAGGAAGTGTGATTAGGGACAGTGTTTGTTTGATAAATATAGGGCTTAACATAATGTTTAACTCGCGAAAAATGTTTACGCATCTATCAATACCAAACTTAAGTCTGTAAATTATTGTTTTTTTTTGGTGGCGTGTAAAAATGTTGGGCCTGCAATAAACGGAAAACCAGATTTGGCTAAAATATTGGTGATTGGAGAATAATTTAAATTCGGCTAAAGTTCACATATTTAATAACTATAAAATTGTTTAGGAAAGAAAAATTATAAAAATTTTTTAAAAATAAACACACAAGTCTGTAAATTAGTTTTTTATTAATAAGTTTGGAAATTAAAACATACATGAACTTAAGCCAAATTAAAATTTGTTATTTGGTTACAGTAAATATATATAGAAAACAAATTTTATTTAATATAGATGACCATAATTTATTAGATTTCAACAATTTTTATTTCTTTTAGCTAGAATGTACAGAGGATAAGGAGAGATAAAAGCGTTGCAGGCAATGTTATAGGGTGTTTTTCTTTTGATAGGCAACAAATTTTAAAATTAAAATTTTAGCGGAGTAAATTCAAGGTTTACATTAGCACAACTCAAGAAAGCATTTTATTAAAATCCAAATACAAGCTTTGGAATTCCTTAAATAAAGAATGAAAGAAAAACCTATTAGTTTTTATTAAAGGGCTATTTCGCTACACTTGTAGCGTTGAGTTGAACACTTGTACTCTTTAATATTACGATAACAGCTACATCATCCGACAATTTATATAGTATCATGGTCGATAAATAACAAATATAAGAACACACTAAATTAAAATTTAGAAAAGAAAAAACTGTTAAGCATTTTCAATCATTTTTCCATCTCTTACTACGAAATGAATTTTCTTACTGACCTTGAGTTTTAAATAATTCAACCTTTAAAAATATTGTAAGGGTGTTGAAAGATTGTAATTTACTTTGTTTATAAATAATTTTTCTTTACGAAGTGCCGGTTCATCTTTGTAAATTATTTAATAACTTGAATGTGTTCATTTTAAAAATGATCATTTGTTTCTATTTTTATCTTAGAAAATTTACATGCAATTGATTATATGATTAAATAAGACAAATATAACAAAAACTATACCACCTATTAAGACAATATAAATAAAACCACATGTAAATTAGTTTCATTAAGTTCTAATTCTTAAACTGCAAAAAGCAAATTGTTTCTAAATGTTTTATAACAGACTAACAAATATAGCAACTCATCATTTGCTATGAAAGTTTGACAAATTGGCAGAGAAAATTTAATTGGAGTAAAATTTACTGAAATACTTAATTAAAATGTAGTTTATGGTAGTTAAATTTATCTTTAGATGAAAACAAAAAACATTATTAATTTGGATTTTTGTAAGTTTTCGTAAAGTATCTCAGGAAAATGTGGCAAAGTTAATATAATGCAATTACACTTTGTAATGTAATGTAGTTAAGTTTAAATTTCTTAAAAAAATATTTATTTTTATTGTTTTGTCACAGTGATATCTATCTTAAAGTAATTAATTTTTTTACTTTCTAGAAAATTTGTTCGGTAACTGGGAAATAAGTCCCAGTAATGATATTATGATCTTTGTAACAGTAAATAGTTGCGGAGTGCAAAACTTCAATCACGAGAAACTTTTTTTGTTAACATTTAAACACTGTGCGGTTACTGTGCATAAGAACGCAACAACCACAGTTTTATTACTTATTACAATAATATAATTCAATTAACCATAATATATTTTTATCAAACAAAAAGTATATTATCAATCAAAAAGTATGATTAAAAACAAAGAAATTAAATATATTTTGTTCTAGGTCTTAACAGAATGCCTTTCTTCTATCAGTTTAGTAATTTTTTTTTTGTTAGGTTTAACTAGAAAATGTTTTTTATTGTTAAAGAAAATAAAAAAATATAAATTTGTGTTTTTTGTGAATATATGCTTTTAAATAATGATAAGTGAAACAATAGATAATTATAAGTCTATTATATCTGGAAATCTTTGCTTTTAATTATAAAACATATTATGATATTTTAATATAACCATTTAATGTTGTATTTAAACATAATTATGTTTGTACTTTACTATGCTATTGTTAAGCTAGACAACAATATGCTTGCAAGAGCAGCTTTATTATTATTAAATGTAACAATAATATGTTTTGCTAACAACTATATAATACAATCGTAAAATGTTACTTTTAAATTATGGTTATCTCAAACATGCTCTTCATTGCATGAAGCTTTATGGCTACGCACTTAAGTTCTAATATTTTCTGATTTTCTATTATTTATAAATATAAGAGAAAAATCAGTTTTGCAAAAAAAAAAAAAAAAGAAAATAATTATAATTAAGTATCCTATAGATTGATGATTGAACAACACACCCCAATTATACAATTCGCGCAACTTATACAGGTAAACTTATATCACAAAAATTTTTCAGGCTCATTGTTAGCTTAACGAGATTGTTAATAAACCCATTTGATGCATATGGGGTGAAACCAGTCTACAACAGACTCTACATTTTTCATAACGTCACGAAAAATGCTTTCTTTAATACTCTAATTTAATCGATTTATTTCTTATTAATGAATTTTTGTTTAAAAATTGGATGACAATAACTTTGACGAGAACAAAATAATTGGCTTTAAAGGTCTTTTTACTTGACATATTTTCGATTATTTCCTTTCCGTAAAGTCATGAGTTTATGCAGATAAACCAGTAACCAGTGATAACGAGGAAGCCAAAATTTTTTACATTATTCATGAGTTACAACCAGCAATTCCCGAGAAGGAAGCCCTAAATTAAGTACAAAAGTGGTGGCCATATATCTTCAATCTTGATTGAAAATTTCGCTATATTCTTTTTTTTTCATAAAATATTATTTATTTAAAACTATAATATAGTAATTTATGAGAATATTGTGAAGTATATATTGTTGAATGAATCAAGCACAATTAACGCAGATCAAGATAAAAAATATTCTAAATAAAAAAAAATTTACAAGACGAGTTACAAAGAGAACGACAAAGAAATGCTTTAAGTTGTGTGTGGACTTCGTCTCACCAAATTAATATTAAGATTAGTTGGTTAAATAGATGATGTTTACGACTTACGTAGCATAGATAGATAGATGCGAAGAATGCTGATGAAGGATTTGACGGTCCAGAAAATGCTGCATTTTATTCTGCTAGTGTCTAGTTTTTTTACTTTCTTTGGAAAAATTCGGCATACATTTGTAAATTATTTCTTTTCTAAAAAAGTTTAGAAATTAAATTAATACCCTGTTCAGACATGCTTTTTTAATTGCGCAATCTAATTTGGTGTTAACACATGCTCAATTAAGCTTATTCAATTAGCACAAGGCATATTTATTTTACTAGGTAGTATTGTCCACCCAGCTTATTTCTCTTTTTATTACAAAAGCAGTATGGCTTTTTGTTATTGTTTTGAAGTTGGAAGTGTCAAAATCATTGACATTTCGCATCTTATCCTATTAGTGATGCAATTAAGTATTAATTCCTTAATTTATTATTTGACTTCTAATATGATAAATTGAGCTTAATTAAGGCCTTAAATATGTAAATTCCTTAAGCATATGTCTGAACAGGGTATAAGAATGAACCAAAAAGCCGAAAATCGGTCAATTTTCATTCATTTTTAAGATTCTAGGGTCAAATCCTGATCAAATTTTAATATATATATATATACTCATATATGAAAAATTGTTGCAAGTGTGTTGTGACTTTATAACTCACGAACGGTCAAACCGAATTCGATTAAAGTTTTAGGATTTGTTCGTATCGTCGTGTAAATGGTTTATTTAAAGTTTGCGCAAAGTATAAAAAAATATGTATAGTTTTTTATATGGGGTTTGACTTTTAGCGTTTAGTGTGAAAATTTATGAATTTGTCTTGAGACGACCGGTATTGTTTCGCCATGATCTTTAAGATCCAAACGTATTTAATAGATTTCGTGTTTGGAGTAGAGCCCCAGAGCAAAAGAGTCTATGATATATTGGTCAGTAACTAGAAAGGGCCCAAAATTAAACCCAGACAACGCTGGGTGCAAAAAGCTGGTATTTTACAAAAATTTAATTGTTTGTAAATTATAATGTTTAAATTCAACAATAAATTTACATTCCAGATATGGATAATTTGCAAATAATACAAAAGTTATTAAGAAGAATTGGAAGAAATATTTAAAGCATTAGACTAAATAATTTATTTTGAATTTAAAATTTATTTAAAATTTGACAAATTTACTTAAATTCTTTGCTAAAAAAAAAGAAATTCAGATTTCTATATATTTTGTGTGTACGCATATGAAAGTGTCTATATGAAGTACTATCATGTGCAACAAATCTTTATTGTAATTAGTTTAGATATAGTAAATATCGTAGAAAACTTTTACAACAGACACATAAAATTCCCACTCTTTGAGGTTTTTTGTACACTAAATGTCATCACTATAAAATTCCTTGGTCGTAACATAACCTAGAAAATTAATATGGACAGTATAAAAAATAGTGGTAAAAAGCCATAAAAAGAATATACTACTCAATTTAAAATTTTATACTTTTGTTATTTAAAAGCTGTTCGAACTGGTCACACAAAAACAAAACTTTATTATCACAAAAACAACAACAACACTAACACTGGAAAATCTTTTAAAGCTAAAGAATATTATAAACATTTTTAGCAAAGGAAAACTTGGTGATATTTGTTGTTGCTGTCGTCGTTGCTGCTGCCAATAACTAAAAAATAAAAAATGAATGAGTTAAGTAAATAAGACAATGCCACAACAAGAATATTAACAGCTCAAAATGCATGCATACATACATACGTACATATAAATTCATACAAGTTCTTCCCATTCCTTGCAATAAATACAAACAAAATTTTTATATTATAGATTTAAAGTGTGTATGTGTGTGTGTTTGTGTGTTGCCTTATAAGAGCTGTGAAATGCTGCCAACACCGTTGCCATTTTATGTCTGGAACGTGCAAAATTTAAACATCGTGGTATTTGTCGTAAAACATGTAACTTAAAAAAATAAGTGAGTAAATATTATACGAGTGTCATTCGAAAATTATATAAAACATTAAAATTTTAATGAAAAAAAAAATACTTAAATTTCTTCATCAACGAAATATTAAAATCAATAGATTTAATTTTAAATGTTACAAATGATCTTCTAAAGGAAATTTTAATAATTTACAATTTTATATTTAATCAATCCCTGTACAACAACACCTAATCTTATATTTTAAGTACAGGAGAGTTATATACATGGGTTACAGTAGAAGTTCACACATTAATAAAGGCAGAAAAACTTAACTATAAAATATTTATGTTTTTAACATTAGGTATTTCCTAAATTAATGAAAATTTACTTATTTTCGGCTTATTGGTTCAGTTTTAATTTAATATCTACAGATTTTTAGAAATAAAAATTATTTACAAATGTAAAAAAGTTGCGTTTCGTGGCTATCCAAAGGCTAGTACAAAAAGCAAAAGCAAATGTACAAGACGAGTTACAAAGAGAACGACAAAGAAATGCTTTAAGTTGTGTGTGAACTTCGTCTCACCAAATTAACATCAATATTAGTTGGTTAAATAGATGATGTTTATGACTTACGTAGCATAGATAGATAGATGCGAAGAATGCTAATGAAGGATGTGGCGGTCCAGAAAATGATGCATTTCATTCTGCTAGAGTCTAATTATTCTTGTTTTCTTTGGAAAACGTCCGCATGCATTTATAAATAATTTTTATTTCTAAAAATGTTTAGAAATTAAATTAAAAATAAACCAATAAGCCGAAAATAAGTCAATTTTCATTAATTTATAAAATCGATGGTTCAAATCCTGATTGGGAAAAAATTAAAAATTAGTTATTTCCTATTGTGCAGAATAATTACATAAACATTTTCTAAAACTATTTGCGTTTCTATTGATTTGTTGAGCTAGGGGAAGACAATTCCAAAGCCGTGCGGCATGAATGAGGTCAGGTGCAGGGGAATTAAAATCTTTTTACCTCTAAGTTATCTTGCAAACCTAATTTTATTAATATGGTACCGAGGAGTTCCAGAGTAAATAATTTTATGCAAAATTAATAGTACGCGAGCATTCCGAAGGCTGTTAAATGAAATTCCATATAACTTGAGGGACAAATGGGGCACATGGTCATATTTCTTCAGGCCGTAAACATATCTTAGCACATTGTTGAACATAAGGTTAATCTTTCTTTTGCGAAAAGTAGCCTTCCTGAAGGTAAGCCTTTACAATAATTTGTCTATTAAGTACTGGAGTACCTGAAGGCCTTACCTTAATTTTATACATGTTTGCCCTACAAGTGTGTCAATATGATTTGTTTGAATGAGGCTATTATTAAAATCTGATTTATAAATTTAAAAGCTTTAAGAAATGCAATTAAAACAAAACTAGGGATTGCAGTTAAATTGTATATTTTTTTCTTAACTACAATAAAAATCGAAAAATACCCTTCATTTGGAAAACTAAAAAAGTTACACTTTTCAAGATCTGCATAGGTGATACTGACACCTAAAAGGTGTAGGAGGAGGGAAACGTGAACGTTCTAAACAAACTAGTTCTTATTTATCTATAGCAGGAGAACTACAAAACTCAGGGCTCATATATAACAAAGTCTTGATATAAGTTAAGCTTAACAGTGGCCGTAGGGTGTTTTCCGTACATTTTATATATATATATATATATATATATATATATATATATATATATATATATATATTAGTTTATATTATTATAGTAAAGACCCACAAATTATGCAAGGATCTTCAGTATTACTTTATGCAAATATTTAAGGTTTTATTCGTTTTTAGAATGCAAATTTTTTTCTGAAAGTAAAAATCTTTCAATATTTCAAAAACGTGTTTTTGTCCCTGCTAAGTTTTTTTTATTTCATTTAACTAAAAATAATTACAGCAAAACGATGGTAGTAGAAATAATGTATCGAGTTATTGCTGCAAGAAAGTCATATTTCAAAACAAACTATGTTTAGAAAATATCCATTTAAACTCTCGATTTTGTTTAAATTTATACTCTTTGGAAGACTTGGAGATACTTTTGCCCGTAGATATCACTGGGTTGAAGATAATATTATTGATTATTTATGAGTTCGTCGACTTAACTAACAATTTGATACTTTTTTGCGGTCTGTAATCTTTTGTTTGTATTTCAGCTAATTTTGCGACGTTTAATTTCTTTGGGACTCGAGTTTAGCAAGAAACACAATTCTTTTCATCCACGTAATTCAAATTTTCTTATTTTTTTTTCCAAAAACAAAGTCGTGAGGAGGAATTTAGATTTATTCAGATGTGTCGTGATATTAAAAGCAATTTCATTTCATTGATACAATGTTTCTTCAAAAATAAAGCATAAAGAATTTGGAAAAAAATTTTTAAAGCTAAAAAAATTGTTGTATTTGATCTTTTACATTAACATTCATCAGAAAAAAAACCTGAAATGACACAGAAAATAAAACCAGGGTAAAAACACTTTCTTCAAATAAAATATGATATTTTGTGGTATTTTTATAAAAAATGGAAACTGAAGTTTAAATGGTTAAAGCAGCTAGAAGATACAATACGATTTTTTTGCAATACCTACTTTTATTTTCTAAGAGGAATGTTTTTGTGCGACATTATTTTTATAAAACCGATATTTTGTCAAAAGTTCCCAGCGATAACACTGGCTAGAAATATCTGCATACTTAAGTCAGAAATTTAAAATTTTTAGTTGTGGCCCAACTGCAGCAAAGGAATGCTGAAAGAGGTTTCGCGAATTTCGTGCTCAGAAGATCCTCATGTGACTGTTTAGTGCAGGTTTTTGGCTGTTAGTAGAATTAGACAATATTCCTTCCAAAATTAGTCTGGTCATACAGCTTTGTATCATGACATAAAAAATATTTATTTCTGCCTAAACATATATAAACATATCATATCAGGTGGCTGGGTTATATACTTTCCTTCAAGCATTTCAGTTATTGCATGCAACACTGGACAAGTACTCTCAGGTTTCTGGTATAAAATATCTTTCACAAGATCTTGTACTTTAATTCCATCGATATCTTTTTATGGTATTACTTTGAGTTAAACCAGTATGATAATACACAGAAGCCAGCAAAGGCATCAAAGTCACAATCCTATTAAATTTGTTTTATGATTCCAAAAATAATATAAAAATAAAAAGTTAATTTAATTTAATTAATTTATTTAAAGTTAATTTATATCTTTCATTTATTTTGGTATATCCTTTGGCAACAACAAAAGTTCATATAACAATACTAAGATTACATTCACATGGCCTGCATGGTTTCTAAACGAGGAGCGAAAATTGTCTTTTTTAATTAAAAAAAATTTAATACTTTTTGACAGTGCACTACTACTTATACAGAATATGAGAATTTCTGAACCATAAAAAACAAATATTAATCTTCTTCCTTCAAAAAAAAAAAAAAAAAATAGTTGAAAAACTTGTTGTAATTTTTAGCATTTTTCTCAACTGAAAAATCTTTAATATTTGTTATGTATTGCACACATCACGGAGGTCATTGGTAATAAAAACTGTATTCGCTATAAAACTCACCTCTAAATAAATTCATACACTGTTCATGTTTATTAAATTTTCCCCGTAAATTATACAACGAGCTCCTGCTACTTTTTTAACGACATTCTAGTTAATGTTTTATTGTTTTTTCGTCATTTTGTTATTTTTTCTTTTAGATTTTAAGTCTTTTTTGAAGCATAAAAATTAATTATGACAGTTTGGTTAGCATTAAGTTGATTTTGTACCCGTAGTGTAATAACAACAAAAACAACATTAACGATAGCAATAAACGTAAATGAGAACATACTTGTGTGCACCTTTAAAAAAGAAAAAAAAAGTGTTGCAAAACTTGGCAAATACATGGATGTTGTATGGAAAATACACACGTTTCTTTATTTTTATGGTTTAGTATGTGTGAATGTTTATGTGTGGGGATTAAGGAGGTATTGGTTATTAATTTTTTTTTTTTATAATTAAAATTTTTTTTAAGTTGATCTTCTGTAAGTTTTTATAAATAAGTTTTAAGGAAAATAAAATATTTTGCATGTGACAAATGGATCGAATTTATTGTTCGAAGTTGCACTTGATTCCAAAAAAAAAAATAAATAAATAAATAATTGCAAAAGCATATTAAACAGTTTCAACTAAGCTTTAGAATTCTTGAACATTCGTTTTGGCACTAACAAAAATATTCGGCCCAGTACCTTTATGTAAAAGATACATTGAAGCAAATTTTATTATTTAAAAGTTTATTTCAAATTGGTAGATTTTTGTTGTAAAAAAGTGAAATTAATAAAATCTATTAGTTTGCAATTAAAAATAGTTAAGAAAAATTTTGTTTAATAAAAAAAAAAAAATAATTAAAACAGCTTAAGTTTAACTTAAATTCTACGAGGGACTTAAAGTGGAATTGATTAAATTTAAATTATTTGAGGAGACATGTAGAACAGAAACATTTTTTTAAATTTTCCTATCTATTAAATGTAAAAGACTTTGAAGTTAATTAATTTCGGCCTAAGATCATTTTTATTTTAATTTATAAAAAAAAAATTGCGGACGTTTTGAAAAAAAGAATAAAACTTAGACACCACTAGAATGTTACGCAGCATTTTCTGTATGGTTAGATCCATCATAAGCTTTCTTTGCGTTTATCTGGCTTGGGTTGTTTACACTGTAAACATCATCTTTTCAAGAAACTTCTTACGAGAAATATTCATAATCAATCATTATTTTTCTTTGGTTCGACGAAGTTCGCACATAATTTAAAGCCCTTTTTCGATGTACTCTTTATATAAATTGTCGAATGTACATAGTTGTTCTTGTTTACTGCTAACCGTCGGTTATAAAATATTTTTTTTTTTCTTGAATATGCAACAGTATTTCAAATCTAGTAACTTTTAAAGAGAGTGTTTTATTCATTGCTAGTATTGAAAAATAAGTCCAGACTAAAGACGCATTTGTGTGCCAAATATGAAAAGCAATTAACTAATTTTATAAATATTAAAAAGTAATTATTTTATGAATTTAAATATACAAGGTTTCTTCAGTTTTTGTTCCATTTTGTGTTTCTCTTATTTTTAAATTTTAGAAAACATAAAAAACTAAGTCTTATATTCGAATTTATTAAAGAACAATGGTAGCACCACTTTTGAATAATAATAAAAAGCCTACACATCAGATGGTTAGTATAATGATAAAAGGGTGAACGTTTCTAGCTTGTTTTTTGTATCATGTAAATTTCTTTGTATTTTTTAGAGTGTCCTGACAGCTAGAAAACTTTTGATAAAATGCAGAATATTTTCGCTCTTGTTGTTTATCCGTTGATTGAAAATCTGTCAAGAATGGCTTGCCTTAATAGTTTTGCTTATGCATTTGAATATTTGTATAACGGTAAGACGAATAGAAGCTTATAATTAATACACTTACTGATTCAAGCACACACAAGTTAAGGTATTTTTAGTAAGCCACTTTATATTGGTCGAAGGGAAACATAGAAATCAAACTCTCGTTACGAGTCAGTATGTGCATGTATGTTTAAAAATAAACTTTTTAAATATTACAAATTAAAGGAAAAACAAGAAAAATAAAATTACAATAAATCCAAACTTAGGAAAAAATATCCCAAATCTTATCCCTTAGAAGCATATTTTAATAAATACTTAAAAAATTTAAATTTTTTGTGTACGAAATATTTTAATTTCTTTAACTCCATCAAGTATGTCTGCATAATTCTACTTCACCCTTTAGCCCACCAACCTAGTCATAAATTAAACTAAATTTTCTGGTGTTTTGAATTTTTTATTTCAATTAAATACAAATATTATTTTACAAATATTCTTTCGTTTTATTTCTATTAATTTGTTGTGGTAATTTTTCCCATGTAACTAATTTTGACGTTACGAATTTGCAAAAATAATTTGTACAAAAGGGAAACGGAAGGATTTTGTTTTTAAATTTGCATGCAAGCAGGTATTAGTAAGAATGAATTGTTACAAGAATTTTGGTATTGTCTTAATATTTGCAAATGAGGCTAAATTTCATTTTTTTTGTGGATAGATAGATAATTAATTTACAATTACCGATAAGGCGTTGCGAAACTAAATGTAAATAGTATTTTCGTTTCTAAGTATTTACCAGTTTTCGATCTGCAGCATGAAACAATAGCAGTTATATAAACGAAAAAAACAGAAGTTCACATTTCCCGGTACCTCGATCAGAAAAGGAATAGAAGTTATTATGCAGCCGTGTTAGATGATTTGGTAAACTCAATTGTATATTAGAAGATGAATACGATGCCTCTTGTATTAGAAGAACGACATCTTATTCTAAACTTCGATAGGCAACTTGTTGCTATTATGGTTTGCCAATTTACCAAAAATCCAGAGTGCGAACCATATTTATAAAGCTAAATACTTTACAATTCTGTATAAATTTATAAATTAAAATACGTCAACTTAATCCGAATCAAAAATAACATATTTATTTGATTCTCATGTCCAATTAAATAATAATTAGTTTTAGAATTAAAAATATAAGAATTAAACTCAGTGATCAAAAATGCTTCTTTATTTATAATGTATATGTAGTTGCTTAACTGTTGCTGTGGAAAAATGTACAGCAAAAGCAAATGTAAAAAAAAGAAAGAAACGCATTTGCTTCAGCTGACTATGTGCAATCAGCAAAGCAATTACTTTAAAAACGTTTGCTGTTGCTTGAGGAATCAGTTGTTTTTTATTTTTGCTATTGCTTAACTCTTTGCTATGAAGTTGTGGCTGACTACGATTGCCTTTTCTTGCTGTTACTTGTTGCAACTCGCTGCTTTTCATCGCTTTAACATTGGAAATATATTTGTGTATTTGTAATTTTCAATACGCAAGAAAAAAATTTTTAAAAACTCCGTTTTTACTACACCATCAAATAGTGTTTTTTTTCCTTAAATGCAATAACAAAAGAAGAAACAAACATCAGCTTATTGCTTAAGCAAGAGCAAACGTTTTCAAATTAATTGTTCTGCTGATTGCCTTGCTGCGGAAAGAAACACATAGTCAGCTACAGCAAATGAGTTTCTTTCTCTCTTTTTTTTGCATTTGCCTTTTGCTGTTGCTTCATTTGTAGTGGAATGTAAGCAAAGCGAAGATCGTAGTGCTGTTGCTATTTTTAAGCAAGCAATTTAAACCCTGATTAAATTAATTTTAATTTTCAACATGCGGTTTTCTCTTCCGAGACTGAAAAACTCGTATTTTTTATTTTTTGTGTAAAAATCGGCCTTTAACAAGCAAAAAAGTTTAGGCTTTTAAGGTGTTTGAATCAGCTTATCTGCTGTTTTTATATGCAGGTATCTTCATCATACAGTAAGATTTTGCACATATTAAAAGATTTATTTGTTTTCCGATTAAAATTTAATTAAAATGTTTTTTTGAAATAACTATATAAATAATTAAAAAAGAAATACAAAATTTTCTAAATAAATAATAACTTAAATCATATACACAATTAATTGAAAATGTAGAAAACAAAATTATTAAATAAATAATTGAGTCAATTAAAATTTTAACAAATTTAAATATGAAGATAAATAACACTATTAATACGTGCACCAGCTTTTTTCCATGCAATTTATGATCAAAACAATTGTTTTCTTGTTATGATCAAGACTTAGTGAAGTGCAAAGTGCTGTTCAAACGCGAATACTCAACAAAAATGTCTTTATTTTATAGTACTTTAAAATAAAGACTCTTATCTGTTAAGATAACAAAGTAGCACTTTCTAGGACACTCACATAAAATAGTGGATATAATTTACTTTAGGGGACAAGATAATCTTTGTTGCTACACATATGCAAAAAGGTTGCAAATCATATTATTCGTAAAAATATATTTAATACTCCAAGATGATTTTATAAAAAATTTCTTAATTTTGGTTCTATCACACACTTTAAATTCAATAAATGTATTATTTGGTACGTGAGCATTTGCAGAATTTAAACAAAGAAAGTTACAAGGCCAGAATACAATCAAATTTACATATGAAACTTGTGTAAAAAATGCATACGTAATACCTTCCTTCCCTATCAATTTTTCTTAAATTGTTATAAAAAAAAAACTTTTTTTTACAGTTTACTAAGGTATCAACAACAAAAAAGGATTTTTTTAGTTTTTTCCATTTTCCGGAAGTTAAGTTTATTCAAAGGTAAATATGTCACAAACACGTGCTGGCTATTCATGGAATGTTTATTAAATTTAAGTTTTGCTCTCTGCTGACGAACATTTTTTGTCGTATTTTGTTTTTTGTCTCTTGTTGATGCTTTCTTTTCTTTATGATCGTTGCTATGTCTATTATCAGTATTTTGAGTATTTTTACTGTCTGTTTGAAGAAGTTTTTTTTATCAAGTGAACTATTTGACATTTTTGGCCATTTTTATAGTGAGAGGAACATATGTCACACTACACTCTAATATAGCATTATATTTAGGATAAATAACATAATTTTGATAACCTAACACGATACTATACCAATCCAGTATCTCGGTGGACTATGCAGATCAATAAGAGAGTTACTTGTGTAAATGTTCGAAACACTACTTTTTAAAAATCTCTAGGTTCACGATAATAATTTTACACTTTGTGTCAGGGGTACTGCGACCTCTCATTCGATTCCGACATTTTCTGCTAAACTACGAATACATTGCGTTTACTTGTACAACGTTTCAGGACCCAGCCTTTTCTTTAGGTAATTGATAATAATTTTTCATTCTGTATAGCAGGTACCACGCCCACTATTCTAATGCAGCTAATTTTTTCGTTGGCTATGCATATTAATTAGGAGGTAATTGGAAAACAAGAAGTTTAACTGTTCCCAAATAGCACGATGATAAGTATTTACTTTCTATGAGAAGAAGTGAGAAACTTCAGAGTTTAGTAATCGGTGTTCTTTTAAGCCCGATAAAACTAACAAAAATGTTAACTGTCAAATAAACTAGCACACTGTGCTCACGTTTCGATATTTACATCAGTATACTCTAGTAAATTATTACGATCTTATTTACGCTTGAATAACGTCACAAAATTATTCAGGTTTCCAATCATCAGCTGATAACTGATTCGGCATTTTATAGCTGAAAAAGTTTTTTAATAAACAAAATGGCTGCATATGGAAAACATACCAACATAACCTGTAAACTTTACTACATTCAAAAATAACCGCTGCTTGATGCAGTTTACACGCATCTAGGCTCTTTATAAAAAAATCGGGCACGTGTAACAGTCGATAAAAATTGTACCCGCATAATGATCAATAATTTAGTGTTATACTCGTATACGGCGATAGCAACCATCGACCTATTACAATTCAAATTTGTCAATATATTGATTTCAGAAATTGACAGATATGTGATTTAGATTAACGTCTGTACCTGGCGTGAAGCCCTTACCACACGGTGGTCTAACCACTATTCTGTGCAATTTTAAGACCATGGCTTGCAGGACCATGAATCTACCACTTGCTATAGGGTCGGAGCCTACCCATAAAATTCTTTGTTAAGAGTGCAACAGCACACTTTGTTAGCACCGCACCAGACCTGCGGATACCAGTTTTAACCAACAGCCATCACGTGTATCCCGAAGGGACCTCCCCAACAACCGGCTATAGAGATAGGCGGCTCTCTGTAAGGGCTACCGGTTCCCGTGGTGCAAGTTTCTAAAGGACACTGGTGCATCCCTCGACAGTATCCAACTGTCTATCCAAATTTGGTGCCTACACACCGGGCGACTGGTTCCCCCAATACCCCCGTGTACCCTCGTCAGCGCTTAGGTTAGATCAGCACAGACTCTTCGTGCCCCCGGCGAGTGCAGAAGTAGACAATTATTACCTGTGAGGTATCAGCCTCAGCAAAAATTGACGAAGTGAAAGCCAACATTGTTCTTGTTATTCATGAAATATGGTCAGCCATGCTCGAAAACGTACCCTAAGTTTAGACGTCTACAATAAGCTGCGTCAAGAACAGCTGCAGTGGACAAATGTCCAGACTTATTGATATAACTATGATTACTTAGCCTTTTAAGAGATATTCTGCTGAAAGAAAAAGAAAAACATCACTTATACTACTAATGGTTTGAGACACAGACACTGGATATTTAGATGTGTATCGTATTTGCATATGTTTAAATTGCACCTCATGTAATGCATTGTGACACAAACATTACTACCACTAATACGTACACTAAACTTGACGACCCACTGTCTGCACTATGTTCTACTTGTATTATAATTTCTTGTACTTTACAAGTGCTGATAGAGAACTCGTGTGGTATTTCTTTTTGATTCAGCAAAACTTCAAAACGGTGCTTCTATACACAAACAAACCAACAAACACACATGTTATGTTACATCAATAGAGACAGAGAATTGCTGTAACTGGCATTAAGACATTATTTTCATTATTATTATTCTTATTATTTCTCGTCTTCCTTTATAGCTTCTTTTATTTTTCTTGTTTGTTTGTTCTTTTCCTTTCCTATGCATGTATACTATACTCGTACAAACACACACACACATGTTTTTACATTTATTGCCCTCCACTTAGCTAAATGATGAATATGATGAAGACGAGTAAGTGAACTTTTTTTCAAGCCCAAGAATATGGAAGCTGTTGTATGAAACAAAGCAATAAAGTATACGCACTTGTTTTATGGATTAAGACTCACAGACTATTAAACATATGCGTACGCAAATGTAATCAAAGACAATTCTATATGGGAAAGGGTTATACGCCTATAGGTTCCTTGTTCACATACATGCATACAAACATTCTTTATATTTTTATTTAACCGTTTGATATTAAATATAACAATGTAAATGTTTGTAAGGTTGGTAATGTCATACGTTAGGGGAATCCCGAAATTAAAGCATGATTTGAATTTTATATCTTTAATTTAAGAGAGCAAAAATTTTGCAAAAGCAAAGGACTTTTATTATACTCTGGTGAAGGGTATATAAGACCGGGCATAGCCGACAATAACACTCCTATTTGTTTTTAAATAATATTTTTTCCATACGGTAGCTTCGTTACTGAGCCTGTTCAGTTGAATTAATGAATGCTGAAAACTTAGTTAAATTAGATAAAATAAATAGTTAAAATGAGATTTATTTTTATATGAGATTAACAGCCTTAACGCTTTACTTGCGACCATTTTTAACAAGTTTTTCATCAAATAATTTGGATGACATCTTTGTTTTTAATGGCTTATAGGCTAAGTAATGCCAAAAATTTTTTCCTTGTGTATATATGACATAGATAGCGCGGAGATCAGATGGAGTGAAGTATTTTTTACACCGTTTCAGAAAACCTAGCCGATTGAATGCTTTTTTTTTTTGCGACCTAAAAATACGTTTCTTCTACCGAACATCACATTGAATCTTCATACCAAGACCATCGAAAATCTGATTCCTTAATATCCATATCCCTCATAATTACAGATGAGGTAGCATAATTAGCCGTAGGCCTGTGCAAAAGCATACAGCACTGGGTTTACGAGCGTTAAATTGAACTCTGTTCGCAAGGCCCCACTTAGAGATTGCAAAAAGATCGCGATTCAGTGTATCGTTCATGCGCTTTGGCATAGCCCCAATTTCCGAAAAGCTTGGCCTATTGCGAAATGAATATGAATAGTATATACTACTGTCATCTGCGAAAGAAGAGATAGGGTTGGGAGTCTGGCGTTGAAGGTCGTTAAAAAAAATAATTTTTAACATTTTCTGTTTATCGTTGGTCTTACTTCAAGGGATAAAGTAACTTGAGAGCCGACTTGTAACACCGTTGTCTAGATTTGAGACCTTTAGTTTTTTTTTAGTTTTCAAGAAAACATTTCAAAATAGTTCATTGGTTGCAGCAATATTTTTAGACCAGATATGTGGATATGCAGTCCTAATAGGTAACAATTTCTTTAAATTTTACCCTTCACCACAAAAAGTGGAAAAAGGGTGTATCTAAGTTTGTCATTCCGTGTGTTATTTCTACAATATCCATTTCCGACCCCATAAAGTATATATATTTTGACTTTTTATGCATGCCGAACTCGATTGAGCGATGTCGGTCTGTCCATCCGTCATTGTTAATGTAGTAGCCACATCAAACTTTTTCCCAAAAAAAAAAAAAAAATTAAATTTGTCAATCGATCAGATTTAGTGTCGCAAGAGGTGCTGTTGGAAATCAGCAAAATCTGTCCATGTCCTTCGAGGCAGCAGCAGAACAACATGCGACTTTTCATGTCATTTGGAATAATCAAGTAACTTCAATCAAAAAAATAAATATTTGCCCCATATAGAGAATTAAAAAATAAAAAAAATAATATCAATTGAAACAATTGGCGCTCGCCCATTGTTTTCGAATTTCGGGGCTCTAAAATTTTCATATTATTTAAAATATTAATATGGGTATCATTTTAAAGCTTTTAAAGAGATCTTGAAGGAAATACTAAAATTTTTTAAAAATGTTGAACCCATTAAGAGCCGATGTTAATTATATGTAAAATTATATATATGCAGACCAATTATTTTTTTTTCTATTTTAATTCTCCTCACCCCAATATTTGCTTTTTTGATTGAAGTTATTTCACTAAACTAGAATTACATAGATGGTAAAGGGTATATAAGATTCGGCATAGCCAAATTTAGCACTCTTACTTGTTTTATTTAAAAATTACAAAATAAAATCGAGCAAGATCGATATGACCTTAAAAAAGCGGTATCTAAGGTGATGCTTATGTATTTTATAGATTGGTTTAAAGAAACATTTATTTTACATCTCACTTCATCTTAGTCTATTTCGTATTAACCATACCGTTATATCAAAAGAACTTTACGAAAAAAATTTAAAGTCTTAACCAAGGCATAAAAAATTCTTTTAGATTTTCTTTGGCTTTCTAAAATTATTCCATTTTGATTTTGTGCCTGATCGTCATCTAATTTAGGCGATTTTTGTTTACAAAATAAAGTTTGTGATGGCGTTGAACACTAAACCCACATTGAATTTTTTTTCATTATTATAAATCTAAGAATTATATGTATAAAATCACACAAACTAAACAAAAACCTTAAACCCACAAGAATATTTTCTTATTATAAATTTATACTTCTGCATTGCTTTAAGGTGTGGCTTAAAATAATATTGTAAATCTTATAATTATGCGCTTCTATATTTAATTTAACAACATCTAAATGAATTCCAAATACTAACGAATAAACACGTATGTTACAACCGTGTGAATCGGCTATAAAAACCTGCGTTCAAATTAAAGACTGTTTGCGTAATTCAAAAAAAAAAAATGTAACAATTTGAACGCATGAAAAAAGGGTGAGTGGGAACGTACCCATACAAATTATTATTTACTCACTTACATAAATATACGCCCGTAACAACCGGTGTGGGTGTGTATGTGTGCCTCTGTAAACGAGTTTATGAATAACTGAAAGTACTTAAATTAATTCATGCAACGCTTGTTTGCTATGAAACTGTAGTTGTGACTACGCCTGCTATTTGTTGAGTCATTGGACTAGTATTTTCTTTAGTTCTTTAGTTTTGTACGACAAACTCATTTACACATACACACTGCCGTAAATTGTTAAGTTTCATGTTTTACTTACTCTGCCTACTTGTGTGTTTATGTGTGCGTTTTTTTTTCTCCTTTGTATTTAGAATGTAAATGCACGTAATTTACTCTCTTTCATAATTGCGTTTGTATTTACATGCGTCTAGTAAAATTCCCCCAAGGCTAGTTTCTTGTATGCATTTATGATAAGGTGTTACATAAATTTCTTATCTGAACTTATGTTTTACTTTAGCTTTGTAGACTCCGACAAAATGCCAAGTTATTTTTCAATTTGCAAGTATGCTTTGTGTATCATAAGACAAAATATACTGCATCCATATTATTTACAAAGAGAATAAATTAATATTGATTTATATTTGTCCCCAGAAATTGATAAAATATAATTTTTTAATTGCTTAAATAACTAGAGTAAATGGATATTATGTCATTATGTTGAAGTTATAGGTTTTTAATTATAGTTTATTAACTCAAAAGATATTATATGAAATCAATAATAAGTGATTTAAGCAACTCTTACTACGAATTTGTATTCAATGTCTTGCCAATTAGGGTATGGATTTATCTGTTTGATTACACAGGTCTGCACAGAATAGTTACTTTAAATGTAACAGAAACAGTCTGGTGAAGACATTTTGGTAAAAAATGTTGTCCTAATGAAATGAATAAAAAGTCAGAGTCAAACAAACTACACTGATAGAAAAAATCAACCTCGGTTTGATGACGTCAAAATTATCAAAAACATCAATGTTATGAAAAATGTCATCAACAAGGTATAAACTGACATCAATATAATGACGGACACCATCACAAATTTAGGTGTCATCTAAGTTATGACTACAATGTAATCAACTTAATGCATACTTTGAATATATATTAAAGAAAAAAAGTAAATAGATATTTATAATATTTTTCATTAAATAAAAAGGTTTCGTCGGTGCATTCATGACATTTTATCATTCAATTGAAAAATTTCGTCATTGCTTTGATGACATTCTTTCATTAAACCAAAAAGTTTCGTCATCACTTTGATGTCATTTTGTTATTTAATTGATCTCGATTTTTCATTCCGTTTACATCTGCGTATCATTTTATTGATGAAACAATGCGATCCTTGGTATTGAAAACCAAATAAGCAAACAATGATATGGTCCACATCACAACAATGACAAGAGTCACGGGATCAAAAATGAAGACATATGTCATTAAATTGATGTCAAATTACATTAGCGTTAAGATGATTTTTCTATCAATGTATGCACAAAAAAACTGCGCATTGCTTTTGTGGCCAGAGAATCGCCTTCGTGATAAGGAAATCAATAGGCGAATTTTTTGCACCGTTGCCTTAAAAATCAATAAACGATTTCTTCTGTATTTTTTGATATCAACCAACTAATTGTTGCTGACAAGGAGATCTGTCTCATATTCTTGTCGCTGAAATTGGTTGGCTAAATAGATAATTTTGTACATTTAAGCTAACGGAATTACATAGCCAAAAACTATGTTGAAGAAGAACCCAAAGAAATCGAGATAGTCTAATTGTAAACTAAGAGTTTTCGCTCTGCTGTGGCTGATCTTGCAAAAGAGAGGAATTGTCGTCAACGGTAGTATAGGCATAATGTTCCTCAGATTGCTTATTTTATTACTTGTAAGTGAAATGTGCTCTTATTAATGCTAAGAATTTGCTATCTAAGGGCTTACGGTTACGCAACAATCTGTTTAGCAAGATTTGTGCAATAAGATTTTTAGAGATATAATTTCTTATTAGCTTTAGCATCAGAAAGCGGAACCAACCGAAAAGCTTTTAAAACAAATCTCTTGTCATTCCAAATGATCAAAGTTTCGTATCGATTGCATTGTTTTAATTTAAACTCAAATAATAAAATCGTTACCCTCTAAACATTGATGGAAGTATAAAATTAGAAATTGGAATTTTTACGAGTATAGGAGGTTAATACAACAAACAACAATAAAGTATAGTAAGGATTTAAAGGGTGTATCCATAGGGCTGTAATAGATTTATATTCAGATGTAGACACTTGAAATTTATACAACACTTAGGTCCGCTATAAGAAGAAGTACAAACCTGTTTCTTTTAAGGTTTGAATATTATGTACACAGGCTTATTTTAAAACGCCACTGGCTGATCCCATAAACCGCCGTATTGTGTCCCTGAAGCAATAACATGTATTAAAAATGAAATTTAAACTAAGTAGTATCAATATTTTTTTATATTTTTTAAAATCTTGAAGCATAAAAATGTCTAACAACAAATGATTAAGAAAAGAGAAACAAAAATTAAAAGGTGGAGCATGTTATGTATGTAAGAGTAACTCGCAATTGGCTGAATTATTATTTTTAACTAAAAGATACTTAAACATTTTTTAACATATTTTTCAATGAGAAAACACTTTTTATATTGTGGTAATTCTGTGCAAAAGTATTCTTTTAAAATAAAATTTCTTTAGTTTTTTGTATTGCTAAGACATTGTGCAAAAACACCTTTCTTTAAAATAAAATAAAATAGTTAAAACACTAAAGGCGGTCCTTACAAGAGCCCTTAATAGATGTGCTAATAAAGACGTTTCAAGTGAAACCAATTATAATTTTTTGTTAAAGAAAATAGATTAAGGTACAGCTAAATAAATATATATGTGTGTGTATTTTATTTTAAATAAAAGCAAAAGCAATTTTATTGCAATAATCATAATATAACATTATGCAGTGATATTTACACTAGTTCCTTTAAAGCATTCCTTATTACAATTCACTTAATAAGCAAGTAAATATAGTTAAAGTACATTCATACATATATAAGAAGTTGTTTTGAAAAAAATGTAATGCACCCCCAGAAAGAAGGAAAAAAATAAAATTTATTTTTGCAGTGTGGTGCAAAAAAAAAAAAAATGAAATGTTTAAATAAAAAAAACTTTTTCCAAGAATATAAATAATATTTCTTATGTTATCAAAACAAAAGTATCTTTGCTTTTCTAGTCACAGTTTAAAAGTCAGAGTTCGTAAATAAGCAAAACGAAACGTTTTTATATAATTGTAGTGAGTAAAACAAAAGCAAAACAAAAATAATTCGAACGCACAAACTGCACATTAAATTAATCGTAAATAGTCAAAAGAGAAAGCAATAGGCAATTGGGTATGTCAAAGCAGACAGTTGGGTGAAACGCCAATTTTTTGTTTGCGCTCTTTGTCATTCAAAAAATATTTGTTTTAATTTTGCTTATATAGAATATAATTAAAATATTTTATAAATTTTGTGTCTCTATGTGAAACGTTTGCAAAACGTTTTGTGTTTTTTTTCATACACTGGAAAAAATGAAGTATTTTTTTTAATATTTATTATTTTATTATCATTATATCAACAATAATCTTGGTAGAATTTTGAGCACTATTATTTCTAATAATACGAATAGGAAAATAGCAATGATTTCCAAAAACTTTTTGATATTAAAACCCTTTTTCTACAACGCTGTAATTGTATAGTACGTAAAAAGCTTAAAGGCTAGACGGAAACAAAAGCAATAAAATGATACAAAACAAGCACATTCAAAAAATGGTTTAATCTAAAAGTCTAATAAATAAGAATATAAAAACGGAATATAAAAAAACAAAAATTTTTAAGCGCAAAATTACTTGCTTAGATTTTGCAAGGCGGAAATCCGGTGCACGAACACTTGAAAATAATCATATGTGTAATAGGATGGCTCAATTTTACTGGAAGTAAATGTATGAAAGAAAACTAAAAGAGTCAATGATGCGAAAAATACAAGTGTATGAAAAGTATGTTCACGGGATCAATTCATGTTGAACTACAATGGCGAATCTGTACATTAATATTAATTTTTTTTTTAAATCGTTTTATGCATTTAATTTGATTTGAGGGGAACCAGTGAGGAATACCAAAATTCAAATTCTCTATAAAAGTGATCACCGAATTTCATGACTACTTTAAAATATATTATTTAAACTGTAAAGGAACTCCGCATGAAGAAATTAAGGTGGTGCTTAGTTTTAAGATATTTAGAAGCTTTTTGTCACATACCTGTACTAGAAGGAAATATGGTATCACTACTACAAAAAAGAAACCGCTGAATATTTAGTTCGTGCAAGTCAAGATTCCAAGACAATAAGACAAATAGTGGAAACGTTTTTTAACGGTGACTGAATTAATCCATTTTATCTAAACACCTCTTCTGATACAAGAATTATGTTTCACATATGGACATTTTCATTGGGCCGTACGTGACTTTTGTTTGCCTATAAAGTAAAATAAATTTTGCAAATACAAAAGTAACCGAAAAGCAAAAGGGACGTATACTCCATTTCAAAAGTATTATATTTCAAAAGAAAATTCTTGCCACACTCTGGTCCATAATATAGAACAAAAAATGGATATAGTGTAAGTAACATAAAAAGGAAGTGATTTTAAAGTACAACAAACGATATGCGAAATTTAACGAAATTTACGATGTGTAACTTGTTTTTTATATTTTTCTAAAAAAAAATTTTCAATCATCACATTCAAATAAAATTAGTGTTTGAATGAATTTGAAGTATAATGAATAAAATTTAATATCTTTTGTGATATACTACTTTAGACTTTCCTCTTATCCCATACTATGATTTGAACTCTAATTTCGGAACACTTGCGACAAATTAATTCGAAAATAAGAAAAAAAAAACTTTTGTATGCGTACGTTTTCCAAAGAAAACAAGAAAAATTAGACTTTAGCGGAATGAAATGCAGCAGTTTCTGGACCGCCACATCCTTCATCAGCATTCTTCACATCTATCTACCTTATGTTATGTAAGTCGTAAACATCATCATTGGAAAACGTCCGCATACATTTCTAAATAACTTTTCTTTCTAAAAATGTTTAGAAACTAAATTAAAAATGAACCAAAAAGCCGAAAATAAGTCAATTTTCGTTAATTTATTATTAGATCGATGGTTCAATTCCTGATTGGAAAAAAATTAAAAATTTAAAAAAAAAAAACTTTTTTTACTTCATATATGACTTTAAAATAACATTTACCGAAATTTCTTTTTCCCCATGAGTTGTCACTTGCACTTGAAATTTAAAAAAAAAAACCCCCGAATTTAGTACTTTATAATCAATTTAAACTGTTAATTTTGTTCTTTAATATTTTTTTAAAAGACATTCAAATGTTTTTATTTTTCGGCAGTGGTTAAAATATTCATGGAAAAATAGATAAATAATAACAAATTATTTTAAACCGATCAAACGTTAATTGTAAATCCATAAATTAACGGTTACGCTACAACAGTTGGCACAACAACACCCTTAGATCTTTTGTGCCACGCACTCCTCATGAATGCAATGAAATCAGCAGATAGAGAAGCCCCGCTATAGAGACATCTACTTCTATCCCTAAAAGACGCATTCAAAAATTATTTAAACATTACTTTTTTGTGATAACGCCAGCAGCACTAAAGTTGAATCATCCTAATGAACAGTTGAACGAAATTCTCTTTAAGCAGTCTGCAGTGTCTTTATATTTCTTAAAATATAAGCAACTTTGTTCAAATTTATTGTTTGTCAGATATAATAAGGAATTATTTTTCATATATGTACATATGAACTGTTTATTTTAAAAGTATCATAACTCACTTTTTCAAAATAAAAAAAAAATGTTAAGAGCTGCTGCGATTTTGTGTTGATCGAAGTTTTTTTTTGGGAAAAAATAAGCATTCTGATTTAAGAAGTGCAAGTAAGTCTTCTCGTAACTCAACCTTAATACTTTTCAAACCTTTTAAACACAATCCTTTAAATATATATGTGTATCAACTTAAAAGTAGAGTGACTTATGCCACTTTCGAAATAAACGGCTTATATATTGACGACAGAAAATCAAGTATTTAATTGTTAATAATTGTAATTACTTGTTTAATAATATTTACTTTCAAAGTTTTTCAAAATTGGCACGACATATATTTAAACATTTAATTAAGCTGTTACTGTTGGCAAACAAGAAATATTAATTGATAAATAGATCATTGGATTAATTGAAGAAAGAAAAATTTATTTGCAATTATATGCAAGCGACTATGTGATTAATTAAGAAAAGATGCTGAAATTTATTTTGCCATAAGTAATTAATTTATTTTCATAAGAACAGTAGTTTTGCGGAAACAGGCAACGCGCGGGGCTATACTATTTTAATTTTATTCCAACTGTCACCAAGATTTCGATCGGATTCCATACCTGGAGCATTATAAAATAAGTGTAATTCATCTTTAAAATTTTTAGAGCCAATGCCCTTTCAATTAGTTGCCATTAGTGGGCCAATATCAATATAAATAAATATAAAAAAATCGATTATTAATCTTTTTTCAATTAATCGTATCATTACTAGTTCTCTACCCTGAATCATATCGCTCATTTACTTCAATATCGTCATAACTATAAATTACAAATTTTGGAGGTAATTATACAGAATTGTTCGCCATTTCATGTTTTATATTGTGTATACGTTTTACCTTTATGTCTTTCGTACTTTCCACGTTTTAAGAGAATAAGTCGTAATTTAATTTCATGCTTGGAGTCTTTGTTTGTCAATGAGAACAACTCATTTTGAGTTGTGAAGTAAACTTCATAACGTAAAGATCATATCGCCTTCTAAAACATTGTCACATTTCGTTTTGTGACTATAAGATATTTTTAAAATGTATCGACTTTCTGACTATAATGTATTATTTTAAATTATGGCTGTGTTGATGAAAAAAATTAAGCGAAACTCTAATTTTCTTGTCACAAATAACGACATATTTAAGTTTAGGACACAGTATCGTTTATATTTTTACAGCAATAATGTTATAGTTCAAACATCCAACATAGTTTGTCCAAGACATACCCTTTAATATATAATTAATGAAAGTTTTCTTAAATGGTCTTTTTTAATTATGAATCATTTTACTAATAGCAAGAACAAGTGAAAAATTTAAACAGCGATTATCTCGAAATAAGTTTTTTTGAGTTATGACGTTGTTGAAGTAAATATTTATATATTTTTACATAAAATTAATTAAAAAAATTAAATTTGTGAATTAAAAAAATTATTTTTATATTATTATTATTATTTTGATGGCTGTATGTACTCTGCTCAAAAAATAAAAATTAAAAATTATGTTTTTAGACTTCACTCCTTTAAAGATCATTCTTAAATAAAATGTTCAAAATTATAACAAAACCAAACATCAGTCAGAGATGGAAAAATATCAAAATGCATCAGCATATACATGTTTATATTATTTCTATTATTTTGAAAGCAAAAAGTTTAATTTTATCTCATAATGTTCATGTTTACAAAATTTTTTGAAAAAATTCTAGAGATTGTATGTTTCTTTTTTATTTGCTGTTTAAAATTCTTATTCCTTTTAAAATAAATTACTAGTGATAAAAACATTTGGCGCCAAATAAACTTTGTGTTATGGTTTTCACTTCGTTTTATTCCCGCTGCTACTGAGGCTTTTTTCAGTAATTCAAATCTGCAGAGCCATTTTGGTGTTATCGGCCACTGACAGTTGCTACTGAAATTGGAGATTTTAGAAAACTTGTAAAACTTTATATGATCAATTGAATGCTTTATTTTGAAAACGTGTTAAACAGTGTAGTTTTGAGTAAATAAAAAAAAAACTTCCAACAACCTTGATATTAATTTTAAAAATCTATAATTTTTTCCGCGAAATTTATTAATATTTGTAATATTTTGTTATTCATAAAATATTTTTTTTTATAATAACATAAAAATAATAAAAATTTTGCGTTTGTCACATCTTAAAAGTAAACAACCATCACCATTGCATTATTGTCAAAGATATATCGTCACATAAAATGCAAAATGGCCTAAGAGCTAAAAAGTACAAAATTATTATTTTTCATAAAGTATTATTCGACCAAAAACTCGATTTTTACTTTTTTTTTTGTTGTTTGACACATTTTAAAACTAAACTGTTCAATTAATTTTTTGACAAATTTTCTATTAGTTTTCTTTTCATTATCATGATTGATATTAAAAATTTTCCTTTTAAGACGTGTTTGTTTTTTATACTGGTAAAATAGTTTGAAAATAAAACAGCAATTTTTCTATTAAGTTTAATCATTTATAAGAGGTTAATGAATTGTCTTTGCTTAAGTGGACGTCACTGGAGCATAGAACTGCAATATTAAAATATGGCATCGTTCAGTTCAGCTACTAAAGAGACAGCAGTTAAATATTACAAGTGTTTTTTATTTTAATTATTTTTTTAAAATATCGCGCTATTTTTTTGTTTATCACAACAAAATTTTGAAGTCGTCAATATTAATAAAAAAAAAAATAAAAATTTTATATTTTATTTAATCCGAAAATAATAGAAATTCTTTGTGATTTATAAGGAACAATTTTCAATTGAATTTTTAAATATTCCCAGGCCGAAAATTTAATTGATATACTTCCTATAATGTGAAATTAAATAGTTAATTAAATTTTAAAACCAATTATAAATTCTTTAAAATATTATTTTAAGCACGAATTAAAATCTTATGTCTGTAAGAATAGTTGTACAAATATATGTATTTTTTTTTCGCTGAACAAATTCAAGCTTTAATATAATTAACAATGCGTTTGTTTGTGCATGTATTTGTTTTCAAATTCTATGAGTAAACTTTAGAGAAGCAACTAAAGTTGTTGTTATTACGTTTGAATGTAAGATTTTACAATGTTGCTGTTGAAATATTTGTAAATTATATTATAACATTTTGCTATTGTTGTTATCTAGGACGTGTGCAGAGCATTAAGTTACACAAGTCAAACATATTTTGTATAAACTTTCTTGCATGCAACCTTGAAATAAAGTATTTCAACCGCTAAGATATTCTAAATATCTGCCATGGAAACTGCTACCTAATGTACGAGTTTAAAAACTGTTTGGCTTTTAGATAGCTTCTTTTTTATTAATTTTTGTAGAAATAATTTACAATTTTGTTTACCAGATAAAAAATATATAAATTGAAAAGTTTTTGAAGAAGGATGTCTTTATTCTGAAAAGGTTTTACATGAGAATATTTTTTTTTTTCTTTAAAAAATTAAAACAACACACATGAACTTCAGCATGAGTGAATTTTTTTCATTAAGAAATAAACTAAAACAGTGGGACTTATAATAATAATTATATAGATATATTTTTTTAACTTTTTCTCTGAATGAAATCTTGCTGAAAATTTTACAATGAAATGCCGCATAAACAAAAAGGCTTTATCAATGTTTTCTGAGCCCTAGTTTAGAGTATTTTAGGATGTCTATATATTTTAAATTAAAGTAACTCAAAATGTTGTATTTATTTATTAGTTTGCTTTTTACCAAAGTTTTTAATTAGAACGGTCTCTTTCCTGCTAAAGTAAGTGTGAGAACAACTCACAAAATTATCTTTTCTTCATCTACTAATGTCTTAGAGTATTAGTGGAAACAATAAGCAATAGTTTAATAATTGAGCATATTGCATGTAAAGCGTTTTTGTTCAGTAAAGTTAATTTCGTTTACTTTATTTATTACATATGTTTTTGCCTGTAATTTCTCCTATTATAATAAGAATAAGTGAAAGAAGTAAACTACTAGAGTACCATTATTACAGCAACATAAGAATGTTTCCAGAGTTGCCAGAATGAGAAGTGGAAAGTGCAGAGTCCATCCTAGGCATGGTAAAAATCTTTAGAGATGAAACCAGGTATGATAAAGGACAAGTTTTTGACACACGGAGACACATTAGAACTAATTGAGAAACAGTGCGAAGCGAACGCGGAAACTTAATAGAAGCGGCAGAGTTCAACCCAGGTATCGTTACAATAAAATCTTTAGAGATACATACTAGGTGTAATAAACGACAGACAGAAATAAAAATGGCAGAGCCCAATTAAGGAATTGAAATAAGAAAATCTTCAAAAGTAAAAAGCAGGTGTAATAAAGGACAGGCTGCCACAGACGGGGACACAATGTGACGAATGCGGAAATACTGCGAATCAAATGCCAAAGCTAAATAGAAACAGCAGAGTTCAACTCAGACATGTTAAAAATATAATCTTCAATGGTGGAAAGCAGGTGTAATAAAGAAAAGGCTGGGAAAGATGGGGACACATTGAGACGAATAGAGAATTAATTTAAAGTTCATAAATATAATTTTGATGCAGGAAATGGCTAAAAACCAACGCTTTTGTTACTTTTTTTTCAAATATTTTTGTGGCTTGTTTAATACTTACGAGGCCTTTTTCATACATATACCATAACATCCTTTTTCTTTGGCAACTGTGCAATATTCTGCATGCCGTGGATCCCTTCCAAATACAAACCTCGAAAAGTAGCTTCTATCAAAAAATAATGAAGAGCTAACTAAGAAAGAAAGATTCAAAATAAAATAAAATTGTTTTTTTCATGTTGCGTTTCCCAGCAAAAAATTTTTGAAAAGGTAATCGAGTGTGACTTTTATAATCAATTACTGAGAATCGCTTACGTTAATTACTGTAGGAAATAATGAGTACATTTAGTACGGTAGTCTCTTATAACATAAAGAACTAGTTCCATTACTACTTCCTTTTTTGGAAACTAATGTAATGTGTTTTGGAAGCGAGTAAGAAAATATGGTAACCGCAAAAGTAAGTCGTTATATGGCAAGTAATTTTTAAGGTAATGTCTAATTTTTTGCTGGGTTTTTATAAATTTTTTTGATTAATGTGAATTCTTGATAATTTTTTTATCAAGATATTTTGTCAAAATTTTTATCAACCAAAAGTTCGGTTGGTATTCTGTGGCAACGTTAATAAATAAAAAGCTTTTCAAATTCCCCAGTGTGGTGAATTTCTATTCACCCCTAATTTTGATTATTGTTATCAAATTATTGGCAAAAGCCAATTATTGGCTGTAAAGTATATTAATAAACAAATAAATTTGTATAATTCCGTAAAGAAAACCGAAATATGATCGGCTGCAAATCTGCAATTAATTGCCGAGCAAGAACCTAACTCAGGCGAAAATATTTTGTAAATTCTGCCTCAAACAACTGAATAGGATCGCTTGAGTCATGTAATCTTTGTAAGTCACCTTCTTTTTCCGTATTTTCTTCGTCTTCATAAATCAGCATTGACGCAGTTATTTCTTTTTCCATTTCTCTACAAGGATACGTAAATGTATACATGTATTTTAAAAAAGCAGCCATTATGTTGATATTTACATGAAGCGTGCACTATTTACCGAATTTGAATACACACACACACACACACAATAAAATATAGTTATCAATACCAAATGAGACTTTGACAAGTTATCAACTAAAAAGCTTTTATTTTTTGTAGTAGAATACCAAATCAAAAAAAAAAAATTCAAAAGTTGATAAATACTCAATGTTTTGAACTTATCAAGTGCACAGGATCGGGCTGTAAGTCACAAAATTAATAGTTATTAATAATTTTTGCTGTCAAATATACACAGTATGTAGTATTCATCGAATTATAAAGGAAACCGCTATATTTCAAGTGTATTAAAAATACTAGAGTTCTAAAATCAAAATGGAGAACTTAAGAATTTAATATTTTAAATTTAAAAGTCAAACTTAATGCCTATAGCGCTACGGTAACGGTACAACGAAAAGCTTATGTCCTCCTTTAAGAAACATTATTCGTTTTATTCAAAACAGGCAACTAGTTTAGAAGTTAAATACTTTTCTTCCCTTCTTTTGTATATGTAATCTCATTGCGCATCGTTATAACAAAAAGTCTTACTTAATCAGGAATGTCATTTATAGTATTTTAACTGCGATATCTTTTAAATTTATTGTTAATATATATTATGGAAAAAATTGGTCTGACTACATCTAGTTAAATTGTTGGGTGTTGTCCAAAAAAGGGCTTCGAAAGATTAAAATAATTCGTTGGTGTTAGTAATACGCAATGGATATATAATTAAGATTCACGCAACTTTGTTAGTTAGAAAATATCGTTATTTAATATATACTAGAGATGTTTATACGAAACCTGCGTTTGTTTAATTATGACAACATTGCAGCATATAAGCGATTTGTAGTAATTACCAAGCTCTTATACAAACATGACAATTTGTTTTTAAAATGTCTTATATATTTTTGTAGAGTAGAGTTTTGTAACATTTTTTAACTTATTAAAAAGAATAAAATTTCTTTGTACTTTTAAACATAAAATTCTTGTTGCTTTTAATTAAATTTTTATTACTATAGAAAATTTTACAAGTCATAAAGAGATTCTTAATATTTTCTGTTTAACTTCTTTCTTTTTATTCCGTTGTAATTTGTTTCATGTTAAAAGGTAGTTTGGCTTTAAAAAAATTGAATGAAGCCAAAAATTAAAACAGGAAAAATAATAAAAAAACAGTTTCTTAGTCTCTCATTATTTAAATGCAAAAAATTAAATTTTGTTAAAACTAGATTTATTAAATGTTGTGGTGCTATAAATCTAAAAGTGTATTAAAACTTTTTTTGTCTTCTGTTTTTTTTTTAAGTTGTCCGGCTAAAATAAATAATTTTCGTACTTACTAATTAAAGAACAGTTTCTTAAGTTGTACCTGCAATGATAAGAAAAAAAACAAATAACTTTTTGTATTTTTTTTTTTATTTCTTTATTTTGTAAATAATTCCTGCTGTAATAAAGTTTTGGGATTATATTTGATATTTATTTTTAGTAGAGATATTTTTTTTTAATTTAGATCTACAGTATTCTTTATTTCATTTCTTCTGTACCACAACCTTTAGAAATATACTACTGCTAATCATTTTAGACATCTCTTTTTTATTTTTGTTAGTCACAAATTTTATAATTTTCAGGTTGTCAAAAATATTTAATACAAATGTGAGGAAGTTAGGAAGCAATTCAGAAACCATTTCCGAAGTATAACGCAAGTATAACTGTGTTAACGTCAATTGCAATAGTTATAAAATAAAGTGAAGAGCTTCAGAGGGTACTACACAAAGCCAAAATTAATTTCTTATGTAAAATTAAAAGAAATAATAAAATATATTAAACAAATTTAGAGTACGATGAGAATACCATGATATATTTTAAAATAAGATGGCTTCAAATGTTTAGTTTTATTAACATACAACTTTGCTTGCAAAGACAATTATGAATAAATTTATTTGTATAGCATTTGCTCCGTAGAAAAGAAATAAACATATAAAGAAAAACCATAACAAAAAAATGCTATTTAAATTTTCTATATACGCAAAGACAAAACATGGTTGAGGTAACCATAATCTAAGAGCAACATACTATGGTTGCATTATATGATAGCTAACAAGGCATAGTATTGTTACATTTGCAACCATATTGTTGTCCAAAGTATTAACATTACTTATGTTCAAATATAAACATTAAATGCTGTAGCAATATATACATACATACATACATACATAAATATTAACTCAATTTTTTTTAAATGTTTTGGTTCCCTTTTTATTTGTTTTTTTTTATATTTTACATATTATTTTTGATTATTTATTTTGTACATAAAATTTTATTTTTTTCACTTTCTTTAGCAATAAAAAAACAATTTTAAATTTTTGCTACTAGAAAAATTAGTAAACTGTCAAGAACTATAACAAAATATTTTTAAGCGCAAACATTATTCTGTTGCCTTAAGCCATACTGTGATTAATAATAATATATTATGGTTATATATTTTATGTTATTTTTAAAAAATTGTAAATATTTGTTTGTGGTTGAAACTTTTTAAAGTTAAAACCAACCATGTTGCATTTTTGTGCACAGTAACCATATAATCGTTAAGCTTCAACAAAAAATATTTATCGTGACTAAAAATTAGGTGAAATCAACTATAATTGGTTCTCCTCAACTATATATTCTTACAAATAACATAATATGGTTACCGTGACCATATCACAACCATGTTTTTTTCTGCGTGTACTCTCCGTACCTATAAAAACTCTTAATAAATAAAGTGATTAATTTATTTAAATTGTTGCTGTTTTTTTGGATGACTTATACCCCACGTACGTAATGACAAGTATACAAAAAACATACCAAGACTGCCAGATCATTCACATTAGAAAAAATTTAGACGTTCTTACCCGCCTGTAAATAGAAAGAAATTAACCTTCCGAGAAATTAAACCTCAAGCGAATAAGAGAGAACGTGTATGCATACAGCACTATACACTGAGCTTAAAATAAAAGGTGACCAACAAAAATAATTATCCACCTGTTTAATTTTTCAATTAAAACATCCCAAAAAGAATCTGATAATCTTATTAAAAAAAAAATCGAAACAATATTGTTAATCAATGATAAAAAGTGTGTTATATGTTCTGGTTTGCTTTATATTATTTTCCGCAACTACATTTCTTCAATTAAAAAAAAAGCCAAGAAAAAACCTGCTTAATTAGCAATACCTTGAAATTTGGTGTTCATTTTTCTTTTTCTAGAAAAAAACAATTAACAATTTTTAATCAATCTGAGCTATGTTATTTGAAAAAATTGTCCTCATTGTGTATAGTTTTATCGACGACCACTATTTGACTGCTACTTTAAGCCTGAAGGCAATATGACTATAAAGTTTTTCTCTCATTGATTTAAGTTGATGTAGACCTCATGTAATTTTTGCAGGACGGACTTCTGTAAAATAGAGGTCGTTTAAGAACTTAATTACTGCGTGTGTTATTTTCTCATTTTTTTAATTAATATCATTTTTTATCAAGTACCAAAGTGCCCATTTCGAAGAAGGATATTAAGTTTAACATAAAGGAATTTCGACCATTTGAATTCTGTGACTGTCCAAAAATTTCGATAAACCTAAGTCAAGAATTTAATATCTTTAATTTTAAATGCTGAATTAGCAGCACAGGATTTTCTGAAAAATAAAACATAAGTTCTGTGAACTCTTAATTTTGCCGACACCTATTATAAACCCTTATTAAGCTGATTAATTAATTTTTCGTTCGCTTCCTTTTTCAAAAAGCTGAATATGTAACTAATATTGGTTTTATTTCTTTTCAGATTGATGTTTACTTAAATTTTTAAATCACTAAGTTTTAATATTTTTCATTAAGTCAATTAAAAAATTTAATAAGTTTTAATCTGAAAACAAAGAAATCCTTTAATAAAAAGAAAAACTTTCTGTGTGTATACCGTATTTAAAATCCTACATATAACATGCCTTAAAGTCGACCACTAACTTTTAATGTTCATAACTCTACTCATAATATCTTGTTAATGTTTTTTTTTTATTGTTTTATGACTTGAAATTGTTAAGATTTTAAATGTTTGAAATTGTTAAAAATGTATTATTTTACATTTACTTTGTGTGTGTGTGCTCGTATTGCATGAGCAACACAACCCTGCAAGCATTTTCTATCGAAAGAGTCACTGCATCGTTACCTCATGGCTTTGCATTGTGTGGCAAATAATATCGAATTCTGATTTAAATAGTATCCCCAGTTGCAAAGGAACGTAGCACTACAGTGATTCAACTATTGGGGGACTATTTATCGTCTTTAAGAAGGATTAAAATTGAGTATTCTGATAGTGTCGAATATGTGCGTTTTAGAAGTGTTACAAGGATGCTTTCTTAAAGTAACGTCTACAAGTAATGAAATTCTGCTTTATAAAAATGGTAAATTGTGTCATAATAAAAAGGCTTAAAAAAAGAAAGAACGATTTAAATAATTGAAATTTTAAGAATTTGATAAACTAGAATGCGAAATACGATATAGAGGTTTTAAGAAAACAAAAAATATTTTGTGTTCAAATTTATCAATAATTATTTTGCCAACACAAGCCTACTTGCGGCTACAAATAACATTTAGTTTTATTTTTATTAATTTATATTTTTTGCAATTTGTCTTAACATTTTTTATAAATCACAGGTATTTAACAAAACCTAAACTGCACAAGTTGAACTAAAAGATATTACTGTGTTTGTTTATCTGTTACATTAATTAATTCACTCATAGTAGAGTCGAAGTTTTGACCTATAAAACATCAATATTCAATACCTATGTAATTTGTTTTTGTCTTCTTTTACACACGTCAAGTTTACTTGATCAGTTTTTGATTAATTTTCTTTTGAACCTGCATTTGTGTTCACACACACCGTCAACTTTTTTCATCAAGCTTCGTTTTCTTTGCTTTCAACTTCTGCAACTTCTTCTTAATTTTCTTAAACTTGATAATACGGTCAGGTTTGTACCTCTTTCTATTCTCTTCTCCTCTTTCTCCCAAAAACTCATGACTTGACGAGTCAAACTTGATGTGTGTGAAAGGGGACTTTGTAAATTTTTTTAGCGATCATCTTATTATCATCTGATAGTTGAGAAAATGTTGCTCTTAAAATAATAAATACAAGGGAAAGTGATTTTGTATTTATATAACGTTTCTTTTTGTCCAATTAACTTTTGGTAAATACGAAATAATATTTGTTGGAAAATCTTAATTCAAATATTAATGTATTTTTTTTTTTTTTTTAAATTAAGTTTTTAATCTAAAGAAGTAACGAAGAAGATAATTCTGTAAAAAGATGCTTGGCAAAATGCAGGCAGGGAAACTTCATATTAAGTTTTTAATACGATGATGTGTGGCTGTACTAAAAGCTGTAAAAGTAGTTGTTTTTTCCCTATAAAGAATAGAGCTTTCAAACAGTTCTCTAGATCAATTAAAATTTTCTATATGTAGATATGAAAGCCACATAACTAAAGAAATAAAAACGTGTTTGCCTGCAGAAAATGAAAAGTTTAAGAGTTTAATAGTGGCTTAAATAAAATCTTTATTAGATTGTTGCAAAAAAATTTCACTTTAATCCTGCATCTTATTTAAGTAGATTAGTATTGTTAGTTTATTTAATTTTGTGCTAAAACCTTGCTGGTGTTAATTTTGTTTGCCAAGAATAACAGAAAATAATTTTATTAATTCGCAAAAGTGTAAAGTAAAATATGTTAAGTTTTTTTTACTCATTACGGTGAAATTTCTGAGCTTTACTTATGATTTTTTAAAAATATATTATTTTTTTCTTTCAATAATATGAGTAGCGGTGAAGGTCAAATATAAGGTTTATGAATTTTTTTTTTTTTTTTTTGGAAATTTCATCATTAAGACAGTGAAAAACATGAAAATGTAAAAAAAAAACAAATGCAGAGTACTTTAAGTTTTTGCAGGTGAGTGGAAAAATAAAATATTTTAACAAGGTATAATAGAATTTACAAAAAATTACGATATATTATTTTTTACTGTAAACGATAACACTTTGCTTATTAACTTTACTATAAAGTATAACATCCATCATGTATGTCATCATATGAAATTAGTTTAACTGCAGGTTTTAAAATGAATAAGCGATATTCCATTACGTACAAATTACAAACTTAAAAAATTGCATTTATTTTTCTGAGTTCAGATTGAAATTTAAATAAATTTTTAGTTTGTTCAATTATTTATTCAATTAAAAAATAAAATAATAATTATATGATTAATTGAATCGAATTTATATTTATTTAAAAAGGAAGAACAATGTTTTCAACAATATAAAATATATATATTCTGACTTCTTATGCATAGCGAAGTCGATTGAGCGATGTCCGTCTGTGCGTCCGTGTAAGTGTTAGGCACTAGGTCCGCCAGAGAAAATTTAAATACTCCAATCAATCAGACATAGTGTCGAAAGAGGTTATACTGGAAATCAGCAAGATCGGCCGATGTTCTTAGACGCAGCGTACAAAGCAGCACGCGTACCTATAATTTTTCGATATTATTTGGAACAAAGAAGTAACAACAATCAAAAAAACAAATATATGAAGCGATAAAGATTAAAAAATAAGAAAAAACATAACGTAAAAAATAACGATCGCCCATATTTTCCGAGTTACGGGCCTCTAAAATTTTTTTTTAAGTCAATATGGGTATCATTTAAAAGCTTTTGCTAAGATCTTTAAGAAAATACTAAAATTAAAAAAAAAATACTTAACCCATTAGGAGCGGATGACATCTTTATGTAAAATTATATAAATGCAGTACTTAATTTTTATTATTATTATTATTTTTTTTTTTAATTTTCTGTCACCCCAATATTTGCTTTATTCATGGGAGTTACTTCAACTAGATTCAAAAAGATGATGAAGGGTATATAAAATTCGGCATAGCCGAATATAGCTCTCTTACTTTTTAGTACACAGTTTAAAAAATCGTTCTACACCTCTTCACTTAACAAGCAAAGTTTTCATATGATAACTATATTTCTTTAAATATCTATACATTTAACAGATCTACTTGTAAGCGATAGCGAAAAACTAAAATTAAAAAAAATTTCAAATTGAAACTCAAGCTTGAACAAACAGTTTATAAATGCGTTAAAAGATAACGAAGCAAATTAAATGAAATGAAGACGTAAGCCTGAAAAGGTCAGATTTATTTTCTACTGTATACTTGGTTACTATGTCAAAAGGATAATAAATACAAAAGCTAGTTCTGAAAATAAAAAAAATAACTTAAATCACAAAATGTTAAAAAAATAAAATGTAAACCAAAAACAAAAAATAAGAAAAATTTTTTGTGATTTAATTTAAAGTAGAAGAATAACACCACAACATCAACTTAAATTAAGTCATAGAAATGTAAGATTGCAATTAAAGCAAACGGAGTAACAGAAAATAATATTAAATTAAATTTATCAAAAAAAAAAAAAAAAATACCCACTATAGATTAAAGAGACAAGTAGCCACAACAACACAGAGTGCAGCACCCTCATTCCTGCCACTGTAGACCTCTAATACGCTACTCCACAATTACTTATTTCAACATGCAACATTCAAAAAGGCACCGCAGTAGCAACAAATCGTAGCCAATGTAAGGATGTAAAAGAATTACTGTGTGAGAATGTTAAATGTTGCTATCGCCATGAGGTGCCATCATCCGTTAAAGGTTCACCAGGAAAAGGTAGACACACACAACATGCAAAAAATAAAAAGCATCAAACAATATTGGTCAACACTTCAAAGCAGACAGAAAAATAAAAAAAAATGAAAAGTATGCAGAAACAGAAACAGGTCAAAAACAAACGCATAAATAGCACAGTCGTTCTTAAATTACAGTATCAGAAATTTGTTTAAGAGTTTAGTAATTTTATTGTTTTATGTCTTCTACGATTAAAATTTTAATGCTGCGTTTTTATTTAAAATAAATTGAAAATAAAAAAAAAATGTTTAAGAAATGCGTATGTATGTGCCTGATATAAAAAAAAGCTGGCATTTGTATATTTAAAGTAATATCAAATTTTATTACGCCCTAATAAATAATAACTAACCTATTCATAAAACATTAAAATAGATTTGAAATTTATTCTAGGACAATATTGTGTGAAGAATTTATCATAAAATACAAAGTTATTTTATTTTTTATGAATATTCAAGAATTATAAAATCTTTGTTGAACATGAATAAGAAAAATTAATACTGCTTTTAAATAATTGTCTCACAGTTTATGACCTGTTTGTATAAACAAGACTTAAACAGCAGCACCTGCATTACAACCAAGAAAGTAAAGGGCACTTGCAATACCGGCCAGTCATTTTGGCAAATAAAAACAAATCAATGCGGAGAATAAATAAATAGAGACGATATTTTTGAGTATTTATATACCTGATTCTACGCACTTCTCTACGTAAAACTTGTATGTAAAATTATGGAAACTACAAAAAACATGACATGAAAATACATATGTACGAGGGCTGCTCTATATATTTATGGCCAGTTGTCGAAACACTTTTTCCACTCCGATTGAGACACCTCTAAAACATGGTTTTTGAACACTTCAACAGCTTCTTCTGGCGACGAAAATCGTTGACAACGCATTTTTTTCTTGATGTGCGGAAACAAGAAGAAGTCATTAGGTGACAAGTGAGGGCTGTACGGCGGATGACCCATTAATTCGACGTTTTGGCCGGTCAAAAACGCTTTAGCTTTAGCCGATGTGTGAGAGCTCGCATTGTCATGGTGAAAAATGATTCGTCTTCTCTTGTTGGTTTTTCGAATTTCTCCGATGACTTCAGGCAAATAAATTGTAGTGTTCCACTCAGAAGTGACCGTCCTACGTTGCTCAAGCGGAACAGTCGCCACATGACCAGTTTTGCTGAAGAAACAGACGACCATTTGCTTCGAAGTGCTTCTTCCACGAACAACTTTCGTTGGATTTTGCTCGTCTTTGAAGACCCACACGGTCGACTGTTGTTTCGTTTCGGGCTCATACGCATAGATCCATGATTCGTCACCTGTGACGATCTTATAAACGTCTTTTGAAGCACCGCAATCGTATTTTTGCAACATTTCTTTGCACCAATCGACACGAGCCTTTTTTTTAACGAGTTTCAACTTGTGCGGGATCCAACGAGAACAAACCATTTTTACGGCCAGGTGCTCATGCTGTATCGAATATATGCGGGTGGAAAAAATGTCCAAGGATGTCTCTATATCTCGGTATGTCGCATGTCGATCTAGCATTATGAGTTCACGCACAGCATCAATGTTCTCTGGCACAACAGCCGTTTTTGGACGACCTTCACGGAATTCGTCTTTGAGCGAGCTTCGGCCACGACTAAATTCATTATACCAATTTTTCACAGTGCTATAGGATGGTGCTTCATCGCCATACAAAGACTTAAGTTCATCAATGGATTCTTCTCGTGATAATCCACATCGAAAGTTGTGAAAAATGATGGCACGAAAATGTTCACGAGTTAATTCCATTTTTTTCTATATTAATTTTTTCAAGTCACTGTAAACAACACAAATAATGGTCGTACGTCAAAACGTTTTGAGTACGATTATGCTTAAAAATGACAAACTTTCCAATAGAAATGTCAGTTTGCACTTGGTAGCCCTCAGTATTGCCAGGCCAGAAATATATATAGCAGCCCTCGTATACATTTGAAAATAGTTTTATTTTTGTATTTTTTAAGTTATATTTTTGAAAGCTTATTTGCGATTCGTATCATGATTCAAAGTGAAACATGTCGAGTGAATATTGCAAAGATTTAAAATTGAACAATGCTTGCGAAAGATTAAATTTTATTGCCACATTTTAGTTGGAGAAAAAAAAAACATGCTGGTACTATGGTCACAAGAACCGTATTATGGTCTCTACAGTAATATGTGGTTAGAGTGAAAAAGTGTGGTGGCCTAAAACACACTTTTGTTTACTACAAATAAGTTCTTGTTAACATTTGTTTAATGGTGTTACACAAAGGTAGTGCAAGAGGGTTATATAAATTAAGCTATTTTAGCTGAAATTCAAACTACAACCAAATTTTTATAAATATCCAAAAATAATATTGTATTTATAACAATAATTTATTTATTTATAATTTATGTTAGCAAGATATAAATAAAGGCAAACATTACAATTATGAAAATATATTTATGTAATTATTATATTAAATACATTAATAGGCCCCAAGTAACAACAATATTATTATTATGTTATGTATTAATAATTTTACTACTCAGAATTATAGTAGTACTCGTAATATAAATTAATCATCTTTAGTTTCTAACTGCTATATCTGTTGGCTTTGTAATTCTTTTTTTTTACAAATAAGTTCTATCTACTTTATTTAATCATGTGATCAACTTTAATGACCAACAAACAGTGATATTAGCAAATAGTATAAAAAAAAAACTATTATAAAGTGTTTCGAGAAAAAACAATTATACAGATACATAATAGAGCTGGTTTAACAAGAGTAATAATCTGCCCTAGTAACTATTTTCGGCCGAAATAAAATTTCAGAAAATTATTTTAATTTTTCTTATATAATCAAACGCGCAAAAAGAAGCCTACAAAACTTTACAGCATACATTTACAGCCATACCTCAATAAAAGTGAAAATCGAAACGTTTTCTTTCGCAGAGCTTTTACGGTGAAATGCCATACCTCAACAAAAGCGCTAATTTTACGTCGAAATGATAAAAACGAAGAACATGTGAGCTGGCCTGCTAGCAAGTGGCGAAATATTTCATGGTCTGATGAATTAAAAATAAATTTATTTAACTCTGACAGAAGCAGCCACTGTATACGAATCCTAGTGAACACTGAACATCTTCCACAATACACCATAGATATCATTAAACACGCTGGCGGAAATATTATGTTGTGGGGGTGTTTCTTATATTATGGAACTAGGCCTATCGTACGAATTGAAGAAAGAAAAGATGCTATTTTTTACACAAATCTGCTTAAGAATTTCATGATGCCTTACGCGGAATGCGAAATTCCGCTTCGATGGGTGTTTCAGCAAGACAATGATCCGACTTCGAAGCGGGAAAAAAATGGTTTCAAAGAAATGGGGTTGATGTTTTAAGGTGGCCTGCTCAGACGCCAGACCTAAACTCCATTGAACACTTGTGGAGAATAGTTAAATAAGCTCTTAAAGGAAAGCATGCAACCAATAAAGATCACATGTGGGCATTAGTAAACGAAGCCTGGAATAATATTCCAATTGAGACATGCCAAAAACTTGTAGATTCTATGCCTAAACGTTGCTTAGCCGTAATCAAAAATAAAGGATATTCAACGAAGTACTGGGTTAATTTAAACTGTCTGTGGTACATAATTTTAATTAGTTCTTACAATTGTTTGTTTTTTTTTAAAGTGGATGGCTCTATTTTTTTCCACACCTAAAATAGTATATTACTGATGTTATTATTATTTATCTTATTTTTTTATGGTTATAAAAAAATAAAAACCTTTAAAATTATTACAAAGATTTAGATTGAAATTTTTCCTTAGAAATTTTTCCTTAGAAATTTGTAGTAAAAGGTGGCTCTATTTTATACATATATATAAAAGACAGTCGTACGAGACAAAAAAAAAACTTCAGAGAGAAATGCATATATATATATATACATATATATATATGTATTTCTCTCCGAAGTTTTTTTTTTGTCTCGTACGACTGTCTTATTTTTTTTTTTTTTGCAACTATCTTTAAAACTTCAATTTGATTATAATTGGATTTAGCACTTTAAATACAGCTAACCAGGGGCCAGAACTTAGGCCAAAAATAAAAAAATCTATTTTATTTTGATCTCTTTGCCACTTTAAATGCGTACGAATGTCCTGTGCGACAGTATAGAATTACCCACATATAAAAAGTGTGTTCAGACCGCACGATCGTTTACACCGAAATCGATTAAATTTTTAGAGTTTATCGGACTCCTTTTTCTACTCTGTCAATCGATTTTGTTTATTCTTTCACATATTTGTAGATATTGGCAAGCTTTAGTGCACCGTCTTTATCTCATTTAAGTTGGCCCTGTATTTAAGAAATAAATGATTCCTTAAATTACTATTGCTACACATGCAAAAATTACACGTATATTCAAAACATGATTGTGTGCATAAAATAGATAAGCAAAAAAGTGTTCAATAACAAACTTGGTGGAATTTTGACCACAAGGCAAACTCTAGTTGAATTTAATCGGCTGGTACATTTTCACAATATCTCATAAAAAGTTTCGAGATTTGGAAATATTTATTACAACAGAAAATTCTAAATCGTTTCCTTAGTTTTTAATAAATTCACTTAAAGATAAGACATTGTTGCTGTTATTATAATCAAAGAATAACATATAATTGAATTATATGAGTGCAATAAAATCACATTATCATGCTTAAAATTGTTGTTATTGTAAACATAATCGTGTCGATCATAATAGTGTAATAAATTACAATTAACAATTAATTATGTTTTTGAGTTTAAGTAACAAATTATTTTCGGAATAAATTAATTGGGGTTGTTCCACCGTTGTCACTGGCTGTTTATTTGGTACAACAAATATCCTACACTATCTCTCAGTACTAATAAAAACTTGGCTCGAAAATTATGTTCTCACATCGGAATCGCTCTTGTAGAGGTACCAAATGAACAGCCAGTAACGATGGTTTTCACTGAAAGATATGACAACAGAGTTTTGAAATGGCTAAAAATTTGATCAAGGTTACAGCTTCAACAAATCAAATATTTAACCAAGTGTTTGTTGCGACGAAAATATTGCTTAAAATAATTATAAAATGTTTTTTCCTTTAAATTTAAAAATGTGATGGAGCATTTTTGAAAAAGTATGTAGAACAACTGTACATTCAGGTAATTTTTGATGTTGTGTTGATATTAAAAAAAACTATAATAATTAAAAAGTAATTTTTTCCTTGGATGAATTTTAGTTATAGCAACTAAAAATATTTAAAAAACAAAATTAGAAAAAAAATAATTTCTGGTTTAATATTTAACTAAAAGCATAACCAAAAGCATAAACTATAAGCGTTAAAAGGTATAAAAGTAATAAAAAAAAGAATATTTAAAGCTGGTAGGAGGTAGAAAATTAATTAATATTATCTTATAAGCCACTATCGTTTAATAATTTTTTATCAGCTTAATAATTCATGGTTTAGATATTGAAAAATACATGATATTTTCTTAAAAGAAAAATTTTATATTTACTCTTAGGCACCTTCTTATTCATTCCGTAAATGTTTTGAGAAAAATAATTGAACACGAAAAATAAATATTTTTATACAACTGTTTTCAATAACTTAATAAGAAGTTAAATCCATGTTGGTGCCAAAAAGTGAAACATGTCAAATGTTCGATACATTTGGCTTAAATATAATAGTATGATTGAATTTTACGAGTATTTTATATTTGTTTAGAAAAATTAAAAAAAAATGCACGATGTGCTGACACACATTTTTACAGAAAGAAATTTCACAAATTTTAAGTTTTAAATAAGTGTCGAATTTTATCAAATTTCTTAATGCATTTATCTTCTTGCATGCGGTGTAGAAGACACATGTATGCGACATACAAGTGGTGTAAGTCAACTTTTTCAAAAAACTAAGTTAACGGTAAAAAAAGGCAGCATTACATTCTGCTACCATCTAATTTTTCTTGTTTTCTTTGGAAAACGTCCGCATACATTTGTAAATAATTTTTCGTTCTAAAATTATTTAAAAATTAATTAAAAAGAACCAAAAAGCCGAAAATGAAGTCAAATTTCATTAATTTATAAAATCGATGGTTGAAATCCTGGTCAGGAAAAAATTAAAAATAAAAATATATTTTAGTAAAGCTTATTAAAGCTGCAAAAATATTAACTAAAATTTGCTCCTATTTTTATTTCTTTTAAAGTGTTATTTTTGAAAGTGGTATAAGTCCATGTGGAGCTATAAAAATTGGTTATTTTCGCAAATAATTGTAGTAATTATTATTTCACAATAAAAGTTAAAAGGTGTATGGTGTAAAAAACATAGGTCGAATTCATTGTTAAATTGATTCAAACTCAAACCCCTAAATATCTCAATACATAAATAAATGGACTTATACCACACAAAAAGAAGACCAGTTCATATAATGGTATTTTTATATAGCCTTTTATCTTTATTTATTTTATTTATGCTTATGTCATTTAAATTTGATAAAAAAGATATTTTATGATATTTACATAAAATAAATAAAAATTAAAATTTGCAATATCAGTGTTGCCATTTAAGCTGAAAATAATTCTCATTTAGTTAATTAAGTCTAAAGGAAAAAATCTATATTTTCTAAGTTTTCCAAAATTTATTAAAAATCACATTAAAAATGCTCATAGTGATTTCCTACACACAACATATAAGGACCTTAAAAGAAGTAAGGATATAATAAAACGAAAATTTGCAAACAACAACCAACGATATCAGCACTTGCTAAATCACTTTGGAACTTCCTAAAATTTAAGCAAAAAATTGAATATCTAGAAAAATTGCTTGTTCTTATAATCTCTATATCCTTTACAATGCAAAAATATCAACATTTTTTTCTAGTTCTTTTTTTATTTCTTTCCTTAGTCTTCAATGAGTCTAATTTTTTGTTTCTTTTAGTTTAAGATCTATCAAATTTCTTTTTTATTAGTGTAATGCCTTCCTGTGCCAGTTACGCTATCTTCGCTAAGCTCGAATTTTTGTCCGAATATTATGTTCCACTACGAAAAAATAGAGAAAAACTCAGAAAGAAAATGAAAAATTTAAATTTGAAAAATGAAACTAATGTAACAAACTTTCACTTACCAAACACACAAAAATTGAAAAAGTGAACTGATTAATTTCATACCTTAACATGGCTGCAAACATGTTATTGAATTGTAAAACTATTTTCAATGATGCCATTTAAATCAAAAACTAAACCGTACAAGTTTTGCTCGTGAGGAAATTAAAACAGGAATGTTTTATTATTTTTTTCACATTCAGTGTCGCAAATACTTTTTTCGCTACCCCTAAACAATATAAATTTTTGTTATTTCTGGTATTGTTAAATAACAACTTTTCAATTTAAACATTTTGTTGCGTTACGACATTTTCACCTGCATAGAAGTTGTAAGGTATATTACCGCATTATCTTTGATACCAGTAAAAACCGATGTACATATATTTTCAATACAATTAATCTGTTGAATTGTGTTAAATAACTTTTTGTTTCTCTTTAGTCTTTGCAACACAAAAGAAGAATGAAATTGAAAATTTATACATTGTTGAAAATATTTTCATTTGATATTTTACATTGATTCATTAACATGTAGCAATATTGTTATACTCTTGTGGCAAGTAAATTCTCATAAATCTTTGGCCAGAAAATCTCAAGCTCATAAAGAGCTTATGACATTTTGGTTATTGTTACCTCAAAATTTAAAGTCATATATAAAATAGTATTTGAACAGCCTTTATATGTTTAAATATGACAGATGGATTGAAATTAAGTTACATACGAAATCAATCGAAGATTTGGTAACGTGACAATGAAAACATTGTATTAATATGTTTTATTGTTATTTATATAATCACATAACCAGCGTGCTGTGACAAACTAATTTGTTTGTAATAATAAAACTAAGGCTCTAATGTGCTGAACATTTTTTCAGTTCAAGATATTTTTGCTTATTTTCAACAGACCGAAAAAGAAGGAGGCTATATTTTAACAGCCGTATGCATAACGAAAACTTAGAATGAGTTTGGCATGAGTGAAGAAATTGATAAGGCTTTCGGTGTGTTTTGCCGTGCGGCCTGGCACTCAAAATCATTGTAGATTTTTGCCGTAACCCATAACTATATTTTGGGATTATTTTCGGTGTCAAATTGTTTGAAGAGCCTTGCAGAGACCCCGCTTAGTTTCGTCACTTATGCTAACCTCATGCTAAGTTTTTGTTATGCATACGGCTGTAAGTCTTCAGTTATGGCTGTTATGGTTTTGGTTTGTATTTATTATTGACTAAATTAATATTATGTAACAAAAACATATATGTAGATATTTCGATAATCCTTGTATATAGAATACTTTTCTTATGGGTACCGCTGTGGTAACAGTGAAAAAATTTAATCATTGTAAATTCAAATTTGTTGCAGAGCGACAAGAAGTCTTACAACGCTGGCCTTTAAACAGTATATCGAGATAATTTAAGTTCAGGCATAATATTTTTCCAAATTTAATATCTAAGTAGCACTATTCTACAAAATAAAAATGTTTTAAATATTTTCAAGTGAATTCGACAACACGCACGTTTGCAAACAAAGAAAGATTCCAGTTAAAGGTGTAAAGTTTTACACGCATAATATCGTTAATTAATGCCCACCCAAACTCAGCACGGATGAAATGATAATATTTCCACTTAGTTATGATTTTGCATGTAAGAACAAACACGCGTATGCAACGTTATAATTAGGGTGTTCTGTTCTTCCATAACACGCGTTTATTCCTGAGACTTCAGATATAATAATTTTCAGAGTTCATTAGTTTCTTCTGCCTTAATGAGATTAGTTTTTAAAGATATTATAATATAAAACAAGTAAAAGTGCTATATTCGGATGTGCCGAATCTTATATACCCTTCACCATATGTGTAAGTCAAGTTTAGTGAAGCAACTTAGATATAGTGTCGAAAGAAGTGCTATTGAAAATCAGCATGATCGGTCCATATCCTTCGAGGAAGCAGGCAAAACACAACGCCTACATCTAATTTTTTCATCTCATTTGGAACAATAATGTAACTCCAATCAAAAAATAAATATATTAAAAAATAAGAAAAAAAAACATCAAGTGAAAAAATTGGCGCTCGCCCATATTTTCAGAGTTACGGGGATCTGAAATTTTCAAGTTTTTTAAAATATCAATATGGGTATCATTTTAAAGATTTTAAAGAGATTTTTAAGGAAATACTAAAAATATTTTTTTAATATATATGCAGTACCAAAAATTTTTTAAATTTTTTAATTCTTTGTCACCCCAATATTTGCTTTTTTATTGGAGTTACTTCACTTAACTAGATTTATATAGATGGTGAAGGGTATATAAGATTTGGCATAGCCGAATATAACACTCTTAATTATTTAATTCTATTTCGCCCCATATTTTTGTTCCTTTGATTGGAGTTATTTCACTAAACTAGATTTGTTCTTAATGGTATGGAAAAATTAAAGGCAGGCGTGGTGTTTTGCCCGCTGCCTCGAAGGACATGGACCGATCGTGCTGATTTTCAACAGCACAATTTTTGAAACTATGTCTGATCGATTAACTTACTTAGGTTTTTCCTAACTCATCTAGCGCTTTGGCAAAGTTGAACACGGGCGGGCGGACGGACATGGCTTAATCGACTTCGCTATGCATAATTCTTATGCATAGCGAAGGGTTAAAAATGCACTCATTGGTAAACGATTAGTAGAAACCAACGAAAAAATCTTTAAGTTGTGTGTGGACTTCGTGTAGCCAAATTAATATTAATTGAATGAATCTTTTTTGTATTATTTGTTAAATTAGTTGTTTAAATAGCAGATATTTACAACATATACAGCCTTATGTAGATAGATGAGCAGGATGCTGATGATATACCGTTCAACAAAATGCTGTATTATATTCCAGGAGTGTCGAATATTTACTTTTTTTCTTTGAAATATTACATAAAAAATTTCAAAATAATTTTTCTTTTTAATAAAGTTAAAAATTAATCTTAAGGAAATAACAAGGAATCGAAATGCTATGGATTCATGCTAATTATTAATATTTTTTGACAATCTATTGAAAATATTTAAGTAATATTTAATTAAACAACGCCTAAAGCTGTAAATTGCAGCTCCACAATATATTTTCTCTAAACAGCTGCTTAGATATCACAAGCTTAATTTTTACCCAGGTAACTACTTAAGCCAACCAAATTTACTTAAGGAACATAAGCCTCTTGAGCAGGTCCTTGTAACATTTTATTAAAATAAAAGTAGATTATATTTCCATAAATTTTTAATTTCGCTATTAAACTGTCGTATTAACAACTTGGCGTGAAATTATTCAAAAGTTTCAAAAGCTATTTTTTCCCTTTGCAATACATTTTTTAAAAATTTAGAGTTTAGAAAATGTTTTCTTTTCTGCACGCCCTTCTTTATACAAGACCAAAAACATATTTCAATATTTAAATTTTTAGTACTTAAAATTTGTTCGCATGTCACTGTGGTTGTGTTTTGGAATTTACTTGTTCATTCATGTAGTCATACAGTTATGAACAAGACAGACATTTGAACACGGAAAATTTCTTTGATGCCATTTATGACATCGAAACAGAACCAAACATTATTGAAGTTGATAACTGAATATAACTGAAGGCAGACAGACACAAATTAAAGTATTAAAAAAATTATAAAAATATGTATCTGTATTCTTTCTCCTGTTAGTGACGACTTGGTTTGTTTTCGAAAAATATAATGAGACATTTGCTACCAAAAATTATTGTTTTGTTTTATCTTTTTAAAATTCTATTTATTTAATTTTATATAAGGCAATTTTAAAAATATTTTAAAATTATAACCTGAACTGAAACGTTAAATCAATAGAAGTATTTCTTCTTTACTGAATGTTATTCTAACTAAGAGAAATGCATTAATTAATTTTAAAACAAACCAATAATTCTTAAGTCAGGTCGAGTTTTGAATTGTAGTCTTTTTTTAGGATGCAAATATTATAAAATATGGAACAAATTAAAGTAAGATTTTTGCTGATTTAAGTGCAGTTTTACCACTAACAACCTTTCATTTAAAAGTTTTTTTGTTACCAACCTTTAGTCTCGACTTTAGAGGGTTCAGACTGTCGACCTTCTTTCTCATTGTATAGACTCTAGCAATTCCTAGCATTTCTCAACATAAAATAAGTGTCTTTCCCGTGGCTTTAAGTTCTAAGCGAGCCAGTGCTTCTCACAGCACATGCAGCATCTCAGCTCCTCCCAGACATAGTCTGCAAGTATTGTCTATTTTAATTTTGATCTTGCATAAATTATACTTGAACTTTCTATGTCCTCTTATTAACTAAGCAACTTTCAGAACTTCCTGTGAATGAGTTGCTACCTCATGATCATGGTCCTTTCACCAAAGTTATAACTCAAAAAATTCCAAGTTGCGGGAAACAGATGTTCAACCATACAAAGCTTAACACCTGTAGGTAATTATATATCAAAACTGGACAAAAATTTTTTATTACAGTGGGTTCCTGAAGATTCCATAAAATAATTCTAAAAAAGAGCAATTATTGAAAAAATAATTTTTTTTCCCACCCAGCTTTTAAATTATATTTCAAAAAGCAATTGAGAAAAATATGTGTTTTATAATCATTGTGTTAAGTTTCCCATACATTAAACTTTCAATTCCATATTTATTATCTTTTCATCGAACTTTCATACTCTGGGATTAATCTATAACTCATTGAAACTTGTAAAAAAAATTAAACAAAAACCCTTGTCCCCAGACAATCCAAATTATTCAGAAATCAATGTGGTATAAATTTTAATTAATGTATGTGTGTATAATTTTCTTGGAAAAATCACATTTATTGCTGTTTATTTTTTATTAAACTTATGCAAATTTTGTTGCTTTTTCCTTTTATTTTTCTCCACACTTAATTCCATTGATTTTAACCACAAGTTAAGGTAACGTCTGTAACTTCAGATCCTGATTTAAATGTAATAAGCACAAACATTTACACACTGCGTTTTGTAATAATTTTAACAAAACTTTTATACTCAGATCTTGATATAAAAAAAGTGAAAATTTAATCCCAAAACGAGAAATAATTTACAAAATTTTGCCATGAAAAATTACGCCCACACACGCACGCACACGCACACACTTTTAGCAGTTGAGCTCTAAAAACAGTTCTAAAAATTTTAAAGTAGAAGACAATACTCGTGAGAAGATCATCTACCGGAAAAAAAATAAAAAAATAAATGAGTAAAAAGTAATATAAAAAATAACACAAAACTACATAACAAGACATGCAGTAACAACAAAAAAAAAAAAAAGAAAAAAGAAAGAAATAGGTAAAAAATAAATAAAAGCCAACATGAAAAAAATAAAAACGCAATTCAGTAAACCACATTCAGATAAAATTAACACCCACATCTACACACACACACATACGCACACTACTCAAGCAATGGTTACAAGTCCTCAGACTTTGATAAGTATGAATATATTCGCATACATACAAAACAAATTCATACATACAAATATTTTTTTTTTTTCTTTAAACCCATGGAGGAGCAACACACTTAAATATGAAACTTTCCTTAACACCAATTGTTATTTTGTACAGACAATGCACACATGCATGTATACATTTATTTATACGTGTGCACTCAGTAGAATAAAAACAACAAAAATCATTCAACCAACATTCACTGTCATGGTCTTAAGTTTATCGACACAATGCAATGCAGGCAGCGTTCCAACCTTCAAACAAACATTCGCAAATTACACAAACATATCGTAAATATATTGGGATTTAAATTATTCAAGAATGTTTAAGTGTTGTGAACACAGTCAAGGCCAAATATCATCGTTCATTTCTTTTTAATTGATTACGAATTTTTTTAGTAGAAAATTTCTTACGAACCTTAGAAAATCATTTTAGAGTGAATAAAATGTTTGCTTAGAATCTGCAAAAAATTTGAATAAATTAATAATTGTTATTTTGAAAATTGCTAAAACACCATGTTTACCTGACAAAATTTTATTATGGCAATATTATAAATCCAGGACTCTTTATTTTATATATTTATAAATATTTTTGGCTTTTACCGCAAGGCTAGACTAAGGTGAGAAATATTAGCAGCTCTAAATCTGATAGGTGAAATTTTGATGGTATGATTTTTTACTTGATGTTGTACTTATATTGATATTACATGTGACTACTAAGAACTCAAATAGATACATAAATAAAATGTATCGATAAAGTTAAAATGTTTCTTAACGAAATAAAAAATTTATAAATTTTTTTAAACCAAAAATCTAACAAAACAAAAACATCTTCCAAATCTTACATTTGGAAAAAAAAATAGAAGGTAGTAATATATACCAATATATTAAGGAAGAGGAGAAACCAATTAAAAAAAATGTCACATGACTTGTAAAGTCATGTTGGCAGGTAAAAATTAAACTATCTTTGTATTCAACTAGTTAGAATTTCAAATTGTAAATAATTTAAAATAAAATATCAAATATATATGCTATATTCGGCTTTGCTGACTAGTATATACCCTTCACCATCTATGTTAATCAGTTTAGTGAAGTGACTCCAATCAAAAACGCAAATATTGGGCTGACAAAAAAATAAAAATAAAAGCATTTGGTACTGCATATATATAATATTACACAAAAAATGCCATCGGCTCTTAATGGGTTAAGCATTTAAAAAAAGTTTAGTATTAATTAAAGATTTAAAATGATATTTTAAAAAATTTGAAAATTTTAGAGCCCCGTAACTCGGAAAATATGTGTGAGCGACAACTTTTTCAATTGATGCTTTTTTATTTTATAATTCTCTATCGCCCAATATATTTATTTTTTTGATTGGAGTTTCTTATTTGTCAAAATGACACGAAGAAATTAGAGGTAGACGTGGTGTTTTGCCTGCTACCTCGAAGGACATGGACCGATCATGCTGATTTCCAATAGTACCCCTTTCGACACTTTATCTGATCGATTGACTTATTTATTTATTTTGTGAAATCAAGTTTGCCTCGGCACGACCAATGTTCTTCTGCAACGCAGAAAAAATGAGACATTACCTTAAAAAATATTTGCCACATAATGGTTTACGTTTGTGGTTTCCATATTTTGCTACTCGCTTGCAAAACACATTGGCTTAGTTCGCAAAAAAAGAAATTAGTAATTGAAATGGTTCTGCAAGGTAAAATAGAATACCTTACAAAACGTACTAATGATCATCATTATATCTCTACAATAATTAATTTAACAAGAAAGTTTATTATTTGGAATATTTTATATTTTTGTGTGCACGTTGCTTATTTGTAAAAATTGTTTAAAATATTTATTTTTCATTAAATCTTTTAAATAGATATGAATGGTTCCCGATGGCAACCCTTATGTATAAAAATAAAAGAAAAAATAAAAATATATACTCAATGGTTACTGTGTTTTTGTGTTTTTTCCGAGTTTTTTTATGACTTTTTGCCTGATTGATTTAATGGAATTCTCATTTAATCAATTTGGCTTTTGGTATAAGACTCTGAGGTTTTCCTTACAAAATTTGTGTAGAATCCACTAATAATCTATATATGGGCAGTAGCGAAATGGCATATTGATATGATTTCCCCGCAGTAATATTTCTTTTTCATTTCATTTTCATTTTTTAGTTTAGTTTAAAATAATAAATATTTTATGAGAATATCATGAAATATTTATATTTGAATGAATTAAGCACAATTAAATTCGTTCGTTCGCATAATTACATTTAAAACAAAAACAATTTTTTAGAATTTGTTTTTTTTTTTTTTTTTTTTTGATTAATACAATAATTAAAGTAATTAATTCACAGTAATTGATTACAAAAGTCTCACTTACGTCCAGTTAAAATCATTAGGTTAGTAGTCTGGTTGAAAAGTCCTTCCGCTTAAAATGTATAATTCAACACTCGATTGCCCTTTCAAACATTTTTTGTTGGGAATGCATCTTTCATTTACTTTTCGTTACTACCATACTATCACAATGATCAAACACCCTTCGCAACTCTCTGTATATCGGCGTTGTACACTTAGAGCCTTCGGTCTTTATTTACCTTTCAGTTAATAAGTGCTCATATTCATGCCGTTGTGAAGAGATCCCTGCTATCGTGTATTTATTTAATAATTTAGTCAGTGGAACCTATTTTAGTAAAATGCAAGGATTAGTTATATAGATAATGGCTTCCGCACAACCTCAAGCTAGAATAACTAGATTATTTTCTAATTTCGAGAAGATATAGCGTTTAGCCTTATAGAACCACATGCAGTCAGGAGAGTTAGCGTTCAGCAAATAGAAACAATTAGTAAAATGCGACTTTAAGAACTTTTAAAACTAATTAGAGCAGCGAACCACCACAGAACAAACTGCTTTAAGATCGGTGATCATCTCACTTATGAAAAATAAATTTATTTACTGATTTTTCTGTTATTCTATTAGTACAAGCTTATGTGTTATTTAATAAAAGCTTATCTTGTCGTTTTTTATATTTGTTTTGCTATTAATTACAATAACAAGTAATAAAAATTACATATGTTGTCCAAAAATGTGCGTTTAATGTGGAAAAATAATCGATTTCAATAATTCGGTCTTAGTGACCGATGTTAGTAAAATTGATTGCTCGAAATCAAGTTATGGCCAAGTTTTAATTTTAACAGAACAATAGCTACAGTCGCCGTTAAGCTTCATCTATATTTTTGAACATTAAATCACTGATCTTGGTTCATGAAGCCCAATAATTTCAGCAGCATGTAAAACCTTCTAAAATGCACTGTATTTTTCTAACTGTAATGAAAGCTGTAAGATATTGCTGATTTGTGTCACTCCACCTGCGGCAATTTTGTTTATAAACAAACCCGTTAAGCTACAAATAAGTCTCATCGCGAACATAATTTTGCGTCCATAAGTTGTTTGCTTTGGTAGTATTGTTGAGGCCAAAGTGTACTGATCAGAGCTACCAAAAAGTAAGCGCAGTGTGATAGTGTGTTATAGTTTACTCCTTTGTAAGTTCTATTGGGCTTAAACTTTACCTGTGTATTTTACTTGTGCCGGAGATAAGCTGGTCTATATCATGTACATAATTTTATACCAATAGCGAGGTAATGAATTACCTCAACAAAACTTGAGAATATATAGGGTCATCAAAAACTGTAAAGCATTTTTCTATTAAAAAATTTTAAATTATTTTCTATTTAATTAAGCTTTGGGTCCTTATATTTTTTATTAATATTTTATTTCAATATTTCGGTACTTTCTGCGTACCTTCTTCAGGAAACAAAATTAATATTGATATTAATTCAAAAAAAAAACAAAAAAAGGGTCAAATAATCATTATTAAATTAAAAAATTTTAGAAAACTCGTCTTTAATTAGATATTTAAAATAATTGGTTTAGTTTGGATGGACTCTGGACTTCGCAGTGACATATTGTTTTAAAAATTTAGTTTTGTAAAATGTTCTCCTGTTTGAAAGCCCATATTGATTTATTTGTTTTTTTTTTTTAATTGAAAAGAAATTTTTCTCTTAAGTAGAGCAAAACACCACTTTTTTTGAATTATCATTACAAAAACTTTGACACAATTTTTGAATTAGAGAATAAGATTTTGTTTTCTCTATGAGGAAAGCACTAACTCAAGAAAAGTTCAAAAAAGTCCAAGTTTTGTCACTAATTTCAATGTTGAACTCTATAGTGGCAGCCATTATCAGGCTTCTACTTATATCTGGTTTTTGGTAGAAGGCTGGTTAAATAAACTCAGGCGAACTCTGGATCCTTGCGCAGATGAAGCTGTTTATGAGCGAACATCGCTTCTTTAATCCACTAGTGGGTCTTTTGTAAAGTGTCTCTGATTGAACTTCGGTTTTTATAGACTAACAGAGGAATTCGGACGCGAATACTGTAAGAGGTATTCTGCTCAAATAGCAACCTACACCTTAGCAGAAATTCCAAAAAGCTGCTGTGCCTGAAACATAAACAAATAGTAGCGCAGATTACTTTTGAATGTCCATCACTATCTAGCATAAGACTTACTAATACATGCTCAGTGTAGACGTTATGCGTAGGAAGGTCAACTGTTACCACTTGTAAGTGTTAAATCAAAACAGTTGAAATTTAATCATTGTAGCAGTATGAGACTTAAAAGAAGTGAACCAGATGAAAACAGCTGATCGAAATCCTAGCCGTCTGTTTTAATTTCATTGTGTTAAGAAGATATCAAAAGAATTTTACACATATTGCCAACAGTATAAATCCCTTACTGTGATGAAAAACATTTATGAAGTATAAAAAAACAGTAATTCCCACCGGCCACGATTTTCAATTACAAAATAATGAACATGTGTAAAACATTCATTCATCAAATTACCGATGTTCGAAAACATACAAACGCAAGCAAAGAACCATCAATAAAACAGACCTTTATTATATATTTATTTAATTTGTTGTAAAAAGATGATAATCAGTGATTGCAATCACAAGATTTAAATGCAACAATATGTACACTGTCCATTATTATTATGCCAACAATGAACAATATTGTAACGTGCTTTGCACTTACTTTCATCGTAAAGTTTCTTTCAGTCAAAAATCAATTTTACAAATTTTTACTTTTTTCCCTCCGTTGTTTTCATTTTATTCAGACACATAAAATGCAGTTGGTTGTGGATTGTTCTTGAAATAGTTGTTGCTGTAATCCTTTAGTTTGATAATTGCAAAAAAAGTGAAATTGAGTAATTTTGTGTGTGTTATTTTGGTGTCCATTAATCTGTGGTGACACCGGTCGTGTTAATAATGCGGTGGATTAATTGCTTGCCACTTCAGATCTTTAACAATAGTGCAACGTTAAAGCAAGAACAAAAATAACAGAGAGGTTTTTACAACGAAAAATAAATAATTATTTTGAGCGTTTAAATTATGTTCGTTTTTCTCTATCTCTCTCTCTCTCTCTTTCTCTTTCGCTTGCATTGTAATGCTGATTATTGTTTTCAATTTATTTGTATTAAAACGTGTTATTATTTCAATTTGTAAAACATTTACAAAACACTTTAAATATTTTTATTTTTTAATTAAATTTTAAGAATTTTTGAGGGTATTCACTTTTAAAGAAACCAATTTTCATAAAATTAAATATCAAGGTTATGAAAATTTTATTAGTGAGAACTGCCCACTAGAACCAATGTCATAAGGTATGTACAATGTATAAATGGTTAACGAGATTTGACTAAGGAGTAGTTTTTAATGGAATATATTTATGTATTTACCAGTGTTTAAATTGCTTGCTTAGAAATAGCAACAACTCAGCATGTACAAAACATTTTATTATAAATGAAGCAATAGCAAAAAACAAATGCAAAAAAAGAGAAAGAAACGCATTTGCTTCAGCTGACTATGTGTTTCTTTCTGCAGCAGAGCAGAGCGTATCATTTTAAAGCTATCGAAGAGATCTTTAAGGAAATGCTAAAATTTTTAAAAAATGCTTCACCCATTAAGAGGTGTTGAAATTTTATATATCCCTTACTTACTTCAAGAACGACATACTCAAAATTTCAAATTTTGAAGTTAATCACACAGAATTGTTCGCCATTTCATGCTTTATATTGTACATAAGTTTCACCGTTATATATTTTGTACTGTAATGACACGTTCGACGTTGGTTGCTGGGATAGCTGCAGCGGAGTCCAGGGTCGTTGCAATTTTATTTATCATCCAAAGACGGAAAGGAAATGAAACAATTCTTATTTTGAAAACGTTATAAAACATTAAGTCACGTTTTATTCTTCTTTTTCTTAAGGCTACAGCGAAGGCTAACTTACGGTCGGGAACGAAGCCACCAATGACAATAGCGGTTGGAGTAAGCGGGCTGCGGTAAAACAGTCAGCGAAAGCCACGAGATTCAGCCGATTAACTAAAACAAACTGACTTTAGGGCCGGTGGTAAATGGCGCAAGAAGCAAATCTGGCAGTTCTGCTAACGGGCAGCGTGGCGTAGTTGTGGCAGGGACAAAGGGCGACAGGGAAAAACAGGAAGCGCAAATAGCGACGGCACAGCGTAAGCAGCGATGGCGCGATTCTAGGGAATTTTCCTCACCAGAATTAATCACAGGATCTAACCACCACCGGTAGAAGTAACGCTTCTGTGGTGTTGTTCCTTCCAGCAATTTTTAACTTGATCTGTAAGCAAGAAATAAATTGGGGAATAATACAATTCCTCACCAAACACTTCTTACCGGCAAGGAAGCTGCTTAATAACTCATCGATTTTACATTTTGTTCTCCCTTTTATACCTGTTTCCATCGTACACACACAGTCACCCACACATGTAACTTGTTTGTGTGCCTGACTAAATGACAGCTGTGATGCTTTATTTACTAAACAGCTGACTGCTTTTGATAGAGGGGTTCGCGACTCATGGATGGCGACACGCATCTCCCGGCCGTTAATTTCAAACAAGTACTAAACTAAACTTTCATCTGCAGCTTAACTTAACTTAATTGATGGTATTGTTAAGATAGGAAAATAATAGGTTTTACAAAAGAAATACAATTCATAATAATAAACTAAAGATACTAATAATGTCATTGTGGAGGTTAAAACGAAGGTCCTGATTTCCACGTTTTAAAATGTATCGACTTTTCGCATATAATGTATTATTTTCAATTATCGCTGTGTTGATGAAAAATATTAAGAGAAACTCCATTTTTTTTTTATCACAAATAACGACATATTTTAGTTAACGACACAGTATCGGATATATTTTTACAGCATTAATGTCATAATTCAAACGTCCCACATAGTTTGTCCAAGACCTCCCTCCCCTTTAATATATAATTGTTGAACGTTTCCTTAGACGGTTTTTTTTTAATTAAAAATCATTTTGCTAATTGTTGGGGGAACTTAAGCAGTTTGATATTTTTATCGATGGTGAGAACGAGTAAAAAACTTAAACTGCGATTATCTCGAAATTAATTTTTTGGGTTATGACTTTCTTAAAGTTAATGAGCGATATGTAGTACTTAGTTTTTTTTTATTTAGTTACTTAACTAAACTAGGTTTTTATATACAGTAAAGGGTATATATCATTCGGCATAGGCGAATATAGCACTCTTACTTGATGTTTTTTTGTACCTGTAAAAACTACAAGCGTCTGCATATAAAGGTTTAAAAGAAAAGGACAAAATCTTTAAAACATGGCCTGTATGAAAATATCCCTTAATAAAAAATTTATTGCTTACATTGTTTCTTTATAGCTGATAAATTTTGCCTGCCTAGACAACGGTTAAAACACTAAATCTATATACGTTAAAATCAAATCACTTTAGGCAGACCCTTTATATACTAGTTTTGTTTTTCATTTGCTATCTTCCTCTTATGGTTCAAAACTAAGGCAACGTAAGCTAAAATCGAGTCACATAATATAAATACCACATCATTTTTTAATCATCCTTTAAGTTTTAGTTAAGGAAATTCTAAGAGTGTAAGTGTTACGGTTTCAGACATAGAGGGCTGTGAAAGACAGACAGATGGACAAATAATCCAGCGAAACTAATAGAGTTACGTTTGTGCTTTTGAGCATGTACCCCAAAAAACTGACCGATTAAAGTATGTTAAGCAAATAGTTACCCACATGACCTCAGTAGTTAATTTTCTAACTAGATATAAAGCTCCTATCGTTTTTTCTTTTGTAAATCTTAAGAAAGTAAGATACGTAGCCTTAACAAAATATTTCTTAAACTAACAGAAATAAACTTCCTACGCATTAAAATATTGTGTGCCACAGATCTAAGTACTAAAGTTTAAACTATTGAAAATTTTTATGTTTGTTTAAAAATATATATATAAGATTTATAATTATATATCTTTTTGGGAATACTTGCAAAAAGTTACTACCCAACACACATTTCAATGACATTCCCTTTCATAGGGTTAATACAGCCAGTGATGTTTACAACAATAGCGGAAACAAAAATTAAATTCAGAAATTGTACGAAGATTATAGACAAATGCATTACTAACCCACCCATATTTGCACTAATTTTACAATACCATTTTACAAAAATATAAAAAAAATAATGAATTCAAAGGGTAAAATACATAATAAAAAAAAATAGTTTTTAAAATACTTAAAAAAGAATGAGTATGAAGTAATAAAAAGTTGTGCCATATAAAATGCAAAAGTGTGGGAGAAATACAAAAACAAGTGTAAAAGTATTTACAAGTGTTTTAAGGCGAATGAGTATCTTAAAGTCGAACATGGAATACATGGAGCAAATAAAACAAAAAGGAAACACAAGACAATAACAAAAATATCGAGTGAAAAGTAATGGTTTTTCTACGACACAATTTCAACCAGGATGTTGTTGAAGAAGAAGCAGAAGCAAAATGCATAAAAACAAAGTTAAACAACGAACTATGCATAAAATATATACACACACACACACATATGTATATACACACTCGAACTCTTTTTATTACAGCTCCAGCAACGTAACAGACACAAAAGACTGAAAAAACAGGCCAAACAGCTGAACGTCAGCAAAATGAATAGATAGACTGACAGTTTAAAAGACTGGCAAGCAGTCAGAAAAACTTTCTAACCAACAGTTGTTGAGACTCAAAGTTCAAAACTAAAGTACACGTGTATAGAGTGTAATGAAATATGAAAAGCAACAAAATGAGGGGTGTTTACAATTTTCCACCTCTAACTCTTTCGTTTCGCTTATTGTATTTTTAATTCTAAAAGCCAACATTAAGTGCACAATTTACAACTCCCACTCTTAGCATGAGTTTATTGCAGTGATAAAAAATTTATATAAAACTTGTACTTATAGACAACACACACGCACACGTAGACACAAAAACTAACATGCAAACATATGCACAAATAATGTCTGTTAGACAAGTTTACAAATGAGAATTTAGCAGAGAGTGTTTTTGGCATAATAAAAACTATGCCAAACCAACAGAGAAAAAACAAAAAACAAAATTAAGAATAGTCCACAGACACAGTAATAACATTTTCAATGACACTCTATGAAGGTAACTAACAGCTTTGTTACTGTGCTCTGGTAGTGGTAAAAGTATTTCATCTTTTTTTTTTTTTTGTTGTGAAAGCCAACTGCATTTTACAACATTTCATTATTAAAAGGATTTAAACTAAACTAACTTTTCGATATTATTCTAAGTACTAGCAACCATTGAGTTTTCTATAGTCGTATTATTATTGGTGTATTGCATGCGAGGTTTGTCTGAAAATTTGTAGCGTTTACGAGCAAAGTGTTACTTACATAAGTTGCAACATTAACTTTCACATAAAAGTTGATTTCTAAAATTAATTCGGTAGATTGGAATCATCACTAAACGGTTACATTCTGTGGAAGCTCAAGCAATTAATGTCGTTCTCATGATATGTTTATTATCTTTACATGCAGCGTGTACGCCGGAAAGGTATACTACTTGACAGTTCATATTAAGCACTCGTGAAGTAGCTACATGACAAATTGATTATGGAATAATATTCGATAAAACAACGTATTTTAATCGCTAAAACATTTTACCAAAATAAATCAGCGATTACTGTGACGATGAGACGTGAAATGTTTGGGAGAAAGAACGTGCCAACAAATTGTTCTATTTATTTTGTAGTGAATGATTTCAAGGAAATAGGATCAGATGGGTGATAGGCCTAAGCATGAACCACAACAAGATCTGTTGAAAACATTAATGCTGCTCGTCAATCTTCACTTCAGAATCAGTTGACACAGGAGGTACCTTCTCAAGACCATTAACAACTCCCCCTGACAACCCCGATTTTCATGAAAAAATTATAACGAGTGAGGAGCCACATTTTCATTTTGATGGATATGTAAATAAACAGACTAGACGGTTCACGGCAATGAAAAACCCTCAAATTATTCATCAATAAACTTTGGATCCACTAAAGGTTGAACCTTACCTATTTAAAAATGAAAACGGCGTAAATAGAAAATGTAAATGGGGAGCGATATCGTGATATAGTTGAAAACTTTTAACGCCGCAACTAACATAAGACGGTGCCACATCGCTTTGAGCCAGGAAGGATTACAATGGAATTAATAAGAGAACACTTTCCACAACAAGTTATTTCAAGAAATGTTGATGTTGATTGGCCTCCACTGTCGCATGATCTGAAAAGCAAGGCTTATGCAAACAAATCAGAAACGCTTGAGAAACAAATATTCGTGATGAAATTAATGAAACACCGCGTAAAATGTGTGAGAATGTAATAAAAATGTGCTCAAAATTATAAACAAACAAAGTAATGTATAAACAAAAGGCGAAAAAAGTCAGCCGTATAAAGTGGATAAAGAAATATAAGATCATTGTTGATTATTGTTGTTTTCCCTTAAACTTTGATTGTCGTATTCACTTTATTATTGGGACAAAAATCTTTAGTTTATTCAAAAGGATTGTGATAAGTTTCCTGAAGAGGTTAGTAAGCGGTAGCGAAATGGCCATCAGGACGTGCTTTCACCCTCAATAATCAATATTCATAATTTACTAATTTAATCGGGATAAAAAATAGCACAATATTTTTTTAAAAATTAATTAATATAATACTATATTCATGCGGTTAAATTTAGTTTCTTTTATTTAATTTTTAACCGACTTCAAAAAAAGAAGGAGGTTATACGAGTATAATTCGGCTGAATGTTGCTTTTTTATATTTGTGCCTCCAGAACTCAGTCATTTTTGATCCGATTTTGAAAATTTTTAGTAATATGATAGACCATGCTTCCAGATTGGTCCCGTTTTAAAAACAGTCCATAATCTTAAAAATTAAAGGGTGTCCCCATACAACATACATATTTTTTACGTGTATTATGAACTGTAAAGGGCGATTCTGTAAAATTTAAAATGACTGCGTAGTGCAATGGCTCCCAAAACAAAAAATATACAAAATAAATCTAAAACTTAAAGGGTGCCCCTATAATTGATGTAAATTTACTTATATGGGGCTATCTTTTGAACCGTTATAGACAAACCCTTGCAAATTGGACAGACTGTCGATTGCTGTGGCCGTTATAGTAACAAGTATTAAGATTACAAATCTCAAATTAAAGGGTGCGCCAATAATTCATTAAATTTGATGAACATGGCCATACTTTCGAATAGTTGTAGACAGACGATTGAAATTAACAAAGAACCTGTATTACTAACTGCTCTATAACAACAAGTATAAAATTTGGATTTGGAAATAAACGGGTGTCCCAATAGTTGATATAATATGGTGTATGTGTCCGGACTTTTAAACCGTTATAGTCAGACAGCTAAAATTAACAAGGGACAAAAAGCTTATAATTTTAATTTAGAAATTAAAGGGTGCTCCCAAAGTTAATGAAATGTGTTCGATATGGCCGTATTTTTTGAACCGTTGTATACAAACACCTTAATTTTAGACAGATTATCCACTACTTTATTTGGTATAATAAGAAGCATAAAAATATTATATTATAAATTAAATAGTTGATATAATCGGATGTGCAAACTGTTGAACCGTTACAGACAGATGGTTGAAATTTACACAGAACCTGATTGCTAAATCTACTACAACAGAAAGTATATAATTAGGCAGACAAATGAAATCTGTTTTGAAGTCGTTTTTTTTCGCATGAATTATTCTTATTTGGTTGTAGTAGCAAACGTTCTTTAAAAAAACCCTTATGTGAGAGAAATATTTATAAAAATATAAAAATTCAATATATTTACTTTTATTATTAATTATTATCTTAATTTTCTAATAGCAAGTCTGTACACTTCATTGTGCGATTGTGCGATACTTTAAAGCCTCAGGCAAGCACAATTTCAAAAGTTCATCAAAATGCTGTACTATTTGAAAAAACCTCAAAACTTAAACTTTTGAATATATAAATCAGCTAACCCATGTATATTAGATTATTTAATTATTTTCCTAAACATTTCGATCTATTTGTATACAATAATTCTCACTCACAAGTACATCCATCAACTAAAATCTATCAATTTAAAATGTCATCATATTTCCTGAAATTTATTACAAACAACTTGAACATACACAAGCTCATGTACTCTCTAATCGTATATTCTCTTTGTTAGCAAGTTTGAGTGAGTGTGTTTATATCTGTATACTTAACTATATATGTTCGTTATCATTTAAGTTTTAATTGGCTTTCAAGAAATTTCGTAATTGTTTTAGGAACATTATTCGTACAAAAAAAGTAAATCACAAATTTATTGGTTTTTTCTTTTCTTTTTGCTACAATAATCTTTGAAATATTGTTTTAGGAGTGAGACTAAAAAATCTTTACACAAATATTTTTTTAATTTCTGATTTGTTATCTCTAGAGAGCAGTTTTGTGTTATTTTCTTAAATAATAGTATAATGTTTTGTTTTCATTCTTCCCTACCAACAGCTCGTCAATTATTTCCGGTCGCAAATTTTTAGCACTAACATATTGGACTTCGAATAGCTTTCAATTATTCGGAACTCATCATATCTTGCTTAGTAAACGTGCGACTTAACCAATGTAACAGAAATTTTTATTTTCTTCTCTAGGGTTCGAGAAACATCTGGAGAACTCCTGATATTTTGCTTAGTATTCAAATTCCTTATTGATCTTCTCATCGGCTACTATTCAAAATAGCTGTTTTTTTAACAAAGGCTCCGGTGATGTTAGAACTACTTGGTATAACAAAAACTTTAAAAAACTTAGCCACCGTAGCTTTTCTTTTTGTATTAATAAGGATCTTATGCTTATGCAGACACCGCAACCAACACTGTTTCATTCATCATCCCTAGAAAATTTCCAGTAGCAAAACTTTAGCACTTTTTGAACTCTACTTTTCCCAAATACAATTCAATATTTTTACTCTTCTGGCTGGAGCGACTAGTGAAATACACATAAAAATTTAATTTACCACACAAAAATTTAATCGCATTTTTATTCTTAAATGGCGCAAAATGTTAATAAACCCGAAAATAATATGACTTAAAATTATTAAAAAAGCTTCTGTACTTCGAACACTTCTCATGCTGCCTGCAGAATTTATTTTAATTTTATGTTCATCAATATCTGACTTCGTAGTCAGCCATTAATTGCGGATTTTATGTAAAACATCATTTACAGCGATCTGGTGGTTATAAGTTTAATCAAACTAGTTGAGAATTATTCCAACTCCGCAACAATAATGGCTGTGTCAACATATAACAGTACTATTAAAAATCTTCGCTTATTTATTTATTTGTATACAAGGAACAATTTTTTTTAATTCGAACAACATTTAATCTTTAACACGCAAAGCAAATAATTAAAGTTTTATGTTTTTTTTATAAATTTTTAAAATCTTCTATGAAATATGCACGTAGGACATTTTAAAATAAATAACAAATATAAATTTACTGTATTTTTCTTTTTTTTTGTTCTAGAAATGTATAAAAAAATTGGGAAAAATTTTTTTTCATCACACTACTGAGCTTTTATTAGTACATAATATAAGAGATGGTGTTTCTATACGAATAAAGTTACAAAGCACTAAAGTTAAAGTCAGGTTAAAAGGCATCTCTAGACGTTAAGATTAATCACAATTAATTGATCAAAATTAGGAGGAAGACGTAGGTATACTATACTTAACTAAAAACTTCGCTGTTCAGATTTCTGATCTTAACAGATAGCTTCTATAAATGAAGGATTTATTTGTTTAATTCTAAAAAATAGTTTTAAATATTAAAGAAGTACTTTCCTACTCTTTTCTAACTACATTTTTTACTCGATCTTAAAACTATTGCAAAAACTATCAAATGTGTCTTAATAATTCACATTGCTTAGCAGTTGTTATCGATTTATTACATTAACTTAAGTGATTAACTACTACATGAGCATTAAATAAAATTTTCTTCTAACACTAACGTTACAACTTCTCTTACCCAGCAAAAAATTAGACATTACCTTAAAAAGTACTTGCCATATACTTACTTACTTTTGTGATTTCCATATTTTGTTACTCGATTACAAAACACATTACATTTGCTTCCAAAAAATGAAGAAGTAATGGAACTAGTTCTTTATGTTAAAAGAGAATACTTTAAAATACGTACTAATGCTCATCATTATTTCCTACAATAATTAATGTAATCGATTCTCAGTAATTGATTATAAAAGTCTCACGCCTTGTTAAAATAATTTATTTGGCAATCTAGTTGGGAAGTACTTCCGTCCAAAATGCCTAATTCCACACTCGATTACCTTTTCAAAAATTTTTTGCTGGGTATTGATATATTTTTTGAGCATTATTTTTCTACATCTTCCCAAACTTAATTTTTGCAGTGCCTTTTTATTAACAAAATCACATAAAATCATTAAAACAGGTGTAGTAAAGTGTCAATAGTTTAATAAGAAATAACAGTTTTTAACTGAATCGGAAAACTTTTAACTTTAGTTTAATAGTTTATAAAAGAAAAATTGTGTTGCTTTTATAGCAATTCAAATAGATATTTTGTAGAGTTAAAAAAGGAAGTAATGAAAAAATTAAATTCTATAAACAAATAGGCGAAAATGAGTTAGTTATTTTTTTCGGTAGATTTCTACCCCTACATTGTTCAAGTACCGCCCAGCAAAAAATTAGACATTACATTAAAAAGTACTTGCCATATATTGACTTTTGTGATTGCCATATTTCGTTACTCGCTTACAAAACAGGAAGTAGTAATGGAACTAGTTATTTATGTTAAAAGAGACTACAGTACTAACTGTACTCATTGCTTCCTACAATAATAAATGTAATCGATTCTCAGCAATTGATTATAAAAGTCTCATGCCTTGTTAAAATCATTAAGTTGGGAAGTACTTCGCCAAAAATGCTTAATTCCATACTCGATTACCTTTTCAAAAAACTTTTTCTGGGTGAATATATATCGGATAAATTTTTTTTGAAAACTTTTAAAATTTCTTTTATAACAATCACTTTTCGTTCATTTGATTTATTATTTGAATATTTAAATGCGTATTGAAAGGAAACAGACTGTAAAAAACTGTTAGCCCAAGAGGGCGTCACTGGATTGCTGTAAACCAAGGTACCTACCTCGGCATTCACTTTTTTGATTTTCGTTGCTTGCAATTATAGAAAAAACCTTAAACAAAACAATAGAGATTTGAAAAATAGTGTTTTTTTTTTAAACGAAGAATATGCCAAAAAAATCTGTACGTATTGTTTTTGAACTTTACTTTACCAAATGTGTTACTTTAATAATTAATAGATCAATAAATTTAAAAGGTGTGATTAATTATGTACCATTGTGTTTCCTTTTAGTTTTTAATTATATTTCCTTTGATGTTATTATTTTGTTTAGTGCTGTTTTTTGTTAAACTTTTAAAAGTTAAATTTTTTTATGTACTTAATAGAACACGCAAAGTTACTTTAGTTCGCAGTTATTTTAATTCAGTTCATATTTTCTACTTTCTTAGAAATAAGACGACAAATCTTAATTTGTTTATTTTTTAAAATTTCTCTTTTCATTCAATTTGGCTGGCTGAGCCATTGACGAAAGATTAAATGGAGTGAAGTATTGCAGATAACTACTTAGTGAAGAACGCTTCTCGATATTATATTGTAGAATTAAATTCTATTAAGAAAAATAGAGAAAGCATTTTCCAAAAAGAGCAAATTCATTTATAAAATTTTCTAATTTCCTCAAATAAAATTTATAAAAATCGAAATGCTTAAAATATTTAAAATACACAAATTAACCATTTATAAAATAAACGCAAAAACTTAAAAAAAATTATTAGCAAAAATATAATAAAATCCGTTTGCATGAATATTATAATATTAAACTCGATACTTTCCCAATATCAACACTCTGACTTGTTTATTGTTAACAAGAAGATGATTTTTATATTATTCTGCTACAAAATGATGTTTTGCCATTCTATTTCGAAAACCTTTTTATAACCAACAGTATTCTTAATGCTGCTGATAACCACAATCAATAGCAAAACTTTATTTATTTTTTAACAACTAACAAGTTTTACACGTTTTTCTATAAATGAAACAAAAAATAAATGCAAAAACATTTTGAAGTGCATCCATCTACTGCCTACCACGTACACAACAATTTTATTACTAAGTTAAATTTACTTAAAAATTAAATAAGTAATTTCTAAGAATATTTTTTTCTAGTCTATAACTTTCTTTCGGTTGGCCTTCTTTCCCTTTTACAACTCATCTTAAGAGTTGCCTTTGCAAATTTTCCATGCTAAAGAAAACAGACAGTTTTTATTATTCTAAAGTTGGCGGTTTGGCTGCATTACAAAATGAAAAATAAAATTGCAAAACAGAAACTGCAAAGAAAAAAAAATAGTTTAATACCAAAAATATTCAAACAAAAAGTACACAGATAAGCAAGGAAGCTAAAGGGGTTGGAGGGAGGGAGGGAGAGTGAAAAAAGCAAAGTTAGTAAAACTTTCCAGCAGAGATAAAAAAAAACAAGGAAGAAAACTCCATAGTTATCTATAACGGTGTTCCCATTACTTTTGTAATATGGCGTCAAAGAGTCGGCAGCGATTTATGTGTATTCACAAAGCGAATAAACTGACTGACTAAACTAGACTAGACTAAATTCAGCTATTTTCTTGCTTTTGAATTTGTGTGCTTTTTTACATACACGGAAATAAAGAGTTGTTGCTTTAAAAGAGAAATTGTGATACGAAAAAATTCCAAATCATATTAAATTAAATTAAATTTCAAGAATAAATTATTGAAAAAAAAACCTTGAATATAAGCTAATGAGATTGCACAGTGTAACGTTAGGTCAATCTAGCTGGATAAAATTCAATGTCTTGATAAATAGAATTGAGCCGTTAATTTTAAAACGTTTGACATGAGTTTTATTACTTTTTTAATACTTTATAAAGGTAAATAAATCATTTAGAAAAAAAATAGACCCAACCTAAAAAAACGGTAAGAGTTAACTCTCTCTGCTTGTCGATTTTTTAAACTGACACAGTATAATTAACGGAGTCGTTTCTGTACATAAAAATCTTTTAACAATTTTGATGTTGGTTTAGACAGCAATCGATATGGAATAAAAAAAGCATATATTTTTGAAATTTTTTTGTGTCTGTCCGTCTGTCTGTGTTCGCATCACGTAAAAGCCAATAGATGGATTTAAACAAAATTTTGTAAGGAGGTCCCTTATAACACTTTGATTCTAATATGGAATATATTTCTTTTTCGTAAAAATAAATCAATTCGTAAAGAAAGTTGAGATAATTTTACCTGTATAATGGTACTAAAACAGTTGTCTGCAAAATTTAATTTTATAAATGGAGAATGTTAAACACTTCAGTATGTTAAACATTCTGGAATAAATATTTAAAAACACATTTTTGTAAATTTGAATTTTATGAAAATTAGAAATGACACGCAGACGAAATCGATGACACTGCTAGTAAAAAGATAACATTTTACATGAAATTTACAATGTATGTTAATATTAAAATAAAAATATTTTATGTATACCAAAAATATTAATTAATAAATATTAGTAATTTTCTCGGAAAAAATTTAAGATATTTAAAATTAATATGAAGGTTGCTAGGCAATTTTCTTTAAGTTACTCAAAAGCACGGATATGTTGTTTAACAAGTTTTAAAAATAAAGCATTCAATTGCTAGCGCACTTTAATATTTGACACAAGGGCTACAAAGACTCACAATTTTGGTAAAAATAATGTAATAAAAAAATTCAGCGGTTAAGAAAGATTTCAGTATTTATTCTCTGGAAATAATCTACACAGTACTTATGATATAGAAAATAATAATAATTATTATGTTTGTTTACCATTAAATCCTTACGTATTCAAAAATGTTTAGCCTCAGGGCGTGTGTGAAACGATAGCAAAGTACTCATGTAAGTAAAATTTTGGCAGTTTTAAGGTGAATAAAATTTCAGTAGCCCTGAGGGCTAGATGAATTTTTGACAAAAGCATAGAAGTTTATGATACAATGTAGAAAAATAATTTTCTTAAAATTATACAATGTATGTATATACATAGGTTTGTATGAAAAATAAAACATTAAATAACTGCGACAATGTTATTTCCAAGAAATTTGAAATGTACAACGGAAAATATTTTTTAATTATTTCATTTTTAAATTAAAAAAGAATTCCCTTTTTTCTATTGAAACGTCAAAATTTTATATTGCCAACAAAAATATTATTTCACACAGCAGTAATATAAAAGTTTTTCCCCACAAAACAAATTTATTTAACCATGGTACTTTGCTATCGTTTCACACACGCCCTAATACTTTTTTTATGCAGATGGAAATTACTAAATAATTTTTAGCTTTCTGATTTTCGTCTTTTTTAGGATGTACAATTGAATTATTATTGACATTATACTCTGGATTATTTGATTACTGTTATTTTCGTTATTTTTGTAATAATATAAAGTAATGGCGACACTGTCTTTAGAATTAGAAAAAATGTTATTTGCCATGTCATGTCATTAGTAGAGTTAACCTATATTAAGTTCTGCGATAACAGCCACACTTCTCCCTCGAGGCACTAAAGCTCTGGCGAAGCTAGCCTAGGTTAGACGAAGTGATCTTGGACTCTAAGACCCCGGTGAGCAGGCACCAAATCTGCATAGGCAGCTGGATGCTGTCGAAGGGCTTGCCAGTGTTGTACTGGCACCATGGAACCGGTAGCCTCTAGAGAGATTCGCTCATCTCTGTAGCCGGTTATTGGTGAGGTCCCTTCCGTGTACATATGGTGGTTGTAGTTAAGGTCTATGTCTAAAGGGGCCGAATAAGAATAGATCGAAGTGTACTGTTGCACTCTCAACAGATCGGATAGTTTCAAACCCTCAAGCAAGGGGTAGTTCATGATCTTGCCAGTCATGTTCTTAGAATTGTAACTATGTTGGCTACTTCAGGGTAAGGCTCTCGTCGATGCAAAATATTCACTCAGTGGTAAGACCACCGTCAGTTTAGGGCCTACATGGCCAGGTACTGATATTAAACTGTGTCACGTAATAATAGCCACTCTTATTTGCACAGGAGCTAATTGCCTTCCTTTTCTTGTTTACATATCGCAACTGCCATTAAAAGAATATCTGGTTCCAGTAATCGAAGTAAATAAAGGGGACCCATTTCACCTACCCAATTATGTTCTAGTCTACCTGAATGCAAATACAGCCGTACGAGAATTCTGTACATAAATGCGTAATGTCCCATTGAGTAAAAAGACCTTTCACACCGACTTCACAAAAAAGAAGGAGGTTATACAATTCGGCTGGAGAACTCAGTAATTTCTGATCCGATTTTGAAAATGTTTGGTAATATGATAGATTGTGCTTACAGATTTGTCCCATTTTAAAAACAGTTCATAATCTTAAAAATTTTTCAGTTCATAATCTTAACAATTAAAGGGTGTCCCCATACAAAATACTTATTTTTTCGTGTATTATGAACTGTAAAGGGCGATTCTGTAAAATTTAAAATGACTGCGTATGAAATGGCTCCCAAAAACAAAAAATTGTACAAAAATAAATCTAAAAATTAGAGGGTGCCCCCATAATTGATGTAAATTTACTTATATGGGCCTATCTTTTGAACCGTTATTGATAAACGCTTGCAAAAATAACAAGTATTAATATTACAAATTATAAATTAAATGGTGCGCCAATAGTTCATTAAATTTAATGTATATGACCATATCTTTGAACAGTTGTACACAGACGCTTGAAATTTACAACGAACCTGTATTGCTAAGTCTGCTATAATAACAAGTATAAAATTTGGATTTGGAAGTTAAAGGGTGTTCCAATAGTTAATTTAATTTTATGTATGTGACCAAACTTTTAAACCGTTATAGACAGAACGCTGAAACTTAAAAGGGACCTGTATTGCTAAATTCGCTATATCAACAAGTTTATAAATTGAATTTTATAAATTAAAGTGTGTCCCATAATTGTTGAAAATTTACTTATATGAACCTATCTTTTGAACCGTTATAGACAAACGCTTGCTAATAGTGCAGAATGTCGATTGCTATGACCGTTATAGCAACAAGTATTAATATTAAGAATTATAAATTAAAGGGTGCGCTAATAGTTCTTTTATTTTAATGTATATTACCATACTTTTTAAGAGTTATAGACAGACGATTGTAATTTGCAAAGAACCTGTATTACTAAATTCTCTATAACAACAAGTATAAAATTTGGAAATAAACGGGTGTCCCAATAGTTGATATAATATAGTATATGTAGCCGGACTTTTAAACCGGTATAGACAGACAGCTGAAATTTACAAGGGACATGTTTTGCTATAACAAGAAGCTTATAATTTGAATTTAGATATTAAAGGGTGTTTCCAAAATTAACGTAATTTGTTTTATATGGCCGTAATTTTTAACCGTTATATACAAACACCTTAATTTTAGACAGAATTTCTACTACTTTATTTGGTATAATAAGAAGACTAAAATTATTATATTATAAATTAAATAGTTGATATAATCGAATGTGCAAACTGTTGAACCGTTACAGACAGACGGTTGAAACGTACACAGAACCTGATTGCTAATAATTTTTTATAACCAGTTTTTTATCCAAAATTATAAAAGTAAACTTTTCTTAAGCATGTAATCTGAAATATTTTTCGCATTGTAAGCCTTCGGCGAATCGAAGCGGACAAAAGTAAATCGTTTTAAATTCTATTACTGAAACGCAATGGACTTCCAATTAATCAGTTAATCATTATCAATTTCTTCTGATGTTTTTGCTATTCAAGTGGAAGCGTTGGATGTTAAAATATTAATCATTATTTTTAATGCCCTTAATTTTTAAACTGCTTCATACGAATCCAATGAGGATGGCTGTCAGATATAAGAAAAGTTTAGTATAACAAAATTTTAAATCTAATTGTGTAATATCAAAAAAGAAACGCAAATATAAATTTGGTAGATGTTAAAAAATCACCCTTTATAACAACATGTAACTTAAAAATAATTAAATTAAATTTTATGGCAGTAAGTAGGTTTTCCTTGGGTCGGAGGTGGGATGAATGTGGTGTGAAATATTTAAATTAAACTAAAGCCAAAAAATAACTTAAATGAAGCAACTTTAAGCACAATAACAGTCAAACCTAAATTAGCAAATAATACGCAATCTATCTCTCAAAATTTCTCATGTAAATACATAAAAGTGCGGCGTTAACGCTGATCAATTGGTAAATCCGATTGAGGCAGTGTGTTAGGAAGTGAAGTTGCCTGCTTGACGCTCTTATTTGGGTATAAAATTTTAGCGCAAAAGCTCTGTGCCAGATAACGTTTCGCTTTACACACTAATTAAGGTTTGGCTGTAAGTCTTTCACACACTGTTTTTATGTACTGCTTTAAATGCTACTTATATGGCTGCCTCTGCATACGAAACAAAAAACGATAACAATTTAGTTTAAAAATTTATTACATACCAACCAACCTAAAGGAGTCATTTTAATAAAGAAATTTTAACTTAATTATTGTGGGTTTTTGAACACAACTAAATTATGAGAAGCGGCTGCAATCTACTTTTCACAATAGTTTTACTCAAATTTAGCTGTTTTTTTTTTTTAACTAATATTATTGTTATATTAAGTTATTTATTTATTTTCTTGCTTTAAAAGCAGTATAGTAGATGTTTTTATACTGCTTATCTGGTTTTTAAGTTGCTGGTTAAATTAAAAAAAACAACAAGAAGAAGAAAATATCGTAAAACTTGTAAATTTCTTTCTTAGTGTAGATGCTTTTAAATGCATTGCTTCATCTCAGACTGTAGAAGCAAATACACAATTACATCAAATTAAATCAAAAGAAAAGAAATACATGCATCCCTTTGCATATGGATACAAACAACAAAAAACTCACTCCTAGCAACATGCAGAGTAGTTAAACGACGCCATTGCAAATACGCACAGACACATGATGCAACATGAACATTATTCAATCGTACGAACATAAAAATAAAACCTCATTTTACTGATGAAAGTTTTAAAATAATCCAATAAAAAAAATTTAAATAATCCCATTCCGCCATTACAGGGTTGGTAAATTGAGTACTATTGCATTTTTGCAATAGGTATTAAAGCATCAAATGATAGAAGCAAAACAGTCGTATTTTAGGTTAAAGTTCAAGATTTGAAGATTTAAAAAGGAAAGTCGACTAGATATGTTAAGAAGATATGGACATACGAAGCGTACTGCATTTAATCATTATTTTTATTTTTTATATTTTTTTAACAAAAGAATTTTATTTTATATTTTAATTGTTTTTTTTTAGTTTTACCTGCACCATAAAGTTTAAGGCAAATTCAGAACAGCTGACTATTTAGCTTCAAAACTAATTCGATGTCGCGAAATTTAATTCAGTTTTCAAATATTTACAAGACGAAGAGAAGCAATTTTAAAATTTGCAAATTATAAAAAAGTAACCATTAGTACTCATTCACTTGTTATGAATTCGTCTTCTTTGGCTACAAAATATCATCAAATAAAAATGGCTTAGTTGTGTTTAAGAGAAAATGAGCACAATTAAACGTTGTTACTGTTATAAGGGAGTAAGTACATATAAGATCCTTAAAAAAATTTGCATTTAAAAAAAAAATGTCTTTTCCAATATGCAAATGGTAAGGCTGAGTTTTTAGTAGATAAAAATTAAAATGATGATTTTATCAAATTGAAACCTTTTATAGAGATTCAAATTTTCACATTTTGGGGAAACGTGCCCACTTGCGAGTAAGGACTCTTGTACATATGCAAAAATATAGATTATTTCACACAGGTCGCAAAAGACTTTACAAAACTGAATGATCAAAAAAACGTTAAAAGACTCAAATGGAAAAAAAATAGGAATTATATTTTTGAGCCGATTTTTAACGATTTGGCAACATAGCCAAGTTTCAGAAGTTTCAGAAGTTTTAAAATTTAGAAATATTCAGTAATGTTAAAGAAATCAATTCCGATCGAAAGTGGTTTCAATACCGTAACTTAGTGTTCAGAAAACGAAAAACAAACAATTTCTTCGGAATGAAACCACCTTTAAATTTCAAGGTGGAATTAAGATTTCTGGAAATTTTGTTACTTGCGGTTTTCAAATTAACTTTTATTATATGTCCTTATTTAGATTTGCTCTGTTGTTTACTTAGGTGGGCGCAGCATTGCACCATTTAAATAAAAAGGTGGAGATTAAGCATTTTTTAGAAATAAACAAAATCGATCGGAATCTAAAGAAGGTAAAACAAAATTTTGACATGCCTGATTATATTAAAGTTAAAATGAAGGCTCTGTGGTTTTCTTAACATGAAGTGTTAGGGCTATAGTCAGTACTACACAGTCAATTACTATCGTTGTCTAGTATCAGATTGACTTGAACTGATTGCCAGAACCTAATAACTAGTCATGTGACAAGCAGATAGTTTATTGAAATTACAGAGAGATTATGTGCAAGGTGATGGCGAATTTAATCAATTTCGTCATCGCTGGGAATGTTAAACGCTCTATATAAGAAATGTGCGGCAAAAATTTTTAATGTCAAGTTCATGGCCTGTATGAACGCACGGCTAGAACAATACATAAACAAAAAAAACAACAAGTAATTTTTTTTTGCTACAATGTCAAAAAATATTGCTGTTAAAATAGAGTAAAATATAAAATAACACAAGAATTAAAATAGTGAATTTTGAATAGTAAAAAAATTATATCATAAAAAATAAATAATACAAACGAATAAATAATACAAATACTGAAAATACGACATTCTTAGACGAATACGACATTTTTTGATGCGTATGTAAAGATACTTAGCATGCATTCTTATGTGAATTAAAAGTAGGACGTTTAGTTCATTGGCGGAAGACCTAACAACCAACCGACAGCAAAAGAACGCTTTCCGCACTTGTTTAGATATGGCTGTAGGTGAATAATTACCCATTACCAATAATTAAATAACAATCTATCACCAAAGTGTGTGATTGAGTCGAACACGAGGATTTAATTTAAAGTTTTGTCTTTTTATTATTTGTTGCTGGAAATTGAATGTATCTGCATATTGCGGATCAAAAGATAGGAGAATATATGTATCAAGTTTCTGTATTTTTTTTTATAAAAAAATTAATCATTTAGAAACAAAAAAAAAAGAAAAAAAATAGATTTATATTAAATATGGCCGTTTTGCTACTACTCACATTGTTCATCAGTGGATTCTACCCAAATTTTGTATAGAAAACCTAAGAGTCTTATATTAAAGGCCAAATTGATTAATCGAGAACTTTATTGAATCAATAAAGCAGAAAGAAAGTAAATTTAAGTTAATTTACTTTAATTGTGCAGTAGCGAAATGGCCATATGGATATGTTTTCCGAGCAGTAATACATTTAGATTTTTAGGTTTAAATAATGAATACTTATTGAGAATATCATGGCATATTTATATTTGGAGGGAATCAAGCGCAATTAAAGTAAATTAATATATGTTTTTTTGTATTTGATAGCTCTGCTGCAGTCTTGAATTTCACAGAAAATTTATTTTAAATTTTGCGATAGCAGGACCTTAGAAAAATATGTGTATTTAAGCAAATTGTTTTATTTCCTTCTTTTACAAGCCAATTTTTCAGCAAATTTTGCATTATATAAAAGTCGAATGTTTAATTTCTTATACGTTTTTCTTATCTCCATAAAATCTTGGTCCAACTTGTGCCAAATAATACATTCTATAAGGTTACCATTTAGTGAAAAATCTATGATGAATCTAACTCTTATTTTCGCTTCCAGCGCAAACTTATTATAGAAATGCTAAAATAAATGCTTTAAAAGAGTCTAAAAAATTTAATGTTTTACACTTTTGCAAAATAAGACACTTCAATGATTTACTTTGACATTAATATTGGAAATGCCATTTCTTTCAATTGCGTTAATAAATTTTGTTATTGCTAGTTTGCATCTCTGAATTTAAGTTTCAATAAATTCAGCATATAAAATAAGGTCTTCAACAAGCATGTTTTCACAGCCTTAGATGTAGTTTACACAAACAAACACACATACATACATACACCGGCCCATAGACACTTATAAGTAATTGGTGGGTTAAGGTGCTGCGTAGTATTATTGTTATAAAGTTGTTATTATTCTGGTTTCTGTTGTTGTTAAACACTCACACACATACGAACACCCTCACATTGCCTTGCTATGCTATTGTTGTTTTTGTTTTTTATTACTTTTTTCTGGGTAATATGTTTGTGTGGCTTTTATATTCCTTTAGTTATTTTTATGGTTTTAAAAAACACAACATTAAAAAAAAAAATAAACAAGAGAAACATTAAACGCAATAAAAAAAAAAATTGATTACCCTACAAGGAGGCATTTAACATTCTATATTAATTTGAGTAAGTGATGATGGAGCAAACAAGAGGTAGAATAATAAGAAAAACGTATAAATATAAAAGAAAACAACACATTCAAAGAAAAAGGAATACGGACGAGTTAAATTCAACCAAACAACATTTGCAACATCAAAAAGATGGCGCAATGAGCGCACTGCCATAAACGCCAACAGTAGCAAACCATTTATCCATTTTAAAATTATAGGCATTTGGCTGCATTATTTTTCTTTAATGCCTTTGAATCACTGTAAGATATATGAGCAATTTTTATTAACAATTGAAATTCAAGTAACATTTACAAACAACTCAGTTGCATTTGTGTCCACAAATCAATTAAATTAATCATTTTGTTTTTAATACCAGTTTCCTTATGCTGCAAAAAGTAAGCTAGACCTTATAGTTAAACAAAAAGCCTTAAAGGGTAAGAAATCTTTTTATGTGTGTAATAATAAATTTTTTATTTTATTGTATGCGGTGTATTATTTAATTTGTTTTTAATCGTTACACATATAAACTTGCTGCTCAAGTAGTTTTTTTATCATTTATAATTTCAATTTTTATGAAATTTATATTTGGTCATCACAGCTCCTTGGCATTGCACAATGCGCTAGAAGAACTGGTATTAAAAACTTTGGAAATTCTAATCTTTTCAGTTGCTCAAAAAATTGCAGGTTTATACCCTCCACCACAAAAAGTGGAAAAAGGGAATTCAAATCTAAGTTTGTCATTCAGTTTATAATTTCTACAATATCCATTTCCGACCCCATGCATTGCGAAGTCGATTGAGCGATGTCCTTATGACCGTCTGTGTTAGTTATGAATACAACTTTGCCAAGGCAGTAGATCAGCTATAGCTATAAAGAAAACTTAAATACGCCAACTAGAGATGAGCGATATTTCAGTACCTGTGATTAAATCACTGTGATTAAAAAATCACTGGTCACTACAGTGACTAAATTGATCAAGTAACAGTTCCGCGTAAGAACGTTCTTTTATATTTGCACACATACAAAATTTAATTGAACTTTGTGAGAGAGAAATATTTCATTCTTTCATATGTCAAAGCAGCTTCTTTGCTGTGTGTCTTTTTCGAGCTTCTACTCATTAACAACAGCTATTCTTTTTTCCAAACTTTACGCATACATATGTATGCTTCTTTTACTTCAACCTATAACCAATCAGTGTTACCGAATTCTATATTTCTGGGCAAATTTAATTACAGCTAATTTTCCATAATGGTTACTGTTTGTAAAAAATATTATTTTGTATTATATACTTTCTATATATACATGTATGTTTAAATAAAAATAAACTGCAAACGGTGATCACAGTAAGTACTTAAAAGAACGGTGATTTGAAAGTCACGTTCACTAGTAACGATGTTCTTCAAAAATCACGGGATCGCTCCTCCCTAACGCCAACCGATCAGACAAAGTGCCGAAATGAAATTCGAGAAATTTAATGTTCATAGTCTCTGCATAGAGAAGAATTAAGGTACTTGTAGCCGACCGTAAATGGAGAAGTGTAGATGTAGATCATTTTTGTTATACGAAGAGTTAAGCAAATGCTTAGCCGACTCAAATGTCACTTAATAATAACGTTTCAACCTGCTGAAAATATAATTTCAATACGAGGTTACGTGACTGATGTAGCCAGTGATGGTGAATATTATCAAAAATTGAAGTGAAGTACAAACCCACTTTTTATGACGCACAATATAATTTTAAAGAAATTGTGAAGTTTTCTTTTCTAAATTACCCTGAAGCCACACGATTAAGTTTTCCTTTCAAGTTTTTCACACATCCAAGCAAAAAATTTTTGAAAAGGTAATCGAGTGTGGAATTAAGCATTTTCGGCGGAAGTACTTCCTAACTAGATTGCGAACTTAATGATTTTAACAAGACATGAGACTTTTATAATCAATTACTGTGAATCGATTACATTAATTATTGTAAAAAATATTGAGTACTATTAGTGCGGTAGTCTCTTTTAACATAAAGAACTAGTTCCATTACTACTTCCTTCTTTGGAATGTGTTTTTTAAGCGAGTAACAAAATATGGCAATCACAAAAGTTAGTCATTATATGGCAAGTACTTTTTAAGGTAATGTCTAATTTTTTGCTGGGATACTGCTTGTTAAAATTCATTTAAATTGACAGCTGTGACGTAGGCTGCACGTAAACAAATTGCTTTCAAGATAGCAAAAATTTATGGCGGCATAATAATTAAAGAAACAAAAACGAAGATTAATTCAAGAGAATTATGAACAGCTGTTTTCTTGAACGTAAATTGAAACACTCAACTTGAAAGAAAAATTGAAAACAAGTTCGTTTCTGCTTTTAAAAGTATGAGTGTATTGGTAAAAAAAGCGAATGTAATAAAATTTGAAACATAACTTGAACGAAAACTTGATCGTGTAACCCTGAAGCTAAATATGTTATACGTTTTTTAAGTATAATTTACACAAATATTACTTTTTTATTATTACAAAACAACATCATTTTTAGTACCATGAAAATATTTACATACTTTTTGCACAAGTTGCCATCATTGGTTTAAAGAGCTGTACGTTGTTATTTATTGATAAAGAGAAATATGTCAAAAATACATGACACATTTTTACACATTCTATAAGCACAACTACATTTACATTTACTATACAGCTACATTTACTTTACATTTACGATTTCTACGGTCGGCTAAATGTACCTTTAGAATATAGAACATGTTGAGAGCAAAACTTATGCTCAACACTGTATGGCATAGAGTTAGGAGCGCCATTGCAAAATATACACAATATTTGGACGCAATGAGTCTGAAAAGCAAATTAGGTATTAAAATTATAATTTGAAAATGTAAAATTATGGTTTTTCCAGGAGGACTTAATAAGCATGTAAAAATAACATTTATTATATGATTTCTTTTAGTTTAAATTCGACTAAGGCGCTCAAGAAGCCACAAGGAAAGATGGAGGAGCTTAACTATTATGCAGATTTACTAGTGAAAGTTATCAACGGCACTGAAGAGCTATAAATTAAGCAAAACCGTGGCCGTCTGGAACATATTTCTTAATTTTGATTACAAGCATTTGTTGCCTCAGATATGGAATACTTCTCTTGAGTTTATTTTCTTTAGAATATCTGTAAAGTTAAGTTTTCGTTCAAATCTTTTTTAATAAATCTTTTATTAAAAATAGAACATATCAAGAAATTACTTGCTTTCACAGTTTTACAGATTTACTATTTTGTAATATTTTATTTGTATTTATTTATAAAAGAAATAAATTTCATTCTTGTAATTCTTTACACTACACTGCACACTACACCGTTATTGTTGCTGCATAGCCAGCAGTTGTGCGAATAATTAGCACTTTACGCCAATAAAGAACTCCTTTGAGGCTGTATTGACTCAACGATTACAGAAATAAACAAGATGTTTATGGCACCATATTAGCAAGAGAAACATTTAACACGTACTAATTTTTAATGACCTACTCCTTTTGTAAAAGAAAAAGAAAAAGAAAAACAACAAATAAGTTAGTGCAGACTCACTCACCAACACATAAAAAAGAAATTTCTAAGCACTTTCAAGACTCCTTTTAATTGAACTTAATTGCAATTTATAAATAAACATATTGGCTTTTCGTGCTTAATTTCGAATTGTAAGTTTTTTTTTCGTATTTTTACTTAAAGAGGGATAAACGATTACGTATTTTAAACGAAAGCAACTGTATGAAATGAAAATACGAGAAGTAGAAAATTTATTTTTATCAAGCGGAAAAAAATATTTTTGTTGTTCGTTTTAGAAGTGTTTCAAAAGAAAACAATAAAAAAGAAAGAAAATGGTTTAACATAATAATTTAATGTACAAAAAAATTCGAAGATTTCGACCATTTGTTACCCTACAGGGGAAATTATATCAACTATTAATGACATCAAAGGGAAAATGTTGTTTGTATAATAATTATTTGTTCTTCAACTTGTTCTTAAAAACACTTGTTACATTTGTAATTAAGATAATTTTGTAAATTGTATATTTATTTTTAATCAAATTGAAAATAAAAATTATGTCACTTTGGATTTAAGGACGTATGTAAAAATCCAGCATAAACGGCGTAAGAAGTTCCATGCGTGTTTCAAACAATACTAAACATAAATTACGCACAATTTTTTAACATTTGCTTAACTAAAACTTTTGCCAATTTTGAAGGGTATTTATTCACTCGTTTTAACCCTTATGTCGACAACCAGCTATCCGGGTAGTTTAACTACATATAGCGATACCAGCTTAAATTTTTGAATGTGCTTCTAAAATATGGTTTTTTGGCCAAAAATAAAAACGGTGTAAAAACTTTTTTTAAGCAAGTCTATAAACAGTTTCTAAAACTTACCGCTTATTAATACAATAGATATACCTGGGTAAGCGTAAACCTATTAATTTAATTAATTAATTTTTTATTAAAATTTCAATAATATATTTACTTTAATTCAATGTAAATTATATTTCATACTGTTAATGGTTTTTGACCAATAATACGAGGGCTGCTATATATATTTCTGGCCTGGCAACACTGAGTGCTGCCAAGTGCAATCTGACATTTCCATTGGAAAGTTTGTCATTTTTAAGCATAATCGTACTCAAAACGTTTTGACGTACGACCATTATTTGTGTTGTTTACAGTGACTTGAAAAAATTAATATAGACAAAAATGGAATTAACTCGTGAACATTTTCGTGCCATCATTTTTCACAACTTTCGACGTGTATTATCACGACAAGAGTGCATTGATGAACTTAAATCTTTGTATGGCGATGAAGCACCATCCTATAGCACTGTGAAAAATTGGTATAATGAATTTAATCGTGGCCGAAGCTCGCTCAAAGACGAATTCCGTGAAGGTCGCCCAGAAACGGCTGTTGTGCCAGAGAACATTGATGTCGTACGTGAACTCATAATGCAAGATCGACATGCGACATACCGAGAGATAGAGACATCCTTGGACATTTCTTCCACCAGCATACATTCGATACTGCATGAACACCTGGCCGTAAAAAAGGTTTGTTCTCGTTGGAACCCGCAAATTTAAAAGTCGCTCAAAAACAGGCTCGTGTCGATTGGTGCAAAGAAATGTTGCAAAAATACGATTGCGGTGCTTCAAAAGACGTTTATAAGATCGTCACAGGTGACGAATCATGGATCTATGCGTATGAGCCCGAAACAAAACAACAATCGACCGTGTGGGTCTTCAAAGACGAGCAAAATCCAACGAAAGTTGTTCGTGGAAGAACCACTTCGAAGCAAATGGTCGCCTGTTTCTTCGGCAAAACTGGTCATGTGGCGACTGTTCCGCTTGAGCAACGTAGGACGGTCACTTCTGAGTGATACACTACAATTTGTTTGCCTGAAGTCATCGGAAAAATTCGAAAAACCAACAAGAGAAGACGAATCATTGTTCACCATGACAATGCGAGCTCTCACACATCGGCTCAAACCAGAGCGTTTTTGACCGGCCAAAACGTCGAATTAATTGGTCATCCGCCGTACAGCCCTGACTTGGCACCTAATGACTTCTTCTTGTTTCCGCACATCAAGAAAAAAATGCGTGGTCAACGATTTTCGTCACCAGAAGAAGCTGTTGAAATGTTCAAAAACCATGTGTTAGAGATGTCTCAATCAGAGTGGAAAAAGTGCTTCGACAACTGGTTTAAGCGCATGCAAAAGTATAGAAATCATGCTGGAGGATACTTTGAAAAACAATAAAACCATTTTTGATTATAAATATTCGTATTTTCACTATTAGGCTAGAAATATATAGAGCAGCCCTCGTAGATATGTCTGTATGCACATATGTATATACATAAGTATAGATTATATATATTTGATACTCTTACTGTGGTGTGGTATGTATTTAATTTTTTTACAAAAAAACTTTTATATTTTTATACAAAAAAAAAAAAATAATAATAATAATAATAAATTAATTTGGACATCTCTCACAAATAGCAACATCCTCTGAGTGTTGCACCGAGAATGGACTTTTTTTTTAAAGAGAAGTCGCAGTTCAGGCATTTATACCTACTTAGTTTGTAAACGTGCTACATTCTTTAGGAAAGGGATAGATGAGAGAGAAGACAGGTGGTGAAAGGAGATAGATATAGCCATTTTATTAATTATTTTACTTCGTCGGCGAATATGATATGAAGAATTAGCAAGGTTTTTCCCATATGTAACAATATCGCTCATACTTTCTTCTTAAGAACGAACTGGATGATTTTCATTATTTGATACTACAGGGAGAATAAAAATCCTTTGTATTCCTCGGCGTAAAGGAAAACGTCCCATTATTTGTGGTTTTTTGAACGGCTCTGAGTTTCCTTTATAGCTAATTCTTCACTTAAGTTAGAAAGTTTTGTTGATTACAGATTACGTTTAAAAAATGGTGCAAATGCCGCTACATCAAAAATATTATATCTATTGGCTCTTCTTTATGTTGTATATGTCGCTAGGCTATTGCCCAGTATCGTTACTGGCTTCTACCGATCTATTTTTCTTTGGATCATAAGAGCACGTACTTATTTTGTTGCTGAATTCAAAGATTGATAATTCAACTTCTCTTTCTCTTGGAGTACCAAAGGCAGTGGTTTACTTAATAAATAATATATTTTTTTGCTTAATATTTGCGTTAATTTTAATAATTCCCCCACATAAATGTTAAATAGAGAAAGTGATAAGAAGTAATATATTTTTTTTTATTTAATTTTAAGCAATAATATATTTTTAGAAATCTTGAAGAAGAACAAATTCTCAAATGTTCTTCACGAAATGTTTAAATTTTTGAATAATCAAAAACTTAAAACGCTTTTATTAAAGTTTAAATATAAAACGGTAGACTGGCATATTTATAAAAATCTTAAAGAATGCAAAGAATAAAATAAACTCTTTAGCAATTTTTTAGAGTGCAAAATTTTTTGTTGACCAGACGAATTCAGGTCTAGGTAATACTTTTGAACCAAAGAATTCAGACAGTAAAAGAAAACTAAAAAAAAACCGCAATAAAGTGAAGGCACAAATCAAAAACATCCTTTAAGGCAGCTAAGTGTAGTGTACAAAGAATAAAATTACACAAATACATTGCAACAGCAACAACAATAACTACAATAAAATAAAATGAATTCATTACGTGAAAGATTTTTTTTTAGTTAAATACACACATACACAACAAAGGCACATAGCGAGTGAGCAGTAAAACAAAAACTGGGACAGAGAAGAGGACTGGGATTTTAAAAACAAAATAAAAGAACTTGTTGTTTTTGTTGCTGGTCTATACGTTTATCCGTTTGTAGTCAGCCAGTATTTATACGGGTTATATACACAACAAGTATAATCAGTGTATATTTTTTTAAATGCCTCCTGCTCTCTCTTTTCTCGCGCTGCTTAGCGTCTGAGTGTATGTCTGTGTACTTTGTAATAAACTTAAAAATAGAACATGTTATTTCTTTTTGCTGCTGTTTAAATATTTCTGGTTATTCACAAAAAGTTATAATATATATAAAGACACACACTCACACACATACTTAAGGCTTTGCGAGACAACACTGAAAAGTGGCTTTAAAACAAATCAGAAAATAGAACTTTCTGTTGCGGATATTTTTTTTAGTGTTGTGTAAGCAAATTTTAAAAGCAATTTCTGTCCGTTTTATCGCTTGTTATAGTCCTTAATATTAGGAACCGTCATACATATACTGCTGATTTTCAGGGAAGTTTTAACTCTATAGATTCGATAATAAGAAATAATAAAAATAAATGAGAGTGACATCATATTCATACGAATATTGTTGTCTTTTGCACTGTGACAGGCAGACACGTCAAACTTGCACAGTGTCAGTAAAATTGTGTGCGCCAAAGCAACAAGTATAAAAAATTCAACTAAAAATTAAAGGGCGTTCCAGTAAAGGCCCATATGGCACACGAGTAGCCCTGTTTTAAAACCGCAATAGGCATCAATTTTTATGTTTTTACCCGCTATAAAAAGAACAAAAGAAAATAAAAATAAAACTGTAAGATAAAGGGTGTTGCAATTGTGAGGTTTTTTTAACAGTTGCTGGCAGATAATATTTTTTGAGTTAATAAATGAATCAAAATTTACTTATTTTCGGCTTTTTAATTCGTTTTTAATTTAACTTTTAAACATTTTTAGAAAAAAAAATTATTTAAAAATGTATGCGGAGGTTTTCCAAAGAAAACAAGAAAAATTAGAAGCTAGCAGAATGAAATTCATCATTTTCTGGATCGCCACATCCTTCATCAGCATTCTTCCTTATGTTATGTACTTCGTAAACATCATCTATTTAATCAACTAATCTTAATATTAATTTGTTGAGACAAAGTCCACACATTAGAAATTAAATTAAAAATGAACCAACAAGACGAAAGTAAATTTTCATTCATTTATAAGATGGTTCAAATCCTGATCCGGGAAAAAAATTAAAAATATTTTGAATTAAGATAGAGTAGGTGTAAATATGTCGGCTTAAATAATAAGAGTGAAAAATAAATTTTAGAATTGAAGGAAATTTCCAAAGACACTGCGGTTTGGACTTGTCTTTTGAAATTAAAATTTTTAAAAAGTGTGTGCTGATTTGACTGTTACAAGGACAAATACAAAAAATTTAATAAAGGGTCTCCCCATAGTAATGGTTTTTCTCCATATAAGGCTTTATTCCTTAGGTCTAAAGGCTGATAGTGTAAACTTACGCAGAGTTCGCTTTAAAAGCAAGAAGATGTCTTAATAGTTTTGTTATTTTTACAAGCATTTGTTTTAATTTAACTCAAAGTATTTATAACTATGTCATCTATAAAGCGTTAAAAAAAATTAAAAATAAAGGGTGACTCTTGCCACGTACGAAACACTTCGTGTGGGAGTTCAGCTTACTCTTGGCAGATTTTTTTTTTCAACTTACTGAAGGTATCCATGATGCTTCTACTTATTACATTCCTTTTCAGATTGACTTTCCTTATTAATAGTTAAAAAGTGTGCTGTCTTTTATGTTGTTGTTTTTCTATATATTTAATGCAAAGGCAAGACAAGACAAAGCAGGCCTCCTTAACTAACTAAGAAACAAATATTTGTTATTTACATTAAGTCGAAAAAAAATATAAATCAGTCGATGTCATTTTTTTAATCAAATAATTGCGAAAAATTGCAATGAATGCAATTTATTTAGTTGATACATTTTTTTACAACATTTTTATCGTCTGATATTGTTTGTAATTTATATTGTATTTAATTTATTATCTTGGGAGACCTTCTTTTCCATTGTCCATTGTAAATATTTATTTTATTTATTATTTACTTTTTCTAATGAAAATGTATTAAAGCATACGAAAAATGTAGCAGAATAGACAAGACTTAATGTAGTTATTCGTTACGTATGACAAATATTTTTTTAAGAAATCAGTAGTCATACGTCACTTGCACAATAAACAAGAGCTGTCAAACATGGCGAAATAATATAGGTGTTTGCACGGCTACAACGATGCAATAACACAAAAAACAACAAGTAATTTGTTGCTATAAAATCTGGGTGTGTTGTCAAAAAATATTGTTTTTAAAGTAAAGAAAAGTTAAAAATATAAAAAGAGGCTATAATTTCAAAAACAAAAAAATTACACAAGAATTAAGTTATAATACCCAGGAAAAAATTAGGCATAACCTTAAAAAGTGCTTGCCATATAATGACTAACTTTTGTGATTGCCATATTTTGTTACTCGCTTTTAAAACACATTAAATTAGTTTCCCAAAAAGGAAGTATGTTAAAAGAGTCTACCGTACTAATGGTACTCATTATTTCCTACATTTATTAAAGTAATCGATTATCAGTAATTGATTATGAAAGTCTCATGCCTTATTAAAATCATTAAGTTGGCAATCTAGTTGGGAACTACATCTGCCAAAAATGCTTAATTCCACACCCGAATACCTTTTTAAAAAATTTTTGCTGGGTAGTGTATAAATAATATCATCACTTAATAGTATAAAACAAAGTTGCTTTTTCTGTCCATTTCTCCCTACGTATGCTTAAATCTTTGACTTTGCAAGCATAATCTTTTACTTAAAAAACAAAAATTTAAAATCAATTCTACGGCCACAACCAAAAAAAAAAACGCAGTGGGTGCAACTTTACAAATTTAAGGTTTTTTTTAGAAATTAAAATATACGTGAATTAAAGTCACATTAATAGTTATTCTTTTGGTTCTGAAATTAATTCATTTAATAAACTTCGATCTTTAAAAATCAAATTCATTACTTCTGCTTAAAATTTTATTTATTAATTTTTCTTTACTTTTTTTACTTTGGCCCTTATTTATAGTTCAAATAAAGTAAACTTTAAGGGAACTTAAGTCATTTTTACTTTAGAGTCGACTCTAACTCATTCATAGATAATTAAAAATATACTTTTGGCGTTAAAGTCATCTCTAAATTTAAAACTACCTGAAGCTGTTTTTAACTCATTTTTCTATAATTATTTTATTTGGTTTAAGAACACAATACTCTAAATCTGATTTTTATACCAAAGTGAACAAAACAAAAACAAGGTTACTTTTTTCTAATGTTTGTTTAGAAGTTGTATGAAAACAATTATCAAATTGCAGTTGAAACCCAGTGCAAGTCGGCTAAACTTAAAGTATATTTTATTCTTGACTATGAAAGCAAAAAAGATAATAAGAGCCTTTAATGTTAGAGTATACTGCAACAACTTTATAACAACTTTATATAGACTTTAGTCTATAACTATGAATATGGGCCTTTCAATTTATATATATTTAATTTTAAAATAGTTCACATAATATTTTACATCAACTTAGCTCTTAATGACCCTTAAGTTAATTAGGTAGTAAGCGGTAATAACACACGATTAGATAACAAACTATCAATATACAAAACAATAAATTGACGCGCACCTCATAAGAATATCAACTACAATTACAACAAAAAGTGTTAAAGTACAAATGCACCTACTTAAGCTACACTTTTGAACGTATGTTCGCGTCGATGTTTCACTCCACAATACTGCCTGTATAAGTGTTTATTACTCTAATTTTAATCAGGATAATTTACACAACAATGCTCAATGCTTTAGGCATAATTTACTCGAGCATACATTACGTTTTCTAATAGAGTGAAATAATAACTTTTTTAAGGTTTTATTTTTTTTGTGTTCCTCTGTAGTTTTTGCTGTTCGGTTTTCTTTATGCAAAAATATTGCTCTTGTTTTATTAGCAAATAACAACAAGAACAACAAAAAAGCCTCCAAATTGTAACAAAAACAAATAGAAATGGTACAATAAATGTAGCAGCAAAAATAAAACTCTTTTTGTTTTGTCTTGCCTAACAAAAAAAAAAATCCCTCTATACCTCAAAAAAAAAACAAAAAGGAATAAACTACTACAAACTAGACGCTCAAGTAAACACAGCACAAAAAAATTAAAGGTGACCAGTTACTTTGCTTTTTTGCTTTGCAAAATTAAAGACTGCGAAACGTGACGTTCATAGTTTATGGCACTTTGGTCAATAAAACAATTTAAATATGTTAATAATTCTCAGCTTTAGGTCTATTCAGAAATTCATTAATTACCTGCATTAGATGCATAATAATTAACTCGTGAATATTTCCAAGGTGATAACAGTAAAAAGAATTAATAAATTTTATAAAACTAGAAACTGTGAGAAGTTTCCTGAAGAGCTAAGTAAGCAGTAGCGAAATGGCCATCGAGACGTGCTTTCACCCTCAATAATCAATATCGGTGATTTACTAATAAAATCGGGATAATTTAAAAAATAACACCATAATTATTTGAAAAATGAATAATTTAAAAGAATTTTCCCGTGTTTTTAATATAAATGAAAACTAAAAAATGCCTTGTAGTAAAAATTTGACCAAGTTTATTATTGAACACTTTTTTCTCTGTATATTCTACTTACCCAGTTAGCATTTTTTTTAATTATAGATCATATCCGAGTCTTGTTTGACTCTTCTACACGATTAAAATAATCGTTTATGCGCTCGTTTTAGAGTCGAAAATGATTGTTGTGTCGGTAGAAAATTGTACCCTAGCTGAGACTGTTCTGAACGAGTTCCTTATCACTCACGTTTTTGACTCGTTTTCAAAACTGTTTTAGTCGCAGTTTTAATCAAAAACGATACTTTTTTGAGTCAATTTTTGATCATATTACTAGCCGTATGCGAAAAGAAAACACCCAATAGGTTGAATGAACAAAAAGCGCTTTCTAGAAATTCCAGAAATTTGCTTTAACAAAGTCAATGGCCCATATTCATAGTTAAAATAAAGTATACTCAAAGGGAACTTAAGTCGGTTTTACTTTAGAGTCGACTTTAATTCATTCATAGACAATTTAAAATATACTTTTGAAGAGAAAGTCAACTCTAAATTGTACGATTGAAAAAAGGCTATTAAAGACTGTGCCAATGGGTAGAGTGAATAAAAAGGCAGTTTATACTACATGGTACCTAGTACTAGCACTAGCTTAAGCTTTTCAGTACTGGCATTTTAGCGTTGCCTGTGTTAAAAAAAACATTTTTTCTTTTAAATTCTAAGAAAAACTTGGTAACACTATAAGTTTGTTTTGATTAGTTATTATCACGGTAGGTGACAAAAATAGTGATTATATTTTTGATATGCTCCAAGAGCATAAAATTATATTTAACTCGGAAAATATAAGCGAGCACCAATTTCTTTACTTGATATTTTGTTTCTTATTTTTCAATTCTCTATCGCTCCATATATTTTTTGATTAGAATTACTTCCCTTAACTAGATGTGTTCCAAACGATATGGCAAAAAAAAGCCGGGTGTTTTGCCTGCTGTCTCGAAGGACATGGACTATGCTGACTTTCAAAAGCAAAATTTTCGAAACTTTGTCTGATCGATTATCGTATTTAAGTTTTCTCTAGCTCATCTAGTGCCTTGGCAAAGTTGATTTCAATACTAACACGGACGGACAGACAGACATTGCTCAATACACTTCGCTATGCATAAGAACTCAGAATATATATACTTTATAGCGTCCGTAATGCATATTGTAGAAATTATAGACGAAATGATAAACTTAGATATCACAAGCTCTATCTGAAAATTTTATTCACCCCAAAAATAGTTTAAACTTAAGATTTGCTAGTTAGAGCTAGAACTATATTTTTATTCACATCGCCCAATATGTGGCTATGAAGAAGGTGCAAGGACAGGCAGGTATTAAATATTGATGCTGGTAAAAACTTAGTTGCAGACAAATATATTTCCATCTAAGCCAGAATTTGTGTCATAATTTCCTACAGACGAAGGTAAAGGCTATTGAATGCACGAAACCAACAACAGCCAGATAGCTAATCGGGGATATAAATATATAAGAAAGAATAAAATCTCGATTCCTCCCTAACTTATAAAAATGTTATTTGAAAATACTAACAATTCTTGTTGCATCATCATTTTAAAAGTAAACTGTTAAATTTACTAAATGCAGAAACAGAAGAAAGAAAACAATTATATTTTGAGTAGCCCTTAGGAAGACGTTTGCCCTTTCCTAAAAAAATAAAAAAAAATTTCCATAAATTTCTTGTAAAATAAAATATGGTCACCTTAATTATATTTCACACACCGTCAAATTTACTAAAACAAAATTTGTCTAATAGCAAAGGCACACAAAAGGCCTATATATTTTCCACATATGTGTACTTACATGTGTGTATGTATGGAAATGCATACATTAACGTTTTTATGCTGCAATGTACAAGAAGTATATTAATTTTGAAAATAGGCAAAATTTCCTATAAACAACAAAAAGTAAGAACGAAAAAAAAACTACAAACGACAACATAAAAGCACAAAAATGAACATTAAATGCACTAAAACGACAGCAACTTTTGAGTGGCTGCGAATTTCTTAGGTTAAAAACAACTTAAATTAAGACAACAGCAGTCAGGATTATTTGTATACTAGCAATTAATAACGCACATACATACACACTTATAAATTTTTTAACTTATAAGAATCCAATTCTTTTAATAAAAGGAAACAAATTATCCAAAATATGTTCTAAATTCAATGGGAAGTAAATTTTTAATTTTCTACTCCTTTTACCTCAAGAACCAATTTATTGTATAAAATTATCTACATATGTTGCTATCAATATAGGGTTATTTATTAAGTGTGCTTAAAAATTTCAATGCTCTTTTTTTAACTAGTACTAAGAATACTAGAATAATAGAAAATGAGAAATAAATTTATTGGCACCAAGTGACAAAGTTAAAAACACAAACATTGTTCTAATAAAAAATGGGTTTATTCATAAAATCGTTGTGTCAACAATTAAAAAATTAAAATTTATTGGCCCATATTCATAGTTAAAATAAAGTAAACTTTAAGGGAACTAAAGTCGCTTTTTTTAAGAGTCGACTCTAATTCATTTATTGACAAATCTAAATTTAAAACTACCCAAAGCTGTTTTTAACTCGTTTTTCCAAAATTATTTTATTTGGCATAAGAACACAATACTCTTTATCTGATTTTTATACCAAAGTGAACAAAATAAAAACAAGGTTACTTTTTTCTAATGTTTGTTTAAAAATTGTATGAAAACATTTATCAAATTGCAGTTGACACCCAGTGGAGGTCGGCTAAACTTAAAGTATACTTTATTCTTGAAAGCAAAAAAGATAATAAGAGCTTTTTATTTTAGAGTATACTTTAGCAAGAGTCGACTTTCTTCTATAACTATGAATATGGGCCAGTGATTTTAAGCTCAAAATTTAAAATTTTTCATCACCACGAGATCCACAAAAAAAAACCAATAGTTCTTTAACATAACCTCAGCTGTTTTCTTTTGAATACCATTCTGAAAATAATTTTTTGAATTTATATTCCTTGTAGCACTGTTAGTAGTGTATGATAATTTAAAAAATAAATTTAATTCACCATATGTAAATTGGTCTCCCACCGTACTACGAAAGAGCCACCCTTTAATTTTTACTTTTATATTTTAACTACTTGTTGTTGAAAATTTCAAGTTGCTCAAAAGAAGGTCAAGTCTTGATCGGAACACCTTCTAATTTTTATTTATTATACTTATCTGTCAAGTTTCAAATTTCTACCTATAACAGTGTGAAAGATAAGGCCATAAGCGTCTATATGAAAACTTATTTTAAAAAAACCTTAAATTTTTAAATTGACTGACGGCAAAGAAATTTGTAAATATTGTACATAAATTGTAAATGTCCGCATACAACAGTTGAGAAACTTAATCCATATACGTAAAAATTTCGTCACTATAGGATCACTCTTTATTTTTTCTTTCTTTTTACTCCAAAGCGCACACCAAAATAAAAATTCCAAAACTTCAATAGTCTGTGTCTATTGTGATTTTAAAACGAGACCACATACTTGCAAATATTGGGACACCAACTTTAAGTTTTTTTGCATAAATTTTTATGAATATTACATCACTTTCAGAGTACCCTTTAATATTTAGTATTTTTTTGTTAAAGCGGTTCCAGGGATAGAGAGCTGTGAAAGAATGAACAGAATGTACCCTGAGGTACCGCATCCTAAAACACAATTCAAAGAAAAAAATGTGTAGTGAATATAAATTAAATCCTTAATACTCGTACAACTGTTATTAATTCATTGTTTTCATAATAAGTACCCAATTCTACTCGGGATTATATATGTACTACTTTGTTTTGACCCCATTTTGTTAAACATTAGTCATGTTAAACATTACATAAAACAATATGCCAACAAAATGCACTATTTATTTATCGTGTAGTGAATGATTTCGAAGAAAGAGGGTCTGTAAGTTATAGGCCCAACAATAAATCACAACGTACTACAAGATTAGCTGCAAACATTACAGCTTCTTAAGAAAGTCTTCAAAACCATTCGTCAACCTCAATACGTCGCCGTGCTCAGGAGCTTCTTCCAAAGAAATCTTTAGTCTTCAAAATAAATCTTTGGCTACAATTTTGGTCGCGATTTTCATATGTATCCATTTATGATTTAGCTGATATAAGGGCTTCTTCCTCAAGACCATTTAGACCGCCGTATATATGCCAATAGAATGCTACAGCTCGCCCATCACAACCCCGATTTTCATGAAAAAGACATAATGATTAACGACACACATTTTCATTTGGATTGATATGTGAATAAACAGTATAGTTGGTTGTGGGCAATAAAAAAAGCCCTCAAATTATTCATGTCACTTTTGAATCCACTTAAAGCGGCAGTCTACTAAAATTAGGAATCATTACGCCGTTTGCATTTCGCATACAGCCAGAATTACAATAGAAACAAACAAAGTAATAGTAGCTGACACTTAACGTTTTATTCTTTTGAAATCGACTCAGTTTTTCGAATGGCAACCGAGTAGTCTTTAAAAGCACTACCATTTGAAGTTTTTTTTTTTTTTTGTTCTACTTATTAACTCCTGATAAAAATAGCGAAGCAATTTTTTCATTTCTCAATTCTCTGAAAATAATATTAAATCTTTTGCTTCCAAGAAATAACTATATAACACAACTACCAAAAAATCACCCTTTAACGGCTTAAGTATATTAAGCTTATGTTATTAAATAAAGTGGTCTGAAGACATTAAATACTAAATTTAAATCAATTCAACTCCCTGAACTACCATTAAATTACAGTTTAGCAAAATGTGAGACTCTTACTATCAGCTGCACATGAAGACAGTGAATGTAGAAATTTAAGTTTCATTGCAAGTTTTTCAAATACTTGAACAAATAAAATAAAAAAGGATGTAAATAAAGATATTTTAAATGGCAGCATTCTTGGTTTAAAACTTGTAAGCGAACGTTTCAACAAGAAAATAAAATATTTTTTCTGATGTTCATAAAATAAAAAAAACCCACCGAATATATATATCTAAAATTCAGATTCTCTAGAAAATTCTTAATTAATTTAGCCAGAAAAGCCGCTTTCACTTTTACCGCTAATTGAACATTTTACGATATTTTTCAAACTAAATATTTACATTTTAAAGTGTATGAAAAGTTTTAGACAGATTTTTATCCACATGATTGACACAATGGAAATTTATGTTAATTTTCATTTTCAACATTCAAAAATGAACAACATTAAATTGTTACAAATAAAAACGTTGCATGCATGTGTTTGTCAGTTTATAGTTAGAAATGGCCTTGTTATCGATAGAATGTTGTCAAAGTAATATCTGTCAATATCGTGTAATATTTACAATATGTCCTTCATAAATTATAAAGAGTTTGCGGATTGGTGCGAATAAATTAAATTATTTTAATTTTCTTGTTAGGTGGAGTAAAACTATTTAAGTTTGGTCGGTAAGTCTTGTTCATTTTTTTAAATTATGGCAGCTGTTATAATTCTAGATCCAATAATAATTGCCAACGAAATTGTATCTTTTGAGTTCGTTAGAAATTTGTTTATTCCAAATGGAAGATATCATCAAAAAAATGTTTGCTCCTTTAGTTGTACGCTACAGAACGCTTATAGTTTATCGTAGCTTTTTGAAAACTCTATAAAAATGAGCAGATATACGTGTGCGCCAATTTTTAAAAGCATTGGTTTCTGAAATACATTAGCTTACTAATGTTATTACACTGAAAAAATATTAATATTTTAATATAGCTGATAAGATTGAAAAATTTTTGGTGTGTTATTTTAATCTTAAAAAGTTCATCCTTTTATTTTAAATATACCAAAAAAATATTCGAATAATTCCTACAAATTCCTTAAAAATAGCTTATGGAAAGCAAAATTTGGTCATGTGTTTATATACAGATACGAACCCATCAGCTGCCCTTTTGTTTTCATATTTATAAAACAACTGATATATATTTCTCACTATATTTTTTTGATTGCAATTATTAATAATTCTTGCAAAAAAAACCGACTTCAAAACAGATTTTATTTGTCTGCTTATAACAGTTTAAGTGTATGGCCACATAAATTCGATTACATTAATTATTGGGACACCTTTATATTCCACTTCCAAACTTTATACTTGTTCAACTGTTCAATAGTTTGGCAATATACAACAAATTAGAGCAACTATATGGTCACCCTTTTATTTCCAAATTCAAATTATATACTTGCTGCTGTAGTAGATTTAGCAATCAGATTCTGTGAAAATCTCAACCGTCTGTCTTTAACGGTTTAACAGTTTGCCCATATACTATCATTAGATTATATCAACTATTTTATTTATAATATAACATATACGGCCATATAGGACAAATTACATTAATTTTGGAAACACCCTTTAATTTCTAAATTCAAATTAAAAGCTTCTTGTTATAGCGGACTTAGCAAAACATGTCCCTTGTAAATTTAAGCTGTCTGTCTATAATGGTTCAAAAGTCCGGCCGCATACACCATATAATATCAACTATTGGGACACCTGTTTTTTCCAAATCCAAATTTTATACTTGTTGTTATAGAGGAGTTATTAATACAAGTTCTTTGTAAATTTCAATCGTCTATCTACAACTGTTTAAATATATGGAGATATACCAAACTAAATGAACAATTGGTGCACCCTTTAATTTATAACTTAAAATATTATCAGCTGTTACTATAACGGCCATAGCAATCGACATTGCCTTAAATTTACAACCGTTTGTCTACAACTGTTCATAAGATAGGCATATATAAGTAAATTCTCAGTAATTATGGGACACCCTTTAATTCCTAAATTTAAATTATAAACTCATTGATTTAGCGGACTTAGAAATACAGGTCCCTTATAAGTTTAGGCGTTCTGTCTATAACGTTTCAAAATTACGGCCACACACTTGAAATACCTCAGCTATTAGAACACCCTTTAACTTCCAAATCCATATTTTATACTTGTTGTTATATCGGACTTACCAATACAGGTTCGTTGTACATTTCAAGCGTCTTTCTATAACTGTTGGCAATATACATCATATTAAATGAACTATTGGCGCACCCTTTAATCTATAATTTGTAATATTTATACTTGTTACTATTGCGGCCATAGGAATCGACATTCTGTCCAAATTAAAGCGTTAGTCTATAACGGTTCAAAAAATAGGCCCATATAAGTAAATTTACATCAATTATGAAGGCACCCTTTAATTTTTAGATTTATTTTTGTATAACTTTTTGTTATTGGGAACTATAGTAATACGCAGTCATTTTAAATTTTACAGAAGTGCCCTTTACCATTCATAATACACGTAAAAAATATGTATGTTGTATGGGGATACCCTTTTATTTTAAAGATTGTGTACTGTTTTTAAAACGGGACCAATCTATGTGCATAATCTATCATATTACCAAAAATTTTCAAAATCGGATCAGAAATGACTGAGTTCTGGAGGCACAAATATAAAAAAAACAAAAAGCAACATTCAGCCGAATTGTATAACCTCCTTCTTTTTTTTTGAAGTCGGTTAAAAATTGTAAGAAAATCTGTTGCAGTATGTCAAGTATTCTTGCAATTTAATTTTTTTCTCTTACACAATATAAAAAAAAAGAATAACAAGATTCTGCGATTTTATTAAATTCCATCTAAAGGTTTTCTATAGTGTTTTTTTTTACTTTTTATTTGTTCATTTTTCCTTGATTTCTTTATTTGTTAAAAAATCTATTGGCTAAATTTTGCAAGATACACTAACAATGACATAACAATTTTCTGCCTAATAATATTAACTGCTACACTTTGAATAAACTATTTTTTTTTTTTAAAAAATATAGAAGCTAAATATACAAGATTAGAACGAAGAGAACAATTATGAAAAAGATTAATTTAAGTTGAAGAAACATGTGTTAGGTTAGGTTACATCCCTAGAATAAATTAGTGAATTTAAATTCTGAATATAATTAACATATCGTTCCTTTATTGCAACATAGTCATAACTCAAAAAAACTTGTACTTGGCAAAATGCGATTTAAGTTTTCAAGTCATAAGTCCTATGATCTAATTGCCGCAATTGCAATTGCTAAAACTTCGGTTCAGCTTGGGATATAAAACTGATTTTTTTCAACATGTACAGTAGGTCTAAAAGAGCAGTTTTGCTTAAGTAACTACAAATTTTTAATTTTTTGAGATATGACTATGTTGCAATAAAGGAGCGATATAAATACCAGATCAGCGATCCTTAATACAAGAACTTTTTTGACGTTTTTAAATCCCTCAAAACTTATTGTAATTAAAATTAAAAAATAAATAAGAAATACAAATTACCAAAAATTTCAGAGAAATATCAGATAAGATTTTGACACAAAAAAATCCATTTCTCTTCTCGGATATTTAATAATAATAGAAAAAATACTGGAAGTGCTGTTGCAAGTATTAACATAGAAAATGCCATCAATGTCAATATCGTTGATTCCGACGACTAGTAAATTGCCTTAATTTCTAACAGTGCTTTGTGCTTGACACCAAACCCTTTAAAGAAATGTTTGCCGTGAAGTCACCACTTCCTTGAAGATGAGTACTCAGTTTTGTCAATGTCACCATTTTTGTTTTCTTTTGTGATAGAAACATTTTCGTTCTTTCTTTTACTTTGTGCAGAACATATTGCCTTGTAGTTTTATCTGACTTTTATAGCGTCCAGGTAATTAATTTTATTTATTTATTATTTTTTTTTGTGTAGAAACAGTGTCCTTCCTCATTTTATTATTTGAATAAATTGGTTCGATTAGGATTAGCATAAGTTGTCGTCACTGTTTATAAGAGTTGGTATAAGATTTCGAATTGGCGAATTATGAGAAGATTACAAAAACTATTCCAGATGTCACACAGTCTCACACCTTCAATTGGAAAATACATGAGCATTAGAAAATAAACCATTTACCTGTCTAGACTTCAGAATTTAGTTCCCCTTAAGCAAATTCATACCTAGAACATAACAGACTGTTTTGCAATATGGGATGGTACACAAAATTTTTTTATCCTGCAAAAGCGATACAAGCACTTTGTTGTCGTATGCAAAAATAACTCCTGTTTGCAATTGGACTCCATCTGACTTATTTAATAGTAGACGTGCAATCGATTATCAACTAAAAATGCTATAAAGGATAAATATTCTTACATGCCCATGTTCTGATTCTCCCAGAATCTTTGATATTGTTTACCATTCTAATGCATTCCTCGGAATACATTTGAAAAATGTGTTATTTTACATATAATAACCGTAATAGATGAAACAAGGAAAGACATGAAACAAGTGACTGAAGCCAAAATCTTAACCTCCCATCTATCTGGGGTCAAATACCAAATACTTAACCTGCGGTAAATAAAAAGAGTGAAAGGCGACGAAGTTGAATATTGGCAGTGCCAGGCATATTCTATGAAATGTTTTCACTCTCTTTTTTTCCAGGTTTTTATTCCTCTAAATTAAATTTTTATTGGAAGCTCGACCCGGGTACCATTAATTACAGAATTCCTGCGGCCATTAAAATTACAGAGAGTACGCGCCTTATGCTCATCCTATATCGCAGTTTTTCCATTACTTTACACGTAACAATAGTTGGGCATTTCTTTAAACATCTCTGAAGTCTTTAGTGCGAGAATGAGAGGAGGCACGAAGACATTACTTTTCCTACACCATCGAGTACAGATAGAGCACGCAAAGTTTTTCTAAGTGTGGGTTGCTGCTGGGCTAGCTAAGCTTGGTCTTACCTTATAGATTTAACCGCTTAACCCAAGAAGGAAAAAGAACAAATGGTCCATTGAGGAATTTATGTACTTGATTGTTTCCTCGATTGAACTTGACTAAACTCATCAGTAAAAGTGTTTAATGTGCGTGTAACTCCATCTAAGTCCCCGTTTAGACAAGCGAACATTTGGTAAGAAAACATTTAGTTTGATATCAAATTACGGGTGGGGAAGACAGAATCGTTTTTGTTTTCGGTATTTGGCGATACGCTTTGTTGATATTTTCTTTGCTTACATTTTAAAAGCGAACAATAACAACACTATTAAAATGTTGCCGACAACATGTAAAACAACAAAAGAGAATTCCAAATGTTTTTCTTCCAAATGATAATCCATCTAAGCTCGGACTAACTACATGATATTAAAACTATTACGATTCTTAACTTTACATAACGATTTCTAAGGTAGTTGTGAGAATGCTGGTGAGAAGAAAATGATGTTACACCTTCTGTGTCACGGTTATAGATCAGGCGAAAGCACATATTTATTATTGCTATTAACCTCGGTTTTATTCTGCTGTCAACGACTCTATTAAGATCCAAACTGACCTACAGATCCACAACATGAACTCTCCTGCATAAATATTTGCAAATATTTTAAGCAGCATTTTATCAAACTTTTCTCTTTTATTATTAATATATTTTGAAAACAAAAAAACTAAGTAAAAAAAGAGAGAACTCATTCAACTAAAATCAAATATAAAATTGAAAAAAAATCAATAAAGCAACTTTTAAAATTAATATTATTAAAATTTTCTCTAAATTCCTGTGGCATTTTTGCTGAGTGTAAAAATGTTCTTAATGTATGTTGAGCCAGTAAGTAAATCGTTTAAAATGTCTGCCTGTGTTTGATCATTTTATATTTTCACTGCCTCACCCAATACAAATGGTACCGAAATAAAATAAAGTGTCCTGTCATCTCAGTTTCATATGTACACACTTATTTATACAAACATACGTACACACATACATACAGAAATACATGCAAGAGTATATAAATATTTCGAAACGTTTTTATATTTTTGTCTACTTTCATTCATTTTTTTTTTAATAAACATTTCATTCTTTCATTGGCTTGTTAACTTGGCTTAAAGCTTTCTATAAATTTTTAGTTGGTCGTTGGAGAGTAAATATTTACGGAGTTATGTGTGTTGCTATAGAGGCATACGTAGTACGTATTTTAGTAAGATGTAGATGCTAGTGTGTGTGTGTGTGTGTACGTCTGTGTGCAGGTGTCACTGCTAAATATGTTGTATTTCAAGTTGTGTTGAATATTTTAACTTGATGTTATCGGATCCCCGTAAAATCCTTAACATTTATTTTGAATTGAGTACGTGTAAGTATTTTAATATCTCTTTTTGTATATTGCAAAAATAATCGTCGGTAGGATCGTTACACACTATCAGACAATTATGCTTATATAACTATAAACGAAAAAAAACCATATGTCCTTTTCGATGTAGGCGCTAGCAGCAGTCAATATTGTTGTCATTGTCTCTTTTTGTATGCAAATTTTTTTATTTTTTTTTTTTTTTGCGTTTTGAATAGTTTGTGTGTGACTGTTGATGTTGGTGCTGTTGCATGTGTCCACGTTGTGATGATAAATACTTAGTAACAGGAAATGATGTAAACAAACTTGTAAATGAAAATACCTTTACAAAACCATAAAAAAAAATTGATGTTAATTTTGTGTTATGTCACACAAACAACAAAAAAAAAAAAAAAGATAAATTTTATACAAAATCAAACAGAATTTTTAAAGAGTAGTAATGGCTCATGTGTATAACGAAAACTTACTTAATGTCTGAAGGTTTCAGATCCAAAATGATACAGATGTTGTTGTTGTTGTTCATGCTGTTCTTAATGTTTTTGCAATTTGTGTTGATGAAGATGATTTTGTAGAAAAATTACAGCATTTAACTGGATTTATATGCAGTGAAGGACACTAATAAGCTGCAATGTTTTTTAATAAATTATAAAATTATTAGATCTGTTTTTTTACTCTACTTTTGGATCTCGTGAGATCCTAACCTAGAACTTATTGAATAAGAGTCCGACTTCGCTGAAACGCTAACTGAAATAAGAATAAAATTGATCCTTCATATGCGGACTATGAATTCAGACAATACTTTCGCCTATCGAGAGATTTTTATTTAAATTTATATGCAAAATTTACAGAAAATTTCACATATACTTTTTTGCGAGCTGAAAAACGCTTATTACCACCACTTACTTGTTTTTTTTTTTTGTGGCTTTTACGGTTTTTAAGATTTTTACAGCAAAACAAATTCGTTCTATTAATGCTTTCGGCAAATTTCTGGAAATTGATTTTTATACCCTTCACCACAAGAAGTGAAATAAAAAAGGGTATAACTAAGTTTGTCATTCCGTTTGTAATTTCTACAATATTCCTTTCCGACCCCATAAAGAGTACATATTCTGACTTTTTATACATAGCAAAGGCGATTGATCGATGTCAGTCTGTAAGTCTGTCCGGCTGTTCGTCCTTGTTAGTGTTTAATACTCTAATCGATCATACATAGTGTCAACAAGATCAGTCCATATCCTTAGACGCAGTGGGCAAAACATCACCCCTACCTCTAATTTGTTCATATCATTTGGAACAATGAAGTAACTCCACTCAAAATATTAATATATGGGGCGATAGAGAATAAAAAGACAAAAAAACCATCAAGCGAAAAAATTGGCGCTCGCCCATATTTTCCGAGTTACGGGGTTCTGACATTTTTAAACTTTTTAAAATATCAATATGGGTATCATTTTGAAGCTTTTCAAGAGACCTCTAAAGAAATACAAACATTTTTTAAAAATGCTTAACACATTAAGAGCCGATTACATTTTTATGTAAAATTTTATATATGCAGTACCATATTTTTTAATTCTCTGTCACCCCAATATTTGCTTTTTTGATTGGAGTTACTTCACTAAACTAGATTTACAGATGGTGAAGGATATATAACAGTCGGCATAACCGAATAAAGCACTTTTACTGGTTTTTTATTACGGTCAAGACACTTTAATTTTTTTTTTTTTTGTATTTAAAATTTAGATTTTCTGTTCCCGTACTTTTATACAATTTTGTCTTGGAAACACATGAATTCTTTTTTAGAAATACTTATTTTTCTCTTACGTTAAATGACACAAAGTAAATTGGGAGATTAAGTACATTGTACTGACCTTAGCTAAATACTAAATATAAAATACATTAAGGTATTTCTCTCTTACGTTTATATAAAAGGTATCAATTACAACAGACGTCTCTGTACAACATCTATTATGGTTTTGTTTACCTCAAGTGTTTTTTTTTTACTTTCCCGGGTGTTTTTATCGAGCATTCGCACTGCGTAAGATTTCAGTTTCGTTTCCACAGCGGTTGATGTTTCTTCTTGTCGGAATTTCAACATTGATAGTCGTAGTTATATCTGGGTAATTATGGAGCCTTGTATGAACTCTGTAGATAGTCATATCGTAATAAATTTTAATGTTAATTTTTTTTACTACAGTTATGTAATTCTGTTAGGGGTTTGTTATGTTGGATAAAGTTTTTTCGAGGAGTTATATGTGAAGAATTTTTGCGAAGTACGTTGTTTGTCATCTCGCGTAGTCAATAAGTGGAAAGCTTGTGCATCCTGATATAATATGATCAATTGCCTCAGGTTGATTTCAGCATCGCAACATATTATCGGTGATATTAGCCTTTTGCTTAGATAATCTTTAAAATATATTGCAATTACATGCAGGTTGTCATTTAAAATTTTATTCTAACCGACTTCAAAAAAAGAAGGAGGAGATCAATTCGTCTGAATGTTTTCTTTTTAATATTTTTGCCTGCAGAACTAAGTCACTTCTGAACCGATTTTTTAAATTTTGTGTAATTTGATACAGATACATACAACATACATATGTTTTACGTTTATTATGAACTCTAAAGGCCACTTCTTTAAAATAACTGCGCATTACTATTGCTCTCAATAACAAAAAGTAATAAAAATAAATTTAAAAATTAAAGTGTGTCCCCATAGGTGACGTAAATTGACTTATGTGGGCCGTTTAGACAAACCGTTAAACCGTCATAGACAAACGCTTGAAGATTGGTAACAAGTATTAATATTATAAAATCTAGATTAAAAGGGGCCCCTTACAACCTGCATTTCTAACTCCGCTATAATAAAAAGTATAAAATTTGGATTTGGAAATAAAACGGTCTCTCAATAGTTGATGTAAAAAGATGAAATTTTTAAACATTATAGAGAGATGGCTGTAATTTACAGGGACCTCTGCTGCTAAGTCCGCTATAATAACAAGTTTATAATTTGAATTTAGAAATAAAAGGGTGCCCCTATTGTTGCTGTAATTTGATGAATATTGCCAAACTGTTAAACAAGTATTAAGTTAGGAAATGGAATATAAGAGTGTCCCAATAGTTAATGTAATTTTATGTATTTGGCCATACTCTTGAAACGTTATAGACGCACAGATAAAATCTGAGGTCGCTTTTTTGGCAAAAATTATTATAGCTTAAATTTATAAATATTTTCGGCGTAGATGGCTCTGCAATACCGTCCGTAAATAGGTTTGATTGTTCAGTTATGTTTCCTAACAGTCGTGTCTTTTGAAGTGTTAAATTAAGTGTAAAGGGCTAGGGCGCTTATCTATTTCTCTTTTTGCTTTAATGGGTATTGTTCTTTTGGACATGAGGTGGAAGTAATCCTGAAGTGATTGTACCTCAATGTCATGTAATGTATGCAAATCAACTAGAAAGTTTTTCCGTGGTAGATTTAGGTCCTAGCAAGGTTTTTACAAATCATTTATACGCGCTCGTTGTCTGCATCTAATTTTAGTGCCTTTCTAGGCACTGAATAATATACTACAGCACTGTTTGCTATGTGGCTCCACTCCGAACACATGAGAAATATTTTGTAATCGCAAGAGCGATTTCGAGAGTGAAATACTAAAAATCTTAAAAGTGTCCTATCTCGTAACGGGATCACTTCTGTACATGAACAATTTTTTGAAAACTTTATTGTTAGTGTAGCAAGCAATCGATATTGAATACAAAACATCTATTTTTGAAAATTTTTATAGTCTGTCTGTCAGTCTTTCCATGTTTGCATCACGTAAAAACTACTGGATGGATAAAATAAAGAATAAAATTTTGTGGTGAGGTCCCTTCGAACCTTGGTTCAAATATTGAGCTCTTATTTTTTTTTTTATAAAAGTGAAGGTCCGGTCATTTGACGAAAAAAGCGTAAGCACTATTTTACAATTATCTATTCAGTTTTTTGGACATGTATCATTATAAATGAGGGTCATTATTAAAATAAATATGAAATCTTACCTTTTTATATTAAATAGGATCTTGTTTTTCTTAATAAGTTTTTGGGAAGGGCAACATATTTTTTCCATAATTTAGTGTTATGCCTTAAGTCATTACGTATAGAAAATAGAGATACAAATATGAATTATACTAGTATAATGGTATAAATACTGTTGTTGGCATTTTCAATTTTTTTAGATGGACAATTTTAGAAACTGGTTACGGAACTCTGCAATAAATATTCAAAAACACATTTTTCTAAATTTAAATTTTAAGAAAATTGGAAATAACAGGCGGACGAACGTGGACACTGCTAGTATTTATCAATTTTTATCAATTATCAATGAACTTCTAATAATAGATAAAATCATAAATATGATATAAATTTTTAGTTTTTTTTTTATTAAACAAAATTATTCTTTGCTTTGCCCTTCACTGTAATTATGTACCGAAATATCTTAGTAGTCTATAATTTTCACAAATATCTGTTGTGAATTACTGAAGTTTTATTTCTCTATCTGCTATCATTTGCTTTAAAAAAAAAAAAAAAGTTTATTCAATAAAATATTCTAAATATGGCATATGAAACTACTACGAAGCTTACAAGCACATAATTGCATTACTTGCATCGTTTTACTTTTCTGTATTTTATAATAAAAACATTTTATCGTATTTTAATGCTTACAGATGTTTGAAATTTGCTCGTATTAGTATTTCAATTAAATACTTAATTGATTTCCATTATAATTTGTCAATACAGGGAGAAAGAAAATAGAAATTACCTGTAAAGAAAAGAGAAAAAGAAAATAAATTAATACAGATACGACAAGTTAAAATTATAAAAATCAAAATACTTAAACATAAAATTGTTTCAAGCTTATTTTAAGAACATTAATAATTACTTTAGTAAAGTATCTTTAAATACAAATATTTATTAAAGACTATATTCTGTTGAAGAATTTTATTTAAGTCATTTCCATTAATCTTGTACCAAAAATTTCAGGTCTTTTAAAAGGAATTTGTATGTAATGATTTGACAAGTTTTATTCAGTTTTAACGTATTCCAGTGCAAGCATGTTGATATACAACTATATGCTCAGAGCAGGTATACGTATATTATTTTTTTTTTCTTAAATTTATCAATAAGTCTATACAACTGAAACAAATAAGTTGACTGTTCACAATGTTTTTTTTTTTTTAAGAATATACAGAAAAATGTTATCGTGCCAGAAAACTCATTTTGCTGTTGTTAAAGTTCTAATAGATTTTATTATATTCTGTAAAACTACTCTTCTTAAAATACAGTTTCGAAAAGCGGACAGTGACACGTACACAGTGGAAAAAGAAAAATAGAATTACTGTTGCTTTGATTTCTGTCTTTGCTTTATTGCTTGGATAAAAAGTAAGTAAGCGGTAACAAAATGGCCATCGAGACGTGATTTGACCCTTGATAATCAATATCTATGATTTAAATAATTAATCGGGATAATAGAAAATAGCACGAAAAAAAGATTTTATTTTAGGAACTCCAAACTTAATCAAAACTTATTTAAACGTTAAAAAATAAAACTTCTTAGTTTTGTCAACAAGGGGCCTTGTCTCTTTTAAACAAAGATTACAATTAAAATCATCTTATTGTAAGTTTTATAGCACAATCTCAAAACAAAACCCAAAGTATTAATATCCTTTTAAGAAATTTTAGATTTTCAATTAGAACGGCTTAATTTGTTTTTCAAAAGATTTTCTTAATAAAAACAAAAACTATTTACTTTCAAAATGAAACCAATCCGGTGCTTGACAAACTTTTATTTGTTTAATTTCCTGTTCAAATTCAAAGATTCATTGAGAAGGTTTTATTCAAATTAAACAAACATTTGACACAATTTGACCACAAGAGTTTCCTTTTCTTTTCTTTTTTTCCCTTTGTCTTAGTTTTCTTTTACAAGTTTTTATGTTCTCCTTTTCCTGCTGTTAGAAAGAAATAACAAAAAACAGAGTAAATCAAAACTAGAAAAAAATATCTTGCAGACATTTGGTTTTTGTTTGTGTCTTCCTTTTGCATTTCGTTTAACAATTAGTTTGTCCAAAGATGAAATAAAGGAAAGCAGTCATTTGAATTTTTGCGAAATTGAAAAATCTAACATGACAATAACTGCAGTAAGAATTTATTAGTTTTTACAAAAAAAAAAAAAAAAACAATGTTTTTGGTGTCATACATATGCATACATACATAAGTACATAAATTGGGTGTGTGAAAAAATTCAGGAAAACAAGTTGGAAGGTACTTTGGCTTAAGTGGTTTTCACACTAAATATTAAATATATGACTTATTTAATGGCCGAAGTTTATATCACAGCAGCTGCCAATTTCACATATACAATTTTAAAACCAAATTTCATAGGTTTTATTAACGAATCAACTAAACGTTTAATCAAATCTATACCTATTTATATAAATTGAAAGACATCATTCACATTAAGTGAAAGCTAAGGAACAAATTTTGTATAATAAAATCTAATAGTTTTGGCTAAAAAACAGTTAAAAAATTAATTAAGAAAAATTCTGTTAAACTATCGTAAGGAAAACTACACTACACACTACACCATCTTAACAAAATAAAATACTTTTTTAAGCTGGGTAAAGTATAGTTAATTACGTTCGCTTACATATTTGCTTTTAAAAAAATATTTTAAGCTGGAAATAATTTTAATTTTTCTTACAACTTTTCTTTTTTTATAATCTTAAACGTTTTATTATTTAAGGCCTTCAGTCGAACAGTAGCTTAATTTTTTTTTTATATTTTTGAAGACAAAAGAATAATTTTCCAATACTCATTAGAAACAGGAATATTTTCCCAACTCATTTATATAAATATTCTTTATAATGACAACTATTGAAATTGAGAGAAATAATTTTTTTAGATCTTTATGATAAAGATATATTTCGTTGTAATACATCAATATGAAAATTTATTATGCGGAATTTTTCTCATGATATTCTCATAAAATATTTATTATTTAAAACTAAAAAATGGAATGTATTACTGTGAGGAAAGCAGATCCATATGGCTATTTCGCTACTGCTGATATAGCTTATAAGTAATACATTTAATTTTTTATTTTTGTTTTAATATTTTATGTTATTTAAATAAAAAGAAACTAAAAGTAAAGGCTTATTAAAATATTTATTAAATGAATAGAAATTATTTTGGCTTAAGTTCATTTTATTTTTAATTTCTAAAAATCCTTTTTAGAAATAAAATTTATTTTTACAAATGTATGCGGACGTTTTTCCAAAGAAAACAAGAAAAATTAGACGCTAGCAGAATTAAACGCTGCACTTTCTGGAATGCTACGACCTTCATCAGCATTCTTCGCATCTATCTACCTTAGTTGTGTATTTTATAAACATCATCTATTTAACCAACTAACTTTGTAAATAAGAATACGAGAATACTCATAACTCATATCAACATTAATTTGGTTAGAAGAAATCTACACAAAAACCAACGTATTTCTTTACTGTTCTCTCTGTATTTCGTTTTGTACATTTGTTTTTGCATTGTTTCAATCATCGATTGAACACGAATGCAAATTTGTTTTTAGTCATTCTTACTTGATTACTCATAACATTATAGATGCTGTTCCAGTATCATTTTTATTGTTATGATGTAAGTATGAATGCTCGCTGTGCCTTGCGTGCTTATAACTTAATTTTTATTAAATTATTATTTGAACTGTGAATATTATAAATGAATAGAAATTATTTTGGCTTAAGTTCATTTTATTTTTAATTTCTAAAAATCCTTTTTAGAAATAAAATTTATTTTTACAAATGTATGCGGACGTTTTTCCAAAGAATATTTATTTTAATCAATTTAATAAAATTTTCGAATATTAACAGCGTATCTATTTAGTGAATAACTGAGAATCAATATGATAGCAACATATTATGGTTGTAAGCAAAAGCGCATATTATTGTCTACATAATAATCATTCCCATCGTATTTGGAGTACGCGTATTTCGAAAATGAAAATTTTGTAATATATTAATGATAACTGTTACGAGCTATCTTTAATCATTTAAAAAAACTCGAAAAAAAAACGATGAGTTTTTTTTTACGAAAATGCCAAACACGATAAGGTTGAATAACATGGTAGAGTATAATAATAATAATAATAATAATAATAATCATATTTAATGTGTAAACAAATTATAACTACATGTAATAATACAATGTTGTAATATAAACCTTAAATGAATATTAATTTTTTAATATTTTATGATATTCTCATGAAATATTTATTGACCCTTATCGTGTTTAGCGTTTATGTAGCTGTTATCATTAATCTATTACGAAATTGTCGTAGTCAAAATACGCCTACGCCAAATACGATAGGGGTGACTATTAACAACTACAATTTGAAAACATATCCATGTGGTCATATCACTACTGCTTATTTAGCGCATGAGTAGATTCTACCAAATTTTGTTAAACATAATTTAAAATTTTATAATATGGTTGCAAATGTTACGTAATGTTACTGAACCATAATATGGTCTTGTGAACGCAAACATTTCCTGAAATAAAAAATTATTTAAAAATCAATTATTTGTTTGTTTGTGTATTGTTATTATTTTTTTTAATTATATTGTTTACCAATTTTTATTTTTTCATTTTCCCAACAATGAATAACTGTATCAATCAAATACTTTTTAATATGAACCGATAGCTACCAAACAAATCCCTAAGCTGTCGTTCTCTCGAGTACCAGAATAATATATTTTTAAAATATATTATTCTGTGTATCATACTTTAATTAATGATAATATATTATGATTGGATATATAAAATTATTTTTATTATTATTATTATTTTATTATATTAAGAATAGAGTACCTTTGGCAAAATAAAATATATAAAAAATAGCTGTGTCAGCCTTAAAATCAATGTATTCATTAGCTTATTATCTATTAGAATTCTAAAGCTTTAAAAGTATGAAAAAATTAAATTAAATTGCATTTGTTGCCAGCAAGAAGAAATTTATATAATGTTTAACAAAAATAACTACAAACAAATTTTGGGTTTTGTGTGAACCGAACAACCTAATAGTCATTTATTATAATTTATTTCTTGTATTTTAATTTCTGAAATTAGTTAGTTAAACGACGATGTTTACAATGTTTAAAATTTCTGTCTTTAAAAATGGAAAAAATTCTTTTTATTTTTTTTTAAGAAAGTACATAATATTTATTTATTACAACTAATTTTTCGTTTTCCAAAGTAGAAGCTTAGCTTATGTACGTCACCTACCCAACAGCAGTAGCAGATCAATTTGTTTTATTAAAACTTATATTCATTCATTTGTTGGCTAAATATTGATGACATTTAATTTCCGCTTTCGCTACAAAATTCTCCTAGTTTTTATTAAGCTTCTGGCTTCATTTTGGCTAAATTTGCTGATATTGAAGAAGCGCAATGGAACAGCCAAGATGAAAAAATGCAGTCTTAACCAAGCAGAACCACTAACTTTTAAATGAATCGATTTTACACAGCAAGAAACCATTTTAAAATTTGTAAATTAGTTCGTTTTCTGTACAAGAAAATATTTTGTTTGAGAATTGTTTTCATCTTTATTTTTAACAGACTTCATATATTCCTTAAAAAAATGTAAGAAAAATAATTATTAATGGCTTTTTGTGTTTTTTGTGTTGTTTTCTTAGGATTTCTTCTGCAAAATTTTTTTGGGAATAAATTTAGTCCTTTGGATTTAAAATCTTACAAATTTACAAATACACCAACTATAAAACCAAAAAGTAAAAACTGCAGAAAAAATTTAAGGAAATAAACCATAAAAATACGGTAGAAATTTAAGAAGAAAAAATAAAAGACCAACTTTTATTAACGCACGGTTAATTGTGAGCAAAAACAAAAAAAAAGCCAACCAACATGGCTTTAACCAGACCAAATAATAGCAACGACTTCATCATTACTAACAGAAGAAGAAGAAGAAGATCAGCTACAGCAGTAAGAAAAAACTTAAAAAACAAATTGACTTAACTACTTAAAACGCCCATGGTAAACCAAAATAAAAATAAACAAACACACACACACACGGAGACAAAAAAAAGGACACATTCTGTCAAACATACAACTGCGAACGCATGTGTTGGCATGTGTAGAATTAAAATCCCAACGTTGTTTTACATAATTTACAATCTCGAAATGATGACGTCTTAATGTATGAAAAGTAAAAGAGAAATGAAAATAACAGAATCTCATTATTACATGCCACAAAAAAGTGGTGCAAAGTATGCAACAAAATAACTTTGGGGCACATCTGTTGCTACAGCGTAAACGAAAAAGGAATCAGTTTATTAAAAGCAGTTTAATGAAGTAAAAAAAAAAAATGGAGAAATTTGTTAATATTATGGAGCAAAAAAAAAGTGTGTATTTACAAACACAATAATCGGGCAAATCGTAATGAATCGATTCATGTTATCACCACGCACCTAATTTAACTAAATTTAATTTATGAGTCATCAATTCGTCCAAACTTATAGACGAAAAAATGTGTTTAACGATGAAGATCTTGTTTCGCTTAAAAGCTTTGTTAATAAATAAAATTGCCGCAAAAGAAGTGAAGACAATCCATGACAGACACTTCAAACTCCATTACACTCACCGTTTAGTGCAATTTACGCCTTGATTACATTATAATACAATGTTTCTTTCAAAATGAAGCCGGGAATCGTTGAAAGTTGTTACTTCACCATGATCAATGCATTTTTGTTTGAAAATATGGATAAAAGTGGAGTTAAATTCCATACACAACCACTTGCTGAAGTTAAAAATTTTCGATAAGTTGATTTTAAAACATCACTCTCCAAGATAATGCGCTTTGACACCTTTCGGTTAGTTTATTTGGGGCCAAGTAAAGTTGCTGGTTTATGCTGATAAACCATCAGCCATGAACGCATTGAAAAGGGGAGTCAAAATTGGTCGTCTAGAAAGTGCGGGAATTTTTCATTATATTATTTTTCAAAATAAAATCTTTTTTTCGTGCTATTTTCTATTTATTTTGAAAATTAATATAATAAAAACTTACCCTTATTTAATTTGATTTAATATTCGCAAAGTGCCTGTGCATATATAAAAAAAGTCAGCCGTATACAATGGAGAAAGATAAATAAAATTACTCTTGGTTATTATTGTTTTTGCTTAAACTTTGATTTTTGTATTTGCTTCATTGTTTGGACAAAAATTTTTAATTTATTTATTTAAAATTACGGCCTTGAATAATGCTGAGGAATGAAATCTTTAAATTCCGTTACCATTTTATTTGAAATTGTAAATGTAGGGAGGGTATATAAAAGCAGATCACAAATATAAGGGATCCTTCTTCGGCATTCTTTGTTACTAAATGATTTCTGTACCCGTTTTGGACTACATTTTCTTAAATCTCATTCTGTCACCTTTAGTAATGAATCTTGAGATTTTAAAGCAGCGATCTTCTTTCTTATCATAAAGTCTCTCGCAGTGTCTCAGGTCGAACAACGAATACTACTCGTAATGGTGTACTCCAAGCACAGCTGCGAGTTTTGGAACTCAAACTAAAAACATCGGCCCGCCATCTATCTCAACAATTTAGCATTTTACGTGCAAGCAAAAAAAAAATCTCCGATTACTTGACCAAACGGCTGTCTATTTTATTACGGATTCTCTTTACTTACAAGGCTAATTTTATTGCCAATGCTGGATACACTATTTTTAAATTCTATATTGCCCCATATATATTAATTCTTTTTATTGAAGTTAATTTATTGTTCCGAGTGACATGAAAAAATTAGAGGTAGGCGTGGTGTTTTTCTGCTATCTCGAAGGACATGGACCGATAATATTGATTTCCAATAGCATCTCTTGCACCTCAATCTGATCGATTGACATATTTTTTTTGTGATTTCAACACTAACACGGATGGACCGACGGACATCGCTCAATCAACTTTGCTTAAGGAGAGCTTGAAAATATATACTTTATGGGGTCGGAAATGAACATTGTAGAAATTACACACAGGATGACAAACTTAGATATACCATTTTTCAACTTTTTGTGGTGAAGGATATAAAAAGTTTTGTAAGATTAGCGGGACAGGCCATTGAACTCTTCCATTCCTAATTTTAAATAATTATTACAAAAAAACCGACTTCAAAACAAATTTCATCTGCCTGCCTATACGGTTTAACAGTATGGCCACATAAATTAGATTATATTAACTATTGGGACACCTTTATATCTCTAAACATTAAAGTTGTTCAACTGTGCAATAGTTTGGCAATATACATAAAATTGCAGCAATTATAGGGTCAACCTTTATTTTCAAAATTCAAATTATATACTTGCTGTTGTAGTAAATTTAGCAATCAGGTTCTGTGTAAATTTCAACCGTCTGTCTACAACGGTTCAAGGGTTTGGCCATATACATCAGATTATATTAACTATTGTAAAATCCTTTAATTTATAATTTAAAGTTTTTATACTTCTTATTATATGAAACAAAGTAGTGGACATTCTGTCTAAAATTCAGGTGTTTGTATATAATTGGTCACAAAATACGGCCATATAGAAAAATTTTGCATTCATTTTGGGAACACCCTTTAATTTATAAATTCATATTCTAAGCTTCTTGCTATAGCGGACTAAGCAAGACAGTTTTCTTGTAAATTTCAGCTGTCTGTCTATAACGGTTCAAAAGTTCGGCAACCTACACTAAATTAACTTTAATATTAACGCTTAACTTTAATATTAATGCTTGTTACTACAACGACCATATCAATCGACATAATAGCGTTTGTCTATAACGGTTCAAAAGATAGGCCCATATAAGTAAATCTGCATTAATAATGGGACACCCTTCAATTTCTAAATTCAAATTATAAACTCGTTACTATAGCGGATTTGGCAATACAGGTCCCTTTTAAAAAATATGTATGTTGGATGGGGACACCCTCTCATTTTTAAGATTATGAACTGCGACCAACCTGTATAATCTATCATATTACCAAAAATTTTTAAAGGCGGTTCAGAAATGACTAAGTTCTGCAGGCACAAACATAAAAAAATCAACATTCAGTCGAATTGTATAACCTCCTTTTTTTTTTGACGACGGTTAAAAAGATGTATCATTTTTCTGCAGTCCTTACATAGTCAGAATTGGCTTAACCGTTAAGGCGTAATTAAGCAACAATCATTTAAGTGTCTAAACTTTCTTAATTATAACATGAATAGAATTACCCGAATAAGAATAAGTAGTTATTATCAGATATTTATTTTATCATTTCACGTCCAGGAGAACTAGAGATAAAGTACATACCACTTGACCATAAAAACACAACAGTCTTTAATTTTTTATTACTTAAAATTAGAAGGACGACACCTTATATACAAATAATATTTTAAAATTTTATGATAACGGTAGTAAAGTAAGTAGTCATATAAAAATAAAATCCATAAGCCATTGCTGAGTTTTCACCACCTTAGATTTTAATTACGTATTTTAATTACAAAATAGTTTATCACACTATTTTATTCTAATTTGCTTTGCAACTACAAGCATGATATTGGACTAAGAAATCCTGCGAAATGTTTACTACACTTTATATTTGGCGCCACTAATTACTCACAAAAACTTTAAAAACGAAAATAATAAAAATAAAAAAGGACTAAGAGACATTCTTTGACATGCATATTATTACAAACATGTCTGCTTTCATGTTAAGTAATGAGAAATTAAACAAAGACAGCGTTTAAAACAAAAATAACAGACGACTCAAAATATTGCAAACAAATGGAACAAGTAATTAAATATTGCATACAAAAATAATGATAATCGTATTTTTAACACTGCATATTGTTAGTATTTAGGGTATTCGGTTGAATAATTTTTTATAGATTAACCGAATAATTTATATCCATAGGTAGGAAATATTCCAAGGGACTGTAGATGGCATTTCGGTTCTCTTCGTTTCTAATTAATATCCAGTATCCGACTGGTAACTTACGGCTACTATACTTCTACTCCCACAGGCCATTACAAACTGTCGACTAATAAAACGCAAGCATAATTAAATATTTAAGATAATTAAAAATAGGAGCTCTTTAAATTATATCACACGTTTTGAAAATTTTAAACAAATTTCATTGAATTGTTAAATTCGAGAACCACAATTTAAACAGTTAAGAAATTCTTGCAATTTTGGAAAGCTCTAGAAATGCTAAAGGTGACTTATTGTACTATTCTGCTACTTTATTTGCAACTGAGAGAATTATAAGTATACATTTTTTATTAAAGCGAAAAAACGTACTCTAGCGATTTTGCTTATTTTTATTAAAGAGACATGAGATATACTAACTTTATTTGTTAACTTAAAAATGCTTTTTTGTAAATTGGTATTTAAATTAAAAAATATTAAAATAAAGAGTTCTGTATTTATATATTTATATATATTATATTATATAAATTATCATAGCTTATCCGATTATTCCATATCTTGATATAATAGTGTTGTCGCTCTAACTAAAAACAAATTTACTCGATTATTTAAAAAAAAAATTATCGAATAATCATTTTATATCAAATTAAAAACTTTAAAATTTTTCATGCTCACCTAATGTTTACTATTAATGAAAGCAGGTTTATTGAATAATTTAGTGAAATTTTTTTTAATCTGAAAACTTTATTCACACAATTTTCTCACACAAAATAAACCCTGGATACAGTCTTCACAAAATAAAATATTTTGTTTCTAATTAAAAACAAAATTTTTACTCGATTATTCCAAAATCATTATCGAATAATTATATTTTTTTCTAATAAAAAAAAATTGTTGAATGCTTAAAAAATAAAATAGAATTTTTAGAATATTCAAAGGACAGCACTATATGAAGCTAAGGAACATTTAAAAATACTTTTGCGTTCAGAAAAAAAAATATCTATTAAACCCCGTTTTACACTATAATACTGAGTATAAAAATTTGTCAAATAATTAAGTATTATGAAATAGTGTAATAGTGTAAAAGCAAATATAATAAGTCTGTTTCCTTACTTTTTGGGTAAAGTTCGTGAAAGTGAGAACAAGCGTTGTTTTCTCTCATAAAGAGAAAAATCTAAATTTAAAATATAAAATAAAAACTAAACTGATTTCAATAAGTCAGCAAAAAGAAATAATAATTTATTTATTTATTGGGATATTAGCACATTGAAAAGTGAACTAATATAAAATAATAATTTATTTTGTGTTTTGTTTCTGCTTTAAGGCTCTTGCCAAGTTTAAGTAACTTTAACGAAGAAAAGTTTGGGTTCTTCCGTGCACGAAGAAGAAGAACTTTGTTCTTTCAAAACCGCTCTCATTTACCCAATTTTGGAGTAAGAGAACAATCTTCGTGCAAATTGGGATCCCACGGGATCCCAAAGTAGAATAAAGAAACAGACCTAATGTATATGTTAAGTAATACGGAAAGGAATTTGACATTCCATAATACAAATTCATTTTTAGAAATTTTTCGAAACACTATGATTTTTCATTTTATCAGGATTGTTTTGCTGCTCATAACCCTGCTAACCATTAAATGGGCACTTCGAAAAAAGACTCTTAGAAGAACCCACCTATCGAGATATTTCTGAGCATGCCTCAACTCCTATATTACATCCAAATATGTGAATATCTAGAACTATAAATTTAAGTTTTGTAGAAAAATCCCTCATTACTGCTAGATTTCGGATGGCAACAGATTAGTTTTTGTACTCTTAATGAACGTAAACGCTACGAGAAACAAATTAGTAAAGTTTCCTTTCTGATTTATATGGTTTGTTCGGAATTTTCATTCTGCTTGAAGTGTAAGAGTGCAAAAACAATATGTAATGTTACGTTGGATCACAATAATTCTCATCAGATTTTTTTCTTATAAAATCTAATGCAAGTCTTAAGACTTGGTAAATCCCTAAATATCAACTTGACAAGTTTGACGCATGAACATTCAGAGTCTACAGCTACATCAGTGACTTTACCCAAATAAATTATGGCACCTAGGTATTGGTTGTATAAATTCCTACTAGAATATTTGTCAGAAAGCTGCAAAAAAATTTGGTTGGCATTATCAAAAAATTTAGAGATCCCTCAAAAAATGGAAAAAAAAATAATATTCTATGAAGCAAAAATTACTTTGTATGTGTTAGAACACATTATGGCTAAGGTATTCTTTTTAATTATCAGTTTAACGTTTGCAAAATTGTGTAGCTATTGTCTACTATAAATATTACCATAAATGTCGGCCTCATCTACAATCCTTAATGTGCTTCTTTCTTAAGTATTAGATCATTTACCCAATAAATTCAATTTTTTACCATTCCCTAAGTTATGACCTTTAGATTGAAGTTTGGATTCGATTTTATTTTAAGCAACACCATATGTTTCAAATCATGCAGTGGAGTTTTCAACGCCATTTTTCACTCGGTCTGATTCAAGAAAACTTGTGAAGCCTCAGCAATTTTTAAATCACCTCTTTACGGTGAGAGATAGAGTTAAATATATAAAATCATGTTTGCCGCTTTCGGTGAAAAATTAGATATAAAAGAGAGAAAGACTTTCAAATAATAGACAATAAAAAGCACTATCATGATCTAAAACTATAGTTTAAAAATAACACTAATAATTTAAGTTTAAAACGTTTAAAGATGACAGTCATCTTTTTTAATACATTATTTTTTTGGACTTTGGAAAATTAAAAGCGCAAATTTTAAGGGTAAAAATTATATTTTTTTTTAGTATCTATAGCAAAATTTCTGTTAAGTCAGACAGACACACATGCACAAGCGAGCTTCTAATTTCAAATAGTATGAATAAATAAATATCCACAAAAATTGAAAGCAAATACTTAATTGACAAATAAGAAATCTATTCGTGCATTTAAAAATGTATTTTCGAGTAAAAAAAAATACCTCTAATCACAAAAATTTCATTGAAAGAAGACATTAAAAATAAAACAAAAAAAAGCATAAAAGAAGGAACAACACAACATTAAGTTCTTTAAACCTTTCTCCCTCTTTTTTTCCATTCTATATTATGCATCGCAACAACATCATTACATGCATTATAGTATTCATTCAAAAGTAGGTCATTAGATTCAGGATTTTTTTATTTTATTTTTTCTGTCTGGAACATTGTTATTGTCAAGGTTTTTTACGGAGTTGTAGTTTCCCAGCAATAAAATTTATAACAGGTAAACGAGTGTGGCATTAATCATTCTTGGCGGAAGAACTCTCCAACTAGGTTATCAATCTAATGATTCTAACAAGGTATGAAACTTTTATAATCAATTACAATAATTATTACAGGAAATTATGATGATCATTAGTAAATATTTTAAGGTATTCTCTTTTATCTTAAAAAACTAGTTCAATTACTACTTCCTCTTTTGCGGATTAATGTAATGTGTTTTTTAAGCGAGTGACAAAATATAGCAATCACAAAAGTAAGTCATTTTATGACAAGTTCTTTTTAAGAAAATGTCTAATTTTTTGTTGGGTTATCCGTTTCTTTTATATGTACATTTGCGCCACCAACAAAAAATTCTCTCCGCATGCCCTCCCAAATTTTACATTTTATTGGTAACGACATAATAATAAACTAAAAAATATATCAACCAAAGTATTCAGATGACAAAAGGTAATGAGAAAATTTTTAACCAACAACAAAAATCTAAATAACTCTAAATTTTCTTCTTCATTTTTAACAGTTGATTTGATTAAGGGATATAAATAAGGTTCCTTTCCATCTGGGCACGTTATATTTTAAGTGTCATATATTTAATTTAATTTTCAAAATTTTATTATAAATGTTTATTTTAAATTTATCTATTTAATAATTCTTATTAAGTTAAGATAAGCTTTTTAAAAAATTGTAATTTTAAGGCTTCAATATCATCATTAAAATAATTTTACTTTGCCACCTGGGTTCAGAAAGGAAAAAGACGTTATCTTCTAGTTAATACCATGATATATGTTTTCGCTTTTTAGAGAAACTTTGTGACACTCTTGCCGGCGACATATAATGTGCCCAATAGTTTTCAATACCTATTTTTCTACATCCTTAAAAAATGTAGTGTTCTGTCTTTCTACTGCTCTGTAGTCCGAAGGATATCTTCCTGTTCATACCGAAGCATAGTTTAGTTGTTGCCTTTTGTGGAAAGTAAGATTTAGCGAAAGCCTCCATCTAGTGTCTTTTAATAACAAATACGACACCCTTTATAATCTTTTCATTGTGACATATATATTATAATTCACATTGAAATAATATGTATTCTAACACAGTATATTATACTTTCCATTCTAATGTTGGGAGCCACTTATGTCTATCTTTGATTGTCAGGCTAATAATGTAGAGAGTGACCTTCACTAATTAGTAACTAAACAAAAGCAATATCTGCAGACTTTTCGGCCATAAGATCTTAAAATAAAAGAAAAATTAAAATGATTTTCGGTGTCGCTAGAGGTGCACTGCTTACCGCAACTTTAACATCGATCAAAGCATATCTTTGACCCTTGAAATGAGTTTTTTTTTTTTTTTTGTTAACCTTCTTTCTTTATGCGGGCATTAAAAGGGTATTAAATAAAACTGAAATTTATTAAAGCAATGAAAAGTTAGTGGCATACGCCATAACGAAGAGTTAATTGATGAAAAAACAACATAAGCCTCAAGGATTATATTAAAGAAAACCACAACTTATCTACATGGTCCGCCATCTAACGTTTTTTTTCAACTAGTGCTTATTTCGTGAATGGTAACACTTAGCCCATGTCTGATTTGACAGATAAATAGTTTTATCCTTCCGCTGAACGAATATGTTTGTGTATAAGCTTAAACAATGCTGGGAAATATTGCAACATTACTTTGAATATGTGTGCGTAAATTGAGTACGGATTTTGGAAGAGAAGCACCGTAAGCTCCGTAAGTTTGTCATCTTGTAAAAAAGTGAAAGAAACTGGTAACCTCATCGATAGACCAAAGCGTGAAAAGCCAAAACTGTGCGTACACCCGAGAATATTGCTGTAGTGGCAAAAAGTGTTCGTACGGCGCCACCAACATCAATTCACCGTCGTTCTCAATAATTGAACATTTCGGAGACATTATTGAGACGAATTTTGCATAAAGACTTTGATATGATGCCTTATAAAGTCCAATTAGTTCAGGACCATCCAATGCGCTTTCAAAAAAAAAATTTCAAAAAAAAGTTATTTGGCGGACCTTTTAGAAAAACCAATAAACCTACTGATTTAAGGAAAATTTCTTGCGAATATTAATAAATTTATTTGACTGAATGTCATTTTAGTTTTAAATGCAATTATATGAAATTAAATAAAGACAGAATAACAAAAGTTAATTATAACAATTAATTTTTATTATTCTTAGGATTTCAAAGAATTTATCTAGTTACCACTCCAACTCGACTTTATTTTACTGTCAGGTGTTCAACAGAATACTTCATTTGTTTTAATTCGTTGTTTAAGTTGCTCCCTATAATTAAAAATATCACAAATTAATTTTCAAAAATATTTTTTTTCGAGCTATTTTCCCGATTAATCACTTAAATCACCGATATTGAGGGTCAAGGCCATTTCGTTACCGCTTACTTAACTCTTAAGGAAACATCTGACAAACATTTTAAATAAACTAAAAATTGTTTGTCCAATAAAGCAAAGACAAATATCAAAGTGTAAGCAAAAACAACAAAAACCAACAGTAATTCTATTTTTCTTTCTCCGCTGTATACGGCTGATTTTTTTTCGGCTCTTTTATACAGTTGAAAGAGGATGTAAAACAAAATATCACAAAACACTAAGATAATTTATTTATATGCACGGACACTTTGCAAATGTTAAACTATATTAAACAACGGGAATTTTTTTATTGTATTAATTAATTTTCAAAAAAAATTAATAATTAATATCGGTGATTTAAATGATTAATCGGGAAATTAGCACGAAAAAAAGATTTTTTTGAAAACTAAAAAAAAAATTCCCGTTGTTTAATATAGTTTAAATATATTACATTCTTTATATTAATATACATATATTTTATTTATTTATTTTTATTTTTTTTTTTTTAAAGAACCTTATTTAATTTTTTGAAGTTACCCTTTGCTGTACTTTGATAATGTGATTTATCATAACTGTGCTTAGTGATATTTAACTGTATGAATAGCGGTAACTAATAAATAACAGAGGCAAAAGCACTGATAGCATTAGCAACGATAACAAAAACAAATGCAGCTGTATGATAAAAGCAGTAAAAGTGATGCCGCGCAAGCAAAATTAAAATTTAAAGAATAATGCAATATTAATATAAAAATGTAAAAAAATATATTTACTATAGTCTATCTACAAAATTAAAGAACAACATCTCATATTCAATACCACAGTTAGATAATCTTGAAATAAATATTTTAAAATTAAAACTATAAATTTAATAAATAAACATAACTGCAAAAGCTTTAAATGCCCTAACTGCTTTCTATCTTCTTTTTTTCGGAAGTATTCTTGACTCTGAAAAATTGTATAACTCACAGAAGCCATCATAGATTGAACATGGAAAATAATCACGCTCTTATCTGTAAAAAAAAATAATTATTGTCTAATATTGGCTTCATCATTTATTGAATTTTACTTCCAGCTATGTTTGTGCTTCATGCTTGGTGTAAAATTGTATTCATAAATATATTTGTTTGTATTGCCAGATTAGATAAAGTTTGAGTGGTCGTTATTTTGATTAATTATTTATTTTTATTAATAATATTTTTTTTGTTAATTTTTAAAATTATTAATTAGTCGAAATATTTTAATAATATAATTAAATGAATGATTTTTATTCGACTTAAGTTTGCGTATAATTTTATTAATAAATTTATTACCTAAAAAGAAATTGTACACTTGAGTGTTAGTTTTTAAAGAAATGAGGCAAATTTAGACATCAGCAGAATGGAATTCATTATTTTTTAAATCGCTACATCCAGCAGTATCATTTTTCGCATCTATCTAACTCAGGTTATATGCATTATATACATCATCTAAGCAACCAACCCAAGTAAATAATTAGAATACGAGAAATTAGTCAAAAAATCACGATAACGTTGGTAAGGTAGCACGTTGTTGTCTTTATCAATCTATACAAAAATTCTTTTTATGTTTTGCTAACCGTCATGTAAAATTTTAATTAAATCAAACAAGCAGGTATGTGATGAAAACGATTTAGATACAAAAACAATTTTTCATTATAAGCGTTGCTAATATCAGCTTTATATATTCTATATATGATCCCGAGAAGAAATTGTAGGTCTAATTGAAGGGACGTGGTGTTTTCAATTCTGCAGCCTTCCTCTGTTACAAGTAATGCTGCTGCTATAACAAACGCCATTTTAACTTTTATGTTTTTATTTTTTTGTTTTAATTTGTATGTAATTTTCAATTTGTCGTAAACAAGTGATGAGTTGTATTTTTTAAGAATTAATGTAACAGTTTTAAAAAAATAAAAAGGTTTGAGACAAAAATTGGAATATGAAACCAATCAAAATTCATCACATCTATATTGTTTTCAGAATTGATTTGCTTTTTCAAAACGATCGTTTTTTATCACATACCTGTATCAGTATTAAAAAAAAAAAAAATCGCAAATCATTGTATTCGCAATGTTTTATAGGCGGATAGCAATAAGTAGCAGTTGCTATCATCCACCACCTTACCGGACATCGAAATTATAAATTTAAAATTTTTTCAAAATTCTAATAAATGTTGTAAATCCTTAATTGTCTGCTTCGGTTGTTGTTGTTTAATCAATACTAATGTTAAAGTTGCTTGTAATCTATACATATAAAATTGTTGCAAGTGTGTAGTGATTTTATAATTCACGATCGGTCAAAACGAGCTTGATTAAACTTTTAGGGTTTAATTAAAGTTTTCACGAAATCGGTCGACGCATTTGTGAGATATGACTTTTCATGGCAACATGTGATTTCGTCCATACACAAGAAATAACAAATATGTAGGCGCCAATGAGCGTATGCGGTATGTATACTGTGTGCTGACTTCATACACACGGTATTCGATGTTAATACATTCTTTAACAGTTCATCAACAAAATACAGAACGGTGGTCATATATGGGTTACCGTCTAAGAAAGTCTTGTTTTTTTTTTATAAGTGCAAAAAAAGTCATTCAACTTTTAACTCATGAGAAGAGCATAAACGATCGCTTCATACACTTTAAAACATCCATTTCAAAAGCTCATAACACACCGATTAAAAAAGGTGTCCCTTATAGAATACATTATGCAATATGTTCGCTTGTTGAATGCACACATTTATTTATTGATTTCCACATTAGCGTTATAAGCTTTTAATAAAAACCCATTTTATTATAATCTGGCAACTCTTTGTCCCCAAAGTCGGTTTATTAAAGTTGATACAATTTTCTTTTGTGCCATTTTTTCTGCTAAATAAAAAGCAGATTTGTACAGACATCTTCAGTTAAAGTTGTTGGAAAAAAAATATTAAAGCAGCTTGTGCTGTTGCCTACAAAATCAGCCGTAGTTTAGTGTTGTAATGATAAAATATGTAAATGTTCTGTTTGTGTAAGAAATTGTGGATATCCACAAACATAAAAGTCGACACAGACAGTCAAAAATATAGTTTTTTTTTTTAATTACTTATGCTTGTCTGTGCTGGTCTGTGAAGTCTGGGAAGTCTGTCTATCTGTCCTTATTTTAATGTCGGTCGGCCTGCATAAAGCCAGTAAATTATTATTATTTTTTTTTTCAAAGTTGTAATCTCCATAAAATTGACGCTTCTTTTATTTGATTTTCTGTTTCTTTTTTTGTTGGTTTGATAGTTTAATTAAAAGTATGAATGATGAGCATTAAGGAATTTTAAAACAAAGTGAATTATGGTGAATTAATTTATTGAATTATCATTAAATGCTCTCATTTATGAAAACGGTTTTAAGAGGTTTGCTTTAACGTTGATAGTTCTTTGGTATATGGATATGAATTTAAAACTGTAAGAAAAAATTCCCACAAAAACACAATAAATAATAAGGGACTGATAGTGCCTCTTCAAATTGTTGAGACTGATCGCTTTCGTACACTATATTCTTAGTTGTTAAGAAATATACGTATGTATGTCGATGGTGAGAAGTCTTTGCGATGTGTGAATTGTGTTGTGATACTTTTAATAATAATGATATATTTCTTTCGCTAAATGAAAAAAAAGTTTTACGAGCTGCTCTATATATTTCTGGACTAATAGTGAAAATGCGAATATTTATAATCAAAAATGGTTTTATTGTTTTTCAAAGTATTCTCCAGCATGATTTATACACTTTTGCATGCACTCAAACCAGTTGTCGAAGCACTTTTTCCACTCCGATTGAGACACCTCTAAAACATGGTTTTTGAACACTTCAACAGCTTCTTCTGGCGACGAAAATCGTTGACCACGCATTTTTTTCTTGATGTGCTGAAACAAGAAGAAGTCATTTGGTACCAAGTCAGGGCTGTACGGCGGATGACCCATTAATTCGACGTTTTGGCCGGTCAAAAACGCTCTGGTTTGAGCCGATATGTGACAGCTCTTCCACGAACAACTTGCGTTGGATTTTGCTCGTCTTTGAAGACCCACACGGTCGATTGGTGTTTCGTTTTGGGCTCATACGCATAGATCCATGATTCGTCACCTGTGACGATCTTATAAACGTCTTTTGAAGCACCGCAATCGTATTTTTGCAACACTTCTTTCCACCAATCGACACGAGCCTTTTTTTGAGCGACTTTCAAATTGTGCGGGATCCAACGAGAACAAACCTTCCTTACGGCCAGGTGTTCATGCAGTATCAAATGTATGCAGGTGGAAGAAATGTCCAAGGATGTCTCTATCTCTCGGTATGTCGCATGTCGATCTTGCATTATGAGTTCACGCACGGCATCGATGTTCTCTGGCACAACAGCCGTTTTTGGACGACCTTCACGGAATTCGTCTTTGAGCGAGCTTCGGCCACGATTAAAATGATAAACTTTCCAATGGAAATGTCAGATGGCACTTGGCAGCACTCAGTGTTGCCAGGCCAGAAATATATATAGCAGCCCTCGTAAGTGCTAATGACTGATATACGAGTAAATCAAATACTCAGTAAATTTTAAAGAAAAAATGCCAAAGAGATTTATATTTATTTCGACAGAGCCTTCAGAAAAATAAACATCAACGTAAATATACGAGTACTTAAGTAAGTTAGTCTATAAGCCTGTAATCAGTTACTCTGATTAAGAAGAGGCAAATTTAATAATAATCGCTGTTGCCGCAAATGTCGTATATATAACCTGTCTTAAATACATGCTATTTCCCAGCAAAAAAAGACATGCAAAAGAGGTAGGTAATTTATGGGTTCTACGCAGAATGAGCTGGTTCAATTTAGGGAAAAACGCATGATATTAACATTAGCTTGTAATTGGCGAGCACGAGTTCACATTAACAAAACGCCTTAGCATTTAAATGAATTCTGAAAACCAGTGAAAATTCGATGATTAAGATACATTTTTTCATTATTTTTTTATGATTTCTTAAAATATATGTAAGCAACTGGTAAATATTATTACAAGGCTTGAATAGCTCTCATTAATAATTATTTGTTGTAATAATTATAATATTTACTTTAAAAACCAAGAGAGGCAATGAAAACACTCATGATTTTTTAACTCCTTCATATTGTTTTTGCTAGGTTTAAAATAAAATCCATCATTTTTTTTTTTTTTTTTTTTTTTGTTAAATGCATAACATTTTTTTTATAAAAAACCAAAAAAAGAAATGATAATTTTTAATTAAAAAGAAAAAAATTCACTAAGCATTAGGTCTGTTCTGCAAATCACTTTTTGTCAAAGCGACTTCAAATCACACAAAAGATGTTCTGCGTACAACATACTGAAATTTATTTAAAACGGGCAAATAAATTACTGCCGCTTTGAAATTAGTTGATCTTGTTTCTAAACATTTCGTTTCGAATATACCCAGTTATTAATATTTCGAGTACTCAGAATGGTAAGTCAAAAGGTAATATATAGTTTGCTTTCGATTACTTCGTATTATACAGTGTACATAATACAGTGCTATAGACAGAGAGAAAGTAAGCTGAATGTAGTATAGAGCTGACGGTAACACGCGCGCTCTTATTTCAATAAGTAATTTACGCAGAAATGCTTTTACTCATCTTAAAATGAATTAAATGTTAAAACTTCAAAATTCAATATTTTGGCGTATTTGACGCAAACATTCAAAAAGGCTCGGAAATGCCCTTTTTGAATGTTTCCTCTTGAAAATGAAGAGCAGATACAAGCTGTGGAGCGTCTCTCAGAAGAGCAAAGTCCAAAATGGAAGGTTCTCATTTTTAATAATTGTGCTAAGTACACAAATTTTGCATTTGCTCTTTTTAATTATTGCAGTTCCATCTTCCAGGTAACTGTTCACACTTTGCAACGTTTCCTGCACAATTCTTGAGTTTGTAGGTGGGTGAGGAAAGACGAGTAGAAACTGGTACTCTGTTTCATGTACTTGCAATATTTTTTTGCTTTCTCATTCGTCTAAGAAATCAGCACCGAAATTGCAGAAACAAAAATTGCATGTCTGGACGGGAACTTATAAAGCTAATTTCAAATCCGTGTGAATTTCCATCGGATCATCGACAAAAACATTGTATTTCTTCCAACTATGATATAACGTGAATGACAAAAAAATTTATTAAAATTATAAGGGTCTAAACGCTGCAATTTTTGATAAGTGACAGTAAGTGTATGTTATAAAATGTACATCAGTTTTATATTTTTCTTTACATAAAAGCGGTTAAAATTGAAGGCTGCACGCACAAGAATACGAGCGCTGCTATATATATTTCTGGCCTGGCAACACTGAGTGCTGCCAAGAGCAATCTGACATTTCCATTGGAAAGTTTGTCATTTTTAAGCATAATCGTACTCAAAACGTTTTTACGTACGACCATTATTTGTGTTGTTTACAGTGACTTGAAAAAATTAATAAAGAAAAAAATGGAATTAACTCGTGAACATTTTCGTGCCATCATTTTTCACAACTTTCGACGTGGAATTATCACGACAAGAGTGCATTGATGAACTTAAATCTTTGTATGGCGATGAAGCACCATCCTATAGCACTGTGAAAAATTGGTATAATGAATTTAATCGTGGCCGAAGCTCGCTCAAAGACGAATTCCGTGAAGGTCGTCCAAAAACGGCTGTTGTGCCAGAGAACATTGATGCCGTGCGTGAACTCATAATGCAAGATCGACATGCGATATACCGAGAGATAGAGACATTCGATACTGCGTGAATACCTGGCCGTAAAAAAGGTTTGTTCTCGTTGGATCCCGCACAATTTGGAAGTCGCTCAAAAAAAGGCTCGTGTCGATTGGTGCAAAGAAATGTTGCAAAAATACGATTGCGGTGCTTCAAAAGACGTTTATAAGATCGTCACAGGTGACGAATCATGGATCTATGCGTATGAGCCCGAAACGAAACAACAATCTACCGTGTGGGTCTTCAAAGACGAGCAAAATCCAACGAATGTTGTTCGTGGAAGAAGCACTTCGAAGCAAATGGTCGCCTGTTTGTTCGGCAAAAGTGGCCATGTGCCGACTGTTCCGCTTGAGCAACGTAGGACGGTCACTTCTGAACGGTACACTACAATTTGTTTGCCTGAAATCATCGGAGAAGTTCGAAAAACCAACAATAGAAGACGAATCATTGTTCACCATGACAATGCGAGCTCTCACACATCGGCTTAAACTAGAGCGTTTTTGACTGGCCAAAACGTCGAGTTAATGGGTCATGCGCCGTACAGCCCTGACTTGGCACCTAATGACTTCTTTTTGTTTCCGCACATCAAGAAAAAAATGCGTGGTTAACGATTTTCGTCGCCAGAAGAAGCTGTTGAAGTGTTCAAAAACCATGTTTTAGAGTTGTCTCAATCGGAGTGGAAAAAGAGCTCCGACAACTGGTTTGAGCGCATGCAAAAGTGTATAAATCATGCTGGAGAATACTTTGAAAAACAATTAAACCATTTTTGATTATAAATATTCGCATTTTCACTATTAGGCCAGAAATATATAGAGCAGCCGTCGCATGTGGATGTTTTTGTAAAGAAAAATTCAACACCAGCTGAAAAATTCAACACCAGCATATCTTGGATCTCTAAATCCTTCATCTATCTACATCTATCTACTTAGGTTGTGTACATTGCAAATTCATCTAGTTAACCAACTTACCTTGTTAATTATAATACGAGGAGTATTCATATCAATACACATTAGAGATGAGCGATATTTTAGTACCTGTGATTAAATCACTGTGATTAAAAAATCACTGGTCAGTGACTGAGTTGATCAAATATCAGTTCCGCGTAAGAATGTTCTTTTATATTTGCACATATGCAAACTTAAATTTAATTTTACTTTGTGAAAGTACTTTTGACTCTTTCATTCTTTCATATGTATATCAATGCAGCTTCTTTGCTGTGTTGGTTTTTCTTGCTTCTACTTATCAACAACGGCTATTTTTTTCCAAACTTTACACATACATACATTTGTAGCAAAAAAAAAACCAAAAATGTTGTGTGCTTCTCTTATTTGAACTTTTAATCAAGTGTTACCGAATTCTATAATTTTGGGCAAATTTAATTACAGCTGTTTTAAATGTAAAGATCAAAATACATTTTCCATTATAATTACAGTTTGTATAAAAAATTACTCAGTATTACATTCTTCCTATATAAACATATATGTTTAAATATAAGAAGAACTGCAAACGGTGATCACGGTAACTATTTAAAAGAACGGTTATTTGAAAATCACGTTCACTGGTAACGATGTTCCTCAAGAGAAAATAGCAAAGGAATACTTTGGTTTGTATGTGGACTTTGTCTAGCTAAATTAATATTAATTGGAATACTCCTCGTATTTTTTTCGCAAATATGTAAAAAGGAGAAAATAAAATTATGGAAATCCTAAAATTTACTTCTTTATTTTAAAGATTTAATCATCTCCTGTGTGACAAGAATGTTTTTAATATTTTTATAATTATAAAGCTTAAGTATAATTACATCACAAAAAGTATTTAATCCAATAATTCAGTTTTCTTTATTTTCTAATACATAGAATACTTTAAATAACTGTTTATTTTAAAATAAGCATAACGGAAAATATTAAATTAAAAAGAATTTACAGATTTACATGACACTTTATGGTGTCTCTATAAATTAGAGCGAATGTGAAACGGAAAATGACACAATTTACTTGTTTAACAGAATATTTAAATTAGGTGTTCTAAGGCATCTTTGAACGGATTATTAGAGTTTTTGTATATTAAGGTGTTTTTTTTTTTTTGTTACTTTTTGTTGGTCCTTAAAGTTATTTATTTAGTAAACAACGTTTTACAAAACGGTGCGTATGATTAATATTTTATACCAACTGAAGGCAACAGCCACAACAACTCATACACGCTACAGGGTCCCATGAACTTCCCAGTTAGCATTTGGAAGATTGTTTTTACAAAAATCACCAAAGTGAGTCATTTAAGACTATCCAAGATGACTTAAAACTGATTAATCAGTTGTGCGTTTTAAACCTTTCGGGACGGAGTTTTATTTTGCAAACCAAATTATGTATGGTAAAATTTTTTTCATATTCTAAAAGGTATGATAAAAGTATAATGTTCTCCATACTTAAAAATTTTAAATTCGTCCTTTTATCCTGGGACATATAATCCCAACAAGTGTTTTCATCGGGCATAAAATCGCAATCAGTGTTCTCGAAGAGCGATTCGAAATTAAAAAAACAACTAAAATATATATATTATTAGATTGAGATAAAAGTTTACATTTATTTTTAACATTTTAGGAATGTAATTAGGTATTTATTTGTGGAATGGCCCAAAACACTTTTAACATAAGGCGTTGTTACAATCTGAGCATATCATCTTTGTTCTCTTTTCTATGCCAAGTGAAGAACAGCGGACACAGCGACAACGCTTCTCTTGCTCTACTGGCAAGTGGTCTCCAATATTGATGCTATCCGTTTTTGGACGTTTGGCAGTTCTACCTCCATGGCGATTGCGTTGAAAATAAAGAAAAAACACAGTTTGAAAATTGCTGGGACGTATTATCCCAGTAGTCCCGAAAGGGTTAAAAGAGACTCGAATATCATTCCGACAAAAGCAAAGAAAGCGACTTGTTTGTTTTAAATTAAATTCGACTGTTTTTAGAATTTTTTAGAGACATATAAAACGCAGTCTAACGATGAAAAAATCATTCAAATATATACATATTTTATTTTTATGTCACTTCATAAAGAAAATAGAGACACAAATGTAAAATAAATTTTTTTTAACTAATTTATTTAAATTTTAAGAAAATTACGAATAACATGCAACCGAATGTAACACTACGTCTTGACGAGCAATTGATTGGTTCGCACATGAACAAAACGTCAGCAGAATAGGTTTCAAACATTTGTTCATGTTTGTCTGCGTGGAGGAAACTTGGCGAGGTTAATGCTTCGATTTCTTGTTGTTTGAAAACGACATGACATCGACAACGATGGTCTACACAAGCCATTTTAATGTGCGCACATGAAATTGTTCAATGTTTGAACAAATCAATGGTTCGTCAAGACAGCGTATAATAAACAATAAGCAAAACTTAGTTTGCAATGTTTAATTTTGGGAAAATATAATAAGAAATATTCGTATAATATGTTTCGAAGAAGGCTCGCATACGGCTAGTAATATGATAAAAAATTGACTCGAAAAAGTATCGTATTTGATTATAAGTACGATTGAAAACAGTATCGAAAATGAGTCGAAAACGCGAGTCATAAGGGACTCGTTCAGAAGAGTCGCGGCTAGGGTACCATTTTCTACTGACAAAACAATCGTTTTCGACTCTAAAACGAGCGCATAAACGATTATTTTAATCGTGTCGAGGAGTCAAAAAAGGCTCGAATATGATCAATAATTCAAAAAAATGCTAACTGGGTTATGCATTGTATAGTATGCATAAGTATTTATTTGCAAGTGTGAGAATGTGTGTGTGTGTGTGTGTGTGTATGTAAATTAGTATTTGTTTGTGTAATAGGTCATTGAAAATGCATACCAACTTAGATTAACCCACGGCAACTACTTTGAAATTTTGTAATTACGTTCGATAAAGAACCTACGGGACAACATTTCATTTACAGGACCACGTTTTCTATGCTGTTGGCAGTAGTGGCAACAACAACAACAACAAATAATGCATTTTTCCATATCTAAAGTTAAACTTGCAAAGAACATAGAAAATAAATTCTTTTAAATATCTAAACTTTTATGAAAAAGGAAAACAAACGATGTTGTGGAAGAAAACAAAGGAATTACTAAGAGTTAATTTAGTTTAAGTTTTTGCATAAATTAATATAAATTATTTTTCATTTTTGTAGAAGTAATTAAACTTATATTTATTTACAAAAAGACATAACGTTATAAAATTATTCTTAATTTTTCACCTTAAACTGGTATAATTGCAAATAATTAGAAAATTGCTCACAAAAAAAAAACAATTTACTCTTTCTTAATTGACCACTTAAGTAGATGATTTATATAAACATGGACTCAGAAACAAAGTACAAAACACTATTAACACCGGCAACTATAAAGTGTTAACAAATTGTAAAAGCTCATAAAACAAGAGCATTGATAGATTTTTTTCATGGCAAAAGATTATGTCATTTTATCTGCTTTGGGTTTATTTATGTTTTATTAACCAAGAGTATCTGTATGTGTTGACAAAACGATTAGGCCAATGAGAAAAATTAAAAAAAATAAGCGACGATGAAAATAACCCAGCAAACAAACTTTGTGTGCTCTATTGTTTTTATTTTATAATCATAATAATATTTATAATCAAAAATCGTTTTATTGTTTTTCAAAGTATTCTCCAGCATGATTTATACACTTTTGCATGCGCTCAAACCAGTTGTCGAAGCCCTTTTTCCACTCCGATTGAGACACCTCTAAAAAATGGTTTTTGAACACTTCAACAGCTTCTTCTGGCGACGAAAATCGTTGACCACGCATTTTTTTCTTGATGTACGGAAACAAGAAGAAGTCATTAGGTGCAAAGTCAGGACTGTACGGCGGATGACCCATTAATTCGACGTTTTGGCCGGTCAAAAACGCTCTAGTTTGAGCCGATGTATGAGAGCTCGCATTGTCATGGTGAACAATGATTCGTCTTCTCTTGTTGGTTTTTCGAATTTCTCCGATGACTTCAGGCAAACAAATTGTAGTGTACCACTCAGAAGTGACCGTCCTACGTTGCTCAAGCGGAACAGTCGCCACATGACCAGTTTTTCCGAAGAAACAGGCGACCATTTGCTTCGAAGTGCTTCTTCCACGAACAACTTTCGTTGGATTTTGCTCGTCTTTGAAGACCCACACGGTCGATTGTTGTTTCGTTTCGGGCTCATACGCATAGATCCATGATTCGTCACCTGTGCCGATCTTATAAACGTCTTTTGAAGCACCGCAATCGTATTTGTGTAACATTTCTTTGCACCAATCGACACGATCCTTTTTTTGAGCGACCTTCAAATTGTGCGGGATCCAACGAAAACAGACCTTTTTTACGGCCAGGTGTTCATGCAGTATCGAATGTATGCTGGTGGAAGAAATGTCCAAGGATGTCTCTATCTCTCGGTATGTCGCATGTCGATCTTGTATTATGAGTTTACGCACGGCATCAATGTTCTCTGGCACAACAGCTGTTTTTGGACGACCTTCACGGAATTCGTCTTTGAGCGAGCTTCGGCCACGACTAAATTCATTATACCAATTTTTCATAGTGCTATAGGATGGTGCTTCATCGCCATACAAAGATTTAAGTTCATCAAGGCACTCTTGTCGTGATAATCCACGTTGAAAGTTGTGAAAAATGATGGCACGAAAAAGTTAATTCCGTTTTTTTTTTCTATATTAATTTTTTCAAGTCACTCTTAACAACACAAATAATGGTCGTACGTAAAAACGTTTTGAGTACGATTATGCTTAAAAATTACAAACTTTCCAATGAAAATATCAGATTGCACTTGGCAGCACTCAGTGTTGCCAGGCCAGAAATATATATAGCAACCCTTGTATTCTTTTCAGCTTAAAACTATCAATATCTAAATACAAAGTATGAAGACTCATTGGAATATAGCCACAGTATTTACAGGAGTGGTAACACTGATGGTGAAAATCAATGGATAAATTTAGTTACTGAACTGAATAGCTTGGGTCCCTCATACACAATACAGCTGGTTGCAAAAAGGTGCAATTTAAGAAAGTGATTCTATTTAAAATGTGAATATGTCTCCTAGTAACCGTTTACGTAGAAATAAAAGCACTTTTAACCAGTGGGCCTTTTAATGGAAATATGTGTGCTGTCTATGCATTTTTCGAAAAAAAAAATTTCCAGACTCAAATCTTCTTGACTAGATTTTATTTTATGTAAAAAATTTGCGACATATTTTTCTTTCGAATATAGGTAACAATTTATTGATATTGAAATTGTGGTAGGACATATTGAAATATTTGCACCATTACCTAAGGCTGTTTAAAAGCCACCTTCTGCAAAAAATCTTAGGGTAGCTGTTAACGGTAACACTGGTAGAATTGATGTATTATCTTAACGTTGTCGAATTTTATTTAATACAATTATGCAGCCTTCTCTTTTTAGTTTAAAACTTGGAATAAATTTGCGAAAAAATAATTTGCTAAAAAATATATTTTAAAAGAAAAAATAATCTCACATGTCGGCTGTCAATTGCAAAGGCTTGAAGTTATCTCATAATAATTTTCATCGAAAATTTTCAGTTCAATGCTCCTCGACCAATAAAATTAATGATGCTGCCACTGTAAACGCCGTTGTCTTTTTCTTTATTAAAATTTTTTTTCTTTATTAAAATTTTACTAAAGAAAAGCCGTTAAAAAATACGATTTGGAATGAAAGAAAAATGGAACATGTAACTTTTTAAAATTCGACACACCTAAATCGTTTTTTAATTCTTTAATTTTTCATAACATACCTGGGGGCAAAGTACGGCATTCGATATCGATCGAAATTTATATTTAAATTCTATTAAAATTTCGATCAATATCAAATGCCGTAATTTGGCCCCTGATTTATTTGTGTAGTAATAATTTTTTTTACTTACATATTTTGTTTATTTATTGACAATAAATAGATTGTCTTAAACAATAATAGTTCACAAGTTACTAGAAATTCAATAAATTAACCTTTGTTGGACACAGGCATTTTCATTCCTAGATTTCTAGTCTAAAAATCGGCGGACTGGCTGAGGTACCATATTGTATATGATGTAATTATCCGGACTTGTAACGCCAGCAATGCTGTAATATCCATTTTAGTTTGGGAATGTCATACATCTCTAAAAGAGATGGCGAGACAGTAAAGATATTTTAGGTACCGAGACACTAGACGTCATCTGCAAGTATAATTGCATAATTATTATAAGCCGAACTTTCTGTAGGAATTACAGACCAGAAGGCCTAATTGGAATGAAGAGGAGAAGAAGAAGACGTTTGAGGTTGTTCATCTGGGCTTCGAAATAGTTCGACAATGGGACTAGCATGACTTTGGGATAATCTTAAAGGCCTCCTTGCACCCTCTAACCTTCAGGCATTACAATGGAATCATTATATTCCAACCAAAGGGGTCTTTTCTACACGGACCGATAGCCTATGAAACGAATCTAACCCATGTGTTTTAATATTTCGCTAATTAAGCGCTTTTTATTGCTTAAAATTTTAACACTATTGAATGATATTTTTTTGATAATTCTTTCTCTTCGCTGTCAAGGGAAGAGGCTATATGTGTGTTCATGAACTCATTAATAGAGACGAAGTAGAAGCGGAAGATCCTGTCATAGCAGAGCTTTAACCGTCATGGTTTTAATCATTTTCCTCTACAAAATGACAAGAAACATTAAAATCATTATTGGCTCCACTCTTAATTTCTTATCAAAGACCGTTTTCTTGTCAAAAGACATTTGTTTCTTACAAGTGTATGATCGATCATGAAAGGCTTAAAGAAGAGATTTGATCTCATTGGGAAACTAAATATTTCAAGCCGTCTACTAAAAAACTGAAATTTATACGTCTTGTAAATGATAACGGGATAGTAAAAGCAAAAATTAAGTTCAGAATATTCTGCATTCTTTTCGATAGGATTGCATCGCCGTATAAATGATGATCACTTCAATAGAACAATATTTTCGGAGAGATAATTAAAACAAAGTCAAGGTTTCTTAAATACTAAAAAATTTTATTTTATATTCAAGAAATTCACTGGGTTAAATATATTCATGTGTGTCATTTTACATGTATTTCAAAGAGTTTATTTAATGTAATGGTAATGCTTTGAAAGAGTTCTATTAGCTACTAGACTAGAAAACATGACAAAATATAAAAAAACCATTCAACAAAAGAAGCAACAACATCAAAAAAGCCGTTTAAATATAAACGTTAATGTATGTGTTTATATATATTTTATGGAAGTACAAAAGTATGTGTCATTATGTTGTACATACACAAAACTATTTACATTTGCCTGGTATATTTTGTGGTCATGAAGTGTTAGTGACAACAAATTTGTATTTTGGTAAACGAGGGCAGATTAATAAGACGCAAAAGCTTTATGATTTTCTAACTGTTCCTTAGTCTTAAATAAGTACGGACTTTATTTTAACAAATAAAGCTTGAATAATCTATATAAAATAAAATTTAGCTTTACAAGAAAAAAACTAATATCGACTTCATGGCTAAAGTTTTAAAAAGAAAAATTATTATTAAAACAATAACTAATGCTTGTCTTTTTTTTTAATTCTATAGAAATAACGAAAGGGTTGACTGTCAAACGCAATGTAATACTGCTCTCATTTGGCATTTATGATCAGTTTATTTTGGCAAACTATCATGGAAAGATTGACGCTTAAACAAATCTAACAAACTGGATTGCTTTGAAGATCAGTCATTAAGTAAGTCATTGATTAATTTTTAAGCTCACTTTTGTTTACCGAGTTTGCTAAAAAAAAAAAAAAATTTTTGCATATGAAATGAAAGCAGTCCACAATAGATCCTACAGGCTCCATTATATCCAAAACATGTACTGTTTGGTGCAGTTAACACGGTGGTACCAACATAAGACCAAATGTTTTATCCGCTCGTCTGTAGCAAGTGGAAAATTCTACCGGCTTTTTAACTTCAAAAAAAAGGAGGTTATCAATTCGATCTTGAAAATTTTTGGTAATATGATAGATTATGCTTACAGATTAGTCCTATTTTAAAAACAGTGCATAATCTTAAGAATTAAAGGGTGCCCCAATACGACATACATTTTTTTACTGTAAAGGGCACTTCTGTAAAACTTAAAATGACTGCATATTACTATAGCTTTTAATAAAAAAAATTTATACAAAAATAAATCTAAAAATTAAAGGGTGCCCACATAATCCATGTAAATTTACTTATATGGGCCTATCTTTTGAGCCGTTATAGACAAACGCTTGCAAATTGCACAAAATATCTATTGCTATTGCCGTTATAGTAACAAGTATTAATATGAAAAATTATAAATTAAAGGGTGCCTCAATAGTTCATTTAATTTGATGTATATTGCCTTACTTTTTAACAGTTGTAGACAGACGATAAATATTTAAAAAGAACCTATATTACCAACGCCGCTATAACAATAACTATAAAATTTGGATTTTGAAATAAACGGGTATCCCAATAGTTGATGTAATTTGGTGTATGTGGCCGAACTTTTGAACCGTTAAAGACAGGCAGCTGAAATTTACAAGGGACCTGTTTTGCTAAGTCCGCTATAACAAGAAGCTAATAATTTGAATTTAAAAATTAAAGGGTGTACCGAAAATTAATGGTATTTATTCTACATCGCCGTATTTTTTTGTATCGTTATATACAAACACCTAAAAATTAAACAGAATGTCCACTACTTTGTTTCGTATAATAAGAAGTATAAAAATTTTAAATTATAAATTAAAGGGTTTTACAATAGTTGATAAGATCTGATGTATATGGCTAAACTGTTGAACCGTTATAGACAGACAGTTGAAATTTATAATAAACCTGATTGCTAAATCTACTACAACAGGAAGTATATAATTTGAATTTGGAAATTCAAAGGTGCCCCTATAGTTGCTGTAATTTGATGTATATTTCCAAACTGTTGAACAGTTGAACAAGTTTAAAGTTTGGAGATATAAGGGTGTCCCAATAGTAAATGTGATCTAATTTATGTGGTCGTACTCTTGAACCGTTATAGACAGACAAATGAAATCTGTTTTGAAGTCGGTTTTTTTTTTGCAAGAATTATTAGATCAATAGGTGAAAATGCTGATCGTAATTAAAAACTGTTCATTTTCCATTTTCAGGACAAGCTACGGCGATCTCTTGCTCTAAAACCGTCATGCGGCAGCTCGTTAAAACTCTCAGTCTAGCGCATTAAAACTTAATAAATTACACAAATCTTATCTTCCAATCTTTCAAGGAATTTTTTCTAATTCAAATTTTATTATTTTCTGTGTTAAAAAAAAAACTCAGAAAGAAACAAAGATGCTTTTTAAGTTTTATTTGCAGATTAAATAATTTGATCAAAAAATCTATATTAAAACACATTTTAAAATGAAATTCCTGCCTATGAATATGACAGTTTAAAATCATAAAAATAGATTAAACTTTATCAGTCTACCTTCGCACTTATGTTGTTTAAAGTGCTATATTTACATGGAGTTGCATGACTTACTTAAGGATAAAATTTAAAATGTAGAAAGTCGAAAAGATGCAATCCAGAAAATTTATTTATGTTTAGAACTTAAAGTTGTTGAAGTAGCAACAATAGTTAAAACAACATCATTCCTGCATATCGTATTTTGAGAAAAAACAAACATAAATGTACTTTATCATACAGAAGCAATTTTACTCATATGTATGTCATGTAAATTAAAGTGTGAAAATTTGAATTTCATAACCGTCCAACTACAACTACAACACAACAACAAAAAAACAAAAACAAAAATAGAAAAAATAATCCATATTGAAATGCATTTGCTTAGATATTTGCACAGACAGACATATACATACATACATACATGTTTATGAAAATACACGTATCCTTGTACAAGTCTGTTTATAGTCATGTAACGTGGTTGATAATAAAATATCTTGGCGGATGTTTTGGTTAAAAAAAAATGTGTGTTACCACCATCATCGTTATGAGCTTGATGAACATGCTGCTTTCAATGTGTGAACTTGATTGTTCGTCTTGTGATGTACACGTGCTGTACAAAAACAACAGCAGCCTTAACTAAAGCAATAGAAATTATAACAATAAAAAACAAACAATATGAAACAGACAGCAACAGACGAATTTACATACATACATACGTAAATATGTACATACATGCGTTCAAGGGAAAAAATGACTTGTAAAATTATTTATGGTGTTTTGAGAAATTTGAAATCTATGAATAACATTCAGAATGACAACTTTGTTTAATTTGAGTCGATTGTTAAAAAAAAAAAAAATTCAGGTGAAAAAGTTAATGATTTATTATGACAACTAAAAACCTTCGATTTCATTTTGGTTCGCATAACACATTTACAGTGAATTAAAAAATTCCCATAATTAAAGGAATAAATAATTTTGAATTAATTTTTTTATTAAAATTCCAAGAAAGCTTACGACTTTATTTCTAGAAAAGCCTATAACTCATAATAACAGCACATATGTTTTACTTTTTACTTTTTTGTTTTTCTGTTTATAGGAAATCTATAGCTTGCTATACTAGTGCAACGTTCTTCCTAAAATCTTCCTTCCTGGATAGTAACTTTTAGGTAAAGAAAAGGTAAAGAAGATATATACATCTTTTTAATATTTGTAGTGGGCGTTTCACTTCCCAAATAACTGGTTATATCGGTAAAGTGGGCGGTGTACCTTTTATTCAAAGTAAAACTCTAAACGTTTATCTATGGTATTGCAATAGGTAAAATATATGAATTTTAAAGAAGTAACTCCCATATTAATTTACCTAGTCAATACATGTTCTTTAAAAACAAAATTTTGATCGCGTAACCAAAAAACCATAATAGTTATGGAGTATTGGGATATTGAAGCGCTCCTCTTTTCAGTAACATCCCATCAAAGACATCGCCAAAAATAATATGTTGTAATTCACTGGTTGATAACTACTCGCTTCGTCATCATTTTATATACCCTTCACCATATATGTATAACCACATATCCCATACTTAAGATTTCCCGTTGAATAGTTTAAAAAAATCGGCATAAGAAATTCTTTCCCACCATATTTTTTTTTTTTTTTGTTCATATAAAGTTATTTTCCCCGAAACTCTTAGTTTTTCTCAGGGCTGCTGTGTCAGATAAAGCTTTCAACTTTTCCTACCTTGTGCCTAAAAAATTAAAGGCAGCCGTGATGTTTTGCCGGCTGCCCTGAAGGACCGATCTTGCTGATTTCGATACATCGATTGATGTACTTAAATTTTTTCTAGCTCATCTATTACCTTGGTGAAGTTTAACAGATTCACTATGCTTAATAAGGTCGCAAAGGGATATTGTGGAAATTACAAACAAAATGTCAAACTAAGATATACCGGTGGTGAAGGTTATAACAACACTTTTTTAGGATCTTCCTTTTATTTATGCTCATAACGAAGCCTTTATAAGCAACGGGAAAAATTTTATTTTTTTCTAATAGCTCTATTTTGAATGCTCAACAAATAAAGGACATATTTTACCATATTCATTAATTTATTACCTCTCCTTATATTGTATTTCTATTATTAAAGTCAACGTTATTGTTATATAAAAATTGCAAAATTCCAGCTCTGGTTATCTGCAACAATTTTCTGTTTATAAAATATATGCATTGACATATTTAGGCTATTATCCATTCCACACCACTCTAGAAATTCGATCGCATTTGCACAGCTCTTGTTTAGAAAATATACGCTTTTTAACAAGTCCAGTCACCTAACACACAAAACTCTGTCACCGTGATGAGATTCGAACCCAGACCCTTCAATTGACTCAGCTGCGACCGCCACACACTATTATGTTTTCACTTTCATTTTGAACAGCTGCCTTGATCTTATTGTCTGGAGTTCTAATACAAATGCGCATTGACCATATTATTGCTAGAATATTAAACGTGGTGAAACAACAATTATTTTGTTTTCTCTTGTCAACTCTCCGGGAGGTTTAAACTAAAGTTTTGCACGTATACAATTTTTTACGAGGGCTGCTATATATATTTCTGGCCTGGCAACACTGAGTGCTGCCAAGTGCAATCTGACATTTCCATTGGAAAGTTTGTCATTTTTAAGCATAGTCGTACTCAAAACGTTTTGACGTACGACCATTATTTGTGCTGTTTACAGTGACTTGAAAAAATTAATGTAGAAAAAAATGGAATTAACTCGTGAACATTTTCGTGCCATAATTTTTCACAACTTTCGACGTGGATTATCACGACAAAAGTGCATTGATGAACTTAAATCTTTATATGGCGATGAAGCGCCATCCTATAGCACTGTGAAAAATTGGTATAATGAATTTAATCGTGGCCGAAGCTCGCTCAAAGACGAATTCCGTGAAGGTCGTCCAAAAACGGCTGTTGTGCCAGAGAACATTGATGCCGTGCGTGAACTCATAATGCAAGATCGACATGTGACATACCGAGAGATAGAGACATCCTTGGACATTTGTTCCACCAGCATACATTCGATACTGCATGAACACCTGGCCGTAAAAAAGGTTTGTTCTCGTTGGATCCCGCACAATTTGAAAGTCTCTCAAAAAAAGGCCCGTGTCGATTGGTGCTAAGAAATGTTGCAAAAATACGTCAAAAGACGTTTATAAGATCGTCACAGGTGACGAATCATGGATCTATGCGTATGAGCCCGAAACGAAACAACAATCGACCTTGTGGGTCTTCAAAGACGAGCAAAATCCAACGAAAGTTGTTCGTGGAAGAAGCACTTCGAAGCAAATGGTTGCCTGTTTCTTCGGCAAAACTGGTCATGTGGCGACTGTTCCGCTTGAGCAACGTAGGACGGTCACTTCTGAGTGGTACACTACAATTTGTTTGCCTGAAGTCATCGGAGAAATTCGAAAAACCAACAAGAGAAGACGAATCATTGTTCACCATGACAATGCGAGCTCTCACACATCGGCTCATATCAGGGCGTTTTTGACCGGCCAAAACGTCGAATTAATCCGCCGTACAGCCCTGACTTGGCACCTAATGATTTCTTCTTGTTTCCGCACATCAAGAAAAAAAATGCGTGGTCAACGATTTTCGTCGCCAGAAGAAGCTGTTGAAGTGTTCAAAAACCATGTTTTAGAGGTGTCTCAATCGGAGTGGCAAAATTGCTTCGGCAACTGGTTTGAGAGCATGCAAAAGTGTATAAATCATGCTGGAGAATACTTTGAAAAACAATTAAACCATTTTTGATTATCAATATTCGCATTTTCACTATTAGGCCAGAAATATGAAGAGCAGCCCTCGTACACCATTCACCACAGGTGAAAAAAAAGTATATCTAATTTTATCACTCCATTTTCTACCCCATAAAGTGTTTATATTCTGAGTTCTAATATGAACATAGCGAACTCGATTAAGCTATGTCCGTCTGTCCGTCCGTGTTCGGGTTCAATTCCGCTTTGACAAGGCTAGAAAAAATGTAAATACGCTAATTGGTCGCACATAGTTTCGAAAATGTTGCTATCTAAAATCAGCAAGATCGGTCTTTGTGCTTAAAGGCAGCGTGCATAACACCACGCCTGCCTCTAATGCTTCCATATATTTTGAACAAATCTAGTTTAGTAAAGTAACTCTAATCAAAAAGCAAATATATGGGGCATAAAGAATTAAAAAACAACAAATTGGCGCTCGATCATATTTTCCGAGTTATGGGCCTCTGAACTTTTCATAGAAAATTACCATTGTGCACCATATTTTTTAAGATATCAATATGGGTATCATTTAAAAGCTTTTGAAGAAATTTTTCAGAATCTATTAAGAGCCGATACAATTTTTATTATTATTATTATTTTTTTTTTAATTATAAGTAGTACTGATTTTTATTTTTCAATTCTCTGTCACTAATAATTGGTTTTTAATTGGAGTTAACTATATTTACATATATTTCGCGTAGCCAAATATAGCACCATTATTTGTTTTTAACTAAAGTCACTGTTGGGATTTGAACCCATGATTCACGATCTTCTGATTAAAACTAGGCAAAGCCAACTTTTACTTTCATTCCGCTCTCACAGCTAATTTATTCAGCCCACTTTTCTGTTAGCTAAGACACAATCCAACAGTTCAACGTATAATATTAGCTTTATTCTTATAGACAAATATCTGCCAAAATATATTTTTGTAACAATACTGCTGTAAAAAAAATACTAACATAAAATTAAACCAAGTATGAGAAATTGTGTAAAAAAATAATTTTCACATAATTTAAAACTTTACTTAAACTGGCTGCATATTTAGTCCAATCGCACGACAATTGTAGACAATGACAAATAAAGAAAAATTCTCACACAGGTGATTACATATATAACGCGTTGTATACAGTATACTCGTACAACTGATACAACATTAGAAGGAGGTTTTAAAGTATTCATGAATTTTGTTTTTCTTATTTTGTTTTAAAATTTCATATAAAAACTGGTTACAAGGTCCGTCCCTGCCAGGCAAAAAATATGTTTTAAAAAGTTTATGCATAACATTACACACGTTTCCTTAGAAAAAATCAAAGGAAAAATTTAGAAGATTGTAACAATATTCCAAAGCCACTCCCACCGCCCATACACCGAAAATTAAGAATCTGGGTCCGTCCTGCATCAACGGAGCAAAAATACTTTAATTATAACAAATTTCAGTTTTCTACAATATCAAACGGCTTTAGAAAACTCTGGAAAAAGAAATGGACAAAAATACATCCGGACATAGAACGAAATATATACATATATAGATGGTCCTGATCTTGACCACTTATAGCTTTCACGTTTTGTTACTTTTGAACAGAAAAACTGTATGAATAAGTCAACTCCATTACAGAATTCATTAAAACTGATCTTGACCATTAAGCGTGTCGTTCACTCTTTTTTCTGTAAATTATTATTAACAATTAATAATAAGTAAGTTTCTTTATTTTCTTACGAAAATTTTCATCACATGCCTCGTTTGTAAATAAACAAAAACAAAAACAAAAAAAGAAATATTCTGGTCTTGATGTTATTTCTCTTTATCGTTTGTTGTAGTTTTTGTCGCATTTAACGGCCTATTTTAAGAAAAACTTGAAAGTAGTTTTTTTTAAATCTAAATATTCATGTTAAGGACTTAGTGTTACAAGGCAGTTGTAGAATAAGAAATGTAAAAATTTTTTGCACATAAAAGAAATATGCCATCAGTTTTGCATCATCTGCCTCCCTTTCTCTACTCTTATGACTTTTCTGTGTCTACTATTTTGCAAAGTGTGTGTTGATATACATATTCATACTGAATCATTAGGGAAATTTTGTAGGAAAAAAGTCCATAAATAGGACTTTTTTAATGTAGAATTTTTAAAGACACATTTATAGCGTAACTTATATAAATAAAAGAGGCCAGCAAGGCCAAATTCTTGCATCTGAACTTTCTTTAGCAGGAAAAATGAATGATAACGATACCACCATAAAAAAAAACTTTTAGCTATATTTCTTTAATCACTTGTAATATTCCCATCAAATTTTTTTTGTTCAAATATACTTCATTGCACTCAAAATCATCGGGCTTTTGAATTGTTTTCACTTTGTTTTGATGCCAAAAAAAAATTCGTCAAATTTACAAAAAACTCACATTTTTGGATAAAAAACTAGAATTTCTCAAGAAACTGTGCGTAATAGACAGAATCTGACTTCAAATTCGTGTTCAGCACATCTGAAAACAGTAAGAAAGCATGTTTTGGTTTAAAGGAGGATTTTCGTGCAGAACAATGTAATTAATTGAACTTAAGTTACACTTGTTTTTTCCATTAATAATTGATCTGTTGTAGTTTAAATTAGATTTTCATTATTTATGGCCTAATATATAAGCGCAGCCATAAGCATTTTATTTTCTTATTTTTTATTGTTTTCCTTTTTCATATTAAGAATCTCTGGAACAACAACTTATTGCAGCTACTTAACATCCTTACAGCTAATATTAGCTGGACTCGTAGTCGTCTGTTTAACAATAAACAGAGATCTCTATCTGCACAGCCATTGAGATAATCAAAATGTTTTTGCTTCCTTTTTCTTATATTCCTAAGACACAATCGTAGTATTAGTAACAGTGTGTAGGTATCGACATTTTGTGATCAATTTTAACACAGCAGTGATTAAAAATAGTTTTATCACTCAATTTCGTCTGGAAGCACTAGAAACTTACTCGAGACATTCAAACCAATCATACGAAGAAAATGTCTTGATAAAGTATAGGGAAAACTAAAATGTGAATAGGATAACTTAAGCAAACTTAAACACCAATGCAAATACATTAAATTATATATGTCAAACTTTAATGTACTTAAGTCCAATGACATTTCTTTAAGCAAAGTACGAAACTGATTGCACTTTCTGTACGGAAACATAAAAAATTCAATTTTTAACAAACCACATAATTTTAAGCAAAAAATTTTAGAAAAGGTAATCGAGTATGGAATTAATCATTTTTGGCGAAAGGGCTTCCCAACTAGATTACCAATCTAAAGATTCTAACAAGACATGAGACTTTTATTATCATATACTGGGAACTGATTACATTGAATATTGCAGAAAACAATGATGATCATTAGTACGTATCTTAAGGTATTATCTTTTAACATAAGGAAATATTTCAATATTTCCTTTTCTTGCGAACTATTGTAATGTGTTTTGTAAGCGAGTAACAAAATATGGCAATTACAAAAGTAAGATATTGTATGGCAAGTAGTTTTTAGGTTAATTTCTAATGTTTTGCTGGGTTAAAATTAAATTTCTTATTTTTATATTATTTAAGTAATGTACACCATTAGATTTTTCAGTACGGTTGGCTTCAGATAAAAAATCAGAAAAAAACTTGAAACATATTTCATTGAACTAATACTTATAACATGAACAATAAACATAAACATATATTTGAATGCTTTTAGTGGTGAAACGGTACAAAGTACTCTTATAAGTATAATTTTGACAGTTTTGAGGTGAATAAAATTTCACTAGCCCTAAGGGCAAGAAGAATTTTTAGCAAATGCATAGGAATTTTAACACTGTTATCAAAATGTGAAAAACTATAAATTTTCTTAAAAATAAATATGCAAAATTAGACAGTTAATGAAATTATATTTAATATAATGTAATAATTGGGACAATTTCATTGCCAAAAGAATTAAAATAAACAACGAAAAATACATACATATATACATACATATATATGTATATATATATATATATATATATATATATATATATATATATATATACTTGAGATTTTTCCATTACCATTGAAATATCATTGGCATTGCTTGAAATAATGACAATGAAAAAAATTTAACTACCATTTAATGCTAATGATTTTATTTTACTTATAATTGTTTTTAATAATGGTAATGATATATCAATGAAATCGTTTCATTACTACTTACAATTGAATCAAAAATAATTGTTTCTATGAAACACAAATTTTTGATCTCGGAAACTTAAACTATGCTAATTTTATGCTCTTACATTTCTGTACATAGATTTGTATTTTAAAATTTTAATAATTTATCATTTTTATATGAGAGAGTGTAAAACTTGTTTTTCTGAGATTTAAGTGCCCTAAAACCACAATTAGCAGCTAATATTATTTACACGAGAACAAAAAATAGATTCCAATAGTTTTTTACTTTTCCTGAAAAAGTTAAAACCAAAATTACCAAAAATTTTCTGATCTAAATGCCATTTTAAATTATTGCTATACTACACTTTAAGATGTGTATTTAGTGCATAAGGATAAGGAACATCTACTTTAATGATAATGATTTTAAACCATTTAATCATTAGTCAATGGTAGTGACTAAGTTTTTTAACTAATTATCAATGAAACTTTATTTTCTGAAAAGCATTAACATCGGTGAAAATAATGATAATGCTAAAAAAAATCATTAGCATTATTTATCATTCAATGCCAACGAAATCGTCAATTAATTATTCCTTCTAATTAATTACTCTCATATATGATATGTATATATTTATTTAATGTATTCATTTTTAAAAATATAAACTTTTACTTCTTTATAGAAACGTCAAAATTGTATATCTCCCACAAAAAATCATTACACACATCGGTAATACATCATTTTTTCCTCATAGTAAAAATTTATTTAACCATGGTACACACGCCAAAAATGCATAAATAATGTTCCTTAAATGCCTTTTTGTATTAAAATTTTGGTTATTTAAAAAGAAATTAAATTTGGCAAAAGTACAAATTAAACATAAATGTGCAATTGTGGCAAATTAGTTACTAAGTCTATGTAAGTACATTGTGGTCACCTATAATTCCTTAAATGATTACCTCAGTATTTGGCAGAATTTTTGCTGGGTTTTTGACATAATCTTAAGCTAGTTTATGCACATTATAGTTAGCTCTTATGTAATCAAATTTTCTTATTTTTTGTATGCTCAGGATGATACAGAAGTTGTCCTGGCAAAAAAATTTTGAAAAGGTAATCGAGTGTGAAATTAAGCATTTTTGCCAGAAGTACTTCCCAACTAGATTGCCAACTTAATTATTTTAACAAGGCATAAGACTTTTATAATCAATTACTAAGAATCGATTACATTTATTATAGTAGGAAATAATGAGTACCATAATTACGGTAGTCTCTTTTAACATAAACAACTAGTTCCATTAATACTTCATTTTTTGGAAACTAAAGTGATGTATTTTGTAAGCGAGTAACAAGATATGGCAACCACAAAAGTAAGTCATTATATAGCAAGTACTTTTCAAGGTAATGTCTAATTTTTTGCTGGGGTCGATCCAAAACTAGCCTTTTAAAGCAAATTAGTATAAAATACACATTTCTATAAAGTTTAAAAAATCAAACCTCCAAAAATCTTAAAAACATTAAAACTATTATTAAATAACGATTTATAAATGTATTCTTTATGTCAGCATGTTAAAAAAATGGTACCATTTCCAAGTAATCTACACAATTCTGCCCTTAATAACTAAAAAACAATTGAAAAAACAAAACATTCATACGAGTACGTTATGACGCTTAAAAAGGCGAGACAATATCCATTGTTATTTCGCACTACAAACTACAGAGAAATATTTAAAAAAATTTTTTTTACTTTTCATTTAGCATTGCTTAGATGTTTCTAACAAAATAACACACATTTTAACAGAAAAATATGATTTTTTTTTGTTAGGTGCATGTATGTATTTGTGTGTGTTTTGTCTGTTTTTCTTTGTCTGTCTATGAATAAGTAAATATTTGTGCAATTGTACTATAAGTGAAACCTTAAATGTCTAGTTCTCTTTTATCCTTCAAAGGAAAAAAAAATGCATTAACACATATACGTAACACACCATTAAAATAGCGGGACTACTAAGGACTCATTAAAGCAGACAAATGTTGAAACTAATTCAGCGATGTATCGTTAGTTTTAAATTGACTGAATACCCTACAAAAGCAATTAATCAGTGATTAATTTAAAAAGAAAGTGCGCTGTTAGCTTTAAATAATTTTTTAGTCACCACACAAATCTAATATTTTTTATGTTTGAGAAATTTTTATGTTTAATAAAAAGTGAATTTGTTAAAATTTTGATGCAACCAACTTTGAGAAAAAATTTCACACGATTTAAATTTCAGTTGTACAGAAAAAGTAAAAAGAAAATTGTTGCAAAGATATTCTTAGATTATTTGCTTTTGATCAAAAACTCAATTCGCTAAAAATACAAAAAGAGAAAACAAGTATTTAACAAAACCAGACCAGGTTTGCTTTTATAATGAATAGTCTTATTTCAATTAAGAAAAAGTAGATTTTTACTCCTTTTTCCATCGACCAGACTCATTTTTGGCCGTATGCTTACAAAAATATGGAGCCACATTTTACACAACAACACGCAGCGACAACACATGTTTGAGATATGGTCCCAGTAATCATATTATATTCTTTGTAACAATTTATAGGTGCGGAGAATAAATTATAATTATTTCAACAAAACTTCAGTTACAACAAACATTTTTTGCTAACTTATATTTAACAGCAAGAATCCTCTTAATTATATTAATCAATTAAAAAAAACCGTCCCCCGTGCTATTTTTCCGATTGATCATTCAAAACATCGATATTGATGGCCATTTCGCTATCGCTTACTTAACTCTTCAGGAAACTTCTGACAAACATTTCAAATAAACTAAAGATTTTTGCCCAAACAATAAAGCAAAGACAAAAATCAAAGTTTAAGCAAAAACAACAATAACCAACAGTAATTTTATTTTATTTTTCTCTCTCCGCTGTATACGGCTGAGTTTTTTTCGGCTCTTTTAATGTTTGCTAACATTTAACTATTATGTGGTTACTGTGCACCATAATGCAAAATGGTTGGTTTTAACTTTAAAAAATCGAACCACAACCAAAGTTTTATTACTTATTAAAAATAATATAATATATTTGACCATAATATATTATTATCAATCAAAGTATGATTAAAAGCAAACAAAAAATGTTTGCGTTTTTTAGGTCTTGACAGAATCATTTTTTATTAGCTTAATTTTTTTTTTTTGTTAGCTGGAAAATGTTTTTTACTGTTACAAAAAATAAAATAAAATTTTAATTTATGTACAAAATCTATAATAAAAAATAATATACAAAATATGAAGACGAATCAAAAAGCAAGCAAAACAAGTTTTAGATAAATGTGGAGTAAGTTCCGAATTACTATTACGTATCCTGTGATATCTTCAAAGCGAGAATATAACGTTTTACTCCATAAATAGATGTTCACATAGGAATGGACTTATAAACTAAATTTCTTGTAGAAATGATTCGTCAAAGCCCTGCAATTTTTACTTATATATAACAAACAAACAATTGACTTTTTTGTGAATTTATGTTTTTTGTGAGAAATCATTAATAAATGAAACAATAAATAATAATAAGTTTATTATATCAGGAAATCTTTGCATTCAATTATTTAACATGACTTTTTCAACCATATTATTATATCTTAATTTAACCATTTAATGTTTATTTTTAAACATAATTATCTTTATACCATGTTATTGTTAAACTAGACAACAATATGGTTGCAAGACCAACTATATCATTATTAGTTGTAACAATACTATGTTTTGGTAACAACTATATAACACCACCATTCTACATTGTTCTTTGATTACCTCAACCATGTTTTTCTTTACGTGAAGAGTTTTTCATCTAAGTTCAATATATACAGAAACCACTTGATTTAAGATATCGCTTAGCTGATTTTGATAACTCACCATCTTTTAAATATAACAAAAATAAAAAAGCAAAAGACCAGACAGTTAAAGCAACAGATTTCCCCTCTAGTCTATCAAGGCTAATATGTTTCTACAAATTAAAATGGTTTTAAAACTGCTGCCAGTAACCTAAATCTGGCATCTTTGCCACAAGACACTTTTCATACATTTGCGACTGAATAAAATAACAAAAACAACAACAGAAAAAACAAAAGCATTTATAATGATTGCAAACAAAGCTTTGTAGTTCACTTTTTGTAACAATAAAAAATGGTTTCTAAGCAGAACGGGAGAAATGAGGAATGTTGTGATTTAAAATATGTTGCTGACAAAACATTGCTTGTCTGATACGAATTTTGTTTCTTGCTTTCTCGTTTGCATTGATTTCTTTATTATTTTTTTTTTCTTTGCAATACTCGTAACTGTTTTAGTTTTCTGTTTCAGTAACACGTACATCTTAAAGCAATAGTAGTAAGTGTGCCAGTGTGCAAAAGGGTGTAACAGTGTAACAGACAAAGTAACGAAGAGTGTGCGGGGAAACAAATTGCCATGCTTAACAGAGGATTGTAATACATTTGAATACGTATTTACTTGTGTTCGTTTCGGTTGAACATTTTTATTACTTTGAGATATTTTGTGTTTCTTCATCGTAATTTGTTTGTAATATTTTTCCTGTTTGTCTTGAAAACATTATTATTTTTTAAGAAAGGCGTTGATTTAATAAAGTCACTATCTATTGGTCTACATTTTCCCACTTGGTGTTGCATTCTGTACAATGTGCATACAATGTACTTATCTAAAAAAATATTAGTTTTGAGCGGAATTCTTTTAAGTTGTTTAAAAAGGGTCCGCTAAATAACTTTTTTTTTATAATTTTTTTTGAAAACGCATTTGATGGGCAGCTGGCTTCAACTCCTGAATTAATTGGAGTTTGTATGGCGTCATACCAAGTTCTTTATGCAAAATTCGTCTCAATGATATCTCTGAAATGTTCAATTCTTGAGAACGACGGTGAATTGATGTTTACGGCGCTTCACGCACACTTTCTGCCACAATATACTCGGAAGTACGCACTGTTTTTGGCTTTTCACGCTTTGGTTTATCGATGAGGATGCCAGTTTCTTTCACTTTTTTCACAAGATAACGAAGAAACGAAGCTGACGGTGCTTTTCTTCTTCCAAAATCCGTACGCAATTTTAACACAAATTTTCCAAGTAATGTGGCAATATTTCTTAGCGTTGTTCAAGCGTATACACAACCATATTTGTTCAGCGAAAGGATAAAACTAATTATCTGTCAAATCAGACATGAGCTAAGTGATACCATTCACGAAATAAGCAAAAAACCGTTAGATGGCGGACCCTGTATAAAATGACTAAATCGAGATTCGAAGGTCATTTATTATTTTTGTTCCTTCACAAATTCCTACAAGTTCTATAAAAATCCTCTCAATTTGAGATAAACATTTATTTTAGGATTTGACCTAATTAAAGTCTTATGATCAATCAATCGTAGAATAATCTCTTTAATAATAAAGTATTTTAATTGAGCACGTTCCTCTATAACGCTTATGTTAAATTTCGCCTTATTTACGCATTATGAAATTATAAAACTCAAAACAAATTTTCAATTTTTTTTTTTTTTTTTGTTTTTTCCATGTAACCACAAATATTTTGTTGTTAATATAAAAATTTATACATTATTATACAATAATAATTTCAATTTATATCATTATCGTAATAGTTTTATAGTGTCATTTAATTACCGCACATTTCAAAACATTGTTAAACATTGAAATGAAATATTATACTTATAATATCAATTTCAATTAAAACAAATAGTGATGTCAACAAAAGCGCTTAGAGGAGTTGAGGAGTTTCATAGTGTAAAACAAACTCTATCAACAATATTTTAGTTGTAAAATAATGTGCTCTTTGGCAGAATTAAAAAGAGAAGCACTGAGCTGAGTCATGTAGTAAATCTACGCTATAAATTTTTAGATTATACGCAGAAGAGTTTGAACGGTAGGTACGATCTTTGAGGTAACAACATAATATTAAGTCAACACTTAATTATAGTTTTCAGACATATTTTAAATTCTTTTCTATTTTTATAATTATTAAATTAAATAAACATTCGTTAAATTAAAATGTTAAAACGCATGATTTTGATCAAAATTTACCGAAAACGTGTTTAACCGAAAAGGTACGACTTTGTTCAGGGCTGCCGAACGTTGATGAATTTAATTGATCATCTACAGGGCTTTTAAGATGTACATAAATAAGTGCGACTTACTTATAATAACATTAAAAACATGCAAAAATTTAATTTTTTCTAAACATTAATCCAAAAATTTGTTAACAGTTAAATAAAAATTTTCACTCAGTCTGCGGCTTAACAAAAACTAAAATTTAGAACTCACGGTTTGATGAGTTCGTTCTTGACTATATATAAAATTTCCCTTGATTTAAAAAGGGTGCACTAACTGCAGCTTTAGCCTCGATGCGGGTTAGATTATGTACGGATTACTCATTTTTTAATAACTTTTTTATTGTTGGTTAAAGCGCCTATTTGATAAACTAGAAACGGTAAATGCGATCTCGCCAAAGCCCACATTGGCTTCATTGAACAGGATACCTGTTTGATAAAAAAAAAACAAAACAACGTGAAGACCTTGCAGTAGAAAAAAATATTTAATCTGTCTGCAGCCAAGCATTCGTTAATTTGCACCTTGAGTTTATTAATTTGAAAGGTTCTCTAATTAAATGCCTTAACAGAATGAATAATATATGATATTAACATTGACAAGACGCAAAGACATTACCATATTACCCGTATTAAGTACACGCAAAGAAAAAACATGGTTGAGGTAACCATAATCTAAGAGCAACATATTATGGTTGCATTATATGGTTGCTAACAAAACATAGTATTGTTACATTTACAACCATTTTATTGTCTAAAGTACAAACATAGTTATGTTCACGTATAAACATTAAATGGTTAAATTAAAATATGGCTGAAAATGTCATGTTATATAATTGAATTATAATATAGTCTCGTAAATGCAAAATTTTTCCTAATATAAAAGACTGATTATTGTTTTATTCATTAACGATTTGCTTATAATAACGCTTTGATCATAGGCTACAAGAATCAGTTATATAAAAATATAGTTTATAAGCCCAAATAAGTGATTTCACAATTGTGCTTCAAACACAAAAATAAAGATTTATATGCTTACAATACATACTAACATTTTTATTTCAACTTTTTTTTAATGTTCTGGTTCCCTTTTTATTTGTTTTCATATTTTGCATAATATTTTTAATTATTTATTTTGTATATAAATTTTTTCCCCCTTTCTCCAACAATAAAAAACAATTTCAAATTTTAGCTACCAGAAAAATTACTAAACTATCAAGAACTACAACAAAATACTTTTTAGCGCAAACATAATTCGATTGCTTTTAACCATACTTTGATTAATTATAATATATTATGATTAAATATTTTATATTATTTTTAATAAGTTATAAAACTTTGGTTGCGGTTGAAATATTTTTAAGTTAAAGCCAACCATTTTGCATTTTTTTTGCACAGTAACCATATTATCGTTAAAAGTTAACAAAAATGTTTATCGTGACTAAAGTTTTGGTAAAAACAACTATAATTGGTTCTCCGCAACTATACATTGTTTAAAAAGAACATAACATGGTTATTGTGACCATATTATGACCATGTTTTTTTTCTGCGTGTACTTCCTTGAGTTTTTCGACCAGAATGGATGACTTAAATCGTGTAACTTAACACCGTTGCATTTAGATTTATGTGAATTAATGGGAACTTTTATTGGTCTACTTACCATGCAACAAGTTGATCAATAGACACAATGTCTCAGATTGTTATCTTTGTTGGATGTGTTTCCACTTCTCTTCGTTGATAAACTCGTGTTAATTGCAGCTTTGTAAAAATAAAAACCGCATTTTGTGAGTGAAACACCAGTCATTTAGTGTTTACAAAAATCTATTAATAGAACACCTTAGTTATCAAATACCCCATATGAGTGAATAGTGGCTGTTAGTAAACCAACTAATTATTGTGTGGTCTATTGTTGTATGTTGCATGACTAAAATATGAATAATTTGTCTAATAGCTGTGAAAGAACATGTAGTAAAACACTGATATTATTTTAAAAATTTGAAACTATTTTTTTATTGTTATTGTTTAATTCAGACGTACTTATTAAACACAATTATTTTTACATAAACCTTTGTATACGCTTGCACTTAAATGAACACAATTTTATACAATTTGAAAAGTTCCAAAATTAAATATGTAATCGCGTGTTGCATTTTATACAGGGTGATAAGGATTTCTTATTCTTTTAAACTTTACTTTTAAAATCTATTTTCATTAAAGTTGACGTTATATCAAGTCTTACACATGAATAAATAATAAATAAATATTAGGAAAAATAATAATAAATAAAAAATATCAACCCAATTACTTTTAGTTTTGTAGGTATAGCTGGTGGTTCCGATTACTGTACTAGAGCGGACGCTCATCGTTAGCCTTGTTATTAAAGAAAATAATAACCCAATTTTTTATTATATTATAATGTACACAATTGATCTTTAATATATTTCAAAACTGCGAAATTCTGTTATTTTTTAATTAATTTTTCAAAATTACCATATCTTTACTGATTCATTCAAAACACGCAATGCGAATAATACTTACGCTTAAAATAATGTTTACACTGTTAATTTGATTATTATGTCAGGCGTTACTAACGGATTGTAAATATGGCTTCAAACCAAAAATCTAAAATTTTTGTTTAAAAGCACATTTACACATTTTAGTGTATGAGTTTACATTTTTGTGTAGCAATTTTTCTAACGGAGGGCATTTTAGAAATTATTGCTTAAAATTTTAAGGTCAGTTATTTTATCTTTTTATGAAGCTGATCCAGTAATGCTAGATTTACACGATTGAAATTTTCTTCAAAATTGCTTTTCAAAATTCTTTCATCTCGTGTAAACAGCAAAATTTCTTCAAAATTTATTGATCAAAATTTATTAAACAAAACTTTTGAACATATTATTGCTACCGTGTAAATAAGCATCTAAATTGCCTCTGGCAATATTGAGAAACATAAATAATTTGACAGCATGTTCATTCTTTTGATTCAATACATAAGCTGTTTACAGCTGTACGTTTGTTGTTAATATGAGTTGGTAAGTGTTACATTTTTAAAAACTATATATTTGTAGAATAATCAGGCATATCAGAAATTACGATCGGAATGATTTTAATTCCGTATTAATAATTCCGCTCGATTTTGTTTTACCTTCTTCAGATTCCGATCGATTTTGCTTATTTAAAAAAATGCTTAAGCTTCACATTTTTATTTAAATGTTGCAATATTGCTCAAACCTAAGTAAACAACAAAGCTAATTTAAATAAGGACACATAATAAAAGTAAATTTGAAACCCGTTGGTAACGAAATTTCAAAGAATCTTAATTCCACTTCAAAATAAAAAAGTGTTTTCATTCCGAAGAAATTTCTCGTTTTTCGATTTTTAAAGAACCAATTTACTGAATTAAAACCACTTTCGATCGGAATTGACTTCTGCAACATGCCTGAATATATAAATATTTTTAAAAGTGATGCCATAAATAATAATTTGCGCAAAAATTTCAAGCGATAGAAGAAGTGGACATTAGATGAACTGAGACTGTTCATCGAAATGGTTGAAGTACGCGAACCAATTTGGAATTTTAGAATTGATGAGTACAGAAACCGAAATGAAAAAGAGAAGTGCTGGTCAAAAATTGCTACTGCAACGAATCATTACATAGCCGACTGCAAAGCACAATTTAACGCTGTACGATCAGCAGACTTTAGGCACAATATTGCATATCGATGATCTTGATCTTTTAAAGAAGAACATCAGACTTGCGTAACTGTCCCCAGTCGCTAAAAATCCCAAGGTTACTGTCAGGCGTTCTCCGGGGCACATAGATTCCCGCATATTAGTATTAGTTTTTTCTATTGATGGGGTAACGAGATTAAGCAAATAATCAAAATCATCTGGTGACATTCCCACATAATTTTTGTATCGGTCGGGGTAATTCTTTTCAATCGCTCTCTAAAGAAATATACATACCATTACCATTTTTTTTTTGCTTTTTTGCATTATTATCCGCTACTTCTTCCTCCAATATTAAAAATGTTGATGCTATGAGGATTGTGTCGTCGTCTGTACTTACGAGTATTAATTGTTTTTTTTTTTTTTATAATAATAAATTATTTCATAAAAGCAGCAAAATAGCTTATACAATTCAATATTTTCAATATAAAAAGTTTACCAATAGTGTAAATTACAAATATCTCTGCTATAAAAATAAGTGTTAATATTAAATTTAAAATTAACAGGCTGTTTAAATAGAGGCTGTGATTTCAACGAATATTTCCTTTTAAATTTTCTACAGCAAATAAGAACAAGTAAGAATGCTATATTCGGCCGCGCCGAATCTTTATACCCTTCACCGTCTATGTAAATCTAGTTTAGTAAAATAACTACAATCAAAAAAGCAAATATTGGGGTGACAAAGAATTAAAAAATAAGAAAAAAATTTGATACTGCATATAGTATATAATTTTCTATAAAAATGTCATCGGCTCTTAATGGGTTAAGCATTTAAAAAAAAAATAAGTATTTTCTTAAAGATCTCTTTAAAACCTTTAAAATGATATGCTTCGTCTAAGGACATGGATCGATATTGCTGATATCCAATAGCACCTATTTCGACACTATGTCGATCGAAAATGGATATTGTAGAAGTTACAAACGAAAAGACAAACTTAGTTATACCCTTTTTTCTACTTTTTGTAGTGAAGGGTATAAAAAGATACAGTCAATAGTTCTTGCGAAAAAAAAGACTTAAAAATAGATTTCATCTGTCTGCCTATAACAGCTAAAGCGCATGACCACATAAATTGGGTTACATTAACTATTGGGACAAACTTATATCTCCAACCTTTATACTTTTTTAACTCTTCAATAGTTCGGCAATATACATCAAATTGCAGAAACTATAGGGTCACTCTTTAATTTCCAAATTCAAATTGCATACTTGCTGTTGTAGTAGATTTAGCAATCAGGTTCTGTATAAATTTCAACCGTCTGTCTGTAACAGTTCAACAGTTTGCCCATATACATCAGATTATATCAACTATTTCATTTATAATATAACATTTTTATACTTCTTATTATACCAAATAAAGTAGTGGACATTTTGTTTAAAATTAAGGTGTTTATATATAACGGTTCAAAATTAGGGCCATATAGAAGAAATTACATTAATTTTGGAAAAACCCTTTAATTTCTAAATTCAAATTATAAGCTTCTTGTTATAGCAAAACATGTCCCTTGTAAATTTCAGCTGTCTATCTATAACGGTTCAAAAGTCCGGCCACATACACCATATTACAAGAACTTTTGGGACACCCGTTTATTTCCAAATCCAAATTTTATACTTGTTGTTATAGAGAGTTAGTAATACAGGTTCTTTGTAAATTTCAGTCGTCTGTCTACAACTGTTTAAAAGTATGGCCATATACCAAATTAAATGAAATGTTGGTGCACCCTTTAAGTTATAATTTTAAATATTATTAGCCGCTACTATAACGACCATAGCAATCGATATTGCGTCAAATTTACAAGCGTTTGTCTATAACAGTTCAAAAGATAGGCCTATATAAGTAAATTTACTTCAATTATGGGGGCACCCTTTAATTATGAGATTTATTTTTGTATAATTTTTTGTTTTTGGCAGCCATAGTAATACGCAGTCATTTTATATTTTACAGAATCGCCCTTTCCAGTTCATAATACACGTGAAAAATACGTATGTTGTATGGGCACACCCTTTAATTTTTAAGATTATGAACTGTTTTTAAAACGGGACTAATCTGTAGGCATAATCTATCATATGACCAAAAATTTTCAAAATCTGATCAGAAATGACTGAGTACTGGAAGCACAAACCTCCTTCTTTTTTTGCAGTCGGTTAAAAATTAAACGTATGTGAGTTAAAACTCGTACTTGGCGAATTTATATTCATATGGACGGTTTATACGTTCGCTATGACAAAGTCATATAGAACTGAAAGTATTTAATAGACTTAAAATAGTAACAAAATAGTAAAACAAAAACCTTTGAAGAAAAAAATTTTCTGCACTGTTAGCGACGTTTCTTTAGCTTCAAGAATCTAATTCTCTCAGTCTCTCATCATTTTTAAAATAACTAATTTTCGCAATTAAAATTTGTTATAACATAAGTAGAATTATTTAAGAATTTTTGTGGTCTACCTAAATTGATATATCCCCAATGCTAGAAGTATTTACAAAAACAACAAATAAATGAAAAAAAAACTGTTAAAGAACAAAACAGAACAGAACTTGAATAGAACACCAGACATGTGCACCTGTTCATTGTTCCACTTGTTTTGTTACTTGGGTCTGTGCCTGTGTTTGAGTTTTCGTTTATATTTGTATTTGTGTTTATGTTTGTGGGTTTCCGGTATTTGACTTTAAGTCGTTGTCGGCATTTTGTATATTGTTTAATAGATTTGAAGTTATTTTAAATGCTTCTGTATTACAAACGATAATAACTTTTTTTAACTGCTGCTGATGTTTTATTTTGTTTTTGTTACAAGCATTTAATGCAACATCAATCGAACAAAACTCAATAAAATCATTCTGTTTAAGTTAATTTTTTTTTTTTTTTGTTGTGTTTTACTCCATAATGTTTCTGCGCTATTTAATTTTTTTATTTTAATCTTTGTTCCCTAACGAATACAATTAAACTTGTAATGCAGATGTTCAATTTTACAGTACAATGGTCAACTTTGAAGACTCGTTTTTAGTTTGTTTGCAAAGGAGGCTGCAGTTTCTGCTATACTTTCAAAAAGATTTGTTCATACAAATATTTCATTAAACCACGTTCGAAAGGTTTTTTTTTTATCAGATTTAATATTGTTTGATATTGCCCGCCTCAATTGCACAACAACAAAAAAAAAATCTATTATAAAAATTTGCAGAAGATGTAAAAAGCGACGCGTCGGTTAAGAAGAAATTGAAATATAAAACAAAAAATGTAAAACAAATCAATGATTGTGCAAGATTTAGAAATGTTTTACAAACAAATGGAAATGAATTGACTGCCGGTTGTACAACAAAAATAAAAAAGTCGGGAACTGTAGACATAAAGAAAATTGTTTGATTTTACGTCTAAACAAATCTACATGAGCTAACGATTTCTTCTTTTTGTTTTCTTTTTACAAATTCTTATTAAAAAGGCAAGATTTTTTTTTTTTTTGTAATTTAAAAAGTGTAAATTTTCAATAAAAATCAATGCTCAAAAAAATGATTATCAATTTGACTAAAATAGAAAACTGCTTCACATTTTTATTCTAATTTAATATAAATGAAAACAGTTTTCAGTATTTAACAAGTAAGAGTACTATATTCGGCCATACCGAATCTTAAGTACCCTTAATCATTAAATTAAAATCGGCATAAGAACTCAGAATATATATTTTTTATGGGGTCGAAAATAAATAATATATAAATTACAGATGGAATGACAAACTTAGATACAACCTTTTTTAACTGTGGTGAAGGTTATAGAAAGCTTTTTAGTAAAGTACCACCTAGCGGCATAGAAAGCGATTGCATATTTTTTTAGAGAATCTTTTATATTTGCTTTTTCTTAATAATTTTAAGATGTTTAAATTATTTCGTAAAAAAGCTTTTTGAAAAATGTCCTGTCCACTATCGAAAAAAAATCAAAAAAAAAAAAACAATGCAAATGATCAGTGTAATAACTAAAAGCTTTTTTTAAATTAATTTAAAAAGCTGTTTTTGGAAGAGCTTTCAAATGTTTAAAAGTTTTCTAAAACAAATCTGAGAAGTCAGAAAAAAAGAAAAATAAAATAATTGTTGATAATTGTTTATTTTTTTTTTTTTTTTTGGTTAACTTCGATTTTTGTCTTTACGTTTTTTGCATGGTCAAGAATCTTTAGTTTATTTAAAATGATTGTGAGAAGATTTCTGCAGAGCTAAATAAGCAGTAGCGAAATGGCCATCAAGATTTTCTTTCACCCTCAATAATCAATATCGGTGATCTAATAATTTAATCGGGATAAAAATCCTCTTTGAGAAAAGAAAAACTTTACATCTTATAAATGAAAATTTGTTCAAGCTTACTTAATTTCTTAAGAAAGCTTTAAAGGGCTTTCTTTAATTGCTTTTATTAATATGCAAAACTTAAGAAAAGCATTACCTAAGAAAATCTTTAAAAATTCTTTTTAAAAAATTATAACCCTAAAAGCTTTACATAAAAAGCTTGTGCTTGTCAATTTTTAAAAAAACTTAATTATTTTTATCAATATCTCAAGCTGAACTTGCTCAATTTCTTAACAATAAAAAAGTTCTACAACTCATAAAGCATTTAACTTTATAAAACTCTAATTGCATTTGTTGATCTTCTTAATTTTAGTTGCGGTTACAATAATGACTCTTTATGTGGTATTTCATATGACATTTTTTAACATCGTTCCAACGACTTTGTTTTGATAAATTTTTTACATCAGAGAACTAAATAAACTTCGTTATCATGCAATTTGTTCTTGTAGTTAAAGAAATAAAAATGTTACAAAATGTTTTTTAATCCACAAATCAAATGTAATGTAGTTGACCCCTAATCTTGCACAAGCGTATATTGAGTGTCATCCAAAAATGTTTAAAAGTTGATATCTGTGTTTGTAATTCTAAATGATGTAAATAAAAAGAAAATGAAGGCAAAATTCATTTACTGGTTACCAGTATTTTTACATTTATATTTGTCATTGTAACCATGTAATTTTAATACCCTACGTCATAATTGAATACTTTATTTTTAGAACGTGTTAAACAACATTTACGAAGTTTTGAGTAAATTAAAGAAAACTTCATAGCAACTTTGATATTATATTGTTATAAGGAACTTCAAAAGTAATATAAAAAATGAACTTAATATGCAAAAGGGCGTAACAAGTAAAAAATTAAAAAATGATTTTCGACAAAAAAAAATTTTTTTTTTGTTTGTCGTTTGACGAGTTTTAAAACTGTACTGTTTAATTACAACGTAAAGCATTATACGCTGGTGAGAGGAACAAAATCCATGAATTAAAAACTCTTCTGTAGGACGAGTTTAACTTACTAATGTGTGTAACTAAGAATATATTTTCTCTACAAAGACTCATGCAAGGCGAATCAATTACCAGGTGGCAGCGTAGGCGAATTCATTAATTTTCGCCGTGAACACTACTGTCAAACTCCATACTTAAAAAATCTGTGTACTATTTTTTATATATGAAGTTTGACATTCGTTTCTACCAGCAAAAAATAATAAATTCTCTAACGCTGCCACCTGGTAATTGATTCGCTTTGGACTCATGTTAAAATTACATGTTGTGGATAGACAACTTTTATTGACAGATACCTTTTGCCTCTCTCTAGCAACATAAAATTTTTGAAAATTCTACACAATTCCCAAATTTAAATTCCCAAAAAGTTTTATTTTTAGAAATTGAAATTTTACGCGGTTAAGGAGCATAAATGTCTTTTTGGGATTTTAAAACACGGGCTTAATTTAGTAAAAAATATAGTAATTTCCAGGCTTGCATCAATTATCTCCATAATAGCGAATTTTAGAAAATTCAATTAATCTAGAAATTTCATTTTTATTATAGAAGCGATGCGGTTGAAAAACGTACACGCGTTAAAATCAAGTTACTGTAGGAAAACATCTTAAAACAAACATATAAATACTTAAATTTAAAGTGTATCTTTACTATGGTTCAAAAACGGGTGGCCACGTACCAAAAGACGTTTCATTATTGGGTTACCCAACCTGTTCATGTAGAACATCAGAGCAACGTTTATATTACGATAAGGCTTATAGAGGTAACAGCAGTCGTGGCTAAGTAAACGAAAAAGGTCATTGTGAGTTTTGGGTTCTGCCGGATTCAAAGCGTAGAGTGGTCAGATAGCAGTTCGAATTAGATGAGCATATTTACTAAACCAAGTGGTATGTACATATATTGCCGAAGTAGTACAGTGTTGTAGATTGTAGCGTGCATTAGAATAGCACATGTTTTGTAAGCAAGAGACAGGAGGATCAAATACAGCCACAGAGACACAGAGTAAGAAATAGAGGAAATTGGGATGACGATTTCAATATAATTAGTGTAAAGTTACTTAAAGTCGTTCCTATGTGTGTGTATTTATACTGATGCTGTTACTAAGACGACATCTTTTACTATTGACATTTTGTTTTTTTCTTTTACTTTTGTTGAAATTTTCTAAGTGGGAAAGCTGCCAAAACTTGAAATACTAAACATGTTACTTGTGATGGTAAAAGTGGCAGTAAAATACATCAAATCTAACTGACTAACACAAGTATACGCGAGTTAAAAAATGTGTTTTTTTTTTGATTTTAGTATATAAATATTTTTTTTTTTTTGTTTTCTTTTTTTGGGGACACATAAAAGTAAATACATATTTGAGTGTGAGTGTGAGTGTGTGTGTGTTATTACCATACATACTTTTATGTCTTTATTATTGCCAATTCATTGTGTTGTGCCTGTCTAGTTTTTTCTTTTACTCTTTTTGTTTGTATTTGACTTAAAAATTCCTAAAATGTTTGTTACAAACATTTCCAGTACATAGAAATACATGTTTGCCACAATGCCTTGCAATGTTTACAAATACAGCAACAAAACAACAGTGACTTAAGAAAATGCATCAACAACATAAAAACTGTAAAGCAAAACAGCCAATCCGTTTGAAATATTTTGAATGAATGTTTCATAGTTTGTGTGTTTAAGCAGACACACATGACACTTTAAACTATTAGTTGCCAATAAATAATAAACAACAAATATAACGTAACGAAAAAATAGGTCTATTCAATGATTTAGTTTTTTTTTCTTCTTCAGAAAAAGATGGATGGATAAATTTTAACGATTAATTTGGTGATTTATTTATTTATTCTTAAAAAAACATGATTAAATTAAATGCATGTTCTATATATTTTGTATTTGGCAAAAGTTCTTATTCGAAGTAAGTAACCTGAAACTACGAAAAAGAACCTGATAAAACAGTTGCCGCTATAAAATCTGCTAAATTAAAAAACAAAAAAAAACTGTGCAGCGTCAAAATCGCTTAAAATCCAATTATCGGCAAACTGGACCTCTTTTTTCGGTTTGTTTATTTTTAAGTCAGAGTAATCTACGCAGTTATCTTATCGACTATCTAAAAAGATGTGTAGGCTGCACATCTTCTTCTGCTTAAATGTATTAACATTACTGAAGAGCGTGAAAGCAATACAAAACGAAATCAAAACTTGTGATAAATCACTTTAGAAGTTTAAACTCTTGATCTTCTATTTATCAAAAAAATGTATCACTTTTAATTCTCGCTTAAACAACTGATCCCATCTCATTCATAATTTCCTTTCTTCCCACTAAGGACTCGGAATCGGTCACTTTTGGGATTTGAACTTATGAACTTTGCTTTTATTCTGTTTATTACAAGCACACACTACACATGTTAGTGGCAGACAATAACAACTTATTCAGCTCTATTTTTCTAAAACAAAACTCTAAATTTTTTAATTATGAAGGCTTGTAATTGCTTCGGGATAGCAGGCTTGTTAGTATTTACTTTAATTAACTTGTGAAAATAAAATTTTTTTTAAGTGAGTTTGATATATTTGTGGTCACATTTTTGGTACCTACACGCAAAGAAAAAACATGGTTGAGGTAACCATAATATAAGAGCAACATACTATGGTTGTATTATAGTTATTAGCAAAACATAGTATTGTTACATTTAATAATAATATAGTTTATCTTGTGACCATAACAATAACAATAAAATGGTAAAGTATAAACATAATTATGTTTAAATATAAACATTGAATGTTTAAAAACAAACATTAAATGCTTAAATTAAAATCATATATTATGATTGAAAATGTCATTAAATGGGGAAAATTTAAAAAAAGAGCAGAATATTTTTTAAAACAACAAAATATATATATTGAAAATGTCATTAAATCGGAATAATTTAAAAAAATATCACAATATTTTTTTTAAGTAATTAATTTAATAAAATTTTTCTTGTGTTTTAAAGTCATGTTATATAATTGAATGCAATGATTTCCTTGCTTTTAATCATAATTTGATTGAAATTTATATTATGATTAAATATATTATATTATTTTTAATAAGTAATAAAACTTTAGTTGTGGTTTAAATTTTTTAAAGTTTAAACAAACCATGTTTCATTATTGTGCGGTTAAATGTTAATAAAAAATTGTTTGTCGTGTCTGAAGTTTTGTTGAAAACCACTATAATTTGTTCTTCGTAACTATACAATATTGCAAAGAACATAATATAGTTATAGAGACCATATCACTACCACGTTTCTTCTCTACGTGTAATTGGTTATCTCAAATTATTGAAATTTTAATGCAGAAAAAGTTTTGTTATACAAAGGAGGTGTTTGTCTTTGTCATGATTATTTAATCCCAAATCGTGTCTATCTGCCAGCATTTTTCTCAGGACAAGTGTTTATTATTTTTTTTTTTTTCGTTTAAGGCTATTTCGAATCAAACGTTGTAAGCATTTACAACACATCAACAATTGAAACCATAACCACTGTATACATAGATTTTGTAAGCAACAGAAAATGTGGTCAGCAATCTGGTGATAATTTTCACTGCATTTAAAATGTATGTTAATTCATTGTCAACAGTGGTTCTCATTTTAGTTGGGCCATAAGGTCAGTTCACAACGCTTTCAATTTTGGTGTAGGAACAATGTCTCGTTGAAACTAAAGAATGAGTTGTACTTAAACCTGCTCAACAGAATCAAGTTGAACAACCAACTCTTTAAGTTCTAACTGTCAATAGTTTAAGCATTACAATATTAAATTTTATATAAGTGTAGCTTAAACAACTTTCAAGTTAAATACATTAAATCGATAACAGTAGACGTAATTTTTTTCGGTCATGTACGTTTTAACTTCTTAAAATAGAAGTTACTGCAGCAAAAAGCAAAAGGAAAAAGAAAAATATAATTATTATTATTATATGGTAAAACATCGCATATTGTATATATAAAAGGACAGACAGATTTCTAAAGAGCATGAAAAAATTGGACATCATTATATCAAATCAGTTAGTGATTTTAAGTAGTAGTCACTGTAGTAACGGCATCAGTGATGTTAGCAATAATACGGACATTGAGAAATGAATTTCTATTTCTAAATGCCTGTTACAAGCACCAAAAATATGCCTGCAAACACACATGAAATTTTCAAACATGTAATTTTTACATACACACATTGAAGCCTAAACTTACTTATAAATATGTTCATGCAAAAAAAAAAATACAAAAATAGATAGCATAATGTTTGCTATAAATATTTTATTTCATATGTACTCTCTCTTTCTCTTCATATATTGGCAACACGCCAAAAAAAATGTGACTTAAAAAATTTCTTATTTTGCCTAGTTCTGTGTTTACTTTTTCTTCTTCTTTTTTTATATTTTACATAGCATTCGAATAATAACAGTCCTACCATGAGTTCAGAGACTTTAACTCTTCTTTATTTTACCACAATTTTATTACTTCTACTACTATTACAACTTCTTTTTTCTTTACAACACTTTACTTTACTCACTACCAGTGTTGCTAGCTTTGAGCTTTTTCGTTAATCGGCTTGTCGAATATCGCCAATGTGTAAAAAAAGTAATATGAGTTATAAAAACATTTTTATTTAAATTTCTTTAATTTACTTTACAAAATAACTGTATTACTTATAACAATCTAAAAAAAAATATTTGTCAAAGTTACATTGGTTTTATATGCCATTTAAAAAGTTCAAAAATAAAACAAACAAAAACATTTATTAAACATTAAAATAAATAACTAATTTTAAAAAAAGTAATGTCAGTCAAAGTATAGAATTAAGGTTATTTTTGGAATTATAGCTAAAACCTCGAGATCATAGCGGTATATTAATATTTATTTAAGAACTCATATCAATTATTGAATAAAAACTTTTATACACATTTTGTTTAATCCCAGCAAAAAATTAGACATAACCTCATAAAGTACTTTAAATATAATGACTTAATTTTCTGATTGCCATATTTTGTTACTCGCTTACAAAAAAGAAATGAGTAGTTGAAATATTTCCTTAAGTTAGAAGAGAATACCTTAAAATAAGTGCTTATGATTGTCGTAGTTTCCAGCAATTATCAATGAATTCGATTCTCAGTAATTGATTATAAAAGTCTCATTCCTTGTTAAAATCAACCTAGTTGGGAAGTCCTTCCGCCAGAAATGATTAATTTCACACTCGATTACCTTCTCTAGATTTTTTGCTGGGATGTTATTACTGTCTTTTGGGTCCTTACTGCGGTAAATTTTATTTGTTTTTAATCTACTTAACATATCTTAATAGGAATAACTTTGTTACAATATGTTGTTTCGAAAATAAGATCTCTTGTTGTCCGTATATGTGCGTGGTGAAAAACAGTGGTGAATAAGTTATTTTCACTAGTGGTGTGTGTATAGAATAATACGACAATTAGCTAACAAATGTTGAACAACCTCGATGGTTGCATTGGTAATGGTATATGTTGTAAAACAGAAGATCGTAAACTCGAGCCCAGTAGTAGTGCAATTGAAAAATGAAAAGCAGCAGTACAAACCTCGCGGAAAGAAAAATACAATTAATGTGTAAAGCCATGGCAGATAATTGTCAAGGCGCCGTTTTATAATAAAGAGGAAGAGCTCTGGCTGTTAGTGTAGGGAAGTAACAGCATAACAACAGTGTGTGGCAGTTGTTTGTTGTGGTTATCGGCTTGGATGTAAGGCGTAGTAGAGTGGTCTGTGGACGGTTTAGTTTACTAAACAAGGCATCGAGTAGTTCATGTCTCTCGCAGTTGTGTAGCGTGTGGATGACTGCGTTTGAAACAACGCATGTTAAGTAAATTCGTGACCATAGGATCAAGAAGTATACCCAGAAACTTATAATGTGCCACAGTGATATTTGCAAACAAAAGTGTTCGCACGTGTTTATTAAAAAAAAAAAATAAAAAAAAAAATTTTCCAAAAAAAAATTCGTATAAAATGTATTAAATGTATTGGGGTCGCTGATTACAATTCAGATGTTAGTTTCTAAAAATTAAAAATGGCGATCAAATATTGCATAAAATTTGTTAATATTTATCGATTTCATTTAAAACCTATTTATCTTCATTTTTATCTTCCTTAAAGCACAGATCTCAATATACCCAACGTGCGTACGGAATTCTACTTTCTAATATATATTCGTTTAGACAAGTATTTTGTGAGAAGACTTCACTGAATAAAAAATTGAGTTATTTCAGTTAGGTAAGTTGCAATTTAGTTAAGGAATTCCCATAGAATTGACTGTGTTACATTAGGAAATTGTGCTCTATTTAATGAAAGGGGAAACGTGGGGACCACCGATTGACTTTTTTACACTTATTAGAAGTTCTTCTCTTTAATTTATTATATAAACCCAGAAATAAGAATAAGAAAAAGAAAACTAATTATGTGCCACAGTGATATTTGCAATCAAAAGTGTTCGCACGTGTTTATCCAAAAGAAAAAAAAACGTAAAAACATGTTATTTATATTCATGTATGATATTACCACCAATAAAGAATTCAGAAGTTCATGTTGGATCATGCTTTCATAGAATTCATTACAGAAATATTATTTTCGACACAAGCATTACTTGTGAGAACAATCAACATTTTTAGAACTTCCATCGACAATTCCTTAAATAGGAAGCACCATCCTGGTACCCGTAAACTTAAGATTTAATTTGGTACTTTATAATTGAAATATTGATACAGTTTATGAAAGGAAGTTTTCTCTACTGCGTCTCATAAATGCCAAGTGCATAATTATATTTTTTAAACTTCTTAAACTACAGAAAATTTGATTTGAGATATAGAGTTACAGCATTTTGAAATTGAAAATTGACAATAAACTTTAAAAAAAGAATTGTTTTCTGGAAGCCAATCTAACGTTTCTTTTCGCAACTTTTTTAAATATAGAAAACAAATTTCTTAAAAAATCAACGTATCAGTTATATTGTTCAATTTAGTTTGAAAATCATTGTCATCCATATTCAAAGTAGATTTTTGTAAATGTATATCCTCATTACTATTTTCCTTATTATTACTTTTTTTTGGTGTCGATGCCATTTCTCATTTTAGTTTAACAATTTTTTTGTAAAATCATTTTGAGACTTTTTTTTAATATTATTTATATAAATAATCTGCTATTCGAAACCAACAAATAAATTTAATTTTAATTTGAAAAAGTTTTTTTTTTTTTTTTGTTCGCTCGCTGCCTTTTTATTTAAACGCCTTTATAATTTGACATTAACAAATATATATTTGTACACACAAGGCAGATCAAAATGGCAAGTACAAGTCTAGGAGTCGAAGCGAATTTTATAAATTTTTATTCAACCTTAAACATATAAAATAAAACTACCAGATTTTTTTTATTTTTATTTTTTTTTTTCAATGCAACGAATATCATAAAAATATTCAAAAACTTAAAAGTATTTTAAATACCACCACCTATCTCTCCTCTTGCTATTTTAAAACTTTTATCGCCAAAAGAGATTTTTTATCATGTCACATTTGGCGAGAAATCGACATAACTGACAACACTGTTTACAACTGCTACGATTGAGCCAAAAACTGCGGCCAGAATATATTTAAAATTTTTAAGTACATGTGAATATATACGTATGTGTATGTATGTTTGCTCTATTATTAGCAGATAGAAGTTTTATCAACTAATATCTTGCAATTGATTTTATGTGCAAAAAGACGAAATTTAAAGCAAAATTACTTATTTAAGATGGGGTTGTGAAGAGTTCTCTAATTGGTGCGTGAAGATAATATGGGTTAATTTAGGACACTCAAAATATTATGTAGATAAATTTATTTGAACAAACACTTTTAACAACTACTTTTTCATTTAAAAAACGATACACTTACATTTCATTTAAATTAAATGTACTTTTTTATTGTTAGCGAATGTTGATTTTATAACCAACAAAATATGTAAAAACAAGTAATTTTTCTTTTATTCCAATGCACGAAAAAACAACCTACCAGAAAAGTAAAAAGTACTGTTTTTTCATTTATTTCAACTAACAAAATGTAACCTACGAAAACATTAATAATAACTGTTTTTGATTTATTTTAATTTATAAAATTTAACCTACTAAAACAGTAAAATTAACTGAATTTTTCTTTGATTTCAACCCACTAAAAATAACCTACCAAAACAATAAAAACTACAGATTTTTTAATTATGTAAAACATTAAAATGTCTCAATTTATTTATTAATTGCTTACTTTATTTCAACACACAAATGCTGTTTAGCTTTTTATTTTTGATTTGCATAATATTTTTGTTCTTACTTGAAAAATTAGGGACTTCAGCATTATTCTATGCTAAAAAATTATTTATATATATGCAACCAATACTTTAAGTACATATCGCTTATTTACAATTAGAATGCCATAACTCAAAACCAAATCATTTCGCGATAATCGCAGTTGAATATTTGACTGCAAAAATATTAGACTGCGTAAGTCGCCACTACAATTGCTTAGATTCCGAAATAAAAAATCGATTGAAGAAAACTTTCATCAATTACTGTATATTAAAATATATGTTTTTGATAAACATAAAGGATGTTTGAATTATGACGTTATATCCACAACTGTATCATAAACTAAAATGTGTCGTTATTTATGAAAAGAAAAACCGAGTTTTACTTTATATGCAAAAAGTCGATATATTTTAAAAAGATCACCTTTTTTATACATATATACAGTCACAAAACGAAATGTGACGATATTTTAGAAAGCGATATGAACTTTACTATACAACTCATATGTGTGGTTCTTATTGACAAACAAAATTTCTAAACATAAAATGAGTGGAATAACAAAAATTTCGTGTAAAAGAATCAGTGTTTTCTTATGACACCAATGCTTTAAATAAGATATTTGGTGGATATCTCTGAGTCTTTTAGTTCAGTATGTAATCATTAGACATCTATCAAAGAAAGATCTATAGGAAACATCCCTGGAAGCACATATAAAGTGTGTTAAAGTTTTAAATTTTTTTAATTATTTGGTGCCCAAATACTGTAGCACAAATTTCACAAATGTTAAAAAAAATAACAAAACAATAAATGAAATTATCATAGTAAATAAAACAAGAAATGATTGTACTTTTAAAAGTGAAAACTTCCAAAAGTACCCAAAATTTTTAGAACAGTAAAAAAGTTCTTGTTTGATAGATTACTGACCACGATGTAGAAAATAATAATAAATTGTGACCTTAGGCTCTCTTTTTTAAAAAGAAGAACAAATATTTTTTATTTAAACCAATACAGCTATTAGAAGGTCACAACCAGAATCAAAATTAAAAGCTAAACTAGATAACAATTATAACTCCATTCTTAGTTACTATAGTCATCTTATCTATTTTAGATACAACATTAAATACAAAGAGCACCTGCAACTTAACCCTTTCGCTATTTTGTTGCCATATGGCAACAGCCACTTTTATGTCTAATATTTTTGTTCATATTTAATATATCTGAATTGTTTCTTGTTGATTATTATTTTTTAATATCTAAAGAAGACAAAAAATTTTAAATTTGGACATTTTAGATAAATTTTCATGAAAATAATTTAAATCTAAATAACCTTATATATACTCCACAATTTTCAGTAAAAAAGTTGACTTTTTGTAAAATTTTTTTAAAATATTATTCCAAAATCTTAAAAAGATATTTTAATAAAAAACTAATAAAAACTCATTGGTTTATGGGATTTCGCAAAAAAGTATGGTTTTTAAGCCCGCATAAGTGTGTAGCGATTTTTTAAAATCAACCTGTTGCCATATGGCAACAAATTTATCTTACGTATATAATTGATCAATAAACGTTACTTTTTTGTATATGAATTTCACTTGTGTTTTGTTAACCATCATGACAAGACGTATGAAAGAGAGTGATATTGAAAAAATACTGATAAATTTTGAGGACTCAGATTTGTCAGATATTGATGATGATGATCCAGAAGATATTGATGTTTTACAAGATTTAATAGAAACTCTTGACCAAAATGACTCTTTTGTAAGAAAGGAGTTAACACGAGAAAATATCTATGAAGTTAATCTGGCCAATACTGAAATCGAAATAGAAGAACCTGTTGAAGATGAGTTTGTTGTGAAAAAGACTGAAGACTTCCGTTGGAGAAAATGTCCTTGGGCCACTCCAGAAACAGATTTCAACAGTGAGCATCCTCTTCAATGCCAAAAAACTCCTGTAAAGTATTTTTTGGAATACTATACGGAAGATTTTATTGACGAAGTAGTTTTAGCGACGAATCAATCAGTTATGATTAAAAACGGAACCTCATTCAATCTTTCTCGGGAAGAGTTTTTAAAATTTCTTTCCCTAGAGATAATGACTGGATCAATAGGGTATCCCAGACTAGAAATGTACTGGAAGAGCCCTACAACTATTCCAGCTTTTACAGAAAACATGGCAAGGGCCCGATTTCATTCCATTCGCAGCAATTTAAAATTTTCTGTGAATGACGTAGCTAATGACAAGCTGTACAAAGTTCGGCCCATAATAAATATGTTTTCAAGAAAGTCTTACATGATACCAAAAGACGAAAACCTTTGCATTGATGAAATGATGATTCCTTTTAGAGGTAAAACTGAGCTTAGACAATATATGCCTAAAAAGCCCATAAAATGGGGCATAAAAGTTTTCTGTTTGTGTAGTTCATCTGGCATATTGCACGACTTCGAAATTTACCAGGGCAAAAACACAATTTTATCTGGTACAAAATTGGGATTTTGCTCAGATATTGTTATCCATTTGGCAAAGACAATCCCTGAAAAACAAAACTTCAAACTGTTTTTCGATAACTACTTTTCTACTCTAAATTTAATCTTACTTTTAAGGCAAAAAGGGATTTGGTCTACTGGAACTATAAGAGCCAATAGAATAAATAGGGTCCCACTGAAGTCAGAGAAAGATTTAAAAAAAGAAGGAAGAGGCAGTTATGACTTCCGCATAGAAAGAGAAAATAATTTATTTATTATAAGATGGTTTGATGGAGGCATAGTTCAAGTAGTGTCTTCAATATATGGTGATGAACCGCTGAATGAAGTTTCGAGATTCTGCGCTGAAAAGAAGAGAAAAATTACAATACCTCAGCCCCATGTAATTGCAATGTATAATAAAAGTATGGGCGGAGTGGACAAGCTAGATTTTTTACTTTCGCTGTATAGAATTTCGATAAGATCCAAAAAGTGGACCCTCAAGGTATTCGACCATTTCATTGATATGGCTATATGTAACTCTTGGCTTGAGTATCGCAAAGATTATGAATATACCAACGGAAGTAATAAAGGTTACATGGATCTCTTAAGTTTTCGAAATGACATTGCCGATGGGCTTTTAGCTCAATCCAAACAAAATACTTGTTCCCGTAAAAGAGGACGGCCGAAAAATTCCACAGGAGGTGAGGAATTGGATAGCCCGTCAACCTCAAAAAAGGCCTATGAAAGAAAACCTTCTTCTTCTGTGCGATTCGATGGAAATCAACATTGGCCAGCTTATATAGAAAACAAAAGCAGATGCAAAAATAACGGTTGTCAAGGATATTCCAGGTACAAGTGTTCAAAATGCAATGTACATTTATGTATGCCGAACAAGGATCGAAATTGCTTTTATGATTACCACAATCTATAAATAAATGAATTCATTTGCTTATGTTTTTTGTTATTTTATTAATTTTTGTAGAAAACTTTCTCGTTGTATGAATTATTTGATTTAAGTTTTATTATATAATTTAACTTTATTTTTTATTAATATAAATTTTTTATCGTAAATGAATTATTAAAATATTATTTTCTATAAGTTTGAATAAAAAATTCAATAAAATTGTTAAAAAATAACTTTGACTTTTTATATGAAAAAATTTCTTTAAAGGAGATGAAAGCGTGAATTTTCTTATACTTTGAGAAAAATTGTTGCCATTTGGCAACAGTCTTAAAAACCCACTTCGAAAAATTTTTTAATTTTTTTTTCTTTTGATTTGAATTTTTGTTATTAAAACTATTAAAAAAATATAAAAATAAAATTTTTATTGTCCTTGAGTAAAAATATGTAGCGAAAGGGTTAAACAAGTAACAATTTAGATTTTTAGTTGCTGCTACTTAAAAGATTTGGGATCTACACAGACGATTTACTACTGATGTAATTTAATTTTTATGGACTTATAGTATATTTTAAACCATTATAAATACACAATTAAAATTTAAACAAAGTGTCTATTACAATTCTTAATTCATATTCATATTAGTTTTTCTTTAGAAAAAATAGTCTAAAATAGTCTGTCTAAAACTCCAAGAAAATAATTTTACAAAAATTTTAGAATAACCTTTTCCTTCATATTCTGAAATAAATTCACCAGAACAATTATAGCATAGAAACTTTATATCAGTTTGAAGGTAAGAAGAAACTGATTTTATATTCTAATCTACCTGAATCCAATGAAGAATTGATTTAGTTGACAGGACATGCAGTTTTCAATTACCATCAAGCAAAAATAAAAATTTACCAAGATTAAGTTTGTAGGCATAACGTGAAGTACGCTGATTTTACGGCACAAAAAGATATTTTTAACCCGAAAGCAAATGAAAAAAGCTCACTGACTTTAGTATGAAAACGATTGAATACTATCCGACGAATGAAAAAAATCACTAGTCTAAGGTAAGTGCCTTAAGGGAGCTACGCAACAAATTATTGAGCAGGAAAGTTCATACTCTCTCACGATAACGTTTCTAGAGTTTCCAAAAAGGTAGTGGTCCGTTTTTAAATTAACACAGTGTGACAGCTATAATAAAATATAGCTGCAACTGCAACTTATAGATTGCTCTAAAATTAAAATTTAAAGCGTGGCCCACTTGAAGTAAAGAAACCTTTATACATAGTCAAACTTACGCTTCACAGATTTGTTAAAATAAATATTTTTCTTAAATGCTACCAAAATAAACACATAAGTTAAGCATTATTTTCGAATTAATAGTTTAAAGACCAATAACAACATATATCGCAGTAGAAATTAACTGCAACAAAAAATTTTCGCATAAAATTTATTAACAAAAAAAAAAACAAATAACAAAAATTAAAACAATTACGCGAAAATAGCAAAGAGAAACAATTAACGAAGAACTATTTAGGAAAAGAAATTATAAATGTGACACAAAATTTTTGACATTTTAATATATTACAACCAAAAGTGCTTGAACTGTAACAAATCAACAACCAACTAAATTATCCAACAGCCTAGTAAATAACACAAGTGTCTTCATAAATGAACAGTAGAAAATGGCAAAAAAATAAGTAAAAATATTAGAGCGCTGAAAAATGGCAAACACTTGTGGAAGACAAATAAAGCGATATAGAAAAGAAGAGATGCACAATGAACGAGTCATTGAAGTATTAAACAAACACACGCGCCAACATAACCAAAATTTTCAAACACTTTCAACCAAAAATAATTTTCTAAAATTTAACATCAAGACCCAATAATTAAAAATTTTAACAGATTTTCTTTTTTTGTTACAATATGAATTTTCTTTCTCTTAGTTACAAGGAAATAGAATAGAAAATATTTATAATTTTTCCTACGTTTATTCTTCTTTATTTTTCATTTAGACGAAATATTCCCTTGCGTGTATTTAAGCCCTTTTTGTTTGCTTATGTGCACTTATACAAAACAACATATGAGTTTAGGAACACAAAATACGTCTGCTCTATTATTTTAAATAAAAATTATTGGGATTAATCAACCCACTATCCAGATAGTAACATTGGTTCTGCTGTAACAGACGTTGATGTGTTTTTAAGTATTAAATTTTTTCAGCCGAAGATCTAATGCTTCTTAAAGAATGAAATAATTTTATTCTTTGTAGAATTTAAATAATTTAATTACAAGTTTTAACTTATGAAAATTTAGGGAATAAAAAGTAGTCGCCACTTTAAACCAGTTCAAGACCGATTAAAATTTTAGTTAAAATAAAAGAGTTGTTATGAAGCATGACAAATACAAATAAAGTGGATGCACTCGCTTTAAAAATATAACAACGCTTACCTTATAGCAGGGAAGCTGCAACAATTATTAAAAATAAATATAATTTTCATTTAGAGGGTTGTGAAAAATAAATTAATTATAAATCTTCTTTAGCACCTATCTGCTGCACTATAAACCTCTCCAAATGACATATCAAAAATAACGAGTACATTATTGCCCGACCGTTACTTCTCTTAAAAAAAAAATAAGAAATATCGCTAGCTTAGAATGCAAAGGCGCCAACTACACTTTTTCAAATTTTTCAGGAGAGATCAAAAACTGTATAAAAAATTTTACATTATATTTTGTATATTTTTTTTAATGGCATTTTATTTGTTTTGTTGTTACATACATAAACAGTCAGTAAAAAAAAACAGTATCTTTGATTTAGAAGTATTTGGTCATTTAGCACCCTTTCTGTTGCCAGTTTTGATTTGTGCATATCATTTAGCACCTTTTCTATAAAAAAAATATATGAAAAAAAAGGTAACCAAGTATTTTTTTATTAAGCGATGGTTTTTTTAATTCTCTTTGGTTCTACATTAAAATCTCAATTTGTAAAAAAAGTGCAGCTTTGCACTCTAAGCTAGCGATATTGCTACTATATGTTATTAAACAAATTCTAATTAAGTTAATTGTGTTTGTTCCGCCAGTAACTATTATACTGTTGTTATAACTTTCGGTGAAAAATGTCGTCACTGGCTGTTTATTTCGTACGTTTGGCGAGCGCTACTTCTTTAGATTCAACAATAACTTCTATAAACTACCTGATGGTCTTGGCATGGGAAACTCAACATTGGCAATTTTCACAGAGATTTTCGTGCAACATTTAGAACTTTAACTCTTTACTACAGACACGTAGAAGACGTTAGGCCAGTTTCACGATTGCGCAATCGTTCGTTCGTTCGCTTAATTACATTCCAAACAAAAAAAAATTCTAAAAAAGTGTTTTTGTGTCAAATGTTATTATGCGACATCGTGAAACTGGCCCATAATATGCAACCTAGAAAGGGATAACGCCAAACACATGTTAACAGACTTAAGCAAAATACATAACAAAATCGCATACATAATAGAAAAAGAGCAAGGCAGAACTGTACATTATCTTGACATGTCAATAACACGAGGAATTGATTCTTCTTCTTTTTATTCTTCATCCTACTCAACATAAACTCGCAGCATTTAAACACATGATTCAGATAAATATTACAAAGAATTTGACACAATTTACGCTACCATCGAAAAACTACTCAGACAATACAACACTAAAAACAAGAAGAAAGAAGACAAGGAAACAGTCTTTACAACAGAACGACACATGTTTACTTTCACAGGACCAGAAATATATAGATTAACTAACCTCTTCCAGAAAGAAGGTTTACAGACAACACTAAAAACGAGCAACACTCTACGCAACAATCTCAAAACATCAACAGAAACAGCCGATAAATTTAGTACCAGCGGAGTATATAGACTTACTTGCATCTGCAACCATACTTACATTGGACAAACTGGACGAACATTAAAAACAAGGTTCACAGAACACATACGATCATACAAACGGAAAGAGGAAGACTCAAATTTCGTAATACACCCCAATACACATGGACGGGAACCAAGGGAAATAGATGAATGTATGACAATATTACACCCAAGTAAAATAGGAAGAAGACTAGACATTTTTGAAAACATGGAAATCTACAAAACAGGAACGTTTAACAGAGACATCATTAACGAACAGGTAAACACAACCGCTGACACAATTTTCACACCACTACAATTATTAAAAAAAAAAAACTCTTACAAACGAAAAACACCCACAGATGATTACACTTACCTATCCAATAATAAAATATGGAAATATTAAACTATTTACCCCAACAAACATGACAGATATAAAGCAATCTACCTGTATAAAGCCATTTAAGTAGAGATTATCCTAATGGACAAAACTACCTGAATCCACCACTATTTACACGATAAATACCTAAAACTATCTCTTTAGAACTAACAAAAACGTGTCTTGAAAATGATGTTCTCACATGGAAAGCACTCGTCAAACGTACCAAATAAACAGCCAGTGACGACGGTTCTCACCGAAAAAACAGTACAAATTTAAATGTTTAAAGTTTAAGAAAAAACATGCAAGTACGTTGTAAAATTTGATTCACTGATTGGTTTTATATATTAAGCTTTCCCAACTTTCCAAAAACATACAAAATGATGTTGTCTAGTTTAATAATAAATAAGCAAAAATAAATTTCGAATATTTCATTGCAATACAATAATAATTTCGAGGTAAAAATACAAGCGGATTGTAAATCAAACAACAATAACTTTATTCTTTTTAAAGTTTTTTTTTTAGGTTTATTCTATAAACAGTTTTTTATAACATAAAACAGATACTTGAGATTTCAGCAGTTACAGTTGACCTCCTTATATTACAGCATCATGACAGGACAACTTCAAATTCAAGAACTGTTTACCAGGGATGTCAGATATTGCAATTTCTCAACAAACTAGGCGATTTTAATATTTTTTTTTTTTTGTTTGTTATAAAACTATTTGACATGGCGACTTGTTTGTAGTTTATAAAATAGAATTATCTTAAATATTTTTTATAAATCTCGATGAGCAATAAATTTGTCTTAACAAATGTCGACATGGAAAAGCAATCATATATTAGAAACATTTTACTATAATCATTTCTAATAATCTGGCAACTTCTCATTGTATGCATCGTGTATGGCAAAGCTAGCACTATGACAATTCTTTGTGTATTCTGTGACTGTGAATTAAAATAGTGTACCCAAGTTTTATTTGGTAAAATTTAATAAATCTGCTAAGAATGGGTTCCGAAATACACTGCATTATGAACTTCTTAGTGCTGTATTGTGTGCTATTAATTTTATGAATATTTTTTAACATTTCAAGAAACGTAAAATAAACTTATATAATGTATTCGAAAGAAGAAGACATTAAGCTAATGCCTTGAGAAATATAATTAAAGTTTGCTTTATACCTTAAATAGCTTATCGACCTGGCTTTGCCTAGGTCTAATTTTGGGGCTTTTTTAAACACTGTATAATATATCGCATCTCGTTTGTTATGCGGGTCTACTCCGAACACGTGAGAAATCTATCAAATCAGTTTGGATCTTATAGATCAGGTGATATCTATATTTTAAATATCTTTAGAATAAGATTTTGTTAAGACCGGTTAGGATTCATAAAATTAAGAATTTTTCCTCACCCCTATTTCAAAATAAACACAGAAATTTTACGGTACGGACATAAATGCCCGTTTTATCCCTTTTCTCTCATATAGGTCGTAGCTATAGAAATATATATTAATGACGACCTATCTATATTTCGAATTCATTAAAATATTATTTGATGAGACTTTGCTAAATTTGTTAGACGCATAAAAATGCACGCATTCTCTTTATTTCCCCTTCCGTTCACTTAATTTACCATGAGGACAAATATCAAAACGAGCTTCAATTTTCATTAAAATCATTTCAGTCGGTTATTCGTGATAGACGCACGAACAAACTAACAAACTTACAAATAGATTTGCAATACTCGTACTAGCCGGACTATAAATTTGGTATATTTCTTATACCTTTCACCAAAAAATGTGGAAAGAGGGTTTATCTAAGTTTGTAATTTCTACAATACCCATTTCCAACCCCATATAGTGTATACAATCTGAGTTCTTATGCATAGCGAATGCGATTGAGCGATGTCCGTCTGTCCGTCTATCCGTCTACAGGTCTATCCGTCCGTGTTAGTGTTGAAATCAGCTAAAGAAAATTTAAACACGCTATCGGAAATTAGCAAGATCAGCCCATGTCCTTTGAGGTATCAGGCAAAACATCACGCCTAACTCTAATTTTTCCATATCATTTCGAACAATGAAGTAACCCCAATCAAAAAAATCAAATATATGGGGCAATAGAGAATTAAAAAATTAAAAAAAAAAATCAAGTGAAAAAATTGTCGCTCGCTCTTATTTTCCCAATTACGGGCCTATGAAATTTTCAAAATTTTTTCAAGTATTAATGTGGTTATCATTTATAAGCTTTTGAAAATATCTTTAAGGAAATACTAAAATTTTTTAAAAATGTTTGACTTATCAAGAGCCGATGAAATTTTTATATAAAATTATGTATACGTAGTAATTATTTTTTTCTTTATATTTTTAATGCTCTGTCACCCTATTATTTGTTTCGTTTTGATTGGACTTACTTCACGAAACTAGATTTACATAAGCGATGAAAGGTATATGAGATTCAGCATACCCGAATTAAGCACTCTTACTTGTTTTAAACTAAGAGCCATTATTACAACTTGCAGTTATTCAAAAGTAGGATTTTGTCTGCCCGATAAATATATTTGCATAACGAATATATATTCTGAGTTGTTATGCATAGCTAAGTCGATTGAGTGATGTCCTTCTGTCCGTCTGTGTTCGTGTTAAAATCAACTTTTTCAAGTCACCTGATAAATTTAAATACTACAATCGATCAGAAATGGTTTCGATAATTTGCTGTTGAAAATAAGCGAGATGAGACCATGTGATTCGAGGCAGCTGGCAAAATACCCAGCCTCCTTCTAGTTTTTCCCATATCTTTTTTTTCAGCTTTCTTTTGGTTTCCTGCAGCTGATTTTTTTATGATAAAAAATTAGTGAATATGATAAGAAAAATTGGTGAGCTACCCATCTAATACAGCAACATTTTTACTTATTAAGCTGGAACAACAATCCTAAGAAAACTATTTTCGCAGAAAAAAAAAACTTTGTTGTAGAAAAGAATTTTTTATGCCGATTTTTATTTAATCTGCATGTGGTGAAGGGTACATAAGCTTCTTCATAGCCAAATATAGCACTCTTAGTTGCTATTATAAGTAATAACAAAATTTAATCAATAAAAAAAAAGTGAAAGTCTTATAAATCAAAGTCACTTATCGGTCCAAAAAAATCCTGCCTTTAATTAACGGCAAGTTGTATTAACGATCCTAAGTTAATAATAATCAGTTGGTGATAGTAAATGATATAATTCGAATCATTGTTTTGTTTTCAATAAAAAAAATAAATCACAAAAAATGAGTGTACGTATGTATTTATTTTAGCCATTTTGAATAAATTTTTTTATTGTCTTCTAGAAAAAATGTTTTTATAATTTAAAAAAATTATATGCCAGTGCCATGATGTCCTTCGTTAGCACAATTATGCAAATTCTAAAAAATTCTTATTGTTTTAATGCGACGGAACGAACGATGCTACATCGTGATACTGGCAGTACATATTTTTAAGAAAATTCTTTTTAGCGATTTAGGCGATTTTGATGAATTTGTCAAAAAAAAAAAAATATTATGACAACTCTGTTATTTACTTCAACTGTGCCTTGTTACTTCTCTGACAAATAATTCTCAATCATGTACTGCATTTTAATTTTAAAAATTTAATAACAACACTTAAACTTTAGTACACAAAGTCTTAAAAAATGTTTTGTCTGTTTTTAACAAAATCAATTAAAGTTTAAGTCATTTACATTAAATTATATATACAAGGACATTAATGACGTTGTTGTCTTGCCGGCAAACAGGAAACAAGTTCTATTTCTACTCATATTTAGAACAATTAAGCAAAAATAATTTTAATTAATCCTTAAAACTTACCTGTTTTCTAGTTGAAGAGACTTTACTTTCGATGAAATGAGATTTTATTCGTCTGCTGTAATTTTTATGCTGTGTTTGTTGTTCTTGTTTTATTGTTGTTAATTGTAATTGTTGTTTCTTGGAATTTTAAACTAATTAAATTTTAGTTTTATGTAAATATTGTAGTGATATACATTTTTATTTTATTATTTTTTTACACAATAGTTTTGTTTTTAAAATTTATTTTTTAATTTTTTGTTTTTCTAAAACAAAACAAAAATAGAAATTGTTGTCTAGAATTAAATAAAATAACATATTTTTGCAAAAATAAAGTTGAAAACAAAATTTTATGGTTGGACTGAAAAACAAAATTCTTCTTTTTTGTATCGTTGTTATTACATAAGTGTGTTTGACAAAAAGACACCCACTAATACTTTTCTATATAAGCAGGTATGTATATAAAAATATATGTATGTATGTATGTATGTATGTATATCACAATTTCCAATTTAATTCTTTAATATTTTAGTTAAAATTAAAATTCAAAGCAATTAAAATTTGTTAAAAGTTTGACACTTAAATAAACATTTTGTTTATCTTTTCTTTTTAGAAAATTTTTATTTATCTTGATATTGAGAACAACTAAATTTCAAAATTTATAGAGCTCTTTTTATAACAAAATTTTAAAATTTAATTTAGATCGTTTAGATTCATTTGAAATATTTACTTTCTAATTACAAACAATTTTGTGATATGGTCACGAACATTAATAATTTTGATTATATATGATATTGATTCTAAATAAATGTCCCTTAACTAATTAATTATTTCTCATGCATTATGTAGAAGAATAAAAAAATTTATAAAAAATATAATTAAAAATGAATTGAAATTGATTTTGGCTTAAGTACATTTTTATCTTTTGAAATTCTAAAAACCTTTTTTAGGAAAGAAAAATCATTTTACAAATGCATGCAGACGTTTTCCGCAGCAGAATGTAATGCTGCATTTTCTGGTTTGCTAAATTCTTCATCAGCACTTTTCGCATATATCTACCTTAGGTTGTACACATTGTAAACATCATCTATTGAACCAACTAACTTTGTAAATCAGAATGCGAGGAGTATTCATATCAATATTAATTTGATTAGACGAAGTCCATACACAAACAATTTCAATTGATTTGTTATATCCACAGTAAAACTCCTTATTTCATAAAAAAACAAATATTAAAAATATAAAATTTTGTTTTACAAAATATTTAGATTTAGTTCCATATTCATATTATTTCCACACAATAATTCACTGTACCATTTATTTCCTTACAAAGTAATTCTTGTCAGATTTTTACAAAATTTCTTTGCGTTATACCCAATGACAAAGAGATTAAATCGCTTGACACACATGCAAATTTTCTATTAATTGATAATTTATTTCAATCTAAAAATCTATCAGAAGCCATTCATAAGTAGTTTTAATTATAAAATATTTTTAGTTCGCAACGGCTATAACTATTAATGGCATATAGTCCCAAACAAATGACCAGTTCGTTGGTTCCCAAATGAACATATAGGAGCACCTACATATGGGCTAAATGGCAAATTGGCGTGAATATGTGACCGAAACCAATTTTTAGTAGAACAAAACATTAGTAATCATTAAAAAAACAATCTCACAACTTCTCACCCATGGAAATTCAATATTCAGTATTGTCTTCCCGTTTAGTCAGAGGAAGAAAATATAAAATTTTCACAATTACTATGCCACCAGATTTTAAAAGAACTCAATTTAAAAAAAGTAAACTGAAAGCGGTACGAAAAAAGAAATTAAAAAATCAATTATTTAAAATCCTTGTTCTCATGTCAAGTCATTCTCATGTAGTTGAGTGATGAAACCCGGTGATAACTAAACTTGTTTTAATTTCTGGATTATAGTAAAATTTTTTAACGGAAATTTTATAAAGAGCTGAATCAATCACGCGATATTTATTTAGTTATTAATTTTAATAAATTTATTTTTAAACATCTAAAACATCTTGGATATACCTGCCACACTAGATTAAAGTAGAGCAGTTCATGTTTATACAAATTCTAGTCAGTGCAGACTGTGCAAATTTGTAACTATTGAATAGATTTCAATATTTCTACTTCTATTGAGTTCCATATAGTTCACTAAAATACATTTATTTAAATATTTGCTCAAAGCCTTATTAATAAAAATAAATTAGTTTTAATTTATTTTTAGTTTTAATGTCAAATGATAGCAAAAGAAAATATTAAAATATTAAAAGTAAAATAATCTGCCTGGCATTTTTATGTTTATAAAAATCTAGATGAATTAATCGCTTGAAATACAGAAACAGCGCATTAGTGTAGTGAAGTACAGAATTTTAAAAATTTCCTCGGCGTTTATATTTTTAATAAAATTGTTGATTTTTTTATTTAAATATAAATATTGTAAAATGTAGGCAATTTTAGAAATGTTATTAAAAAAAAAATAAGTGTAACATTTTAAGTGCTATCACCATGGTAAGAAACAGATCCTACACAATTTCCTTGTAAAAATATTCTAATTGTTTATAATATATTTTAATATAACTTTTATTTAAAATGCCACTACAATTTGTCTGATAATAAGGGATTTCTACATTTACTTTAAGAACTGTAAAATTTACATTAAAAAAATTTTTTAGAATTAAAATTATTGTTATTTGTATACCTGAAGAAAAATTATCTTTTTTACTTTTCCACTAGGTATACAAATAGCAATAATTTAATTTTTTAAAAACCCACATGCCACAGATTTTTTATAAATTCCGGTAAAGATTTATACAAAAGCTTTAATTAAATTGAAATAAATTTATTAAATATTTTAAAACCAGTTTAGCCACTATTACTGTTACTATTAATTGTAGGATACTTTTTGAGAAAAAGCCATGTTGCCAAAAAAATCTTTGAATTACGTAGGTAGTTCTTACGTGTACAAATTATTTAAAAATTAATAACTTTAATAATATTTTTAAGTAGTGACATTTCAAGCATTTTGTGTCCTTAAAATTCGCTGTTAGAAATTTTGACCGTAGCACGTATGAATAAATCTATAGTTATTCCGAACTAACGAACAAATAGAAATAATAAAATATTGTTTAAAAAATATATATCCATAAAAAAGAAAAATATAAAACTCAAAAACTACAACAAAAAAAAACTGAAGGAGACAAAAAATAATTAAGGAATAAAAAATTAACAGGAATAGAAAAAAATTACAATATTTAAATTTTTGTTAAAAAAATGTACTGTTTGATCAAAACGACTGAAAAAAACCTTTGAAAAGTACTTCGATTTTTCAGATGAATTGATCGCTTGTATTGCAGAAACACCATATAAATTGTATTAATGTTAAGAACTCAATTTATTTAAAGCCTTTAAAATTAAAACCTGAAGCAGTTTTTTAAAGAAGTAAAATTTATAATTTTTAGATTCCAAAACCATTATTTAAAATTACCACAACTGCACTCGGAGTTAAGATAAAAACTTATCGGCTTAGACAACAAAATAATACCAATAAATTTACAATTTAATTTTGGTATTTTGTCTTTGATTTATATTATATTTTATGTCTTTACATAAAGTTTTATTTGATAAAGAAAATTGTACACATAATTTTTACTGAACCAAATTTCACGATATAATATTGAAAAATATTAACGATAAAAAAATTAATTATTTTTCATTAAAATATATTATATCTCTTCAAATTAATAAATATTATTTAACTTTCTTTTTTTTTAACTAATCTAATTTGATTAGAAAACAGTAAAAAAAATTTAAGAAAAATTATGCAAACTTAACAAACTTTTAGCTAAAAATTGTACCACTTCACAAGAAAATCAAAACATAAAATTAGTTAAATTTACAATTTCTGATTAAATAAAGGCACGTGGATTAAAAAATAAAAATTCTTTAGTCACCAAATAAATTTCTTTTAATTGAAATTACATTATTTTAGTCAAGTTATAATTATTTCCTTTTAGTTTTTGAGTTTAGTTGGCTGATAGCCATCAATCACCTCGTTTATAGAAGTTATGAATAAAAAGACAGGAAAATTTTATTTCTTTAGGATTGTTAAATTATTAATAAAATTTATTTAATTTTTCTTTTTTTTCACTAAAAAAAACAATTTTAAAAATTTATCGCCAACAATTTTCAACAAATTTAAAAATTAATTTAATATTAAGATAAAAATATTTTCTATAATTTTAACTTTCTGACGATCCTTTAAAATATTTTTTTAAAAATTTTGCCGCTTTAAAAATAATAAAAACAACTTATAATTATTGTCAAATAGAGACTTCAAACAAAAAATTAAAATTAAGATAATAGATCTTGTGACACTTAAAAAATTTGTAGAACTTCTAAAAATAAAAATTGCGTTAATATCAAAAAAATAAAAAAAATAAAAACAATTGCAATGCTTTAAACAAAGTTTATATTTTATTAAACATAAATCTATGAAATATAAAAATAAAATTCGACAGAAATTTTAAAACAAAAAATATTTTAACGCGAAGATACGTTCGATTTAACTTTTTTATATAATTATTTTGGGGAATATAACCATCTGTTATTTTCAAAACTTTGATTTATTTATTTTTATAACAAAACTCTTGTAAGATTATTATTATATTACAGCAACACGTAAATTTAATTTAATGTTGTTTGGAAAACAAAAACCTATTAACAGGAGAAAATACGAGATTTTTCTTTTTAATTACTAGCACGTATGATTAATATTAATTTTGAAGGCATAAACATTACACTTTAAAATTGTCTCTATTAAAAGATTACTTTTGTTTTTTTTTATTAAAATTTAACTTGTTATTATTTTATATTTTAAAAAATAATACTCTTCGATTTATTGTTTATTTTTTTAATTCTTTATTATTTTATTAAAATAAATAACGTTGTGTTGCAACACATTACATATGTGTGTGATAACTGTTACACGCACAGTATGCGAATGTAACTGTTATCAACAATTGCAAGTGCATTTATGTAAAATATTATTAACAGAACAACTGTTAAGCGTTAACAGTAAAATGTAAGATTGCAGTCAGTGTTTGTGGCTGTATGTGAATTTTATGCCCTTTGAGACACAAAAGCTCATACACATGAAATTGCATTCGAAGCGTTAACACACATACACACTTACACTTACATTAGTATATGTTTGTAGGACTATATCAAAGGAATTATTTCAAAGGAAAATAATAATAATAATAACAACAACAAAAACAAGAACTACAACTATTGCTACAATAATAATGGCAAAAAAAACATGAGCCAAAGCCATAAAATAAACAATAAATGCTTTAAAAATTACGTTGTGTGTGTGTTTGTTTATTTATGTTTTTGTGTTTTTTTTTTCTATAGTCGCAAAAGGAGAACTCTATGTAGAGCAATATTAACGTTTTATAGTTAATATTTTATTTATTTTATTTAAATAATATTTTTAATATTTTAGATTAAAATTAGATATTTTCAAAGAGGTTTTTATGAATAAAAAAAAATATAAAATCACCTGCGTTTTAGACAATATCATTTTCTAACATTTCACTTTTTATTTATATACTGTAATAAATTTAATTTCCTTTATTTTACTTTAAGGAATTACATGATTTATGATTTTTATTAAAATGTAATAATTAAAACTCTTACACGATTTTATGTGTTCTTTGTTCTTAAAGAATTTAATAACCATTTATTTATTTTTTTAAGCCAATTATTTTAGTAACACACTGCTTTGTATTTCTACATACGGCTATTCATTTTATTTCACTACAAATTTTAAGCTTTACATTTATTACAGTTTCATCAGCCTACTGTTATTGATGCAGCCAGCTGGTTTGTTTTTTTGTTTTTAATATTAAACTGATGTTTTTTCACAACTTTATATGTTTTTAATATTTTCAAAAGTTACGTTATTACAAACAAAAAAATTTTTACTAAAATATTTCACTAAAATGATTGGTTTTGTTTCTGCATTGAAGGGTAATAGAAATGATAAAAGTTTTCCTGGCTGTAAGACGGAAAATCAGTTGTAGAAAAACTGCACTAAAAACGTCCTTTCACACGGAAGCTTCGTAAACAACTGAAATTGAAAAATTGCATCTGTTATTGCCGAAAAGGACGACTGGCAAAAAGCAACAATATTAAAATACTCCAATAAACCTACACTGACTGACATTCACTCACACACATTTTACATTACAACACAGCCAGCCAGCAAAGTACTCGTCTTGTTTTTATATGCACATTTTGCTTTTCGTTTTCAATACTATTGTACATTTTTGTGTTGTTGTTGTTGTTCATGTTAATGTACAATAGCTTTGGTAGGTTTTTATGAGGCTCTGCCTCTGTAGTAAATAGTGGAGAACAGCTTTACACATTAAGTCAGTCAGTCAGACTTGCATACTCATAACCGCACACACACTCACGTATAAACATGGACAAACAGTTTGCAATTTTACTCTTTTGCCTTAAAACATGCATAAAATACACTGACATGCAGGCAGGCAGCAGGCAATCTTTATAGTTGTGGCTGTTTTTGTTGTTGCTGGTTAAATGCAGTCAGCTACTCAGAAACAACAGCAAGCAGCCTTCGCCACTGCACACGAATTTTATGGGTTTTTTTTTAAATCGCAAACACACTTTGGCAATGTCGGTGTAACTGCATTTGTATGTGATAACAAAATTACAAACTCATATTCATGATGCTGTTGTTGCTTTTTTAAAAACGAACACAATAGTTTCTGGAACAAACTTGTTTTTTAATCATTCGTCTGTCGTTTACTTTTTTCGTTCGTGCGTTTATTACATTCGGCAAATTCTTGTTGTTGACGTTGTGAGAAATTGTTTTGATTGTTTTCTGTTTCCATGTGCTATAAATAAACTTTTCTTTAGCTGAGTTAAGAATGTAATTGTATGTGTGGTGGTGTTGTTGCTGTTTGGTGTGGTACAAAACCCCACTTTTACTGCTTTTCCTGGTTGTGTGCCAACGTTGCTTGGTAGTAAATACAGTTAACTAACTGTTATAATAAGAACTCTTTAATATTAAAAGAAAAATATATTCTCTTATTTTTATTAAAGGAAAAAATATGATTTGATAAAAGTCCATAATGTTGATTAAAGTTTTATTGTTTCCTACTAAATCCTTCTTACTTCGTTAGTGCTTTAAATAAAAGCAGTTAACACATCATCGTGGTACTCTGCTATTGTGCATTTTTTAATATATTCCTCTTAAATCTATTTTTAATAAATTTGGATAAGAGAAATTATGTAAGAGAATTATATTAAAAGAGCAAGTCTTTCTAGTTTGATTTACTTTTGACATTTATTAATTTATTTTTTTTTTAACTTTTAATTTTTAACTAGATGTCTTCTAAATACTACTTTAAACAGTTAATATCGTGAGTAATATAAAAATTTGGGCCAAGTTTTGGTAAAGTGCCAAACAAGTAAATTCAATATTCTTTTTGTTGTTGTCTTCTTTTGCAGTCACTGCATAAGTTATTTGCCAACTTAGTCACAGTAACTTATTAAAATGGCCAGAATATTAGGAATATAGGTTTAGGTTTTGAAGTGTTAATTCAAGGAAAGTCGTTCAATTGAAAAATTTACAAAAATAAAAAAACTATTTTATTTTTAAGTAAAACTCAAAGTCCCTATTCTAATTAGGCCGGGGGAATACGAGGAGTACAGAATGGAATTGAACTTCGACAGTAAGTAAAAGTGACTCAAGCTTGAATATGTTGTGTCGATAGATAAAAGTGGTTGTCTTACTGTCAATAATCGGACTTTAAAGTAAATTTTTATGTTTAGAAATACCCTTGTTTTTTATTTTTCACTTGTTATTTATAACAGAACTATTGTATAGCCTTTTAATTTTTTTTTTAATTGTATTATTTGTTGAAGTTTCTGCTAAGATTTCAAAAGTGTAGCTATCAGAGTTACTGAGACAAACATTTAAGTGATAAGAAAAGGAATAAGTTTTTACCCTTTTAAGTTTTTAAAGGTATAGAGAAAGCATTTTGTTTTACTTGTGTCTAAGACATTTACTCTGTCCGATTTAAAAAGGGCCAAACTAAGCTGTATTATAATATTAAATACTAATAATTGTTTGCTCCAGCTACAATGTAATGTTAGCAGCTGTAAACATGGGCATAATGAGAGCTGACATGGACACCGGTGAATTCGCGCATGCGGTTAATATTTGTGTAATTAGCAGTTGATTTGACTATGTATCACGAGCGGCCAACTACGCCTTCGGTGCCCCCCACGTGGGCACCAAGAGTCTGTGCTGACGATGGTCCTCAGGGGTAAAGGGGGAACCAGTCCCCCGGCATCCACTGAAGCTGGATAGACAGTTGGATACTGTCGAAGGATTTTACCAGTTTCCTTAATGATAATAACATATTATTAATAATAGCCTAAATAAACTGGTACCACGGGAATCGGTAGCCCATACAGAGAGTCGCCCATCTCTGTAGCCGGTTATTGGTAAGGTCCCTTCGGGGTACACGTGGTGGTTGTGGTTAATTTGTCTATCTCTGGGGGTCTGGCGTGGGATAAACTGAAGTGTGCTGTTGCACTCTCAACAGAGGAATTTATGATAGGCTTTGACTCTATAGCAAGATCGTATATTCATGGTCCTGCAAGCCATGGTCTTAAAATTGCACAGAATAATGGTTTGAACACCGTTTGATAAGGGCTTACTGCCATGTACAGACGTAAATCTAATCACTTATCCTGCGCCATCAGCGATGGTTTATCGCTTAGCTCTAGAATTCAAGACGAATCGTTGCTCAAACTTGATTATTGATCTTACGTTGCAGCAAGAAACAAAAAATTTTTCTTTTCGTATTCTCTTAACCCCGGTGTCCATTAAAAATATTATAAAGAAAAACCTTCAACTACAATCAGCAGATTCCGTAGACTTCCTGTCAGCAACAGCAACGGCAACAAGAAAAATCATCTTGGTTCATTGCGTGCTATTCCACCATCACCACCACCATCATTGTCAACAATATCAACAGCAGTATAGACTAACGACAACTATACCACAACGAACTTTTTGCTTGATTCCTAGAGCACTACGTCCAGCAGTAAGCCACCAGGTAAACAATTATGTCTGGTCACCTATGTAATTAAAACAAATTTAAAAAAAAATACGAATTATAACAGATAATAAATATTGTACGAGAGCGCATGTACCTCTCTTGCTCTCAATAAAATATAAATGCTTCCTAAAAAACATTAAAAAAAAGTGCCTGCAAGCAAATCCTCTGTAGATTCAATTATTGCATACAAAATTTCTCTTTTATTATTTTATTCTCTTAAGCATAAGTTGTGTTGCAATCTATTATCTAGTATCAATATATTTCTAACTGTAAATTACATTTTTTCGATTTCCAAAACAAAATAATTTTCTAAAATGTTTAGATGTTAAGATGTGTGTATGAGTGCATGTATGTATTGAAATGCGAGAACGAACAAATACTTAACCTTTTTCATAACAGTTCTTTACTCATCTTCAGTTGCCGGGTCATTTGTTATTGCACAAAGGGAAAAAATAGCAAAAAGGATTTTGTATAAAGTGCACACAGTAGTTGTTGTTGTAGGATTGCTTGCACAAGGCCAAACATTATAATCTTTGATTATTGTTTTGCTGTGTTTGTTGGCGATGCTTTTTTATATGAAGTATTTTATTGTTGTTATTGCTGTTTTTTGTTGTTTTGCTTTGATGTGTACGTTTTTTTTGTGTGAGTTGTTTCGTTTATATGCGTTGCTTTGTTTATTTGTTTGTTGTTTTTTTTTTCAGTTTGTTAATGTGCGTACGTACTTTTGAATAAACAATTTATTCATATTTATAAAACGTTTGTGAATAAGAGGAATTTTAAAAGACCAATGTTGTTACGACAATCCCATTGGAAAAACCACATTGTAAAAATAAGTGCAGCTATAGAGTACTGTCAGTCTCAAACAGCACAGAACGAGCTGTAACCTTTGTGCCTCCTTATCCCTGATTAAATATTATGATAAAATATTTCTTATTGTTTTTTTATATCATAAATTTGATCACCCATATGCAGACAGTTAAAAGCTTATATTGGTTTTCCAAAAAAAAAAAAAAAAGGGTTTATAGATTAGGCAGACAATGGAGGTTAATGTTAAAAAATTAAAAAATACAAAATAATGAATTGAAGTAATAGAAATATTTTTTTACGGACATTTCAAAAAGTAGAGCATTTTTTATATTTGCTACCGCAGAACTCAGTCATTTCTGAACCGATTTAAAAAAATTGTATTTAATTAAAACACGATGCTTCTAGATTGGTCTTTAAAAAAAATAAGTTTTTATTAAAAAAAAAATTAAGTGTTTTCCCGCATGATTATTATAATTATATTAAACTAAAATCGACATATATATAATATTATAACAAAGTTGGTTTCATTTTTTTTGAGTCGTTTTAGGGAAACACTTGAAAATTATACAGAATGTATACTTCTATATCCGCTGTAATAAAATCTTTAAAATTTAGAATAACAATTTAGAAAAATTAGGTGATGTAATTCGATGATTATTTTCCTATTTTTTAAACTATTATTGACAGGCAATTGAAATTTAAATAAAATGTGTTGTGAAATTTTTATTTCGTATTAGATTCAACTCTTCAAATCTGCCTGTTTTGGGTTGGGTTTTTTTTTTTGCAAAAAATATTTATTACACTTTTGTATATCGGAAGCTTTTCTTATTTCCAAAGTTATGAATACAGCATCAATACAACATGAAACCTAATGGCTGCCTTATAGCGGAAAGTATTTGGGTTTGTCTTTTGTACTGCAAAGTGAAACCGCTTTAATTTATTTAATTAATTATTTGTTTTTTGTAATTTATGTTTCCAGATTAGTCACAATTTATGTTTAAATTGATTACCGTTTATATGTCCATGTGTTTTGAATTCGGTTTTTTCTGCAATTTACAAAGAAGAACTGTATCAAGGCGCATTAATTTACAGGTGATGTTAACAGCCCAGCTAATTTTTGTACATGTAGGAGAAATAAACTAACTGTTACAACTTCATTTAAAGCACCTAATGATGATTAAAGAATAAATTTAATTCGGATTCCTCTTGTTTAGTGGTGCTCTGCAACAACAAAATGACATTGGTTTTTGTTTTTGTAGCCATGGGGCCACCTTGTATTTAATGCGCCTTGAACTGTATCTTTTGAAAGGATACTTTATTTATTTCAAACTAATTTTTGATGTGGAATTCCATAGCATTTACAAGTGTGTACGCTTTGCTATTATAATCGAATTGATATGAGAAACAGCTGTCAGAGAGATTCCTTCCCAAAATACTGAAACAAATACTCTTTCAGCAATATGACTTTATTTCGTGTCTGTACAAATAGTTACAAAAATTTGGCAAAATATAACAGAATTATACTTGTTACGTGTAGCCTTTAAAAGGTTCCAAAAATTAAAAAAATGTAACCAAACAGCAACACTGATTGCCACTCCAATTTTTTTGTAGCACAAGCCAAAGCCCTCGCTATGAAAGCAAAATGTCAACAAAAATTCAAAAATACTTTATACAAAAACACAGTAATCATTGAGCAACAATTTTTATTTTTCTTTTTTATTTTTTTTTTAGTAATTTCCCATATTATAAATTTTAAAGCATAACTTTAGCTCTCGTTTATTTGTCATAATTTTTCTTACAACAATTTCATATATGTTTTACAACTGCTGGTGATTGTAGCTGTTGTGTTTTTTTTTTAGATTTTTCCTTTTTTTTTTTGTTGGTTTGTTGCTATTCCCTCTAACATTTGTTGCCACTGTTATCAGCATTCATTATTATAATCAACATTCTACTCATTATTTACAACAACACCAACAACATCGTTATCACTATAGTCATCATCGTCATTCATACTTGAACACAAGTGTTATTTGTACAACATCTTTGTTTGTTGATGTGTAATCTAACGGTATTTGATAACAACATCTAAAGTGAATGAGAGGAAAAGGAGCAGGATATCACACCAGGCACACATTGTTTTTGTATGAGTAAATTATTATGCGTGAGGAATTTTTTTTCTTTTGTGTATATGCGTGTGTGTGTGTGTGTGTGTATTTGTGAGTGTTGTGTGTTTACAATATAATTATGGTTAAATTCTTATAGTGGTTTTTAGCTTACATTTAATTTAATGATATTTTTTTTTTAATTTAAATCGGTCAAAATCATAAGCAACATAAAGAAAAAATAATATAAAATTTCAGTTGTGCATATATTCATCTTTGAAAATTAAATTTTTTATTATTACACATTTGTATCTTATACCACCTTTTATTGGTATTTTACTCAAACAATCTGATCACTCTTATTTACTTATTTTTATATATATATTTACCATAAATAATTAGTACATATTTTATTTAAATAAATATGCCAGGTTTGGATAGATTCGTGATGATTTCAACGAGACAAGAATTTTCAATAACTGATATTCATTTTTTATGATAGTTTGAAGACGTGTGAGTGTGTTTAAGTGTGCCTTAGGGATTATTATACACCTTATACATCAGCTTTATAGCATATCGCTTCTTCAACTGACTCTTGTTTACAGTGGCTTTGGCTGAATATTTCCAAAAGCAGCATTGGCTTCCTGTGTTTACAGCGACTTCGGGTGTCTGCTATTTTTATTTTGCAAGAATTTTTTTTAATACTGTAATAGTAGTTATGTCTCCAGCGATCAGCTACTGAGTTTAGAACACAGAAAAGCCGAAAGAAATAAATCACATATACTTCCCAAGAGCCAAAATAAAAAAACTAGTAGAAAAAGTTATGAAAATAGTATTTAAAAGTCAAATTAATAATATAAACCCAGCCAAAATGCTTTTTTTTTGCATTATTAAATCGCTGTCACAGCGTACACTGCCAACATTTAGCCAACCACTTTAAGCAAAAGCAATACGTGAAAGATCTCATTTTTAATAATTTTTAAATTACTAAGTTGAAGTTCATCGGTGAGCATAAATGCACTCTTACTTTTGCGAAGTACAAGAATTTTCAAAGGTCAATCCAGCAACACTTAGCTATTGGTCCTTATGTTTATTTATCATGTTTTAATTCGAAATTTAAATGTTGATATTTTAAAAATTTTAAAGCTCTAAAAAATTTAATCAAATCAAATTCATGTATCAATGCCTAGTGCATTGCTCTTGCGCGCTGTATCATATTCGTATTATTCGTTGCTAATGAAAGTATTTAAGGGTATATCACATGGATAGTTTTAAAGCCTTATAGAAAAAACATTGATTTATTGCTACCCAACATTTTCATTATATTTTAATAATTTCTTTAATATTCCACATTTATATACCCAGCAAAAAATTAGACATTACCTTAAAAAGTACTTGCAATATAATGACTTACTTTTGTGACTACCGTACTAATGGTACTCATTATTTCCTACAATAATTAATGTAATCGATTGTCAGTAATTGATTATAAAAGTCTCATGCCTTGTTAAAATCATTAAGTTGGCAATCTAGTTGGGAAGTATTGCCGCCAAAAATGCTTAACTCCACACTCGATTACCTTTTCTAAAATTTTTAGCTGGGTATGTTCTAAACAAATTAGAAATTAAAGGCAAGAAAATAGCTGAAAATTTAAAAATTGTAGAAAATGCAATAGTAAATATTCCAAGGAAAAATCACTTTAAAAAACTCAAATTGTTGCATTTTTTTTTAATTTTTTACTACGAATATCATTCACATAAATATTAACAAACCTATTCTAAAACTTTTGCTGAATTTTTTTATTTTCTGCTTGTAAGCGACTATTTAACGTTTTACTTACCAAAAACCAAAATAGTACTTTTATTAAAATCAAACTAACAAGTTGAAGCGCAGCCAAATACTTGAAGAAAAACACAATAAAATCATAAACAAAAAACAGGAAATACTTTGTAGCTGATACAAAATATTGTTTCAAATGTTGCTATCAACATGTTGCTTTTGATAAATGTTGCCAGCTACAAGGAAGTAAGTATCAATTTTTGGCTTATTTATCTGGTAGCTTATTTTTATAAATTTTAATGTAAATATTAGAAATTTAATTTTAATATGCATTAATTTTTGCTCTGCTTAAATGTTACTATCTATTGCCTACAAATTAATCAAAATTTCAATCAATAAAATTTAGTGCATGAATTAAACATTGTCATATAGAAGATAAATGCAAATAATAACTTGAACAAATAAAAAGGACGATAACAAAGATTATGAAACAAATATGAATTTCTAGAGGAGACAGAAATTAAGTGTGAAAACAAAATGGAATAATTGCTACTCAGACTACAAAAAACAAACACTGAATCTGTAATGAGGCAGCGACAACAAAGTGAACCAATTCAAAAAGTAATGAAACCATCGTCTAAATAAAAAAGAATACAACAAAAAAAGTGCTACAACAACGAAAACAAACACACAGAAAACTAATACAAAGAAAAATAAAGCAGACATTTTAGCCTAAAAGAAAAGAGTAGAGACAGAGTAGTTGCTAAATAGGCCTCAGTATTTATGTATAGAAATGTCCACCCACCCAAAAATGCCAAATACGCATACACACATATACAATCTCAACGTGCATTTATCTAAAATATTACAGACAATTTTTTACAAAGAACACACACACACACATACATTTGTAGAGCAAAATACTAGAGTGTTTCTGTTTCTGTTTTTTTTTTTTATGCATAGCTATCGTCATCATTATCGTCATTGAGTCTTTTATCCTTCAGTCATTAAAGTAAGGTAAATAATGTATAAAAAAATGAGAGAAAAAAAACGCAACATCAAAGAAATAAAACTATATGTACTAAATATATAATCATTATTTGCTTTTAAATTTTTTATACACAAAGAAGAAGAATTAAAATGCAAAAATTAAAAAAGAAAATTGTTAAAATATAACTTTTCTCCCTTTGCTTTGTTATTTGCTATTTGGAGCTCTAAAGAACCTACATCAACAACAAATCTTGTAAACATGCTACTCTGTTAAAAACGCTGTTAAAATAATGGCACGTGTTTCTCTCACACACCAAAAAACACAAAAAACATACACGTACACACGCACCCACATGCACTCTCGCTTACCCAAACTGACAATAACAAGCGCCCCTTTAGAGATAGCAGACGAAAGCACAGCCAGTGTTACGGACAGGCAGACAGACTGTTATTGAAGTAAGAAATGAACGTATATATTTTTTTTTTTGTTTTGGTCTATAACTGTGTATGCTAAGCTCCTCAATGCATTACTGAGCAGACGAATACAGATACCTTGTGAGCAAATAAAAAAAAAACAGACAATTTAAGGAAGTAGTAAATATCTAATATAAAAGCCGCCTAATGCATAATAAAAATGCAACAATGTCACGTGGTCTGTTAAAAAGTAGGAGAAAAACAATACATTAAAGTTTCTTTTTAAAGAGTACCATCACTCCAGTAAATAAAATAACTGTTATACGTTTACAAAGAGAGAGTACTTTGTTGCTAAGAGAATATTTTAAATGAAAAGCAAATAAAAAATCACTATTATGTTAAGAGAAAAATAATGGTTTGGAAAGAGAGAAATTAATGAAGAGAAAACAATTTCTAATTTATTCTGCATTAGGGTTAAGAGTTCTTTTAATCGTTAGTTCCTTTTTAAGGATTTTTGTTAGAAACTGTTACTGAGTTTGAAGCAACATGTTGTGTGTATTTAAAGCTTAAGGATGCGTTGTAAATGTTATAGTAGAACTATACACATGTTTTGTTTTTAACTATAGAAAAAAATTTGCTATTTTTAAGCGCCAAAAGAAATAGCAACAACAGAAACAACAATATTTACTTATTTTTCATTATATTCTGATTATGTGAAGCGTGATTTTGCTCCTCCCCTAGGAAATTATTATTATGATTTGTTTAAAAACTAAGGGTTGGCTTTAAGCATTTTTTTTTATTATATAGTCTTTCTTTGTTACGTCTTCCTATTTATTTACTATTATTATAATTTTATTATTATTATTTTTTTTTTGTGTTTCTTAGAAAGCAATATCATAAGGATTTATTCTGCACATGACATTAACTTTTATTTTCAGTTCCTTTTTTATTTCTCTAAGATTTTTTATTATTAAACGTTTTTAAGCAAATGTGAAAAAATTGTCAGTATTAAAATATTATTTGCATTTTTAAATAACAACTGCCGTATTAATAAAAAATATTATAATAGATTTGAAATGTTTTTTAGCATATATTTGTATGGAAAATTGGTCATAAACCACATTTCAATGTTATTTAATTTTTTATAAATATGACAGTAAAAATGTTACGAGTATTATTTAATATTTTTATAAAAACTAAATTTATTTGATGCTCCTCCTTTTACAACATGTTTGCTTGCAACATTTAATCTTTTTTACCACTCACTATTTGTGGCTATTGTAATTTCCCCTGCATGGATACACCATCTTCTTTTTTGTTTTCCTTTTTATAATTTTTTTTTTTTTATATATATCAACGAGAATTTTCTTTTTTTCACAGCTAACAAAGTAGGTTCCTTCCTTTTCCACAACCGCCAACCAACAACAATCTCACAACATTGTTGTTATACTTTTATTACTCACCCTTACTTTCTATATTTTATATTGTTTCTTTTTTCTTTTTTTTTTTCTTACGTTCTTTCTGTTAAACAGGAACAAAAACTACAATAATTGTAACGTTGCTATCTACTTTTGGCAATTGGTTATTGGTTCGTGTTACCATTCGTTCATATATGTACATCGGCTATAGCATCATGTACATTAACTTGCCCCTATTTCTATGTTGCTTACGGTCTGGTAATGTGTGGGTCAATGTGTTTGTATCGGTGACTTGACACAAAATATAGTTGTTAGTAGGTTCCTCGTTAACTGTCGTGTTTACAGCAGTTTAATATGAGTTTTATGCTGTTGCAAAGCAGTCAGTATAACGCTGGCTTTGAGCAAACTATTCATTTCGATTATTACGTAATTCTTTTCTATTTAAAAAAATAAATTATTTACCCAATTTTTTTTATAAATTAATCCAACTGGCTTGAATTTAATTATTAAGCTATAGATAACTAAATAATTATTTAGTTGACTGACGTTAAATATATTTATAATTAAAATTTTCACATATGACTAGTTAAAGCAATTCTCCGTTATTAAAAGTATAATTATTATTATTATTAAATAATAACCCGTATTGTAAACAAAATGTGAAATTTTTGTTCCCATTAAATTATTATTCCCCATGAAGGGAAAATTGCTATCGTTAATTTAATGGGAACGTTTGTTACCGCCATCAATTCGTACTGAATACAAATTAGAAAGAAGAAAATATAAATAGGGAAAAAATATTCCAAATTTTTTAAAGTTATAAAAAATTAAGAAATGTTAATGATTGGTGTTGTTGCAAGACGAGGAGATACTACAACAGAGAACAATTTTGTTTCAAGAACGTGACGTGCAAGACGCTAAAAGCCCTTGGAGTTACCCTAGACACAAAAGGACTAATCAATGGACCCAAGTGGGCTGTGGCAACACCATAGATATTGCTACTGACCCATTTCAATAAAATAAATTTTTATATTTGAATTTTTCTATCTCCATTTTTTTAATTAAAAAATATTTTTAATAAAAAATCTTCATAAATTTACAACCAATAGATCTCTTTGTTTTGCATCTTGACGAGCATAATGCCAGTCTGCACTGTAGTAACTTATATCGAATTAAAAAATTTGTTATTGAAGTAAATAATCTAATTAAAACATATAAAAACTGGCATAATGTATGCAGTTCCCCAGCAAAATTTAAATGAACAACTCTAAGGGAAAAGTGAAAAAATTTCGATGGAAAAAATCAATTACTATAAGGAAAGTTTTTCTTTACGTGAAAAATTGTTCACGTGAATTACTCACGATTGCAATTTAGGGAAAAGGAAAAGAAGTTCGAGTGAAAATATATTCATGATAGGGGTGAATGTTTGTCTTTATTATTGTTGGAAGTAAAAACCAAATATTTGGTTTTTTTTTTCATTTCGATTTGAAGTTCATGTCCAGGTCTTCAAATTATCTATATTTAAAAACTAGGGAAAAGTAAAATATAATAATAATAAAAAACGAAATTAGGTACACACGCAAAGAAAAAATATGGTTGGTGTAACCATAATCTTACAGCAACATACTATGGTTGCATTATATGGTTGCTAACAAAACATAGTATTGTTACATTTGCAACTATATTGTTGTCCAAAGTGTAAACATAACAATGTTCAAATATAAACATTAAATGCTGTCAGCATACATACATATTTACTTCAACTTTTTTTAAATGTTTTGGTTCCCGTTTTATTTGCTTTCATATTTTGCATATTATTGTTGATTATTTATTTTGTACAAAAATTTTTATTTTTTTCACTTTCTTAAACAATAAAAAACACTTTCAAATTTTAGCTACCAGAAAAATTACTAAACTGTCAAGAACTAGAACAAAATATTTTTTAGCACAAACATTATTTTGTTGCTTTTAACTATACTTCGATTAATGATAATATATTTTGGTTAAATATTTTATATTATTTTTAATAAGTTATAAAACTTTGGTTGTGGTTGAAATTTTTTTAAGTTAAAACCAACCATGTTGCATTTTTGGTGCACAGTAACCATATATCGTTAAAAGTTAACAAAAAATGTTTATCGTGACTAAAGTTTTGGTGAAAACAACTATAATTGGTTCTCCGCAACTATACATTGTTACAAGGAACATAACATGGTTATTCTGACCATATCAAAACCATGTTTTTTTCTGCGTATAGGTAATCGGTTTGAGGGAAAAGATTAATCTTGACAATTTTAGTTGAAGCAATGTCACAGCATAGAACAGCTAATATTGGGACTATATTTTCTGTATTTTAAACAAGGCAAATAATACATAAAGCGAGTTAATTATATGCATATATATTTCGTAAAAAAAAACAAATTTTGAAAAATTAAATATATCGACAAAATTCCCTATTCTCGCTTCGTTATTGAATAGACTGTAAATATGATGAAAATAAATTAATTTAAATAAAATAAAAATCACAAATTTGAATTTGATTATTCAACATAACTAAATGAGATATATTGATAAAAAGCTTTCATCCTTCAGACGCTTCTGGTTAAATGATTTTCCGCCATTTGCAAAATATTCTTATTTGTAATTAATACCCTGTTAAGACATGTTTTATTAATTGAGTTAATTTAAGTTTAATTGCGCAATACAATTTGGTGTTCACACAGGCTCAATTATTCAATATTCAATTAGCACAAGGTATATTTATTTTACAAGATAGTGTGATCCGCTCAATTGGTTTCTCTTTTTATTACAAAAACAACATGTCTATTTGTTGTTGCTTTGACGTTGGAAGTATCAAAAGTCATTTTCCTAGGAGCCGCCACTCTCTTCCTTTTCAATTATTTCGCTATTTAAAAGAGACATTTGGTAAATTTTAACAAAATAAATAATAATTTTAATTTGTTTTCATTTTTTATTAACTTATCTTTAGCTCCGCTTGCCATTTTCTTTTTATTTCTTTGTTAATATTTTTTACTTACGGATTGTCAATTTTATGAATTTTTTCTTCTCACTGAACATAGTTTCCCGAGTAAACATACTTGTTGGCAAGTAATGCAATTAAGTACTAATTGCTCAATTTATTAATTGACCTCTTATATGGTAAATTGAGCCTTAATTGCGTCAATTCCTTAATTGCTTAACTAAAGCGTATGTCTGAACAGGGTATTAAAATATTTCTAGTATTGTAAAAAATAGCCACACTATTTGAGTTAAGTTTAAACGTTTTTTATCTGCGTGCTTTAATTCAGAATAATACACTGTATAATCTTTTACAAAAATAAACTAATTTAGTTTAAGAATAATTCTTGAAGTCAAAAGGAATATATGGCAATTTAGCTTCATTTTATTGTGCACAATTAACTAATTTTATGTGTTCTTTATCTTACGGATGTGTTGCTATTCTTTTTGTATAAAATTTTGTAAATTAAACACAAGTTTTTCTTTACTTTAACCATTTTTGATCAAATTAAGAGCTTTTATTAAAAAATCTTTTTATTTATAAACACGGAAGCAATAACGATCCTTTCCAACCACTCGTGTTTTTCCCCGGCTTTTGAATTAATAGCTCACTACTCTTTGTCTTTATATTTTTAATATCCTGCTCTGAAATTACTTATCATATAAAAGAAAAATATTAGGATTGCACTTTTACACTTTTTTTCTAAGATGGCAGAGATTTAAACGGCTTTTTAACTACAAGAATAAAAATAAATAAATAAAATAAATGATATAATTGCCGATACCAATTATTGATCACAGTTCTAGCAATATGTTTTATTTATTTATTTATTTATTTTTTTTTTAACTGTCGGTGACATTACGCCTTGAAAAGTCTACTGCTTAAACTGCTAAGTCTAACAAGAACACCCAGATAACAGCTTTATTAACAAATTATAAATAAACGACAATAACTTCAAAAATCTACCCATTTCTAGTAATGAAATTTGTATTTTACAATCAGTAGAATAATACTGAAAGCTATGTTTTACCTTGATTGCATCGTTAAATTTATATTAGATTAGGAGTTGAAATTAAACTCTGCAGCGTATGATTAATTTGTATTTTATAAATAAACAAAATCAAATATTACGTATACGTACATGCATTAAAATAAAATTATAATTTGATTTTTGTCTTTAGTTTCAGTTTGTTAAAAATGTTTGTGAGAAATTTGCTGTAGAGCTAAGTAAACGATAGCGAAATAGCAATCGAGAGGTGCTTTCACCTTTAATAATCAATAGCGGCAGTTTTAATAATTTAGTCGGGATATTAGCTTAATAATTTATTAATTAATTGATTAAAATAATTTTATAATAACGCGTATACAGGTAACTGTTGAAAATATAACTACATGGTGTTCGCCGGAATACTACTAAATTATCTTGCCGCCATTTTGGTGAACATTTGTTTTGGCAGTTTATATTTGGAAGTCGCGAAATAGCATCGTTGCAAATTTATTATGGAAAAATATTTGATGAGCCAATGTGTTTTAATCGTTTAAACATTTAATCAAGATCAATCATCGATTACTGTGATGATGAGAAAAATGCTTGAAATTTTCGGGAGAAACAACGTGCCAACAAATTGCACTATTTATTGTGTAGTGAATGATTTCGAAAAAAGAAGATCTGCAAGTGATATGGTCAAGCATGGACCACAACAAGATCGGTTGAACACATTGCTGCTGCTTAAAAAAGTGTTCAAAACAATCTCAAACAACCTCATTCGACGGCGTGCGAGTTTGGTCTTTAAAGAACAACTTTGTCTACAATGTTGCACAAGGATTTGCATTTGCCTATATTAAGGATTCAATTGACACAAGAGGTTCTTCAACAAGATCAACTATGTCGCCGTACATATGCAAATAGAATGTTACAGTTGACAGTTATAACCTCCCTGTGACTTTCTTAAAAATAGAAATCCAAGGATACTAAAAATAGGTAGAAGTTGAAAAATAAATAAAAAGCAAAAAAAAATTATTATTTCGTTTTTATACAACTTGTTCGTTCAACCTTCAGCGTTACTGTGATCTGTAAATATTTTAAATCAATAAAATATTAAAGCTGTGTGTATAGATTTTATTATCTGCAGACAAATTAACAAAAACAAAATATATACATATATAGATAGATTAATATTTACCGTTACTATAACAACGATTTTTATACAAAGCAATTGATTTTATTTTTTTAATTTTCTGTATATCTGTGTCCTACATATTTTTCAAGAGGGTCAGTGTATGCGTAACTCAATTTTATTGATAACAGTTACGGAATAAATATTAACAAATGTGGAAGGTCATTGTTTTACCCATAAATATGGAGCAGTCGTTAATATTAATAAAATTAAAAAAATTGTATTGAAGTTTAATAAGAGAATGTGTAAAAGTATGGATATTTTCATCGACTCAAATAATCAGCAGTATTTTATATCAGACTACACTTCTAGACTATCAACTCACAAATAAGATGTTAAAAAGAAGAGTTTTGTCAACCTTAACTATATAAACGCCTTTAAAACATATCTTTTACATATGTATGTATTCAGAATCTATAAAAATATTTACGTAAAGGCACTCAGTATTAGAGCAATTTTCTCATGTACATTTACATTGCATTATAAAAATATTTTTTTTTTCTTTTTCGTTATAAATATCTACTGTCATACTCATAACTCGGTTGGTTTAGTGAGAAGAAAATTCTTTTAGTTGCAAATAAATTTCATCAGGTATTTAAATAAGCCAATAAGCCATTGTGCTCTATGCAAAAGAATTTTTAAACACAATATTTTTTTACATGCATAAAAAGACGATTATTTCATGTGAATTATTTTTAAATATTAAAAACTAAACATTTCAAAAGCATTTGAGCCAAAGTTTTAATTATTCTTAAGGTTGTTAAATACTAAAAATTTCAACACTCGTTGAAATATTTAAAAATTTTTTACCTCTCAAAACTTTTATTCAAAAACAAATCTGATTAAAATCGTTTTTCAAACTTTAAGTCTATCACACGCACATCTTTCAATACACCAATCTGGCTTTATATAATTACATAAATGTTTTTAAATAATATTCTTTTCATTTTTCCTCTTTTTGCAATTATTTTTCTTTAAGTGACTGCTTACTTTTCGAAGACTTAATAATATGTGACCATTTTGTCTTCAAATAAAGGCAACTTGTATTGCAAAAAAATTGTTCTCATGTATAAATTGTTAATGTCTTTAACAGTATCATTATATTCTTAGTACGTGCAGTTATTGTGCAAATTGAATAAAAAGAAATCAACATTGAAAAGATCTTTATAAATACCACATGAGTTTAATTATGAATTTCTTTCTGTTTTTCTTATTTGCATTTATGGATACTTTTCTTTTTACACGTATCCTCTTCCTGTCTCGTATGAAAATTAAGATATCCAGAACATGAATATAATAAGGGGACATTCTTAAAAGCGAGCTATTGACATTAATATTCTTTACACAGCCGCAAAGCATGATAATAAAATAATTATCTGATTTGCATTATAAAGATGAAATTAAATGTAGAATGGTATTAAAAATATATGGCCGTTTTAAGACACTGTTGGATATTATTGTTATTAATATCAAGTTCTTTGTTTGTACTATTTGATAAAGACACGTTTTCAAATATGAGTTTTTATACCCTTCACCACAAAAAGTACAAAAAGGGTATATCCAAGTTTCTCATTCTATGTGTAATTTCTACAATATCTATTTCTGATCCCATAAAGTATATATATTGTGACTTCTTATGCATAGCGAAATCGATTGACCGATGTCCGTCTGTCCATCTATTCGTCCACGTTCGTATTGCAGAGGCAAACTTGATTTTACAAAATAAATAAATATATTGAAAATAAGCATGATCGGTCCAAGTCCTCCGAGGCAGTAGGCTAAACACCACGGCTACCTCTAACTTTTTCGCGTCATTTGGAACAATAAAGTAACTACAATCAACAAAATAAATATGTGGGGCAATAGAGAATTAAAAAATTAGAAAAAATCCTCAAGTGAAAGAATTGGTGCTCTCCAATATTTTCCAAGTTACGGGGCTCTGATATTTTAAAATTTTTTTAAAATATCAATATGGGTGTCATTTTAAAGCTTTTGAAAAGATCTTTAAATAAATACTAAACTTTTTAAAAATTCTTAACTTATGTAAAGATGTCATTTTTATGTAAAATTTTATACAGCAGTACCATTTTTTTATTTTTTAAATCGCGGTCAACTCAATATTTGCTTTTTGATTAGAGTTACTTCACTATACAAGATTTACATTAATGGTGAAGGGTATATAAGATTCGGCATTGCCAAATGTAGCACTCTTACTTGTTTTAAGCTTACATTTGAAATAATGAAATAAAAAACACTTACTTCTGCCAATTAGTTATTTTCTGTTAACGTATTATAATTTCTGCTTAATAAATACAGGTTTTTTCCTGAAAATTTAAACTTTCAAAACTTATAAAGCATTTAAAGTTTTCTACCAAATTTCCGTGCGTAAAATTTTTAAATTTAATTTAGAATTTAGTGAAAAATATTCGTATATAAAGTTTTTCTTTACCAACAAATTTCTTATTTTCTTGTTTACATGTTTTTTATGTTTCTTGGAAAAAATTTTTGCTTTCCTTAATCCTTGATAATTGTTAATAAAGACGTCTGTCATGCTTAAACGTATTTATCAGATTTTTGTATACGAGAGTTGTACATAAAAAAGTTTGCTTTATTTAATGCATGCTAACGATAAATGCTGGGCCTAAAAGATTTAAGCCCAATATTTTTAAATAAATGTGGCTAAATTTAAAAGGTTATTTTTATTTAAGAAGCACAAGCCACAAACCACAAAAGTCTAAAGCAAGGAAAAGATCATAAATACATTTTCTTTCAAAAAGCTCCTAATTTTTAAGAAAGATAATTGGTTACATAATTGTTCAACGGTTATGTTAGGTAAGATTAGATAAAGACATAATTCCAATAACTGCAACGCAAAGTCCGAGATACTTCATTCGATATTACTGACGTCAGACATATCATCGGTATTAATTTTAACTGCTTTCCTCCAGGAAAAATGCTCCATACTTATTGCAGCTTTCATAATCTACTCTGACCTTTCGCTTTACTACTCTGCGACCCTCGTTTATTTTCTATCATTTTAGTTTTTATATTTTAATCCTGTTGCAAAGTAAAATATAACATTCTCTCTAAAATTCTTAAACATTTTCGTTTTCTTAAAACAGTAAGATATTGCATTTTGCAGCTGCATATTCAATCCTGTTGCTAATGTAATGCACATCGTCTTCACAATTTTCGCCTTTCGAATGTCTTGCAAAAGAGAGTATTCGTTTTATTTTTTATGTAAATAAAAAAACAAAATAAAATAACAACCGCATGTATCCTTGTATCCTTGTTCTTCCTTGTTTTCAGCATCTTTGACAGTAATCTAATGTTTTGTGTCGAAAGAAGAAAACAAAGATTTTTCTTAATCAAGATTGAATTCGTTAAGCATTCGTCATGTTATTTGAAAACAAGATTTACAGTGTGGTAATTTATTTTCCAGGGTTTTAAACAAAGAGATGAAGATTTTTATACCCATCACCACAAAAAGTGGACAAAGTGTATATTCGTCATTACATGTGTAATTTCTACAATATCCATTTCCGACCCAATAACGGGTGTATATTCAGATTTCTTATGCATAGTACTCGATTGAGCGATGTCCTAGACAAACTTGATTTCACAAAAAAAATATGTCAATCGATCTGATAGGTGTGTTGAAAGAGGTGCTATTAGAAATCAGCATGATCGGTCCATGTCTTTCGAGGCAGCATGCAAAATATCGCGCCTACCTTAAACTTTTTCATGTCATTTGAAACAATAAGGTAACTCCAATCAAAAAAATAAATATATGGGTCGATAAAGAATTAAAAAATATGAAAAATCGGCTCTCGCCTATATTTTTTAAGGGGCTGTGAATTTTTAAAATTTTTTAAAATATCAATATGGGTATCAAATTAAAGCTTTTGAAGAGATCTTTAAGAAAAAGCTAAAATTTTTTTAAAATGCTTAGTCCATCAAGAGCCGATGTAATTTTTGTGTAATACCAATCTTTTTTTATTTTTTATTTCTCTGTCACCCCAATATTTGCTTTTTTGATTTCAGTTGCTTCACTAAACCACCCTTACTTGTTTGAGTTCATATTTTGTTTAACACTTACACCTATAAAAGGAAAAATATATGTACCGACAAAAATCGATCCATTTCAAAAGAACAATCAACAAAAACCGTGCAAACTAAGTTAGTTGTTCTCATCTTTAATAATTTTAAATACTTCTTAGCGCCACTTGCAAGGACCTACCTTGTCCTACCTGACCTTCATTTTTATGACGAAGCCAGGGCAACCTTGTAAAAGGAACTAAAACTACCTAAATCATGCTTGATCACCAAATTTTTTTTACAGAAGAGACTGCTGCAGCCTTGGTATTAAGCCCCTTGATTAAAAATCGGATTGGGCTGGGTCCTACAACTGCGGGAACCAAAAAAAATTTTTTATGTTTTCTTCAGAACTTCTATTTGTATTGGGCTCTGCAATGCAGTGATAGGCAATGATAGTGATGAACAACAAATGAAGCTGTTCTTTTTAGCTTCTTACTTTGTGTATTCCTTGCCTGAGGAATGAAGCACAGAAAATAACTAAATACTCATTGTTGTAAAAAAATAAAAGTCATCATTAAAAGATTTCACATGTCTTTTTGTACAGTGCTTATAGCTTAACAAGTTCTGGTTGTCCCTGCTGTTTTGAGTAACAAATTATATTATTCATAAAAGTCTTCTTTGTGGCTTAAACAAAATTGAATAACAATAACAGAAGACACAATGTGAACTTGACTCTAAACTCAAAATTATCCAAGAGAAAATTAAAGCCTGATGAAAAGCTCAACGAACATTAAAAGTATGATGCGATACCAATAGAAATAACCATGGAATATAAAAACTTGGACGTCTGGGTTTTGCAACATGGAAAAAAAGTAAACAAAAGCCTTAAAAGCAAGGCTGACGAAGAAGTAGACACTACAGATCCAATCAACTTGCAAACTTAGTGGGCATCACAAAGTCAAGCAGTTACAATATGATTAAGAATTAAATGAAACATGTTAATACTAAATATTTTCCTATAAAAAGTCTTTTCATATTAGGCGGCATGTAAAAGTGTTGTTTATGTAAAATTTATTAATCTATTTATATATATAAAAAATTTCTGCAAGTGTGTTGTGACTTTATAACTCACGAACGATCAAATCGAATTCAATTAACTTTTTAGGGTTTATTCATATAGTCGTGTAGATTGTTTATCTAAAGTTCTCACGAAATCGTTCTAAGCGTTCATGAGCTATGACTAAAAGGGGCATTTACGGCTGCACCGATCTTAAAAAAATTTAAAACAGAGATAAATTTTAATTTAGAAGTTCCAAGAGTGAATACTCACTTAAGAAATTAGGAACAGCAGTAAGTCAACCAATTTTAAGATTATTTAAAAGGTAAATAAGTTCTCATTAAAAAAAGGCAAAAGAAAATCTGTTATAACTTTCATATTAATCAAATAAAAAAACTTGCTTGGAAGAGTGACCGTGGTACGATTATTCTTATTGAACTATCTAAGCGCCCCGGGAATTCCTAGTCTAATACAAAAGTCTCAATATGTCAAACTTGGTTAAACTATCAATAACTCAAAAATGGCTGGGCCGATTAAAATCATCTCTAATTTGTTGGATTCGTGTCTGGTCCGAACAGCAGAATAAATATTAAAATATCGGAATAATACACGAAAAATAAAAATTACAAAGAAAACAATGTGTGCGCAAAGAAACCGTTTTCTAGAGAGAGACATACATACGGGTAGAGGGTCAACGAATATGAAATAAAAATTTTAATACACACATAAACTTATCCACCTATTGGAACACCCTTTAATTTATAATTTTGATTATTTATACTTTTTTAAGGCGGAAATATAAGTACACAGTGTTTTATTATAAGAGTTTAAAAGATAGGATCATATAAATTAAAGTACATCAGCTATAGGGACACCCTTTAAATTGTTATTTCCATTACTTTACTTGTTGTTTTAAGGTTTTTGTAAATTGAAAGTATGTGTCTATATCGGTTTCAAATATTGGGTCATATATATCAAGTAACATAACCTATGGGCACACCCTTTAATATTTAACCTTGAACCTTACTGTTACAGAATACACATATGTAACTATTGTGTATAATTTTCAAGTCTATGTATGTAAAAATTGAAAATATAGGTCCTATAAGTCAAATCACCTCAACTATGGGCATACCCTTTAATATTTAAATTTATTTTTAATTTTGTATTATTTGTAATAAAATATCAAATCCTTTTTTGAAAGATGCTTTTTATTATTGAATAAGAAAAATATGTCAACTGATGTTTAAAATTTTGCTTGCTGGAAAGACTTAAAGGACGTGTCATCTTCTACTGACAGCATATATAGAATTTGATACGTTTAATTAAAAGGTGAGTAAAGGTTTCAATTTTTTTAAGAATTTCTCTTATGCAAAATTATTAAGCAAAGACTTATACATTTAAGGAGCATCGGTAGCGTAAGTTATTAAGATTTTAAAGAACAAGACACGTAGCGCAGATTATACTCCTATGTCTTTAAAAAATGTTGCGGCTATGTTTTTATTTTATACACAAAAAAAATTGTGCAATAAATTTTTCTTCCTTTAGACACACTGTCCATGATACATTTACAAGATTGACAAGAATTTATTTACTTATAGAAAAATGAAAATTTCATAAATAGAAAACTACTTTATCAGCATTTTTATTTTCTTTTTATTTTTTCTTTTCTCTAAGTTGTACTAATTTTTTTATATTTTGGTCTTAATAAGGAAAACAAAAATTTGCTTAAAATTTATTTTCTTTAATTGTTCAAGTAAATCTCTCAAATCTCTTCTTTACACATTTTCAAACATCGTTTAATTTTCAGACTTCCTAGACAAGAAAAGAATCAAATATTTTAACAATTAGAAGGGGTGGCAACAGCTTGAAATTTATCATATTGCAGCTTTTCATCAGCACTCGCAAATACAAAAATACGATCCCTACTTATTTAAACCAATTTATTACTGCTGCCATCATTACAATCGTTTTTTTTTTTTTTTCATTCATCCACTGTCTGTCAGTTGGTTTGTGAAAATGTCTAAAGTAAAGTTGCCCAGTTGTGGTTGTTTAACTTCAATTTATAACACATTCTTTGTGTTTTTTGTGATGAAAGTGTTCTTTGATTTTTATTCTATTTGATTCCTCATTTCATGGCCAAAAAGTTTTTTAATTATTTTTACTCAAATTTCTGCTGTCGATGATGAAGCGAAAAACTGCTGAGATGCACAACGAAATGAAATAATGACTTGAAAATGGTCATGTTACACAAAAACAGAAATAATGAAAAGTTAACTAGAATTAAATTATCATTTTTTTAAATACAAAAATATACCATTATATATGTAAAATTCGATGCTTCTTTTATAACGTTTAACTAAAAAGACAACTTAAAAGGTCAACCTGAAAACGTAGATTTTATTTAGATATAAAAGTGCTACAACTATTGATGACACGACTTAACGATTAAAGACCCATTATTTTATTGCAGTAAAAATAAAGTATTAATTCTCTACATCATAATGATCCTACATAACGTATCAACAAAAAATAAATTGTGAATCTCTGATGGCAACTAAATGTTAAAAGATTTTAAATGCCGCCTTGAATTGAGAAAGCAAATTCTCTGGATTCTGTGGATCGCTACATCCTTCATTAGCATTCTTCGCATCTATTTACGATACAAAAAATGGTAAAAAATCTAGAACTTTTAAATTCTAAGTAAAACACAATTTAGATACAAATGTCGACACTTAATAAAATACATCACGATACTATTGTTGTAAAAAATTTTACGATTTTTTCTAATGAAAAAGGTCGTTCTAATTTTTGGAAATCGGACGGCATAAGCGTTATAATTTTTTTTTTTTTTTTTTTTTTTTTGTCGGGTCAAAATTGGGTGACTGTAGTTTCGCTCATGCTTAACCTCCAAGACTACCAAGATACGCTTTATTAAGCCTGGCACCTTCGCTAACGACATTTCAAGCTTCAGATAAGTAAAAGCAGTTTTAAAGTTTGATTAAATTGAAATTTATACCCAATAAATACACGGCTGGCCAACCAATTTTTGTAATCAGGAGGCTTATTCTGAATTGTGATGCGAAAAACAATGCGATGGGAAAATACATAAATGCGAACATTTGGTATTCTGTACTGTGACATTCGCAAAGTTCGTTCTTAATCGCATTTCAAATGCGAAAAGGTGGCAAGTCGGTATTCTAAATTGCGAAAGCAAATGTCAAATTAGCAAAATTTATTCAACCACCAAATAGCATTCTTAAAGTACAAACCTGTAAGTGAAAGATAATATTTTATTTATATTTTCATCATATAGTTGTTATTTAATTCAGGGAAGCAAGAAATAAGACCACAAAACCGCGTTAATTTGAAATTGAGATGGAATTTATGTCTAAGCACAGCCAATTGGCAAGAGGCAAATACTTTGTGGAAAACGTTAACTGAAGAACTAAATATCAATGGACCACTTATTACAGAAATATAGAAACCAGTTCAAAAAATTTGACTTTAACTTTAATTTTTATTATAATAGATTTGGGTCGGTTTTAAGTAAACAGAAGCTTAGACGAAATAAAATCGACATTGGCGGCACTGGCGGTGCCACATCAAGATAAAATCCACTGTCTTTCTTAGAGAAGCAAGTGGTGAAATTGTCAAACTTAACGGATTCCGCAAATGGATTACCGGGCGCACTTTCCTTCGGGCAACAATTGCCTCTAAGCCACCTTCTCTGTATCCTTTCATTTTGCTTATGCCCTTCTTCGTCGTCGTACCAAACAAAACCCATTTTTATTATTTTTTCTAACAAAATTTCCTAATTAAATTTTATGAACACTTTCACAGCCAAACACAACAATTTAATTATTTTTAATTAAACATTTGTTGACACTGACATTTATTTGAGCAACGTTGCCTATATTTGAAAAAAAAATGTGAATGCTATTGTGAAAGTCTAACAGACTACCAATTTTCTTACGCATCGCATTTCATTTGCGCATCGCATTGATTTTCGCATCGCAATTCAAAACAAGTCTCCCTTCTTTGTCCATTTACCATTAAAGTTTGGTGCCCTACACATAAAAATATACCAAAAAAAAAAAATATTGATTGGTTTTCTTAACAATATTGTTATTTTATTTTAATTATATTTGCTTTTTAAGATAAATTATAAAAATATCTTGAAACAAAAAAAAATCACTTATTCCTTTGAAGTAAAATAACAACAAAAATAAAATATATACTTAAAAAAAAACAATCACCTTTTAAGTCTTACATATTAAATCTTATTAAAATCTTTAAATTAGTTTTTTCAGCTCATACTGATACTTTAGTCCACTCATGTGCACAATTGATGTTAAATCCACCTTTGCGATAAAATATCTTTTCTTTTTTAATATCCCCAAAAGAAAACTGAAAATTTCCATTATAAAGACAAGTGTACTGTTTTGCTTAATATTGAACATATGTTAAACACAAGCAACAGCTGCCAGAAAAGAACGCCGCACACAAGGCAACACAACTATACAACACTTATCCAAAAAAAAAAAAATTATATATTTTTTTTAAGGAATGTAAAAAAATCCAAATAGTAGTATAAAAACATTCCACTAAATGTTTTTCATAGAAAAATAAGTAGAATAAATTTTAAAATAAAAAAAAAATGAAGTCTTAGAAGATGCAAAGAAGGAAAAGAAGTTTTGAATGCAATAGTTTTCTTTCATTGGAAAGAAAGCTGTTAAAGTAGCTGCTTTAGGAAGATTGCAATGCAATAAAATAAGCAACAAAAAGTCCTTGAACTATTACAAAAAATAAATAAAATAAACCTTAAATAAAAACATTTAAAAGGAATTAGAAAAATATCGTAAAGAAAAGTACTCATATGTACAGGAAAACTATTAAAAAAATATTATTTGAATTAAAGTTTACTTAAGTGAAATTTTTAAATTAGAAAAAATAAAGAAGAGTTTTTAGAAAAAATGGTTTTATATGCAGCAGGCAGTTGCTTCAGTAAAGTTATAACTTCAAATTTTAGGTTGTTCTTTAAAAAAAAAAAAAAAAGACGATGTTATCCTCCAGGCGAGAACATAATGGCGCTTCCAAAAGCATAGCCACAAGAAAAAGTGGTTAGGCTGATAATTCGGACAGATGGCGACTTACCTGAGCACTTAAGTGAATGTTTTAGAAGTCTTGGGACAAGGATTATGTCCGCAGCCTCCAAACCAAAACCAAGTGGGCAGAATAAGAGCCAGATCTCGACGTCGGCAAACTCGTCGTCGTGCACAAGAACAACATGCCACCAATGCATTGGCTGACCGGCCCAGTTAAGGCGGTAACACCAGGCGCAGACTTTAAATTCAGGATAGTCGAAGTGAAGACTAAGAATTGAGTTCTTAAAAGGCCAGTCCATAAATTAACACTTTAGCCAATTGGTTGAAGTTGGGGACAGTGTTCGGTCATTTCATTATTAATTTAAAAAAAAACTTCATTTTTATTTTTATTCTTATTTAAATTCTTAATTTTTGTTTACTTAATTAACGTAGAGTCACCTATTTTGCTTTATTTTCTGTATATAAATTAACATTCCCGATAAAAATCTTATTTAGCTGTTATAATTAAATTTATTATAAGAAACCATTTTCGTGAAATAAAAAGCTCTACTGTTGAATTATACAAGACTAATCGGTCTTATACCAATCGTTTGCGATTTGTAATTACTTAGAGTTTTTAGGAAATTACAAATAAAAGTTAAGGACAGTCTAGTTTTGTAAATTATTTAAACTAAAAAGAAAACTGTGGTTTAATTTCTTAAAAAATGTTAAGAAAAAACCAAGACACATTAATTTTTCAGGTAATAGCAGTTCTAAAACAACTACAACAATATATTTTCAGATGTCAAATCAACTGACCCACAGTGGCTTGAAAACGTTTTTTTTTTCTTTTTCGGAACAAAATTTTAAAATTATTGTAAAATTCCTCGGAGTGTAAAGCACCGATTAAAAAATGATAAACGGGCTTTTAAGTCCCCGAATTAATTAAGGCAGGATAGCTCTACAATTTTATTAATTTAGATGTCATAAGCTCTCCGTAGATGCTACTTACATGTATATCGAACATATATTTAAGCTAGAGGAACTTCCTAAACTTTGCCTCCTCCTGATTGTGTTTGATAATTTTAATATGTAAAAACCAAAAATGTGTATAGACAAATTTTGTACCAACCTAAAATAATTATTTTTTTTTAATTCAGAAAATTTTGTATAGGTAAACTTAAGCCCGATTACAATTTTTTACTTGGTTGTTATATTTAATAATTAAAAAAATGTGCTTTATTTTAGTTCAGATTCTCTTTCAACAAAGTGTCAATACTTTTAATGCTTCCGCATCCAAAAGTTAAAATATGGCCAATCCTACTGTTTTTCTGCAACTATGCAAGTCTGTCCATCTGTCATTCGTTCACAGCCCTCTCTCTCTGGAACATAAATGTTAAAAAGTAAAGAGTATTCCAAAAATTACATGACATTCATAAAAATTCTTCTGTTTTTTTGTTCTGTGATAGGCGAACACGTCAAATGTGTCCCTAAAGCAATGTCTGGGTGTCCGCCGGAAAGGTATACTAATTTGTTTGTTTATAGTTTTTGATTAAATGAAAGAGAATTAATCTAATATTGATAAATGTTTTATTTTATTTCTGCAATTATGTCTGAAATACAATACCAGATAATGTCCGTCTGTGTTAGCCTCACAAATGCGAGCCATTTTGAGCAAATTTTTCAATACATTCTCAATCATTTCACAAAGTATTTCATTAATTTCATCACGAATATTTTGTTAATGTTGCTTAAGCTTTTCTGGTTTGTTTGCATTAACCTTGCTTTTCAGATATTCTTACAAAAAGAAGTCCGCAGCAATCAAATCAGGTGACCGTAGAGACCAATCAACATCACCATTTCTTGAAATAACTTGTTGTGAAAACGGTTTTCGCAGCACCGCCTGGTTGATACCACATGCCAGTCAAGCCCAAAGCATGCGGTTGTGGCATTAAAAAGTTTTCAATCATATCACTATATCGCTCCTCATTCACAGTTACAATTATGCCGTTTTCATTTTCAAAGAAGTAAGGTCAAATGATTTCTCCCGACCAAATTGCACACCATACTTTCACTTTTAATGGATGCAAGGGTGAATAATAAATATTATAAAGGTTTTCTCCTGACCAGAACCGACTATTCTGGTTATTGACATATCCACCCAAGTGAAAATGTGCCTCGTCACTTATAATAAAAGTCGGGGTTGTCATTGAAGACCTGTAAAATCCTATTGGAAGAAGCTCTTGTGTCAACTGAATCTTAAATGGAAACAAATGCATAGTCCTGTGCAAAATTGTTTTCAAAATTGTTCTTTGAAGATTCAGCTCCTGAGCACGGCATCGAATTGAGGTTGATGGATTGTTTAGGTTGTGGCTAGGATCTTGTAGTAGGTTGTGGGCTTAGGCCTATCACCTACAGACCCTCTTTGTGCGAAATCATTTACTACACGATAAATAGTGCGTTTTGCTGACATATTTTTTCTCCCAAAATTTTCATGTAACTTTCTCATCATCACAGTAATCGAAAATTGATTTCGATAAAAATTTTTAACAATTACAACATGTTGGTATATGGAATAATTTTCCATAATAAATTTGCCACGTGTTTTATTCACGACTACCAAATATAAATTGTAACGACTAATACATAACAAAATGGTGGCAAAACAGAGTTGTATACCATCCCGGCGGACACCCTGTAGAAACAAAAACAAAAAACAAAAACTTTATATTTAAAGCTGACCCAAGAGCGAGGTGATTTTAAGTAAGTTGAGAGTTTAAGTATTTTCATGTCCGTATAACAAAAAATTTAAACATAAAAATGCACAGAGTATGACGACTATCGACTTATCTTTTAAGCCGTTAAAGACAAACCCAGGAAGTTTGCACAGAGCATTTATTACCATGTTTGCTATAAAAACAAATAAAGTTACTAAAGGGCAGTTCCATTATTTTTTTTTTTATGTATGTACTTTGACAGCATTCCGCAACATATTTTAATATTTTAATAATTTTTTTCTTAATAAATTTATAAATTAAAATATATACGAACTTGAGCCGTGTTAAAATTATTCATTTGGCTCTGAAGCTGTAAAATTTTTTTTTAAGTTTCAACTCTCTTTCAACAAAGACTCAGTATTTTCTTGATATCTCTGAAAAAAGTCCATTTGACCGAAAACTCAAAAGTTCAAATTAACCTGAGCGTTTAATTTTCTATTAAATTAGGAGTTGAACTGTGGATAATACTACAAAAGAATTGAAATTAATTATTGGTTAAAGTTAAACTGCAACGGCATCTATAATGTTGTAAGGAAACAAGCAAAGAATGATTAAAAATAAAGATTTCATTCGTGTCCAACCTACGGTTGGTACAAAATAAAAACAAATGTACAAGAATTACGAAGAGAACAGTAAAGAAACACTTTTATTTGTGTGGGATATTCATGGAGTAACAGCTTTAGAATTTTTCATTTATACCAAATTTTGTTATTTAATTAATTTGTAACTATTATTGGTGAAATAATTGTATTAAACAAAAATTTTAAGGTTTTGCTAAGATAAGATATTTGAAATTCTCATTTAGTTCTCCTTCTTTCAGTTTACAAAAGCAATATTCAAATAAACTGCGAACATTGATTCATATTATATTTACGATTTAATGAAAGTGTATTTATGCTTTTTTAAATAAAATTTCCTTTCTAACCAAAAATATCAATTTAAAAATGTGTAGAAGACTTTTTGCGGAAATAGAAAAAAAATCTTTTTAGTTTAGTTTTGTTGCAATTAAATTTAGCTTTAATGATATAATTTTTTTTTTTTAATCGTTCTTATATATGCATTCTTGTAAGTTTACAGAAATATATACAATAAGTGCAACTTCCACAATTCCCACAAAATTTTTAAATATTTCCACAAGTGGGGTTTTTATATGTTTTATCTGGATTTCGGCTAACCAAATAAATGTTGATATGAATACTTCTCGTATTCTCATTTACAAATTTACTTGGTTAAATAGGTGATGTTTACAATGTGCACAACCGAAGGTGGATAGATGCGAAGAATGCTGATGAAGGATGTAGCGGCACAGAAAATGTAGCGTTACATTCTACTGGCTAATTTTTATTGTTTTCTTTGGAAAACGTCCGCATACATTCGTAAAATAATTTTTCTTCCTAAAAAGGGTTTTCAGAAAATTAAAAAAAAAATAATATCTCAAGCCAAAAATCAATTTGAATTAATTCCTGAACATTTACATCCTCCTGATGCATTTCTGGCACTACAGCAAAAAGAAAAAAATGCAAGTGACTTAACCAGTAAAACATTACACTTGTGTAGTGATAGCAAATTTTAAAACCATTAACTTTTTTTCACTATTTTAATTCTTTTACAAATACAGTAGATTGCTTTGTTAAAATGTCTTTCTCTTAGACAGAGCAAAGCCTCTGGCTAAGTGATGTTTAATTTGTTATTAAACAATATTTTAACTTTGATACTTAAATAATGCAATATGCGCTTCCTAAAACAATTACAAGAATATAAAATTATAAATTGAATATAAAATTTTCATAGCGGATAAATGGTGATAATGTTGATAAAAATACCCCCTCATTGATGATGATAGTGATGCTTAAAGCAAAGATTATAATGATGAATTTTCATTTGATTTGGAGCAGAAGAATAAAAAGAAAACCAAACAAAATATAATAATTCATCCGACATTCTATTAAAAACCCCACAGAAAAGTTATAGCGTGAAAAGAAGATAAAACTTAAATGAAAACTTTGAAGAAAAACTTAAGTTGCAAATTAAAATGTTAAACAAATTATAAAGCAGCATCGCATACAAAACTATCGATAATGAAAAATGCAATAGAAAATTTTCACATAACTGCAATAGTGGCGAAGGAAAGAGTGTTGCATAAGTTATCTTTGAGCCCGACAGGGATACGCAACAAACGCCAGTCCTTGGGGATATTTTGTGATGAGAAAATGCAAAGGTGTTGGTGATGTCTTTATGATTATAAAACAGAAAATTTCATTTTCTTAACGTAATTTTTTTTTGTTGTTGTTGTTTATAATACTTCCTAGTTTTTCTGGTTGTTCTTTTCTTGTCTTTATAAATTTTTTAAAGGCAGCATTAAACAAGAGTTGTTGGCTGATTATTCGGTTGATGCCGGTTTGTTTAATGAAAAATTGTTTAAGCACAAGTTTTTTTTTATATTACAGAACAAACAAAACGAGAATCATTTTTGTTTAGCGAACATAAGTTCATTTACACTCATAAAATTTTGTAATACAAAAAACTAAAAGTTTAACTTTTTTTAAGTTCTGTCCTTTACTTTAACTAATCATTATACTGTAAAAATTACAAAGTGAGTCAGATTTTTAAAAAGTATCAAAACATTGGCTTACAGCAAGGATGGGCAACCTTTTTGTAATGCCGGCCAAAATTGAAAACAACCAAACTTAAACGGGCCATTAACGTTGGTTTTGAAGGTAAATTGAAAATTATGCTTTTATAAAACGGTAAAGAAAATTGATACAAGGAAATTAAATTTTAATATATTTTTATTTATCGTAACTATTTTTAAAGCACACAACTTTTTTCGTTATGCTTTTAAGAGACTATTTTATGTTGTTGTTTTATATCTTCAGTCGAATACATGACAAAAGAATTTAAATTTTTCTTAGTCACTGTTTAATGGCCGGCCACCATATAAGTTTTAAATATGTTATGTGCACGTGGGCAGCTGGCTTCCACCCCTGGAATACAGCATCATGTGGTACTGACATCTATATGAAACATGATTTTTTAACGCCTCAAAGTATGCTTGCCTTATGTTTTTGTTTCTGACTCAAAATCATTGTTGCCAGTTTTTTAGAGCTTTCTCGGCAAATGGCTTGCCGAATGTCGCCAACATATAAAATATAAAATATTAGTTATAAAAATTGTCTTTCATAAGTACCACGTACGTAATTGTGTTTTCAAAATATTTTAAAAACTTCTTGAACTGCAGAAAATTTAATTTAAAAATTTACAATAGACATGTTTTGTAGAAGCTGATCAAGCATTTCTGTTAGAAACTTTTTAAAATATAAAAAAACGTATTTAACGTATCAGTTACAGTCTTTTTCAGTTTAGTTTGAAATTTTGTACCAAAATCAATGCAGCCCAAACCAACTTTTGCTAATTTATTTCTGCTTTCAATTTTTTATTAATTCATCGCTATTTTTCTTATTATTACTTTTTTTGTTGTCAATGTAATTTCTCATTTAATTTAAACAATTTTGATTTTTTACCTCACTTAATGTTCAGTGCCTAAATTTAATTCAAAAATTAGTTTACATATATTTATATACATAAAGCAGATAAAAAGTTTCATTAAGTATAGGAGTCAAGACGAATTTAGTTTTTTTTTTGCCAATATACATATATTTTTAGTCAACCTTAAACATACTAAATAAAGCTGCCACATTTTTTTTAATGTAATCTTATTGCACAATTACCGTAAAAATTACATAAAATTTTTACCAAGTATTTTACATAAAGCAGATTGCCATCTTAAAATTTTCATCACCAAAAAGGATTTCTTATCGCCACGTTTGGCGAGAAATCGTCATAACTGACAACACTGACAGTGATGCAAAATCGAACTTTTTGAATGGAAATGAGATGAGACCAATTGCAATTGCAAGTTAAAATTATCAATAACCAGACCTCAAAGGGTTTCTTTTATTTAAGTACGAGATTTGTTACGAGTACACAGAATTGAATTTGTTGATTTTGGAACACAGTCTAACAAGGAACGATTATTGAAAATTTGATCAAATAATGCTTTTATTGGTATTATCCTGGGAGGTTGTAATATCTTACTGTTTTAGGATCTAGAAATTAATTTTTGATATATATTTCTATCTAAAACTATCCCTAGATGACGCTGTCATACAAATAGTGCTATTTCTTGTAAATTTTCAGCAAAAAAGGTGAACTTACTGCTTAAGCAAAACCAAAAGTATAAAATGTAAACACTGTTTTTAAATCTATTTTCATTAATGAATTGAAATTAATTTTAGCTTAAGTTCCTTTTTTTAAATTTCAAAAAACCTTTTTTAGAAAGAAGATTTTTTTTACAAATATATGCGGACGTTTTTAAAAGAAAACTAGAACAACTAGACTCCAGCAGAATGTAATGCTGCTTCTCTGGATCGCTACATCCTTCATCAGCATTCTTCGCATCTATCTACCTTCGGTTGTGCATATTGTAAACATTACCTGTTTAACCAAGTAAATTTGCAAATGAGAATACGAGAAGTATTCACATCAATATTAATTTGGTTAGACGAAATCCAGAAAAAACCGCACTTGTGGAAATATTTAAAAGTTTTCTGGGAATTGTGGGAGTTGCACTTATTATATAAATTTCCGGCAACTTACAAGCATGCATACATATAATATTAATAACAAAAATAAATTATAGCATTAAAGCTAAATTTAATTGCAATAAAACTAAACTAAAACATTTTTCCTCATTTTCGCAGAAAAAAAAAATTTGCACATATTTTTAAATTGATATTTTGTTTATTAGAATATTGCTTTTTTAAACTGAAAGAAGGCGAACTAAATGAGAATTTCAAATATCTCATCTTTTCAAAACTTTGAATGTTTTTGTTTAATAAAATTATTTGATGAATGATTGTTATAAATTAAATAACTAACAAAATTTGGTAAAAATGAAAAATTCTAAAGCTGTTACTCCTTGGAAATCCTAGAAAATTTTTCGAGTGTAATTAGTTGCAGCAACATGGTTAAGGCTGTCGTATAAAGACTGTGTAGAGAAAAATCAGCTGAAGAAAGTAATTTATGTTGCAGGAGATAACAAAAACCTAACGCATAATATTTTGACTTAATCACTAATAAAAGAAAAAAAAGAAAAAATTAATTGAAATTCATACTTCTTAATATTTAAATAAAAACGCATATAAAAACTTTCATAGCCAAAGTCATGTTGCATACATGTTTATCTTAAAAAAAAAAATTAAGCCAAGGAAATTAACTTGATACAGAATTAATGGAAAAGAAGAAAAGTCCTGGCAAAAGTTATTCATGGCGTATGAAGAATTAATTTGCACTTAAAATATGCAGGTGTGCGAAGGTAAGACTGTTAAATATTTTAAGTTTAAACACAATTCATGGGCTCTTTTATAACAACTTTTACTTAAATTGAGGGTAAGAAATATTCTGCCTGAACGCTTTGAAAAAATAATAACATATAAAGATTAAAAAAGGAATATATTTATATAAAGATCCTCAGTTTTTTTAACCACATTCCTATGTACTGTGTAGGCCACTCTGCTTAAAAAAGAATTTTTGGAAAAGCTATTGCAAAAAATTCTAGTCCGTTTTTTAATGGTTTGTAGTAGTAAATTAATAATATTTATCAACACTTTGTTTGCTGTTCCAAGTAAGTCTCCCGCACTTTAATATCTTTTTCAAGTTTTTGAGAAATATTTTTTTAGCATTCAAGCAGCTTTACCTTGTTCATTGTTTTCTCTAATTTTTCACTTTATAGCTGGAGACAATTACACATAACCTGTTCCTCCAATTGTGGCTGATATTGTTATGGACAAGTTACTAGACACATGTATTGGAAAGCTTAGTATTAAACCAGTAATATTGACCAAATTTGTTGATGATTTTTTTTTATAATATCTAGAAATGCAATTGATATTTTACTTCAAACTTTTAATCAATTTAATCCTAGTATTAAGTTTACAATATAGATAGAATGTGATTCAAAACTTTCACATTTAGATACTTAACTTATTAAGAGTGTAGCTAATTTATTAGTAGATTGGTATCAAAAACCAACGCCTTCTGGGAGAAACATTTATTACTATTCTAAACACACAAAACGAATTATAAAAATCCAACTAAAATTTTGATAGAAACGATACTTATGATAAGTTTTATTGAGTTTCATAAAAAGAGTAAGGAAAATATTAGAAATATATTGAATAATAATAATTTTCCAATTCAACTTACAAATAGATTAATTAGACAATATATAAATAAGAATAATTTAAACACAGGAAATATGATTGAAGCAAAGATTTATAAGTCTTTAATTTATGTACCTGAAATATCAGAACGCTTAGAGAAATCAAAAATTTTTGACTGCAATTAATATATAAAGATAAAATACCGAATCTCGAATTATCAAATTTAGTCTATAAAATTCCTTGTAGCGAAAATGATAACGAGATTTTTAAATAATGTCGGTACAAAGACATATAAACTAAAATCTAGAATTGTTGGTCATAAATCTGAACAAAGATGTAAAAATATTAATTCACAAAAAAGAAACTGCATTTTCATCTTATTGTGCTAGAAAATCACTATTCTAATTTTGATAATGTTTCAGTAATAAACAGCGAAAACAACTATAAACGGGGTTATATTTTAGAAATGTTACAAATAATTAATACACCAGTAGTATAGAGAATTAGTTTTAAGGCAGACACAGATAATGCAGCTCAGATTTATAGTCACTTAATAAATAAGAAATAGTTTTATACTTTATACATTTTTCTTAAAAAAAATTTATGTGACAAAATAATTTTTTGTTTTTTGTTTTACGTTTTATGTTAGTTTGAAAAAAATTGTATTACCTTTTTGTTGTTGTTTTATTTTATGTTTAAATAAATATTTGTTTTTCCTGATGATGCTACACAAAGGAGTAGCGATATATTGAAAAAAAAAATAAATAAAAATAAAAGACAAAGACCTTGCGCTTGTTAAATTAATTAAAATATAATTAATTAAAAGGTCAAATCGAAAACTATATTAATGCCTCAAAAAATTTTTCATTTTTATTTCCCAGAATTTTTCATTCTTGTATGCAACACTGATGAACACTAGCAGAACCGCAAAAGCTTAAATTTCCATTCAGTGCAGTCTTCTCACAAAATACTTGAGTGCACAAAAATATTGTTTACGCACAAAGTCAAGAACACACCTATTGCAAGCTTAAAGAAAATCTCTCTTGTTAGCTCTCATCTCTTAAGAGATTTTCTTTTGTTAAGCTTCATTTTTATACTCTTGTATACCCCGCTTACGTTACGTTGTACATTTCAACTTCCGGTTCGTAATTAAAATTATTAAATAAATATAAGCTTAATAACGTTTAAAGTAATAAGTAATAAGTTGCAATCGAATTCAATACATTTTTTGTTTAAAAGTGCGCATTTTTAAGAAATCAGGAACAATTTGAAGAATTATTATGGACCAATAGTTTTTTAATATAATTTTAGGGTTAAATGACACAGTCTTACATACTATTCACCAAGTTTCATATAATTTTTAAAGACATTAATTACATTTAATACAACTAATCGCTCAGCAAATATTGCTTTGACTAAATTGAATAAATTGATCGCTGGGTGGTATGTGACTTTATATTACTAAATCTATACAAGCAAGATTAAAATAAGTAAAAAAAAAATGGTAATCATATTTCCATACTGTTCACCGTTGATTGCAATATTCTGCTAATAATCGGTTTTGAAAACATATGGACAAATAAACACTGACCCTATTTGATTATAATACTTTTTCACTTCACTTTTAAAGCGACGATTCTTTTTATTAAAAAAAATCCTTCATGTATTGAATGGATCGCTCTCTCTCGCTCTCTTTTTTACTCTGCCGTTTTAACTCAAAATATTTTTAAATGGTGTTTATTTTTTCAGAAAAATTCAAACATCTTAAAAATTATTTTATTTAATTTATTTTTTAATATAAATTCAAATAAAGCTCTTTTCTTTGTTTTTCCAAAATTTTCCTTTGGTATTTTTTTTTTTTATTTTTTTTTTTTTATTTATTAGACACAAAACTAGAAGTGCATGTAGAATAACTAAAAAACACTTTTATGATTTATATTTAAATGTAAATCCATTAAAATGTTAAAAGGAAACTTTCTTATCTTAAAACAACTTTTATTATACAAATACAAATGGTGATATGATGTATGTATGTATATAACTGCACATCTAAACATACATACATTCAAAAATGTACATACATAAATATGCGAATATGTATAAGTGTACGTGTGTACAATTGTTTAATTGCAAATATTTTATAATAAAATTTATATTGTATTTATATTTTGTATTTTATTTGATAAAAAAAAACTTTAAAAACCATAATTTACTGATATAAATTACACAAGAAAATTCATATTTGCATTTAATATGCATAAATTAGTTTAAAGTTTAAAATTTGTTGTTGTTGTTGTTTTATTTTTCTTTTATTTTTTATATAAATTGTTGGAAAACTTAAGTTAAATTTAATACTTTTAAACAAACTATTTCGAAAATTCTTAATGGAAAATAGTGTAAATATTTTATGCCTTCGAAGACATAAATTGAAGTGAAAAACTAAGAAATGAAATAATTTATATAAATCATAATTTATTTATTTTATTTCTATATTAACATTATTTTTTTATTTTTTTACTACAAAATATTTTTACGATTCTTAAAACATATTGCGAATAATATCTACATTCAATGAGGTGCCTTAGTTTTTGGCAACAAATAGGAAAGGAATAGTTCTATAGAATTTGTGTTTCAGAAAAATTCTGTACTGTCATTGAAATATTTAATAAGTTTCTTTTTTTTCATTTGAAAAATCGTTTTTCTATTTTCTAATTATGCTATGGTTGCTTAACGCTACACAATGTATCAACAAGGCAATAGGGCAGTGGCTATAAATACAGCCATTTCTAACCGCTAGACTTTCCAAAATGATATTTTACTCCAGAAGAAGCACTATAGGTTTCAAAAAATTTCTATTATTTTTGGTGTGATTAAAATATTAAAAGTTTTAAAGTCAGGTATGACGTTGATGCAAAATGTGAAAAATAAAAACATTTCTTTTAGTGTAGGAACATAACAGATGACAGTAAAAATATTTCCATAATAATTTTATATATGTAACTTATTCTTTAAGCCGGTTCTGCACTATACTGCTGAGTATTAAGATTTGTCCAATCCTTAATAATTATAAGAAAGTGTGAAATCAAATAATACAAATGTCAAAGAATATGAAAAGATTTTTTGACATTCCATAATACAACTTTATGTTAAGCGATTTTTCTAAACATTATGATTTCTTTTATTTATTTTTCTAGTTGCATTTTTTATCGTACAGATGTGTTTTGTGGCTATAATATAAAGGGAATGACTAGCTTAGAAAAAGGTGTAATGGAGTAGTCTATGGATGGTTAAGGTTACTAAACAAGAAGAAATCTAGTAGTTTATGTCTCGCCGGAGTACCACAGTAGTCTAGCGTGGATGGCTGCATTTGTGATAATAATACATGATTAGTAAATACGAGACCATAGGATTCACAAGAGTGTGGGATCAAGAAGATTGGCCAGATGAAGCCACACAGTAAGAATACAGAATTTATAATGAGCCACAGTAGTATTTCTAGTTGTACTTTTTATCTTACACTAAATATGAGAGTGCGGAGAAAAAGTGTTCGATTTCTTGACAACTACAACAATTCTAATTTAATGTCTTTTTGACAAAATCCAGTGCAAACCTTAAGAGTTGTATTATAATAGCTTTGTTCCCGTACTCTACTTTGGGCGCCCGCGGGTTCCCAAATTAACCCAAAACCGTTCCCGTACACAAAGTTTGGGCAAGTGAGAGAGAATTTAAGAGCATAATATTCTTCTTCTTTCTGCCCAAAACAGCCCGCAGTTTTTCTTCGGGCTGATTTGGCAAAATTGTAAGTCAATAAACTGTTGCATAAAGGAAACAATTGAAATTATCAGCAAACAAATTTTCAAAAATTAAATAAGTAAAAAAATCTTCCTTATAAATAATTATTTTAACTTACCATTTTTTACGCAATTATTAATGCCTGTAGAACAACATATTTCCAAATTTTCCATTTTTAAATATTTTTATAACGTTTTTAGTTTTAACTTTGTTGGCGCCTTTTTTATACAAAATGGTTTTTTGTCATAAAAAAAGTAAAAAAATTTGAAAATTTCTTTCGGGTTAAAAATTTGGTTTTTAGTGTTTCCGTACTTTTAAACATTTAAGTCCCTAATTGAGAGTAATTTTTCATTACTCTCGTTTGCCCCAACTTTACCCAAAAACTAAGGGAACACAGCTAATGTAAAACGAGCTTTAAGAAAATGCCTCTTAAAAAATGTATTTTAGTTTCTTGTCAGATTTTAATAATCTCTCAGATTTTGCCTTTTAGTTTCTAACCAATAAAGGGTCCGCTAAATAACTTTTTTTTTTTTTGAAAATGCTATAAAAAAACTACTGAATATTCTTTTTTTATTTAAAAGTACAATCCCTCCGGTTACGCTTGTCGGCGTAACACTTATCTTTGACGGCACCCCACAAAACATAATCCAACGGTGTCAAATCGCAGCTACGAGGTGGCCAAACGACATGAGCTCTGCAGCTTATAATGCGATCTTCCAAAACAGGGTGCAAAACATCGAGTGTAGCTTTGGCTGTGCGGCAAGTAGCGCCGTTCTGTTAAAACAAAATGTTGCCAATATCCTCCTCATCAATTTTTGTGAACAAAAATTCGTTCAATATGGTCCGATAACGATCGCCATTAACTGTAACGGTCACTCCTTGCTCATTTTCGAAGAAAAATGGCCCAATTATGCCTCTGGACAAAAATCCGCACAAAACAGTGACTTCTTTTAGGTAATGTTTGGGTGTGGGTTTTCTGTGCCCCAAATGCGACAATTTTATTTGTTTGCATACCCGACAAGATCAAAATAAACTTAATCTAAAAAGATATTTTTTTTTTTTTTTGCAAAATCGGCAATATTCTGTAAGTCGATCGCAGGCCCACTTAGCGAAGCGAAAACGCATTGGATAGTCAGTTTGCTTCAACTCCTGTACCAATTAGAGTTTGTATGGCGCCATACCAAGGTCTTTGTGCAAAATTCGTCTCAATGATGTCTCCAAAATGTTCAATTGTTGACGCACACTTTCTGCCACAGCAGCAATATTATCGGGTGTACGCACTGTTTTTGGCTTTTCACACTTTGGTTTGTCGATGCCAGTTTCTTTCACTTTTTTTCACAAGATAACGAACGTACGGAGCTGACAGTGCTTCTCTTCTTCCAAAATCCGTACGCAATTTTCACACACATTCTGCAACATTACCATGATTTTCAATGTAATGTTGTTCAAGCGTATATACAACCATATTCGTTCAGTTCGTTTAATCATCTTCTATTGATTTTCGGAACATATTCAGATGCCACGTACATGTTAAATGTACAACCAAACTCAACTTTACTTAATACTATTTTCATTTTGAAATTAACCTAAAATTAGTATAACTTCCAGGAGGACAAAACTGAAGATGATAAAAAAATTTCCAAAAAATATCAAGTGAAACCGAGGAAATTATAGTCAAGAAGGTAGAAAAAAAATTAACTGCTCCACAAGAAACTAGAAATTTTCGATCCCATAATGGTCACAGGTCTGCAAACTATGCAGCAATATGAAGTGGATTAGGAATTTCGATTATATTACTATTTAGAGAAAATTATACTAAAAAGTGATAGTACGACTATATTTCGTCTTATTTAATTGAAAAGCCAAATCTACAAGAAAATGATGGCATCAAATTAACAGGAAAGAAATGTAGAAGTGAGAATGGTGTTTTGTTTCCCCAACAAAATATTTTGATGGTACTTGGTTTTAGCCATGTAAGTTCTTTTAAACCCGATACATCAAATTTAGCTAATATTTATAAAATAGACAAACTTGAGTTAAAATCGTTGTCCGTTTTGTCAAGAAGTTCAGCAATCGATTCACTAAGTTTCCATTGCTATATTTAGTCATTAGATTTTAGTCTTTGTATCCTTTAAGCATTTTAGGATTAAAAACGCAGATAAAATAAAAATTAACCCTTTGACACGGGAATTAACTTCGACCGTTGAAAAATTCTATATATGGTTTGTATAGCTTAAAAAGGCTTCAAAGAACATGTGTAAAAAATTATGGGGACAAATTTTTATTGTAAGGCGGGTTTTGAAGCTGTACATTTTAATATAAAATCTGGTTCAATCTAAAAACTTTTTCAATTTATTTTATTTTTTTTATTGGTTTTAAATTTCTTTAACCCATATGTACATAAATTAAAGAAACATTTAAAAATTCATCAAAAAAATAAGCGAGAAAATCTATTTTTTCTTTTTTAATTTGAAAATAAATTTTGACATATTATTGGCTGCGTCGATGATGAGTAGACAAAATATATAAAAATGATCTCAAGTTGTCTTGAAATCTTACAGCCTCTTTAGAATTTAAAAAACAACATCACAACGAACCTATAACTGCAAATTAATTGCATGTATGCTAAAATTTGAACAAGAGACGGGTTGATAAAATCGATGTACATTATAATGTACGCCACGCGTCAAAGGGTTAAATAAAACTCAAAACTTTTAAAATAGAATTTTTATTGATGACTATTGTTTATTATTATAGCCTTCACCAGAGGTGGAAGAGAGTATATTTAAGTTTGTCATTCCGTTTGTAATTTCTAAAATATCCATCTCTGAAACAACAAAGGATATATATTCTAAGTCCTTATGCATAGCGAAGTCGATTGAATGATGTCCGTCTTAGTCTTTATTGGAATCAATTTTGGTATTGAAATTTGATACATACAGAAAGTATTCAATTTTGGTTTGTATTCCTGCAGGAGATTGTGCTTTCGACTTATTCATCTCTTCACCAAAATTATACGTAAGCAAAACATACAACATTTGACGCTTTTTTAATTCCGAAAAAATAAATGTTAGAAAATAATATCTTCTGCAGATTTATATGTACATGTTGATATATAGTGAAGGGTATATAGGATTCTGTACGGCCGAGTACAAAACTCTTACTAATTTTTTGTTTCTTTTTCGCATTTTCCCAAAACTCATCCCAAAGCTTCTTTAACAAACAGAAACTACTACTAAAGGAGATAATGTCTTTTGCAAAATTATATTTAGATCAAATTATAGTTCTTTCTATACTTTTAGTAAATTATATTCTCTTTTGGATTAATTTCATGCTTCTTCTATTATTTTTTTTTTTTTTAACAAAAAAAAAAGAATAATAAAAAAAAATTTCACAAAGAATATGCACAAAGTGAAGATAAAATATTGCGCCCAAAGACAAATAATATTAATATTTTAGTGAACTTAAATTCACATATATTTATAAATATATGTGTAGTTGTATGCATTGCTACGTACATACAAACTATAGCACTATTCACGTATGCACTTTATTTAAAATTAAAAAAAATGGGTTGATCATTTTTATTTCTCTTTTAGTCTGCTTCTAACTAAAGTTTTCTTTTTATCGTTTCCATTAAACATAATAATCAAGGACATTTATATCCTTAAGGGATTTTATGAAAGTATTTACATGGGTCTATAAGAATGCAATAAAAGAGTTTCATTGAATTTTGAAAAATACAAAGTGTAAAGCGTAAAAAAAAGAAGCTGACAAAGGAGATTTTTGAGCCTCAAAAGAAAAGTTTCAATAAACAAAAATAAATTAATATGACATTTTAGTAAGTACTCAATTGATTAAACTTTTAGATATAATCATAGATTGAGAATGGCTTATTTTTTGACGGATATACCAAAATATTCAAATGCTTTTAATTTATTTTGCTCAATATTCGGTTTAATTAAAAACGCAATGCACGCGGAGTCACGTAACTGAGGTTGCATTTAAAAAAAAAATAGATTTTCTGTATGAACAAATAGCAAAAGTCTCTGTCATGAAAACTAATCAAACGGTATTCGTAAAAAAACGCAACTCAGGGTTGAAAAATAAGAAATTCATCCCTACACTTATATATTAACAATTATTGCTTCTAATAATGTAATTTATTCAAATAAAATAAAAAAATCCGATAGAATTTGAATAAATTCCAATAAATTTCTTTTAAAAAAATACAATTTTTAAAATTTATTTTATACCGGCTTAAGTTCATATTTTATAACATGTTTGTTAATACTAGTACTACGCTCACTTTTTAAATCTGAAATCATCATGCATCTATTGAAGCTTTAATTCATTGCAAAATTGTGTTTGGCTTAACGGGTTTGTTAATGAAATAAAAATTGACGCATATGTAGGAAACCAATCCACTATCAACTCTACAGACCCCATTACATTTAAAGGAGAGTGGAATCATTAGACCTTTTTGAAATCAAAATTTGAATATAAGTTATATTTTGAGAAAGTGACCTATTAATTGATTTCTATAGTCATACTTATTGATACAGCTCGTTTATGGTTTATGCTGGTAAATCAGCAACTATTGACGTCTTGGAGGGAAAAATTGTTCGGGTTATTCGTAACATACGGCCAGTAATGCTCGAAAAAGTGGACGAAAGTTGGATGTCCACAACGAGCTTCATCAAGAACAGCTGCAGGGATCATATGCCCTCAATCATTGTGATTTTTGGTTGATCTCAGTTTTATATTAAAGTTTTTTTTTATTATTTTTTAATTTGATGTTTTTTTATTAAATTTGTTATTTTAAAGCTTAATGCTATATTATTATTATATTATTTCTTACTTTCAACTCGCCTCAAAAATGTCTTGAAAAAGCAGAGACACTACACATTATAACCTAGTTGCCACGAATAATGAGTTAACTTAAAAAAAAATACAAATGTTTTTTAAAAATAAAATAGTATATTTTGGAAAATTAAGTTATTAAAAGATTTCCGTGTTTTTAATTTAATTTAATAATTTGCAAAGTGCCTGTGCATAAAAATAAATTATCCTAGTGTTTTATAATATTTTATTTTTCATCCTCTTTCAACTGTATAAAAGAATAAAAAAAGGTCAGCTGTATACAGTAGAAAAAGAAAAATAGAATCATTGTTAGTTATTGTTGGTTTTGCTTAAACCTTAATTATTGTCTTTATTGTTTGGACAAAAAAATTTTAGTTTATATAAAATGTTTGTCAGGAGCTTCCTGCAGAGTTAAGTAAGCGGTAGCGAAATGGCCATCGAGAGTGTTTTGACCCTCAATAATCAATATCGGTAGTTTAAATAATTAATCGGGATAATTTGAAAAAGTAGCACAAAGTTTTTTTTCTTTTTTTTAGAAAATTTCTTAAAAGATTCCCGTGTTTTTAATTGAATTTAACTATTTTTTATTTTATTTTTAGTTGTAGTTATAGATTTCTTTTTATGGGGTTAGCACTTGCCAAACCTCCTTAAAAAATAAATTATAGCTTCTGCATTTATTGATCATTAAAAAGACGGTTCGAAAGAAAAGCAACACAATTTTGTAATTGCCTTTTGGCAAATTTATATTCCTGCAGGTGGTCTGTACTAAGTATTAAATAGTTCTACATTCTTCTCCAGCCTATATAGTGCCTTGGCAAACTTGATTTCAACACGTACAGATACACATACATCGCTCAATCGACTTCGTTATGCATAAGAAATCAGTATATATATATTCTATGGGGTCGGAAGTGGTTATTGTAGAAATTACAAACGGAATGCCAAACTTATATAAACCCTTTTTCCACCTGTGGTGAAGGATATAACAAAGAGCCTTGTAAAAACAAAAAATAATAATTTTTCCTTGTCGCAATTTTACACTTTTCTTGTAATTTAAGTCCTTTGATGTTGGATAAAAATTTAAAAATTTTTGGGATTTTTCTTGAACATAAAACAAAATTACTGTTTACAACACTTAAGCTATAAATCATTAGAAATAGAACTACTTTCCAAAGAAAATGGCAGAAAATCATTTAACGAAAACTTCTTGATGATCGCAAGTGAAATAATAGATGATAATATTTTCATGTAAGTAATCTCTAATTTTTTGCGAAAACAAAAATCTGTAGAATTAATTAAAAAGTTTCTTCAATTCTACACCTCAATTTACCATATTTAGGTTATTTTTCCCTTCAGTGTACCATCACATTTATTAAAAATATTTCCAAAAATAAAAATATAAACAAATTTTCAGAGAAATAAAAAATTCTACTTCTCGCAAAGATATAAAAACGACCACAATTTAAAGAAAATCAACTGTTTTAAAACTTGTAGCAGCAACAACTGACGATCCACTCAATAAAAACTCAACGATGTGTTGCACTTTCAATAAATTATTCAATAGCAAATAAAATTGAACTTCCCTTTTCATGTGTTAAGTTTGTAATGCCAAACAGCAACACATTTGAAGTGTTGCTACAATGTTGAAAAACTGCATATGAAAACTTAATGCAGCTACTAATGCCTGTGTTATTTTCATTTCATTTCCTTTAGTAAACAACTGCTACTTTAACGCTTTATAAATAATTTTTCCTTTTTTTGTGGCAGCTAGTTGTAGAAGAAGAGGAATAGAAAAAATAGTAAATGTCGCAGGAAGTATTTTTTTTTCGTTTGTTTTTATTAAAAAGACTTTGTTTACTTTACGACCTTAACCATAATATCATTTGTATTGAGGTCTTACGCTTAGGTATTTGCTTCCGTTAAAAGGATTATTGCATCTTTTGTATAGTTGCTCGTGCGTGAAATTATATGAAATGTTTTGAATAAACGTTGTGCTGCTTTACATGCAATCATACACACACACAGACACAAATACATACATAAATGTTTGTTAAGGAAATAAAAACACGACACCAAAGATTAAAGCACATTAAAGATATTAAAAAAGCATTTAATGAGCAATTGATAAAGTCACCACGAATATCAATTGCGCTGCTGAGTTTTTTTAATTTTTTACCAAAATGTGAAAAAATTAATTTTGAGAGAAAGCATTTTTTTTTTTTGTTTTCTCTTTGTCAAAAATATAAATTTATTCCAGAAATATGCTCCATTCTAAATTCGTTAAAGGACTTTTAAAGCAACATGAACTGGTACATCAAATATGTCTTCATCAAATTGTACTCATCAAGGCTGTAGACAGAATTAGAAAATAAAGACAAAATTGCAGATTTCTTTGGAATGTATCAATCAAGAAAAGTATGTTTTTATACAATTAAAAAATGTTTGTTCATTTTTTTCAGTATTTCAGTACTTATTAAAATTAAATAAAATAAATAGTTAAATAAGCAATTGATTTTAGTTAGTTTCTAATTAAATTACCTGACTTGCAAAAAACATATCTTTCTTAAATAAACCAAAAAATTATTATCATTTCAACTTTACTTGCGGTCAGTATCAAGAAATTTTAAACCAACTTCAAAAAAATAAGGAGGTTATCACTTCGACTGATTGGTGCTTTTTTATATTTGTGCCTTTACAAATCGGTCATTTCTGGATCAATTTTGAAAATCCCGTTTTTAAAACCAGTACATAATTTTAAAAAATAAAGGGTGTCTCCATACAACATACATGTTTTTACGTGTATTATGCACCGTAAAGGGCACCACTTTGAAGTTAAAAACTCTGCGCACACTATAGTTCTCAATAGTAAAAACTAATACAAAAAAAATCTAAAAATTAAAGGGTGTCCCCATAGGTGATGTAAATTGACATAAATGGGCATATCTTGTTAAACGTTATAGACAAACGCTTGAAATTGGATAAAAATGACGATTACTATGAGCGTTACAATAACAAGTATTAATATTCAAAATTATAAATTAAAGGGTTACTTAATAGTCGATTTAACTTTTAAAATTTAAAAAGAATTTGAGTGGCTAACTCCGCTATAACAAGAAGTATAAAACTCGAATTTGGAAACAAAAGGCTGTCCCAATAGTTGACTTCAAAACCAAACCAAAACTAAACCGTTATAGACAGACAATTGAAACTTACACGGAACCTATATGGCTAAGACCGCTATAATAACAAGTTTATAATTTGAATATAATTTGGAAATTAAATGATGTTCCCAAAATTAATGTAATTCGAGCTATATGGCCGTAACTTTTAAACCGTCACATACAAACATTTAAAAATTACACAGAAGGTACACTACTTTTTTTGGTATAAAAAGATGTGTAAATATGTAAATATTTAAAATTATATATTAAAGGGTATCACAATAGTTGATGCTATTTGTGTATATGACTAAATTGTTGTATCGTCATATACAGCAGAGAAGTGCAAGAGTGTCTGTTTTTAATACTCTAAGTATACTCATATTAAATGCGGTTGCGGTATGATCGCCACCGCATTTCTTTTGTGCGAGTATTTACTATACCCATTCCATTTGAGTATGTGTCTAGCATATTCAAGTAAAATGTTTGCGATGCTGGCTTTACTTTATTCGTACTCATACTCACAACAAACACCAAGAGAGAGATTTTAACGTGTGTAGTGAGAGGAAAACAGAGTTATCAGATCAGAGTTATCAGATCAGAATTATTAAATCAAACACAATATCAAAAGTCGCCAATGTCTAAATTAACTAACATACATACTTCTTTGAAATTATGAAAGTTTATTTAATATATAACAGAAAATAAATTTAATAGAACCCGTAAAATTCGCCATATTTTCATTTATTAAAAACACAACAAAAGTTTACTAATAACTCAAGAATAGTTCATTGTTTCTTTTATTACGTTTTTGTTAGGGTTTTTTTTAAGTCACACAGGAGAGAAATTTAAAAATTCTATTCGTTAAGCAAATAGATTTTTAAAATTAATAAATATGTATAAAAGCAATAATTACATATATTTAACAAAATAAAATTTGTAAACTAAAAACTTTATTTTATTTATTATTATTTATGAGGTCTATGTCTATTCAGTCAATGCAATATTGTATCTGCGTATATACAGTTTTGTTAAAACTAAAAAAATTAAGTAATTTTCCTTTTATTCACGGATTCATTTTATCATTTTATTTTCCTAAATACCGTTAGTAGCACGTTTATGACAACAAGGCGCATAAACTGAAAATAATTGTTCATAAAAAACAGCAACAAAATAAGTATACCTTCTTTAAATAGTGTACAAAAGCTGTGCCTTTAAACGGTTTTTATTGCATTTTATTCATTAAATATGTGTTGTATTTCATACCTATGAAAACGGTTGTTGTCTGTTTTTCTGCTTAAGCAATAGATTTGATCAAATTTTGTTTTTTTTTTTATTGTTTATAAATAGACCTGCATACAACGCAGTATTTCATAAAACGGCAGTAAAAAACTTTAATAGGGTAAAAATGTGGCAACGTTGCTTACAAATAAAAAGAATTAAAAAATTCTCGCGTACGAGTATAAAAAATACTTAAAATTCTGATTGTGATATTTTTGAGACTCGTTTTTTCAAGATTGGGTAAAATAAACACCGCAACTTTTTATTGCGGTGTTTAAAATACTCGAGTATGAAAAGTATAGAGTAAGTATGCGGTGTACTCATTGGTTGCGGTGTACTCGTGCAGTTCTCTGATATACAGACGGATGACATTTACAAAGAACATGATTGTTAAGTCTACTACAACAGCAAGAATATAATTTGAAGTTGGAAATTAAAGGATGCCCCTATAGTTGCTGTAATTTGATGGACACTGCCAAACTCTTAAACAGTTATAGGCAGACAGTTGAAATTAAGAAGGAGCTGCAGTGCTGAGTGTGCTATAGCAAGTATAAATTTTGAAATGGAATATAAAGGTCTACCAATAGTTTATGTAACTGATGTACGTGGATATGCTTTTCAACCATTATAGGCGGACGGATGAAATCTTTTTCTTTTTTTTGCAATAATTATAATTATATGATTTTCTGACTTTGATTTGTAGAACACTTCTAATGGCCAACTAATTAACTTAGAAGTTTCGGTTTGAGGTCTTATTTTACAAATTAAAAAAACCTTGTAGAAGGTTTTAATTAAATAATTTATTTATCCGATACTTCGGCTAAATTTTTTTGGCATTTTCAAATTTGTTATTTAGTTATTTTAAAAATTTTTTAAAAGATTTTTTTTGTTGTATCCTCACTAAACTTTATCACCTTATTAAAGTATAAAAGTTAATGAAAGTCTTTTGATTCATGCTGAACAAAAATGTCTTCAACTTATAAAACTGTTCATCTCGTTTAACTTCGAAGGATAATGATCGGAAGACATGTATTCCCACTAATTATTATTTTTTAACAAATAACTTCAACTTAATGAAATTTCTTTAACTTCACAGAATTGTATTAAATCTACGTTCCTTTATTTAGTTTGAAAAACCAAAATCGAGTTTTTTAGAATAAATTTTTTAAATTCTACAAAATTTCCTTAAACAATTTTTTTTTAATCAACGAAAAATGTAGTCAAATCAATGGATAAATTAATTACTTTAAAATCTTTTTAGGATGTAAATTTCATTAATTCAATATGTTGATTTTCATACGATGAGCTGCTACCTTTTTAACTAATTTGTTAATTTAACAGATTTTGTCTCAATTTCTTAATTATTTTTAAGTCAAATTAAGATATTTTGTTAAACAATATATTTTAAAAATTTTCAGTTATATTTATTTATAAAATACAATATTATTAGTAAAACAGGAAATCGATGTCATTAATAAATCTACAAGTGAAGCTGATGCTATTTTACCATGCAAAGAAGAATCATTAAATGAAGAAACATTCGAACAACCCTCTGCTACAGATGAAGATGTAAAGGAATTAACACTCGATGAATGGAAAGCCGCAATACAACATTCGCAAACCAAATGAAGGTGAGGGCACGTCCCCATTGATTTATGTATTTTGATCTTCATACTTACGTTTAATATGTTTCTAGTCGTGGTCCTAAGCTTATAGAAAGCTATGACCGCATGCTCCCATACAATCTGTTTTGATCCTAATCTTGGCCAGCCTTTTTTCAAGATCAAGCAATCATTGCAATAAAAAAAATTATTTAAATCCTAACATTTAACAAAATAAAATTCTTTTAAACACAAATTTACTACTCGGTTGTCTTAAACCTTAAATTCAAGTGTAGCAAAAAGAAATATTGCATGACAAAACCTAAATGGTACTGCAATGATGTGTTTTCTTCATGGTGATGGCACGATGATATATTTCAACAAGTCAAGGGATTTTAAAGTTAAATGTCTTTCAAAGAGTATTTTGTGTTGGTGACACTTTTCTTAAATAAATTATGAGTGAAGTGAATTTGTTGCGAAGAATTTATGAGTCATGATAATTTCAACAGTTTAATTTATTATTTCTTATGAGTTTATTTCACTTAATAGTATAATTGTTTTAGAGTTGCAAATACTATTGAGGTAGCAAAATTTTAATACTCTTTTTCGTACAAAGGAATTTTTTTTTTTTTTTTGCAACTCATGCTTTTGACATCATATAGTGAGTGTGTTATTCTTAATATAAATAATGCAAATTTAAATGTCTTGAACAAAAACACATTAATGTAATACGAACTAGGGTTTTGGAAATATAAATAAAACTGTCCAATTGTAGTTTTTATGATTATTGTTATTGAAACATAGGTTTTTTTTACAACATTTATTGATGAAGTCATCTCTGCTCAGCAGCTAACAATTTTGAAATTGTGGACAGTTGGCCAATGAAATATCATATGTAGGGCTTAAATCGCTTGCTGAAAAATAGCAACTGCACTAAAATCTTTGCTTTGCTTGCATGTTTTTCAGCAATTTAAAAACTAAATGTTTTGGCATTTACACACGCAAAGAAAAAATATGGTTGAGGTAACCATAATCTAAGAGCAACATAATATGGTTGCATTATATGGTTGCTAACAAAACAAAGTATTGTTACATTTGCAACCATATTGTGGTCCAAAGTATAATCATAATTATGTTCAAATATAAACATTTTATGGTTAAATTAAAATATAATAATATGGCTGAAAATGTCATGTTATATAATTGAATTATAATATATTCTCGTAAGTGCAAAATTTTCTTGATATAAAAAACTGATTATTGTTTTATTTATTATCGATTTGTCATAAAAATTATTTAAGAACATAAATTCATAACAAATCAATTATTTGCTTAAAATAACAAATAAACGATTTCACAATTATGCTTCAAACACAAAAATAAAAATTTATATGCTTACAAATCATACATATTTACTTCAACTTTTTTTAAATGTTTTTTTAAATGTTCCCTTTTTATTTGTTTTCATATTTTGCATTTTATTTTTAAATATTTATTTTGAACAAAAATTTTTATTTTTTTTCAATTTCTTTAACAATAAAAAACAATTTCAAATTTTAGCTATCAGAAAAATTACTAAACTGTCAAGTACTAGAACAAAATATTTTTAAGCGTAAACATTATTCTGTTGCTTTTAACCATACTTTGATTAATAATAATATATTATGGTTAAATATTTTATATTATTTTAAAAAAGTTATAAAACTTTGGTTGTGGTTGAATTTTTTACACAGTAACCATATAATTGTTAAAAGTTAACAAAAAATGTTTATCGTGACCAAAGTTTTGGTGAAAACAACTATAATTGGTTCTCCGCAACTATACATTGTCACAAAGAACATAATATGGTTATTGTGACCATATAACAACCATGTTTTTTTTCTGCGTGCAAAACATTTTATTATAAACAAAGCAACAGCAAAAAGCAAATGCAAAAGAAGAGAAAAAAAACGCATAGAAACGTAAGAAAAGCAATCATAGTCAGCCACAACTTTATAGTTAAAAATTAAGCAATAGCAAAAATAAAAATAAACAACAACTGATTGCTTAAGCAACAGCAAACGTTTTTAAAATAAACGCTTTACTGAGTGCTTTTGCTGCACATTTTTTCACAGCAGCAGTTAAGCAACTACATATGCATTGAAAATAGTCAAGCATTTTTAATCACTGCAAGCTACGTATCATAGCGAAATCATGTAACTGGTGATGGCCGTGGCGAATTTAGAAATTTTCGCCGTTTGAAGAAATATTAAACTTCATATAAAAAAAGTTTACGCTGATTTTTTTGTACACATATGGAATTTGACATTTCTAGCATTTCTGGTACGTATTGTAGCTATACGAATCAATATATTTTGTTGCGATAGCGAATTCATTAATTTTCGCCGAAACGCTAGATGTCAAACGTCATGTATAAAAAATATGAATAATTTTTTTTTTTTTTTTTTTTTTTTTTTTTTGTTAACGGTGTTTGATATTTAGCGTTTCGGTGAAAATGAATGAATTTGTTATCGCGATGGCTTACCATTGATTCGCCTTGTATTGTAGTATTTGCTTTCATGGCATGCTAAGATGTGATTTTCCTCATGCTTTTTATTACAATAGATTTACAGCAAGAACATTCTGAACTTATCTTACACAAGTTTTCGTTAGCATTTGTTCATTAAATAGTTCTGTTTTTACAAAGATTCCAAATATTAAATTTTCTTATCACTATACAGTGAAACCTTTTATAACCAAGCACTTATCGTCCCTGTATTTTTGACTGGTTATTAGAGATGTTTGCTTATTTGAGAAGTATGCATTCCTTTACATAGTTTATTTTATATTTTATTGCTTTATAATCTAATGTGCTTATAAAAAGTTATTTCAATTTCAGCTGTTTGGTTTTAAAATGTCTTCAACGTTTTTTATTTATTGCAATGAAATAAAGTCGTCTCTAGTAAAATATTATAAACGGCCAATTATCTTTAATAATGAAGTCATAAAAATTTTATGGAGTCTGGTTTTTTCATGTTCTTCATCTTAAGAGTTACTAATCTCTAAAACAGAGCTTTGATTTATTATTATTTTAATACAATCATCTTCAGTGTAGAGACACTTTAATCTTTTTTTAAAATTCGCCAAAAATATTCGATTTACTAAACACTTTTTTAAACTTGCAAACTCCATCAAAATCTAAAAGATTATTACTATCTGTTGTTAATCTAGCTTTCCGAATGCAGTTTTTGTTTGATGCTGCTTCAACTTTATATTATGAGGCTCTGATAGCTGCACATCTACCTGATCTACATCTTAATCGTCTCCAGTTATACATTTAAAAGTAAAAAAGTAACATTATTTTATTATACGCCCTCTTCCTAAAAGTGTTCAATTAAACGTTTTATAAAGATTTTTTTATTTTATATAATTTAACCAGAATTTTTTACAAACAGCAATAAAAATTTCTTTATAAATTTTGTTGTTATAAAAAACAATTGTACAAATATTTGTGAAAAAAACAAAAAAAGGTAATTGTTTCTTTTGTTGTTAAATAAAATTTACACGAATAATTAATGATTAATGATGACCATAAATTAATGATTTAAAAATGACATGTGTATGTTTTTATAGGTGAATGTGTGTGTGTATTAACATTCATTCGTTGGTAAAGTTCTTATCAAATTAATGTCTTTTTAAATTCAATAAGTTTACTTACACGATGACATACATTCATTTATTTAAACACTGAGGTTAAGCCTTATGCTGTGTTTACACTAGCATAGAAATTTTCAAGAAATATGCGAATTTACTTTACTTTACTTGTGCTTAATATAATCATATCAATTAGATTGCAACCTTAAAGCGAAAATAGGCTTTAGACACACTGAAATCAAAATTTACCTCAATATAGTCAAATGCGGTGCAGAATCGAAATAAAGTTAGTTGTATATTCAACTAGCGAAGTTTTTGGTTTCTTGTCCTGCTGAAGGAAAAGGGGTTTTACACCAATTAACCCTTTGACACGGGAATTTATTTTGGCCGATAAAAAATTCTACATATGATCTTTATTGCTTTAAAAGGCTTCAAAGAACGTATGTAAAATATTATGGGGACAAATTTTTATTCTAAAGTGGGTTTTGGGGATGTACATTTTAACATAAAATTTGCTTCAATCTACAAACTTTTTCATTTAATTTTATTGTTTATTGGTTTTAAATTTCTTAATACACATTTGTACATAAATAAAAGAAACATTTAAAAATTCATAAAAAAAGCGAACAAATCCATTTTTTGTTTTTTAATTTGAAACTAAAATTTCACATATAAGGGGCTGCGTCGATAATGACTAGACAAAATATATAAAACTGATCTTAAGTTGTCTTGAAATTTTACAACCTCTTTAGAATTAAAAAAAAAACAACATCACAACGAACCTGTAACTGCAAATTAATTGCAAATGTTAAAATTTCAAGCAGTGACGGGTTGATAAAATCGACGTACATTATAATGTACGCCACGCATCAAAGGGTTAAAGTTTTCTTTGCAGTAAGAAATTTTAATTTAATTATATAAATGATTCAATTTAATGTTTAATTAAAAAATAATTTTTAATTAAATATATAAATGAATCATTTAATAAATAATTTTTAATTAAATACATAATTGAAGTAATTAAATATTTAATTAACACAAAATACAAAATGTTTTCAATGATGTTTTTCGTAAAAACAATAATTTTTTTTAAAGTTAAGCTAGATTTATACGAGTGAAGGTATTTTGAAGTCTTATCAAAATTTTTAAAACTTATTTTGATGTTCTATTTACACGTTTTAAAAATTTAATCAAAATACTCTCTCAATATATTTCAAAATCTTTTGATAAGAATTTGATCAAAATTTGTTGAAGCTATTTTACACTATTAGTAAACTTTTTAGATTAAAAATTTGACTTTGTTATGCTTCTTTTGTGAAATAATTTATTATTATAAAATTAATTTATTACTATAAAAACACAATTAGCAAGTATGGACGACGACACAATCATCATATTGAAGGAAGAAGAAGCTGATAATGATGCAATGCAGAAAGCTGCTGCCCACCATACTCTCCATAGCCCTTCTTCCAACTTATGTCTTTTTTTCCTTGTGACACTTTCTGAAATAGGAACTGACCAAGTTTTTCGTAAACTTCTGAACGCTTACTGTCGATTTCATTTACTTCGTACACTTTTCTACGCCTTGCAGGAGTACCATTTTCGATAGCAGTACATGCAAATAAACACTAAGCTTCCGAATTCTGCTCTTCAACATCATCCCAATCCTTAAAAGCACAATTAGTTAAGGTCTCGAAGTTTGATTTTGTACTTCTTGATCCATGATTTCTTATATTGTAGAGTTGCAAAATATTCATATTTTGATACATAAGTAGCGCCACCTTGTCCAATTTTGGAGGTATTTGTTTGGAATTAAACTAAAATAAAAATTAAGATAAATTTAAGAAATATAATAAAAGTCGACATAAATATTAGTTAAAGCTTACAAATGAAAAAATCGGAACAAGAAGATAAAAGTTCCCCTAAGAAGAGCATATGCTACCTCTGGAGTTTTCCATACTTTTGTTTAGCAAATAGTTCAAAAATCTTAGCTTAGACCAAGGAGACTCTAAAATTTCATAATATATTAATCTAAAATATAATCTAAGTATTAAATAATATTGCATACACACATCGTAATCCATTAAAATTAAACTTTTTAGTTTTTATTGGCGTCCAACCCCACCTCCGAAATATCCCTGCGAATAATTCTTTTTTTACTTTTTTCGATAATTCTTGAAAAGCATTCATTTATAAGCTTCGATGATGAGTGGCATTGTTCTTCTTCTTCTGTTTCTTCAAAACCTCTTTCAAATCTGAGGCCGCTTTTTCTAATAACAGCCCAATAGGAAACAATGTCTCATTCTACAAACACCTGCAAATGGATTTTGTGACCACTTGATATTACTTAAATAATAACTTTGATTCGATAGATAAAATCAATTTCAGTTATTTCCGCAGCTAACTTAGGATTTGAAAAAAATCTTTTAACATCATGCTACCATTGTTGTTGTTTTCAAGTCCCAAATTCTCTTATAAATTTTTCTTTCTTCACACACAATATTTGTAAAATATGTTATTAATCCACTTGCAATATCATTAAGCAAACATTTATATTCAACTAGCGGATCCCGGTGTGCTACGCTACGCATAAATATTAACATTGAATACCGCATACGCTCATAGGCGCCTAAGTACTTGTTGTTGTTCCTTCTTTTATATGGACAAAATAAAATATTGCCATGAAATGTCATAACTCACGAACGCGTCAATTTCGTGCAAACTTTAGATAAACCATTCTTACGACCATACGAACAAACTCTAAAAAAGAAATCGAATTCGGTGTGATCGTTCGTGAGTTATAGATTAATAAAATGAAAACATTTTGTGAATGACAAAAAGTTTGCTACTGGTATATGCATATGCAAGATGAGCAAAAACACAAGAAATGTGAAATTTGCAAAAAATAAAAAACATGTCGCAAGAAGTATTAAATAGCAATCTTCACTCTCAAGAACCTTTAAAAAAATATTGGCCCATATTCATAGTTATAAACTAAAGTCGACTCTTGTTAAAGTATACTCTAAAACAAAAGGGTCTTTTTATCTTTTTTGCTTTCATAGTCAAGAATAAAGTGTACTGTTTTGCCGCCTTTCACATGGTGTCAACTGTAATTTGATAAATGTTTTCATACAATTTCTAAACAAACATTAGAAAAAAGTAACCCTGGTTTTAATTTGTTCACTTTGGTATAAAAATCAGATATAGAGTGTTGTGTTCCTAAACCAAATAAAATAATTTTAAAAAAATTAGTTAAAAACAGCTTTAGGGAGTTTTAGAGTTGACTTCCTCGCCAAAAGTATATTCTAAATTGTCTATGAATGAATTAAAGTTGACTCTAAAGTAAAACCAATTTTAGCTCTCTTAAAGTATACTTTATTTTAACTATGAATATGGGCCATTTTTTTTAAGTTCAAACGTAATTTTTTATCATAAAAAAGTTAAAAATAAAATTTTTTTAAAAATTAATATAACTTGATGTTTACATAGCCTTTCATGGAAAAGAAAATCAATAGAAAATATTTTTTCATTTTGTAGCAAAAAAAATATATTGCAAACCTCTCTAAGCCGTAAAAAGTCAAAAAAAACCGTATGCAATTTACTTAACTTCCCTGATTTTAACAGTGTCTCACAACGACAATTCTTAAGACAAACGTATTGAAAATTCACTAAACGATGTACAACTTCGTAGCATGTCAAGCTGAGTACTTAAATACTTACATTTCTTACATTTAATTTTTTGCTTAATGTCCGGCTTAATGTCTGTGCGACGTAGTGATGATTCACTTCGCATCTAAAGAAATTTCCGCCCTTGAGCGTTATAATACCAAAGAATTCAATAATTGAAGCCTCTGCCAACTGTTGCTAGCAGTCGAATATCGTAAATTCAACACTTAAGCTCATTCAGGTACTAATTACTCACCGAAAGAATTTTCATGCTCCTTTTAGAAACGATGGTAACCTCTACAAACCATCAACATACAACAATAATTTTTAAATTCTCTATTTGGCTCTGCTGCTTAATTTGCTTAACTGCCAATACCTGATGCAATAATTTATCAACGATAATTTTATTAAATTTTCAAACAAAACTTGATCGCTCATTTTGAAAAACAATCTTTTGTGTTCATTTCAATTCTTATTGTAAGCGTAAACAACTTATAATTTTGAATGCACATTTATTTTAATATGTATGTGTGCGTGTATGAGCGCGCTTATACTTTTTCCTTGTGTTGGAAAGTAAACATGAATGATGCATATGCGTTGTGTACAATAAGACCATTAAATTTTCCATAACAGCTGACTTCCACTACGTTTATATTTGTTCTTGGCATTTGGCTGGCATTTACATTGTGGTTTACGCCAACCCGCACTTATAATCATCATTTCATGGAAACCACAGTTTATGACCAAAAATACGAATCTTATAAGCAGAGACAAATAGATGAACCAGTATAGAGCAATACAGACTGCTGCACACACACATACACACTTTTTAATATAAATTTAATAATAAGTTATGCAATTTACATAAAAACCATAATATTTTATTATAACTTTCTATTTGTATATTACACACACACACATTTTGTTTCATGCACACTCAAACACACATGCAGGCCTGCCAACCTGCACAAAGAAACTAAAACATTTTTTTTTATCATTTTGCTGCGGTTTTGAACTTTTTTGGTTGACAGCTGTAGATTGTATTGATACAATTTTATCTTTTTCTGCTGATAAATAAAGGCAAACATCGCAATTATTCCATTATGAAAATAAGTTTCTTTATCTGAACCAGGTATCACTGGTTTCTTTCACGGAATTAAATTAATTGTAAGAAACTATTGTTTGTTTATGAGTTTTTTCTTTTCTGTTTTCTTTCATGTTGGCTTATTTCTATCGTTTTTGGTGTTTCATCTAAAGTACTTAAAGTTTTCTTAAACATTTATTTGATTTACACTTGAATTTTACTTTTTATTATTTCTGTTTTTGGAGCGTGTTTATTGTTAATGAGCCAATTTAGTTGCAACTTTTATAAGTTTATCCAACAGTTTAGATCGTCTTAAGACAGCCAGACGGACAAAGAAACAGACAGTCGGACAGACAGGCAGCAGTTTGTTGAAACTTATTTGAAAGTTTAATAATATTTTATATTTAAGTAAAATTTGTTGAAAGTGTTAAAACTTTCATTATTTCGATTGCAATAATTGTGAATATTTGAAGAAGGAAGCCAAAAAAAAAAATTTACTTGCAGTTCTTAAACAAAATAAAAGAAAAACAATAAAATAATTTAATTAATGTTTAAAGTTTAAATGACTTTCTTGGAACAGTGTTGTTAATTTGCATTTATTTTTTAAGAGAGTGTTTATTCTTGTACAAACTGCAAAAGTAAGTGTGAAAATTATTATTTGTAATAATAATAAAACTTTATTATAGAGAGATGTAAATGTTTAACAAATAAACTTACAGGTAAATTTAAATAAAATATTCCAAAACTTTTTGTATCTTGAGAAAACTAATTTATGCCCTTTTAAGTAATTATTGCTTTTTAAACCGAAGAAGGAGGTTATGAACTCTACTAAATGTTGTTTTTATAGCAATCATTTCTGGCAAGATTTTGAATATTTCTTTTTTAATTAATTTTCAAAATAAAATCTTTTTTTCGTGCAATTTTCTATTATAACGATTAATTATTTAAATCACCGATTTTGAGGTCAATAGCACGAAAAAAAAGATTTTTTTTTTGAAAATGAATTAAAATAATAAAAAATTCCCGTTGTTTAATTTAATTTAATATTTCTTCTTTATATCAAAGGTAAAGTATAGATAGTCTTTAAAATTAAAGGGTGTCACCATAAAACATATATGTTTTTAACGTGTAATATGAACCGTATAGGGCAACACTTTAAAATTGAAATAAATGCTTCGTATCACTATAGCTCCATTATAATGGCAAAAACCAATAACAAAATAAATGTAAAAAAGGGTGTCCAAATAGGTGATGTAAATTGACCTATACGAGACTATTACTTGAACCGTTACAGACAAACGTTGAATGTCAGAATGTCGACTACCATAATCGGTATAATAATAAGTATTAATATTAAAAATCATAAATTAAAGAGTGCTCCAATAGTTTATATAATTTTGTGGCCATGTAGGCCATACTTTTAAACAGTTGTAGACAGATGCTTGAAATTTACAACGAATCTCTATTGCTATAACAAAAAGTTTTAAATTCGGATTTGGAAATTAAAGGGTGTTCCAATAGTTGATATAATTTAATGCATGCGGCCAAATTTTTTAACCGTTCTAGACACACAGCTTAAGCTAACAAGGAACCTATGTTGCTTATTCCGCTAAGAGAACAAGTTTATAATTTAAATTTAGAAATTAAAGGGTGTCCCCAAAATTAATGAATTTGACCTATAGGGCCATATTTTTTTAAACCGTTACATACAAACATTTGAAACTTATGCGGAATGTCCACTACTTTGTAGGTATAAAGAAAGTATAAACATTGTAATTATAAATTGAAGGGTGTTACAATAGTTGATGTTATTTGATATATATGGCCAAACTGTTGAATCTTGAAATTTACAAAGAATTTTATTTCTAAGTCTACTATAACAGCAAGTATAAAATTTAAATTCGAAGTTTAAGGGTGCCCCTATAAATGCTCTAATTTGATGTATATTGCCAAACTGTTGAAAAGGTGTAGACAGACGATTGAAATTAATAAGAAGATGAAGTGCTAAGACTAGTATAACAAGTTTAAAGTTTGGAGATGGAATATAGGGGGGTCCCAATTATTAATGTGATTTAATATATGTGGTCATACTTTTGAACGACTATACGCAGACAGATAAAATCTCTTTTGAAGTGGGTTTTTTTGCTAGAATTATTTAATATAAACTTTGGTACTAGAGATGAGCGATATTTTAGTGCCCGTGATTAAATCACTGTGATTAAAAAATCATTGATTACTACAGTGACTGAGTTGATCAAATAACAGTTCCGCGTAAGAACGTTCTTTTATATTTGCACACATGCAAACTTAAATTTAATTTTACTTTGTAAAATAGAAATACAAGTACTTCTGACTCTTTCATACTTTCATATGTATATCAATGCAGCTTCTTTGCTGTGTTGGTTTTTCTTGCTTCTACTTAATTAGAGAAATTTCTTTGATATCAAGTTGAGAATCACAAATTTCTCAATTTGATAACTAAGAAAATCACCATATTAAAAATGAGCCTTTTAAGTTGAGAAGACTATAATCGGACTATTAAGGTGCATTTGAGATTTAACGTTGGAGATTTGAGAATGGTATTTGATATCAAATGCATCTCAAGTTGATATCAAACAATAATGTTTATTGGGTTATTAAGAACGACTATTATTTTTTCAAAACTTTACACATACATACATATGTAGCAAAAAAAATAAAAGATGTTGTGTGCTTCTTTTATTTGAATCTATAATCAATCAGTGTTGCCGAATTCAATAATTTTGGGCAAATTTAATTACAGCTGTTTTTAATGTAGGGATCAAAATACCTTGTCCATTATAACTGCAGTTTGTATAAAAAATTACTTAGTATTAAATTCTTCCCATAAAAACATGTATGTTTAAATATAAGAAGAACTGCAAACGGTGATCAAGGTAACTATATAAAAGAACGGTTATTTGAAAATCACGTTCACTGGTAACGATGTTCCTCAAAAATCACGGGACCGCTCATCCCTATTTGGTACCCTTTTACTCGTAAGTAACAACTGCGTTTTAGGTGAATTCAGATGAATTCAAGGTTATTTCGACTTAATGCAAAAAAAAATTAAATTTAAAAATATTTAAATCCTAAAATTCCCACTTGTAGGACGATAAAATAAAAGTGTAGTTCATATTAAAGACAGATCTCTACATCCCATCATGGAAAGTTTTAAACCATTTTGTAACCATGATGTATCGGATCCCAGCAAAAAATTTTTGAAAAGGTAATCGAGTGTGGAATTAAGCATTTTAGGCACAAGTACTTCCCAACTAGATTGCCAACTTAATGATTTTAACAAGGCATGAGACTTTTATAATCAATTACTGAGAATCGATTACATTAATTGTTGCAGGAAATAATAAGTACCATTAATACGGTAGGCTCTTTCAACATAAAGAACTAGTTCCATTCCTTCCTTTTTTGGAAACTAATGTAATGTGTTTTGTAAGCGAGTAACAAAATATGGCAATCACAAAAGTAAGTCATTATATGGCAAGTACTTTTTAAGGTAATGTCTAATTTTTTGCTGGGATTATCTACAAAATAAATCGTTTTCAAACTACTTTACCCTGGAATGTTCAAAACATTTGAGAACATCAAAGTCAGCCACCACATACTTATAGAAGCTTGAAAGGCATCCCCAAGTACTAGCCTGCAACATCTTAAAAGATTGTGGTTAAACTCGGCAAAGAAAGAAGACTTTTTTTGTTGAGCACTAAAGAAATGACAGCAACTAGTTTAAGGTAACCACTAGATTTAAAATATTGATACTTGCCCTTAGTCCCACAACATTGAAGATTCAGTAAATAGATGATTTGAAATAAATTAGTTAAATGTAACTTGAACTCACACACCAAGAGTTTTTTATAATGCTTGAACAACCCTTTAATTTTAAATTTAGGTTTTTGTTATTGGTTTTTGCAAATTTTGCATATACTGTTCAAAAGATAAGAAATATAAGTGAAAATTATAATCTTTAATTGCTGATTTTGTTTTCAATACTTGTTGTTATAATAAGTATAGAAGCTTTAAGTTTCTCTATAAATTTTAAATGTCTGCCTATTGTAGTAGAAGAGAAAAGTATTCTCTCTTCCCATGAAATTTTCATTCCCCATGAAGGGAAAATTGCTATCGTGAATTTCATGGGAACATTTGTTCCCGCTATCAATTCGTATTGAATACAAATTAGAAAGAAGAAAATATAAATTGGGAAAAACATATTCCAAATTTTTTAAAGTTATAAAAAATTTAGATATGTTAGGGATTGGTGCTATTGTGTTGTTGCAAGAGAAGGAGATACTTCAACAGAGAACAATTTTATTTCAAGAACATGACGTGCAAAACGCTTAAAAGCCCTTAAAGTTACCCTAGAGGCAAAAGGACCAATCAATGGACCCAAGCGGGCTGTGGCAACACGACTTCCTGCTAACCTACCCTAGACATTGGTACTGACTAATTTCAATAAAATAAATTTTTCTATCTGATTTTTTCTATCTCCATTTTTTCATTTAAAAATATTTTTAATAAAAAATCTTCATAAATTTATAACCAATAGATCTCTTTGTTTTGCATCTTGACGAGCATAATGTCAGTCTGCACTGCACCAACTGATGTTGAATTAAAAAAATGTGTTATTGATGTAAAAATTCTAATTAAAACATATAAAAACTGGCGTAATGTATGCAGTTCCCCAGCAAAATTTATGTGAACAAATCTAAGGGAAAAGGGAAAAAATTTCGAGTGATAATATATTCATGATAGGGGTGATTATTTTCATGCACTCGAGTTAATTTCAAAGGCTTGTTTACTCTTATTTTCAAATAATAGGTTATACACCTAAAATTTACATGTGGTGGGGAGCACCCTTTAAATTTTTTATTTAACATTTCATATTAGCAGGGTATTGATCGAAAATATATGTAAGTTTTAACTGTCTTTACGTAACTATTTGAAATTACGTATATATTGGAACACCCTTTATTTTTTCTATTTTATTTTTTAAACGTAAATTTACATCGATCAAATATAATGTGTAAGATTTAATGGTCTGTCTGTTATGGTTTGAAAATTCGGCAACATTCCTCAAGATTATGTCTTTTATGGAGACACCCTTTAAGTTTAAATTTAAATTAAAATTTTATTTTTATCGTTATACGGGGCACACACTTTGTGCAAAATTCATAGATCTGCATATTGGAATTCAAAAAATAAGACTATCAATTCTAAATAATTTGTAGTGTGTGCACCCTTTAATTAATTAGTTTTTATTTTTACAACAGTCATTACAGCAGAGGTTGTTCAATATACATTACAAGTGTCTACAGCGACTTTAAATATAAGTCAATATTTGTTAAAATCTTGTCTTCTATGGGACACCCTGTGAGTTTTAACTTCACTTTTCAATACCTTTTATTTTATCCCACAAACACTTTGTGTAAATGTTATACTTCAGCTTACTGCAAGTTGCAAGCTTTAAGTAACTTTTTTGTATAGGGCACCCTTCAAATTTATAGTTTTATGTTGTTATACAAATCGTTAAAGTAAACATAGTAAAGGGTATTTTTTTAAGCATGATAGAATTTTAAATTATGAAAAATAACACTAAAAATTAAATTTTGATGATAAATTTTTTCTTATTATTTTCATTAAACTGTGGCAAATCATTATGAATAGACTCACGCTTGTACAACGCTATCAAATCATCCAAGTTTACTTTGAAAATCAGTCATCAATTCGAGCAACTTATAGACGCCCGAGCTGCGGATAGATTTCATACCACATACTCTTTAGAAGATGCAGTAGCACCAACACGCCGAAGGAAGGTCTGTACTGAAGAGAATATCGCAGCTGTAAATGAAAATGTGGAGAAAGATCCAAATTTATAGATTTGTCGTCGCTCGCAGGAATTGGGGCTCTGTCAGTCTACTATGTTGAAAATTTTACGCAAAGATCTTGGCCTACACCCGTATAAGATCCAGCTAGTGCAGGAATTAAAGCCACTAGACCATAATATGAGTCGTTCTTTCGTGGATTGGGCTCTAGATCAGTTAGTAACTGACCCGTTGTTTTATCGTCAACTTGTGCTCAGCGATAAGGCTGATTTTTTGGCATGTGGAGTAAGATCAATCCACATCATACCCTACAGACTCACTGCATGAATAAAAATGCACCGTTTGGTATTGTTTACACGCTGATGGCATCATCGGACCTTATTTCTTCAAAATGAGGCCGGATCTCACGTTACGATAATTGGAGATCGTTACCGCACCATGATTAATGATTTTTTGTTTTAATATATTAATGATATGGACCCGAATGAAGTGTGGTTTCAACAAGGTAGCGCTACGTGCCCTACAGCGACTACAACCATTGAGTTTTTGAAATCGAAATTGGCCTCCAAGGTCGCGCGTCTTGACACCTCTCGAATATTTCCTGTGGGGCCATGTGAAGCCACTGGTTTATGCTGATAAACTAGCTACAATTGACGCTTTGGAGACCAACATTGTTTGTGTCATTCGTGACATACGGCCAGCAGTACTTGAAAAAGTCACTTAAAATTGGACGTCTAGAATTCGCTTTGTCATGAGCAGCCACGGTGTCCATAAGCCCGAAATCATTTTCAAATATTAATGTCATGTTCTGATCGTTCGTATAAAAAAACTTCTTCATTACGTTTTAATTTTTTGTGTTGTTTTTTACAATTTTAAGTTCTATCAGGCTTAAAAAAAACACCCTGGTTTTTTCATTAATTATTACATTATTATTTATTTACCTATTACCTATTTACCCTGTCTGCCTTTTACAGCAAAAAAATTAAGCCATATATGTATGTTATCTATGAGGTCACCCTGTTATTGAAAACTTCATTTTGTAATTTGTTATTGTAGCAGCCATGATCAAAATACCGCTTTATGGACAGATGTACACATATTGTTAAGGTACACTTGTATGTTGTAAACTTTAAATTAAAAAAAATATAATTAAAAAATAAGCCTCGTTTATATTGTGGCTGCTAATTGAGCTATAAATGGATTGTGGTCAATAGTAAAAAAAAAACATATTACTATATTGCTTTTATTTTGATTGCCGTACAAACTTACCATGACCTCACCATACGAAATACAAAATTACAGACAAAACCCTACAACGATAAATATTATCTTTTCTAGAATATAAATCTTTAAAAGGCTATTAAATGTTTTTTCTCCACCGCTATTAAAAACGTTTAACAGCCACTAAAACGATTAGATGCTCAAAAGTATCCAACGCTTTCCAATTGTATTTCCTTTATTCACTTTAGATTATTTGCATATTTTGAACAAAAATTTAATTTAATTTATTTACATCATTAAATGCTAACAGTAGCAAAGACAGCAGCATCTATAAATAAAATTTTGCTTCCGAACATATAACTTCATCAATTTATAAATGATGCAACAGCCAACAACGTTAACCAGGCAGCAAAACCCAACTACGTGTTTAGCAAACTTCAGTAGTAAAATGAATTATTCTACTTCAATAAAGAAAACATAGACAAGAAAACATAAAATGCTTAAACGATAGTGGCTGTTAAAAATAAAACTTGATCTAAAAGCCAAATAAAGACCAATTTCATGCAACAAGACCAAAAAAAACAAGAAATGAAAACAAAATTTGCAGCTAAAAGAATTTAAAATAAAAAGAAAAAAATGAAGCGAAATGAAATGAAATATATATTTGGTGTTTAGTTACTTCCTAAAGTGATAACTTATTTTATAGAGCAATAATAGCAAAAACAAGAACAACAACAACAGCAATGACGACAGTACGTTGTACGTGTTTAGCAACAACATGCAACTACAAAACAACTCTAAGGAGTGCATCTCAAGAACAATTCTCAAAAAATATATGAAAACGTTAAAACTACTGAATTTGAAAATGAACATAAAACTGAAAATTTTAAACAAACACAAGCTTCATAATAAAACAAGGAATTTGACAAAAATGTTCGACCAACTGGCAGAAACGATGAGTGTCACTAATAAAATTCTCATTTTTACAATTTAATTATTTTTTTTTTCGTTTTTGTTTCTTTTCTTTAAATGAAATTTGTACAAAAAAAAAATAAAAAATAAAAGAAAAGAAATATGCAAGTTGCTGCAATACCAGCATTAACAGCGCATAACATCCAACCATAGTTCTTGCCATTGTTTTTTTTTTTTTTTTTTTTTTTTTTTTTTTTAATTAAATTATATGATGTCAACATAATGAGCTATAAATGAACATCCTTAATGGACATTTAATGATGTTAAATTGGAAGTTTACAATTGTATTTTATAAGAAATTAAGACAAGTTAAAATTATTTAATTAAATATTTATTTCCTGCTTTCTTTAGGTTGAATGTGTTTTGGCTAATTACTGTCTGACAATTTAAAGAGAAATAATTTTGTTAGTTTATTTATTTCTTTAAGCCTTTTGTTTTTGTTTAAATCGTATATGAATCTGCTGTATTTGAATATTAAATATAAAAGCATACATTTAGAATGAACCATTGCATACTGGGGCCATTATAAAACTATGGTAACAAGTATAAAAAATAAATTTTTATATTAACGAGTGTCCCAATAGTGACGTGAATTTCACGCACGTGAATTTGTTTTTTAACCGAATACACGTAAAGAAAAAATATGGTTGAGGAAACCATAAGAGCAACATAATATGGTTGCATTATATGGTTGCTAACAAAACATAATATTTTTACATTTGCAACCATATTGTTGTCCAAAGTATAAACATAATTATGTTCAAATATAAACATTAAATGGTTAAATTAAAATATAATAATATGACTGAAAATGTCATGTTAAAGATTTGAATTATAATATAAATGATTTCACAATTATGCTTTAAACACAAAAATAAAGGTTTTTATGCTTACAATACATACATATTACTTACATATTACTTCAACTTTTTTTAAATGTTTTGCTTCCCTTTTTATTGTTTTCATATTTTGCATATTATTTTCAATTTTTAAGTTTGTACATAAATTTTTGATTAAAGACACGGGAATATTTTTTTTAAATTTAATTTTCACAAAAAACTTCGTGCTATTTTTTATTTAATTATCCCGGTTAAATTAATTACCGATATTGATTATTGAGGGTCAAAGCACGTCTCGATGGCCATTTCGTTACCGCTTACATAACTCTTCAGGAAACTTCTGACAAACATTTTAAATAAACTAAAGACAATAAAGCAAAGACAAAAATCAAAGTTTATGCAAAAACAACAATAACCAACAGTAATTCTATTTTCTTTCTCCACTGTATACGGTCGACTTTTTTCTGCTCTTTTATACAGTTGAAAGAGGATGAAAATTGAAATATCAAAAACACTACGATAATTTATATATATGCACAGGCACCTTGCAAATTATATAATAAAAAAGACGGGATTTTAATTTAATTTTCACAAAAAACTTCGTGCTATTTTTTATTTAATTATCCCGATTAAATTAATTACCGATACTGCTTATTGAGGGTCAAATCGGGATAATTAAAAAAAAATAGCTCGAACGTTTTTGTGAAATTTAAATCATAAATTTTTATTTTTTCAATTTCTTTAACAAGAAAAAACAATTAAGAATTTTAGCTACCAGAAAAATTACTAAACTGTCAAATACTAGAACAAAATATTTTTAAGCGTAAATATTATTCTGTTGCTTTTAATCATACCTTGATTAATAATAATATATAATGGTTAAATATTTTATATTATTTTTAATAAGTTATAAAACTTTGGTTGTGCTTGAAATGTTGCATTTTTTGTGCACAGTAACCATATAATCGTTAATAGTAAAGCTAACTAAAGTTTTGGTGAACACAACTATAATTGTTTTTTCGCAACCATACATTGTGACAAAGAACATATTATGGTTATTGTGACCATATAACAACCATGTTTTTTTTTCTGCCTGTAAAGTAAGTTTGAGAATTTTTATGTCTAATATAGAAAAATAAATCTAAAGTGTAAAGAGTGTTCCTATAGTGACCTAAGGGATTTACATAGAGTATATAATAATAATATCTTAGAAACCATTATAGGCAAATATTGGAAATTTGCACAGCGTATGTATTGCTATGTATGCTCTCAAAACAAGTGCAAGCATGATAGTTATGTGATTTTTCCTTTTATTATATCGGGTGTTTTTTAAGCCCAATAGAACTTTAAATTATAAAAAGTAACATTAAAAATAAATTTTAATTAAAAATTTTTTCTTATTATTTTCAGTAAACTCTGGCAAATCATTATGAATAGACTCAAGCTTGAACAATGCTATCAAATCGTCCAAGTTTACTTCAAAAATCAGTCATCAATTCGAGCAACCTATAGACGACTTTGTGATTTTTATGGTGCATATAATCGTCCGTCTAAGCAAGCCATCCGTCGAACTGTGGATAGATTTCGTACCATAGACTCTCTAGAAGATGCAATACCACCAACACGTCGAAGGAATGTGCGTACTGAAGAGAATATTGCTGCTGTAACCGAAACTGTGGAAGAAGTTCCAAATTTATCGATTTGTCGTCGGTCGTAGGAATTGGGGCTCTGTCCGTTTACTACGTGCAAAATTTTGGGAAAAGATCTTGGCCTACACCCATATAAAATCCAGCTAGTGTAGTAATTATAGCCTCGATACTATTATATGCATCGTTCTTTCGCCAATTGGGCTCTAGAGCAGTTAGTAACTGACCCGTTGTTTTATCGCCAAATTGTGTTCAGCGATGAGGCTCATTTTTGGCTTAACGGGTTTGATAATAAGCAAAATTGCAGCATATAGAGTGAGACCAATCTACAACGTACCCTTCAGACCCCATTTCATCCAGAAAAATGCACCGTTTGGAGTGGTTTACACGCTGATGGCATCATCGGACCTTACTTCTCCAAAAATGAAGCCGGATCTCATGTTACGGTCAATGGAGATCGTTACGGCACAATGATTAATTATTTTTTGTTTGAAAATATGGATGATATTGATCCCGAAAATATGTGGTTTCAACAAGATAGCGCTACGTTCCATACGGCGAACGCAACCATCAAGTTATTGAAATCAAAATTTGGCGATAAGTTGATTTCGAGAAATGGAAATGTCAACTAGCCTCCAAGTTCGTGCAATTTGACAATTCGCGATTACTTCCTGTGGGGCCAGGTGAAGTCAATGGTTTCTTGTTTTTTTTTGGAAAACATCCGCATACATTTGTAAACAATTTTTCTTTCTAAAAATGTTTAGAAATTAAATTCAAAAGAACCAAAAAGCCGATAATAAATCAATTCTCATTAATTTATAAAATCGATGGTTCGAATCCTGATGGGAGAAAAACAAATTTAAAATTGAATAAAAATATAATATATACTATTGAAGGTAATAAAGCCCCATGGATGCACATAAAAATTGGCCATTGACCTTTTAATTGAAAATTAGTGACCTACTAAGAAATTGTTTTTGAGTAGTATTTACCCTTACAAAAAAAAAAACTTCGCAGAAAAGTAATCAAATTTAAATATCAGCTTTTTCTCTCAGTATAACATGTACTTTATGTATTTTTTTTATTTACTCAAATATAACTGTCTAACTTTTTTTCATTTATAATCCTTTTCTATCTTCTATTTTTTATTTTTATTTTTTTTTTTATTTTAATTTATAACTTAAATCCCAATTTACACATTTCAAAGTGTTTCTCAAAAAAAAATTTTCTAAACTATTTATTTCTATTAGAAAATAAACAAATTTCGTAAAATAAAAGTATACGATAAGAAAACATAAACAGGATTGAAAATAATAAAAACATCTCAATTTCAACAACTATTTTAAAATAGTTTTACAAAAATAATCCCCTTTTTCAAAGAACAACAATAACAAGCTGTTATTATTGTGTGCAACTGAAACATAAAAGTATCAGAATAACAGCAACAACAACGTTAATAACACATAAACACTCCTTTGTAAATATATTCTCTTTAATAACATACTGTAAAAACAACAACAACAGCAACTATGCTAATAATAAACCACAGATATTTTAATGGGTCGACAAGTAGGAACAGTTTAGAACTTTAATAAAAATAACAAACCTTAATTCGTTCACATTATTTTATCTTTTCAAAGAAAGAGTCCCAAAAAGCACACAAGACTTGAGTTCGCCCTCAACTGCTAGCAGTAAAAATAAAATATAGATTCCAAATATGATTATCGAAAAACCAAGGCCCCTTCAAATTATAGGTACCTCTTCAAAAGTTAGATCAATTGAGTAGAATTATTTGCACGACATCCCACTGCTATACAGGCTTAAAACAAAATTCTCATTAAATAAGCATCTCCGGTTTGTGTTCTTCCTCATTTGAGTAATCACACTTTCCCTACTAGAGCGCATAATTTCGCTAATGGGCCACCAAATCAATCACATACTTTTTAATCTTCTAAGCGTCAGAAAACTTTTACGTATAACTTGAGTTTACAGGTATATGAAAAAATGTTAAATTAATATATTCTTAGAAAAATAAACCATTTACTTGACCTCTAAAAGGTAAGATAAGCTTGATATCACACTTACGCAATCACCATTAATTACTTAGATTTACTCATTCCCGTTAGAAAACCCTTTAAAAAATGTTAGACAAGTGACGAAAGATGATTTGCTTGTACTCTCAGTGCCAAACTTACATTTAAAAAATATTTGAAAAAAAAACACAAACAAATAAACAACACACACAAAACACAATAAAATAAATCGAAATAAATGTAAACATTTCGTCTGAACTGTATTTTCATTGAACGCAAATGGTTAATCTAGAAAAATAGCGTGCACGGCAAAGATGTTTTTAATTCAAAATTTAATATTTTGAAATTTTCCATTACTGCGAGAGTTTATTAAACGTTTAAGGCCCTCACTTTATCTATAGATTATGAAAGTTGAGGGTAGTGGTAGGGAAAGTAAACAGAATGAGAAAGATGATAACAAATCTAGAAACGCCACCCTCTTTAATCCTTTATTACGTATATCTACATGAAATTATGGCTGGATTCTACAAACCTGATTGACCGAACTAAGCGACATAATTTTAACTAAAATTATGAATGCAGTGCTAATCACCCTTATTCTTATTTCCTTATATCGCCGATCGGTATTCTCGTTGTCAATATTGCCAATAATCGATGACTGGCAATATGAACTCGGTTGTTTGTAAGGAAATATGCCGTTGATATTGCCTTCATACATGGGAGTAATTAATTATATGGACTAATTAATTGACGATTTCATCAGCATTGAATGATAAATAATGCCAATGATTTTGTTAGCATTATCATTATTTTAACTAATAGTTATGCTTTTTAATAAAAAGGTTTAATTAATTAGTTAAAAATAAAAATCATTACCATTGATTAATGATTTAATGGTTTAAAATCATTATCATTAATGAATATGTTCCTTGTCTTTGTAGAGAGTAGAGCAATATTTAAAAATGGCATTTGGATCAGAAAAATTTGGTGAAATATTTATGTCTTAGCTTTCTGAGGACAAATGAGACACTATTGGAACCTGTTTTTGTTTTCATTAAAGTTATAAGAGCTACTCGTTGTGGTGTTAGGTGTCTGTAGATCTCAAACATTAAGTTTTACACCTACATCGCCTAAAAATGATAAACTATTAAAATTTTCAAATAAAGATCTATCTACAAGAGTGTTAAGATTTATTTATTTTCTGCACAGTTTTTTTAAGTTTCTGCAACGATGCCAATGAAACCTCAGTGGTAATGAAAAAATCCAAAGTATGATTGCCTCGAACTGCCGTTGATATTGTCGTCTATGATAAGTCGTGTACGAGTACAAATAAAAAAATTTAATAAATTATAAAAATAGTAAAATTAATATTTAAAATGGAAAAACTGAAAATTACCAACCCCAAACAATGAAAAATTAGAAAAAAATCTATCACTTGCCAGAGGTTTTCGAAGAGGCACTATTTCTTCTAATTTAAAATAACAGTAGAAAGGTATTGCAATTGCTCTAAGTGCCAAATTAAACGAGTGATGAATAGCAAAAGGTATGGTTTATAGTGCTGTACAAATTTGACAAAATTCTTTTTCAAGTTTTAGCGCGACTTAAAATTTAAAGTAAAAAACTTTGACAAATCTGCTCCAGTTCCAAAAGCACGTCAATCCTAGGGGTATAGTTTAGGGAGTCGCAATTACTTTGAAGTGGATAACTTTTAATTTATCACTGACTTTTCATCTGTTAACTGAAAGATTCTAGATTTCTTTCTAAGAAGTCCTCTTTGCACCAATTAACGGACTCAAATATCATATTGACATTTAAAAAAAACAGACAACGTCCTCATTAAACTGTTAGTGAATAACATATAAGCATTGAAGTGATGTTGTCGCAAAATTGAGGACGATGTTCTCCACGCCAAACAGAATAAGGGTTAATATAAAACAAATGTAAATAATAGAGTGGTGAAAAGACCGACAACTTTCTGACGACAGCTAAAAAAAATATGCACTTTTATTCAAATTAAAATATGAATTTTATCAAATATAGATAAAAATTTAAGTTTAGAAAAAAAAATAGATCATCTTTGAGTTACATTCTTAACATTACCATAAAATTACTTTTTCAAAAATTTGGTGGGTTGATCAAAAAAAAGTATAAAATGTAGACTTTTTAAAATTATTGAATTCAAAATCGCCAAATTAGAAGTTCAATAGTTTTACTGGCGAGCTAAATACTTTAAAATTAAAAAGCTTAGAGCTTTTACTTTTTCGATGCAATAAATTTAATAACTATCATCGAGATGATTTTTCCATTTATATTAAGTTTGAAAAGTCTTGTTTAGATCTTTTCCAAAAGAATCTTAAGTCTGATGAAGTTTTAAAAATTATAAGTTTTACAAAAATTTACTTGTCTCCCTAAAGTTCAATTGGAAAGCTGAAAGCTGAAGTTTTGCATTGTTTCACGTTCATTTTATAAAAAAAAATTTATTAACGCCTGAAGTCACTTGCACAATCAAGTCCACTTTCGGTTCAAAATATTTAAAACAAAATGTATCCTATATTTTAAAATCATTATCAGTTTACAAATATTAACTGTGTCGAGCAGTGACGATCATAAAAAGTGTTTTAGTAACTTTATGTTTTTTGAGCGGATTTTAAAAATATACACAAAAGAAAATAAATTTTAATCCAAAAAAAATTTTTACAAAGATCTTTACATTAATATTTGAAAATGATTTCAGGCATATGGCCATGTCGTTGTTTTTGATGAACTAGACTTTTTAATTATGTTCACTTTGTCGATCAATTCTGGCCGCATTTCCCAAATCTCAGGAACAGTCTTCAAAAAGTCAGTTGTTGCTTGTTTATCAGCTGAAAGCAGTAAATTCTGGTGACCCCACAGGCAGTAATAATAATAGTCCGTTTCGCGAAATTAACTTATCGCCGACTTCATTTCTGAAGAAATTAGTTATAATGATACCGCCATCACATTAACCTCATCAAAAGGTGCATTTTCTGATTGCAATGAAGATTTTCGCTTAAGAAAGAAAAATTTTAAGCCTAATATCAACTACTCCTAAATTGACAGCATTGAAGCAAAAGACATGACACGGTACTTTTTCTAGGAGTCAAATAGTTTTCTGTTAGAAAACGTTAGTAATATTAATTTTTGCTCATCATATTCCCAAATGAAATTTGCAATCGATACAAACTTCTTTTGTTTTACCTCAAGCTCTTAGCTACGATCGTCATACGAGTTTTTTTACAATTAATTATTGTCAAACACATAAAGTGCTTGAATCTAATATTTTTTCGAGGCAAAAAGCTTAATGTGTCATAGCAATAATTTTCCCAACAAACAATTTTCTAAGTAAAATAAAATACAAGCAACTGTTCATCCTACCTTCGTGCAAATTCATCAGCTTGTGTTAATAAAATAATAAGAAACGGATGCAATCTAAGAAAATCTCTGAAAACGAAGAAATCTTCACCAGATAAATGTAAAATCTCAATTGTTATTGTTACTTAGATCATCTAAATGTTGTTTTTTTCACTCCTTTTTCTTCTTTAGCAACTGCCTTTTATTTTCTTATTGCCACAACTATTATTTTTCTTCGTAAATAAACAAAAATAGAAACAATCCAAAGCTTAGTGCCACAACTACGTTTACTGCGGACAGAATATTGCTTCATTTATTTATTGTTCATGTAGATTCAGATAGTTCTGAGCTGTTTTGGGAATAGTTTTGTTAAACTAAACAACTTCCATTCCAGTCTCATAAAAGCGTTCTTTCATGTTTTGTTTGTGTGACTGTTTGTTTGTTTTTTGTTTGTGTTATAAAACCAGACCCATCTAAAGTTGTTGTTGTTGTTTGGTTAAAGCGGTAGTTGTTGCCTTTATGATTGTGTTGGTTGTGTTGATATATTTCTCGGTAGGTTTCTTACACGTCAGTTGTATTTAGTAATGATAACATGAGAGTATGGTTGCACAATGGGTTAAAGAAAATTTGAATTTAATGTGGTTATTTTCCAAAAGCTCTTTTTAAAACAATAAGAAGTTTCTACAACTAAAAAAAAATACTGACAAAACATCACTATTTTGAAAGAGATTTTAAATTCTGGATTATTAATCAATAATCAAGTCAATTAGATTCATCAAGACTTTAATAACAATTTCTTATTATTTTTAAAAAATTCAATTGTTTAAATAATTATCCAAAAGTTGGAACAAAATAAGAACCTTAAACATTAGCATCTATTTAAAGATGTAACATTTTTCCATTGCTGTCAGCATGCAGTAAGTTGACGTTGCTAGAGGAGCGTGCTGTAAAACAGACGATCATAAGTTCGAGCCCAACTTCGGACATGCGGACAACGAAAATTAAAAATTCTTATAATGCAATTAAAATTAATAAACAGCAGTACAGACCTCCCGAGAGGCAAAAGACAATTATTGTGTGAAGCCATGACAGATGATTTAGTGGAGATGTCTAATTTAACAAAAGAGTAACAGATAATTGAAGGATCGCCGCGAATAACGTTGCAAATGACAAAATAATAATTTTTCAGGAGAGCAAAAAAATGGTTTGATTATCTCCACTGACTGACTCATTGTAATTGCGTTTTGACGGTGATAAAATGCATAATTTTAATGTTTTCTTGTTGGAACAAATGTAAGAGAGTAAAATTAATGGTAATCTGCAAAAAAAACAGGTTTTGCAAAATTTGTCTTTTACAACGTTATTCGCGGCTTTGCTTCAATTGTCAAGAAGCCCTTTATAATAAAAAGTATGAACGGTAGCGGTTAGCGCAGGGAAATGTAAAAGCATTAAAAACAAGTGTATGGCAGACGGGTGTTGGGGCTATTGGATTAAATGGCTTGGATAAAAGGAGTAGTTGAGATGTCTATGAATGGTTAAGGTTACTAAACAAGGCATCGAGTAGTTCATGTCTCGCCGGAGCAACACAGTTGTGTAGCGTGGATGGCTGTGTTTGTAATAATAACGCATGTTTAGTAAATACGAGACCATGGGATTCACAAGACCCGTAGGATCAAGAAGTATAGCCAGAGAAAGTCACAAAGTAAGAATACAGAATTTAGCCACAGTGGTATTTGCAATAAAAAAAAATAATCCGTAAGTTTGTCAAAAAAAAAAAGGGAAAAACGTAGCAGTATTTATACAGAGTACGAAATTTATTGGAAAATCTCAAACTTTATGTTCAAGAATTTAAGTATTTAAATGCAGTGGCTACGAAAAATTTTAACAGGTTGTTAGTGATGATTCTACTTGCAACTACAACACTGTTTTTGTTTATAAATATTGATCATATGTCAGATACCGTTAGAAAACTGATAGTAGTAATAAGGCATTGTGAAGTTTTTCAGCAACCGTGAACTTTCTTAGGTAATTTAAAAGAAAGTAAAAATAACACTATTCCGATGTTTTTTTTTTTTTTGTATTTTGCAGCTACAAGTATTTGTTTTAATATATTTAAAGTTCAGATGCCCTATATTGCCCAAATTCTTTTTGTGATTGTTTTTTAGTGTCAACCTCGTGGCGGATTTGTACTATTTTTCAACTGTGGCTTAAGTATTATTATAAAGGGAATAACAGAAAATAAGGCTTAATCTTTTACAATTTTCTAAATTTCATCGAATTAGAGATAGATTTCAAACCAAGTTGAGTGACTGGCTGATTGTAATGTATTGTGCAGTTTCTGTATTGCAAGCGCGCAACTCGTTTAGAAAATTTGCATAGGAATCACTCAAAAAGTTGTGTGCTTGTCATAAAAATTTTCTAGACGAGTCGCTCGCTTGTAATACAGAAACCTCACATAAGTTTCCGTATAAGGTTTTGGTTTTGCAATAAAACTAAATTGTGTTATACGATATTAGAAAGTAAATAAAGCGGTAGAGGCCGACCGTGGAGGAGGGTTCAATGAGAACAAAAATTAATCGAGCGGAAGAACTTGTCGCTTTTTTATAGGAGGTGGGCGTGGGTTTTGTTTTGAAAATTTGAAACTGTGTTACAATATTACCAAATATATTCACACGCAAACTGACGCTCTTATCTGCTTGCTAATTTCAAAGCTACGACAATTTTTAAATTTTGGTTGTATGGGAGGTGGGCGTATCGTTTGACCGATTTATTTTTTTAAATCGGCAATATGTTACAATATTACAAAATATATTAACGTGCAAAATTTCAATTTTAAAAGATCGCTAATTCCTAAATTATTACCATTTTTAAATTTAGGTCGTATGGGAGGTGGGCGTGGCACTTGTTAGATTTTCTCGGAATTTCGCATTAATACTTCCTTTCCTTAGAAAAACATTCATGCCAAATTTCACCTCCTTACCCTAGCTGCTTCTATTCTTGGCCACTCATTGTATGAAATCGCGATCGTATTTCCTCAAAAATTAAGTTGGAGCTCACTTTAGGGCCGACGGAGATCCTTAACGCACTTTACTTTAGTCACGATTAAAACTTGTTCTTAAACATTTGTAAACTGAGGAAATGAAGACATTTTTTATTGAACTGATTTCGATGGGTCATTTCTCTGCTGCCTTTGTTTCACTTGATCGATGGCACAAAAATTTTAATTGTCAGAGTTGCCACGGGGTTAAAACTGCAACTCCTGCCATAATATTGATGTCAAACTTAATCGAGGTTAGAAAGGTTTTTTCTATTAACAGCTGTTTACTTCAGATCACATAAAGTTTGTTTTCTATAGTGGTTAACTTTAAATACTTTATTTTTAACTTCAAATCCGTAATAATTTCTTGCTAAAGTATTTTGTTGTATTTGGCTTTATATTTTATTTATTTTTTTTTTGTTGTTCTTTGTTCGACTTAATTGTCATTACCTTTATTAGAAGTCAGCCATTCCAAGAACTACAAACATTAATCTTTTAGTACACATCGCTTTTAAGGTCCTGTTCCTCTATCTATCTATCTATACATCTATCTATCAAATTGTTTGCTTCCACTGCTTCTTCGATTATTATTCAAGCTTAATTAAGGAGTATGTATTCCCGCTTCCAATTAAGCTCAATCGATAAAACTCTTCCTGTACCTTAATTTATCATTGATATACATAACTACATAAAATTTTTCCTTTAACACCCATAGTGCAATTTCATTTTGCGGTTGCAAAATTATATAAGAAAAATACTTGCCATTGTACTCTTGGAGCCAATGCAAATTATTTAAATGTTGTTTCTTATTTACGAAATATGCTTTTGTAAACATTTTTCTTCCAACCGATAAAAAACAAGTACAACTTTAAACACTCGTACATACATACACTACATAGATAATCACACAAAACACTTAACAACAACAGGCAATACATATACACACATATAACTAACTCTTCCAGCATGTATTTCAATAATAACAGATAAATGGATTTTTATCAGTGTATTTGTAATATTTAGTATGAATTATTTTTAGGATTTAAAGTTTTATTTTTGTTAAAGAAAAAGAAAATATTTCACCTCAATAAGTAAATATTTGCACAACAATGGTCATTAGCACATGTATGCTGCTCTTTCACTTAGATCTATACACACACACAAACGTACATGCATAGATATCTTTGAATATAACAAATATATATTTTCGAATTTAGAAATATATTTTTTTTTATTTTATTTTAAGTATTTGTATGACCAAAGGGTTAAAACACTTGTGGGAACATATTTATTCACTTACTCATTCTGGAGCAAAAAGGAAAAATGAAACACAACAATCTTAATCATGTCATCATTATTGTTTAAAATGAACAACACAAACAACCATGAAAATTACTTTCAACCAGAGAGTATTTTTCAATGGGGTTTCTAAAAGAAAATTAATGTATTGCCGGAATAAGTTTATTGGTTATTTGTTAATAAAAATATATGTAGTTCCTGTTAGTAGGATATTGGTAGTTACATACTTAAAATAATCGTAAACGAGTTATAGTCTTATAGAGCGTAAACTCACTATAGTTTTAACGCATTTAATACACAACAAAAGAGTATAAAAACACACTCAAACACTTATTTGGTAGTTACAGGATTATTGAATGTATTTAAAATGAAGAAGGATATTGATGTTAATAAATTTTAAGTGTCTTTTTCTCAACTCATTCAGTTTTAAATTTGTTCTAGTTTTTTAATAAAGTAGAAGAGAGAACACGATGTACAAGAACCAAAAATAAAATATTTGTTTAAACCTTTCTTAAAAAGATATTAAGAATATTAAATATTAGTCCCATTTCAAAAACAGTTTAGAATCTTAAAAATTAACGGGTTTCCCCATACAACATATGTACATGTTTTTCATGTGTTATATGAACCGTATAGCGCATTAATTTAATTTGCTGACGCAAATTGATCTATATGGAACTATCTTTTGAACCAGACAAACACTTAAAAATTGGATAAAATGTCTAGTAGTCTACATCCTTCGTTCAAAACAAGTCAACACAATCAAAATTAGAAATTGAAGGGTTCCACAATTGTTTATTTAATTGGAGTATATAGTCATGCTTTTGAACAGTTGTACGAGTAGACAGATGGTTGAAATCTACAAGGAACCTACATTGTTAAGGCCGCTAATAACAAGTATAAAATTTGGATTTGGAAATAAAAGGGTGTCCTATTAGTTAATGTAATTTGATGAATGCGTCCATAAGCCTGCATTGCTGTGTCCGCTATGTATAAATAATCCTGTATAAGAAGCGAGATAATCTCATGGAAACGGGATACCCCGTTAAAAGAGAATTATTTAGATAACTTGCCGTCTATTTGACCAGATATGCAATCGTCTCTGTTGTCTGAAAAATCGGTCATTAAACATAACAAAGTTTCTTTGACATTCAAAGGTCTTAAAAAAAGTAGCTGAAACTTTTGCATACAAAGTTGCCACTAAAGTTTTTTTGAAAACTTACCAAAAAATTTAGCATCATATTTGACAGAGATTTCAGTACAAAACATTTTATAAGCTGCATGTTGAAGGCATCACAATGAGAATTTCATAATTTTGTAAACCACTTTGGAATTAAACTCGATTCAAAGATGACGTTTTTGGATCAGATCAGCAATGTTGTGAACAGCGTATCAAAGATTACGAGACATCTTAGCCGATTAATGGCTAACAAAAGTGTATAGCTAGCAACTAAGCGCAAACTATAAAAAGAGGCGGTTAGCAGGCCTGTTTTTTTTTTCTTTTTCTTTTTTTTTTTTTTTTTTTTTTTTATTATGATAGCGACATTTGAGTGGAAAAATGAAGTTACAGAGAAGATTGAAAACTCTGATGGCCATGCAAAGTACAGTTGTTCTACCGGTAGCATCTGCATACCGTACGGTGCTGACAAGAGCAGTAATAGTAATAGCGGGCCTGACCCTATTAGACCTGCGAGGACTAGAACAAAGAAGGTTATGAATGAGAAAAAAAAACATTGAAAACGGAATAGAGAATCAAATTAATCTGCAGATCCTTCAGAATTAGCTTCATAGATGGTACACCGACATGAGAGTGAAGGTGACTGAAAACATATAGAAAAAAGGTAAATAGACACAACGGTGATGTTGACTATTATTTACCTTAAACACTGTAAGGTCACGAATATTTCGAAAATTAACTCAATTGCATAAACAAGTGCTATACTCCTTATTGCCTGTGTGAGGATGCTGCATCATGAATGAGGCAGAACATACTTTCAGATCAGAAAATCTCAAAAAGGTGGCAGTTGCAAAATATGCGACACAGTTTTGTGAACGGAAAAGGCAAAATATAGGAAGAGAAACGAAAGCAGATACAAAATTAAACAATTTTAAATTGATGGGGACTTTAAAAACCATAGGGTTTGTCGAAATCTTGCTGAAACAATGCGGACGCCAGGACGTAGTCGAATAAAATAATAGTCTAAAGCTACACATGGAACAACTCCGAGAAAATGCAAAGGTGATCCTGACGTAGATATAATTCGCAACAGAAGATAAAGAGATTTTTAGTGGGTGTTAAAGTGATCTGTTTGCTTTAACTCTTTTTGAACACTTCTTGTGATAAACTTAAACAAAAAAATTTGTATTTCTTCACACTGTAAATTTGGTTTCCAATTATAACAACATCTCTGTTTCTATTGTAACTTCTTTCTTATTAAAATTCTCGTAAATTGGCGTTGCTCTTGATGCACTAAAAATGCATATCCTTATTTTCGTAGATATTTTTATATTTTACTACACTACAAATAATACAATAATACAACGCTATTACAATTTTAAGTGGAACTTTTTATAAAGGTTTAAATAAAGATATTTTTAAGCGCCTTTCTATAGCTGTTCTTTAAATTTTATTATTATTTCTTAAAAAGTTATTGTTATATTTTTGGGATTGGTAGTAAATAAATTTACTCTTAAATTTTTATTGATAAAAGAAGCAAAGGAAATAAAAAAGGAAATTAGTTAATTTATCGAAGCAATTTGGTCGTTTTCAATTAATTATTATTATAATTATTAATTTTGTGAGGAAATACATAAATGTGTAAAAATTCAAAATTTAAAACAATATATGTCCCAAACCAGCTCGTATATATTGGAAACACCAGAATACCATGAAGTATACCTATTATATCCATGGACGTAATGACTCTACGTTTATGGATACTATGCCGCACCAGAAAGTGACATAATATCAATTGAGGGTGGCTGAAACTCAAAATAACTTTTTTTACAGTGTATGAAATACATTTTTCTTTTATTCATGTTAAAGCTCATTCAATTTTATTAAATATAGTTTGATTTGTTTTAAAAATAATGAAATGCCCCCCCCCCCCCTGCTCGTTGAGGCATGAGCGGCATCTTAGCAAAAAAATTTTCATTAGTGCTTGGAGAGTTGAGGCAGGAATAGCCGCAATTGTTGCTCGAATGAATTGCTTTAGTTCATTCAAATTTGTTGGCTTTGCTTTGTAAATTTCCTGTTTGCAATAACCCCACAAGAAAAAGTCAGGTGCAGTAAGGTCAGGCGACCCCGGTGGCCAACGGAAAGTCGATTTTCTGGATACCAGCTTATTGGGAAATTTTCGTGGCAATTCTGTCATAACAGGTTGGGCTATGTGAGGAGGTGCACCATCTTGCTGAAACCACACAAAGTTAAAAGGAATTCTCTTTCGGCGTAATTCTGGATAGAAAACTCTCTCAACATGCTCAAGTAAAGGTCTCCAGTAACCGTAACGGGGTGACCGCTTTCTTCGAAGAAGTAGGGCCAGACAATGCAGCGTGATGAAACTACACTCCACACTGTGACACGAAGTGGATGCAATTCCGTCTCATGGAGTGTCTGTGGGTTGGAAGCACTAAATATTCGACAATTTTGTTTGTTTACGTTGCCGTTCAAATCGAAATGAGCCTCGTCAGACATGAAAAGACAGTTCAACATATTTCCATCCTCTCCCACCATTTGAAGCATCTTCTGGCAAAATTTCAAGCGAATCGGCAAGTCTGCAGCGTTCAGTTTGTTGGCCATTTGAATTTTATATGGGAATAAGTCCAAATCTTTGTGCATAATTGACTGTAATGACTGTCTGCTTAACCTATTTGAGCAGATAAGCTTCTTGTCCAAACTCTTGGATTGTGTTGTATTGCAGCAGCTACGGCAGCGATTATTTCCTCCATTCGAACTGAAGGGTTTCGATGGTGAGGTCTTCTGTTGACTGACCCATGCTCGGCAAAATTGTTGACAAGTCTCATTATGGTCCATCTGCTCGGAGGATTGCTGCCAAATGTGCACCAATACTCTCTTTGAACCGAAACTATGGACTGCAGTGCGTGATAACGGCGGACAATCCAAATTCTTGTTTCGGTGTCTCAGTTATCCAGTTTTGTCAAATCTAAGAATCAATCTGCAAAATAAAAAAATGGACCACATTCATTGAATAGAAAAAAAGTTATTAAGCTAAGCCGTTGTTTTTTTAAGTGCCGACATTATGACACACTGATAAGTAACACTATGTAAATACAAAAACAACACAATGTCAATGGACACTACGACGTTTTCTAAGGCGAAATAATGTCCATAGACATGCCACCTTTTTTTTTTTGCTTCTTAATAAGATTAAAATTAAAAAGTTTCATGAACTTAAGCCTGAATGTAAATTGTTAAATTTTTAAACCAAACTTAAAATATTTTCCCAAATAACTGATAATATTTATTTTAAATAAAAAAAAAATAATTCCAAGGCAAACTTGGTAATTTTTCAGTAATATTTTTGTGAATAAATCTTGGCTCTCTGAGATTTTGGCTTATTGTGGCTGAACGCAGACAATTAAGATCCCCTAATCCTTAAGCAAAATTAAATTTCTTTTGTAATATTTCAATAAGTTGGTAAATAGTTCATATTAAAGCACATCAACACTCATTATGTTAAATATCATCTCACACACTGGAAACACTCCTTCCATTTTTATTTTTATTTTTTAATTAATGTAAAATTTTCGCATTACTGAAAAAAAAAGAAATTGTGCAATAAAAAATGAATTATCTTTATTTAATTATAAATTCATGAATAAAATAATTTAAACACAGAATTGCATGGTAATAAAATTGAATCTTTAAGCATTAAAATTAAAAAATAATATCGTTAAAAAAAATTATAATAAAATTAATTATATACAATGAGGTGAAAAAATTTCAATGGAAGTAAATAAACGTAAAATTGCGTTTAAGCATATGAATGTGTAAGAACAGTATTCGGCTGCAAGCATAAAGATATTTTAAATTAACTTTAAATAGCCAATTAGTGGATTAAGCAAAAGTCTTAGAAATAGTTTTTGCATTTAAAATAACTCAAATTGTTATTGATCTAATGTAATATTTGTCCACTTTATTTAGAAGTACTGTTGTGGAAAGGAAGAAGAAGACAAGCGACGCAGTTTATCTGGCAGAAAAGTTTTTGGAAGGGCTAGTGAAATCTTTGGAAAAATGGTTTATGTTCTTTTAGAATTGGCTACAGTGTGAATAATCTGAGCGTTTTGTACACCTCTTTCAGATGAGTCGGATATACTCCAGCAGAAACGCTGCACTTTGTGATAGAGTGCAAATACATCTGGCCAATGCACATAGCGGTATCTTGGTAATCTAAACGGAAGTAATGCCCGTTTTTTTTTTGGTTTTTATTTGTATTGGCTCTAAAAAATTCTTGAACTCACTTGTGTCAACAAAATTTGACAGACATATCTCTTATGGTCATGTGCTATTTTTGCTTGAAGATAAAAAAAATCGGACTTGGGAGAAAATAGTTTCCCATAGAAAATTTCCGATACGTTTGTTTAGAAAATGTAACTTTTAGGTTCAGCAAATATCCTAAAATGAAAACTTGAACCAAGGACACTATAAATTCAATTTTCTCCCCGCCCCTTTTGTGGGCGGTGAAATAAAATATTAAGCTTAAATAATGTAGGTATTAAAAAAATGGAATACATATGTCATAATACCATTAAAATTATTTTTTTTGGTAATTTTCGAAAAATATTTCTTTCTATTGCTAGATTTACACGATTGAAAATTTCTTCAAAATTGTTTTTCAAAATTCTTTTGATTCGTGTAAACAGCAAAATTCTTTCAAAATTTATTGATCAAAATTTATTGAACAAAACTTTTGAACATTTTATTGATATCGTGTAAATAAGCATCAAAATAGCTTCTGGCAATATTGAAAAATATAAATAATTTGACAGCATGTTCATTCTTTTGATTCAATACATAAGCTGTTTACGTATAAATGTTTGTTGTTAATATGAGTTGGGGTATTACATTTTAAATAACTATATATTTGTGGAATATTATATCAATATTTTTAAAAGTGATACCATAAATAATAATTTGCGCAAAACTCACAAGCAACAGAAAAAGTGGACAGGAATTTTAGAATTGATGGGTACAGGAACCGAAATAAAAAATAGAAGCGCTGGTCAGAAATTGCTGCTGCAACGAATCATTGCATAGCCAACTGCAAATCATAATTAAAAGCTGTACGATCACGATACTTGTATAATATAAATTGTTTTTTTTTTTATGTTTTGATAAAATTTAAAAATATTATATATTGAAGGCGGAGCACAAAAAATTAAATACCTCCAAAAATGGACAAGGTGGCGCTACTTAAATATCAAAATATGAATATTTTGCAGCTCTACACTTTTTAGATACTGTGAGAAATCGTGAATCAGGAGGTACAGAATCAAACTTCGAGACATTAACTAATTGTGCTTTTGAGGCTTGGGATGATGTTGATGCTCTTGAGGATTGTTGGTTTTTGTCTGCAGGACAGTGATGTCGGTTGCGGCAAACTTAACGTATTATTATATAATCCATTCGATAGCGAACAATTACTGAATACTCCGCCATCGGACTCTCTACCTTTTGCACCAACGTCAATGTAAACAGAAAACAAAATTGTAGTTCGCGACCACAAGCGCCATCAAAACAATGCTGTTTTTCTTTTTATAATTGAAATATGCGCTTCCACTGTGTGCTGGTGCTATAATATCGATGTGTTTTCTATCTAATGCCCCGATTAAAAAATTCCACGTTTTATTTATACTTTGGGAAATATTCTCCCATTCCTTCTCTGTTACTGGCAACTGTACCAATAGATATTATTTTTTATATGATTTTGTTATTTAATAAGTTTTACCTTTAAAAATTCATCTTATAACACTTTTTATAATGCAGCGCAGACTTCAGGCACAAAATTCCATATCGATGATTTTAATCTTTTAAACAAGAACATCAGACTTGCGTAACTGTCCCCAGTCACTAAAAATCTCAAGGTTATTGCCAGGCGTTCTCCGAGGCAGATAGATTCCCGCATTTTAGTATTGTCTTTTTTTATTGATGGGGTGACGTGATTCAGCAAATAATCTATGTATATAGGTCGGGGTAATTCCTTTACAATCGCTCTCTAAAAGAGACAAACATACCATTACCTTCCAAAAGAAAAGGTCGAACCCAATGTTCCTTCTGTTTCCTTCTTCCTCCAATATTAAAAATGTTGGTGCTATGATGATTGCGTCGTCGTCCATACTTTTTTTATAATAATATGTTATTTCACAAAAGAAGCAAAACAGCTCATCAAAGTCAATATTTTCAATATAAAAAGTTTACCAATAGTATAAATTAGCTTCAACAAATTTTGATAAAATTTTTGTCAAACGATTTTGAAAAATATTGAAAAAATATTTTGATCAAAATTTTGATACGTGTAAATAGGACATCAAAATAAATTTTCAAAATTATGATAAGACTTCAAAATACCTTCAATCGTGTAAATCTAGCTTAAGCCTTCATCTCGAGGTTAGGGTATCTTTCCAATGCCTAAAAAATCCCACCACCGAAAAATAATAACACTTAATTTTTGTAATTTATAACTTTGCAGATTTATTTCATTTGAATATAATTAATTAATTCAAAATGAGTGATTTATAATAGTAACAAGAAATCCCGTTTAAAACAACTTCTCTCTTGCACTACGAGATGGCGCCAATAAGCGAAACGTTTTTTTCTACAGTCTAATACTAGGAACACAACTGGGACGAACGACGAATTTTTGGCCGCGAATATTTGTCGTCAAAAATAAAATACATTTGTGTATATAAAAATGCACACAATTATGATGTAGGACGAAATTCGTCATACGCGGCGAACTATGCAATAGAATTATTTCTATTTCTTACGCTGGCGAACGATAAGAAAAACAGTACAATGTGACCATGTTTGACTTTAGTTGTGTTTTTGTTAATGTTTAACTTTTTAAATATTATTTATTTTATGGTCAAAAATTATAACAGCTATGTTTTTCATCGTTATTGTGTTTCATACGACGAATTTACACAACGAATTTTTGACGACGTATTCGTTGTGCTGGACGAAATTCGTCATTCGTCCCAGTTGTGTCTTAATTTTTATAGTCACATAAAATATTTTTAGGAACGCGGCTGCCTTCTCTCTCACTTTATCACATATTCTTTTACAAAAACCTAAAAAAAACATTTTTAATTTTAAACAAAATTTTTAATCATAACAACTTCTAAAAAGTAAAAAAAATCCTTACAGAATCTTTAATCGTTTTGCAAAAAAAAACCTCTCTAAATCGAAAAAAGTAAAAAAAAATCTTATGCAATCAACTGAACTCCCTAATTTTAACAGTGTATCACAAAACGATAACTCTAAAACAAAAACCTTAAAAATTCACTTCGATGCACAATTTTGTAGTGTGACCTGCGTACTTCAATTTTTAAATTTCTTAAATTTAATTTTTGTCTTAATGTCTGGCTAGATTGGCAAAATACCCCTATGTGCACTGTAAAGTTCAAGATTCGAAAACTTCTGGATAAAGTATAGATATCACCTCACCATTTGATGCAACAGTGTGGAAAGCGACATTAGACAGAAGAAGAAACTATTAGTTTTGTTCAAAGAAAAATATCCAAAAATGAAATATTTCTCTAAATAGATAAATTTTATCGGAATTTGTGTAGCCCTTCGCTTCATACTGTTGAAAATTTACAGCTACAAGACTAATTCCAGCCATTTGATATCAGAAAAAGTTAGTAATTAATACTCTGTATCATTTCAAAAATTCCATTACGCCCCACAAAACGCATCAAAGAATCAATTTTTATAGATATAGCAATTTTTTAAACTAAATAAAACAATTGTTTTCATTTGCATTTAATAGGTTTTTCCGATCGCTAATGGATAATCGTACATGTACTTTTTTGCCGTCCGTACACGAAGTTATTTTCATTTTTTCGTGTATGTTTTTTCCGTACGTGAATTTATTTTTATTTTTTCATGTACTTTTTTCCGCACACGTACTGAAAGTAAAGTACACTCAAACTTTTCTGTCTTTCATGTACTTTTTTAGCCGTACACGTACACAAAGAATAGCTACAGTCGTACATTCACGTTTGTGTACGCAAATAAATATTTTAATAAAACGCATTCGTGGATGTGTACGGAAATTTTTAAAATTTAGAGACACACATAATCGTTATTGGAAGAAAAATATGTTCGGGTTGATTTTAAATTGACATGCCGTCGTACACATTGCTCTGCAATTGGGGACTGAAACTTATATAAGACTGTTCACATCTACCGGATGTGTGCCTTACTTGAAGTTAGCCTTTGACCGTTGTCTTAATATTTTGAGGTATTTTTCAAGATTTTAGGACCAGTTCTATTTTTTATATCAAACATTTTTGGTTTAACTTTTCTAGAGTAATGCCGCTTTTCGGTGGAAGTGCCATCGCCTTGGTTCACCATAAAATTTGTTGACTTCCTAATTCAGGTGAAAAGAAGGTACATTTCTATAATGGTATCCATTTTGATGAGAAAATATCTTATTTTGGGATATGCACACAGTAGATGAAAAGGGTAGTATGGACACTACTAATGTCAATGGGATTTTTAAAGGACATTGATGAATATTAAATTTTATAATATGCTCTGTTAGATTTTATGTCGACAGAAGCTTTATGGTATGCTTTAATATCTTTTTATACAAAACTGTAACACTTGAAATCTTTCCACAGTCAAAAAATTACAGAGGAGATCACAATTTTCTTACAAAACATCGATTTGTGACCTTTAGTCAATGAATCAGCTCCTTGAAAAATATTTTTTTTAAATACAGAGCTCAGCTTACTTGAGTCTAAAATACACTCACACTTAGTAAAAAAAAAAAATTGTGTGAATTGGCTTTCCATCCATGTTGCCTTAAAATGTTTGTTTTCATTCACACCAACGTGTAGCAAAAATATCAAATAAAATGAAATAAATTTATTAATAAAAAATTAATTAACATAAAACAACATGAACAAATTGTTGCTGTACGAGCAAACGTAAATAAGAATATGAGATTTCAAATGTGAGTGCGTTAAAATGTTTTTAAATGAAAATAATACAATAAAAAACACATATAATACAATTAAACTTGATAATAACAATAAAACTGAAACATGTAAATTAACAACAACTACGAAATAACAAAAATAATAAGTAAATAAATTAAAACACATACATACATACATATATTCATAAACAGAGAGTGACTTCGCTAGAAAAAAAAAGGAAAAAGTTATTATAAAAATATGTATTAAAAATATGTCATTAAATTTAAATTGAAATTAAATTATGAAAAATAGCATCAACAGCCGAATAAAATATATAAAACAATAATTATTAATGCCTGCAGTTCTGTGAGAGTGTTAAAAGAGGCAGCGTCTCTTCGAAAAATTCTAAAGCCCTCACAAAACTGTTTCGTATTTTTGACTATTTATTCGCTTCATTTCCATCATATTTCCCTTAAATTTAATATCTTTTTATCTTTTGCGGAAATCCTAAGTATGTGCGTTTCACACTCAAAATCATTTAAACCAAGCAGAATCGATATAGTTTCTAAAAAAAATAGTCCCAAATTTAAAAAAAAAACAATTCTTGAATATATTAATAAGGCTTAAGAAAAGCTTCATTTCGGAATTCAGGGCTTTTTCAAGGGAAGTAGCACTTAAGGCAACAATACCTATTTAGAAATTTTTGCAACCATCTTTAGGAAAGGGATAGGTGAGAGATAAGACAGAGGGTGAAAGGAGAAAGCTATAGCCATATATTTTTCTTCGCCGGTGAATATGCTATGAAGAAGTACCGACGAAGGAGGGTGCATGCTGTGTGTTAATTCTAAATAAGCAATTATTCATTTTTTTATTTTGTTGATTCCCGCAGGGCTTGAACCCTGGCCAACCAGATTTGTAATCAACGTGTTTACTACTCTGTTTATAGCAGCTTCTTAAATTAAAAATGTTGGCCCTGGCTCTACCCCCATTTTTAACACAATTCCGCATTTGAATACAATTTATGTGATTTTTTTTTAATGTATAGCATTGTTGGTCTAAGGAACTAAAGAATACAGAACCTTAAATTTTCAAGATAATGATACACAGTAGGGAACTAAGGAGCCAAAATAGAAAAAAATTTCTCATTTTCAAGTGGCTAAGTCGACTGGATAGATATTTCACATCCGTATAGTAAAAGTATAAGCTTTTAAATTTGAACATTCAATTGACTTGTAGTTGGTACAATATTAAAGAAATATTTACACCTGGCTTGACACTAGCTAAATCGAAATATAAAAACAATTTAACTATAACATTTTATATTTTATTCAGTTAATTTTAAGCATAAAAAAGGAATAGCGCTTCGTTTCCGTATAACGATTGGCCAACGTAAAAAGAGATGATGAGAGAAATTCGGTGCGATAGTTATATTTACTTTTGTTAGGAAAAATTTTATTTTTGGACAAAATCGAATAATGGACACCCCTACCCTATAACTCGACATATAAAATAATTTTCAGTTTCTTTGTGGAGATCGCAATCATTGACTTATGGTGTAAAGCCAATGTAAGCGGCATGCGACAACAATATTATCGATTCGAAAAAAATTGGATTGTTGGTAAAAAAAAACACATTGATACATGCTTTTCCTACCAACGGATAAATTGCATTTTTATTTAAAAAATGTTATGGGATATTAGCATAATATAATAAATAATATTATAAAAATTTCCAAAATAATTTTTAAAATAAAACACATTGAATTTAATTTAATTTTGCAACGCCGTTAAAAGCGCCCGAACGGAAATTTTACATATAGTTCAATTTCTTGTTTTGCCGCTTGAATTTTTGTTTTACTGCTTTAATGTGCACTCGGCAAATTGCGTTTTATATTAATTTTTTAACTCTTCGTTATAAAAATTTCAACAGTTAAATTTATTAGTGGCAAGTCATAATGTTCAGACATAATGTTCACTGACTTGTCATGTCACACTCAAAAGTGTCATAATCTGTATTGACTTTATGTCACACTGAAAAGTGTCATAATGTCCACGGACATTGTGCCGTTTATAATATGGACATAGTGACACTTACGAAAGTATCATAAAGTGTCCGCGCTTAAAACAACAGCGGCTTTAATTACCAATCATTTTTTGCTGGATTTTTTTCTTTATATCCAACATCGGCAGGGCGCAACGACTTTCTTCTCTATGGTATAACATATCCATTTATATTAAGTCCTTGGACGTTATGTCATGCTACCAATTTATTTATTGCTGCGTCAAAAACCCAAAAATGTTTTATATTTTTTAACCATATTTCTACTTCAATAACCTGGGTTACCTTGTCTACGTAAAATTAATTCAAGCGGCAAAAAGAACAGTTGATTGCGCCAGTTGCTGTACGCCGCTTACATTGACCTTTAACTATTATTAAAATCAGCAACAATTAAAAAACAAATTCTTATAGCTAAAACTACTGGGACATGTATGATAAAATTTTTAACTATAAAAATATATATTGGATAGAAGTCATAAAAGTTAATTATTGACATTATTTTCTTTAACGAATGAACCGGAGGAAAACGAAAATTAATGGTCACCAAATTAATGATAATAAATAACTTTGTGGTGAAAAGGAAATAATGAGAAAAAGTTTATATTTGTGTTTTAAATACAAAGTGTAGCAAAAAAAAATGTTAAATAGAATGAATAAAATAAAATATTATCCTAATGCACAGGAAATTATGTTACCAAAAGAGGCTGAAAAACAATGTCCACTTTAAAGTGTAATCAAATTCTTAAGAAGTTTTGATATTTTAATCGCTTTCAAAACCGGGGAAAAATATCAATTTCTGTGTATGTTTTACGTTTGTTCTCGCCATTATCAGTTATTCCTCAGCCGATTATAAATTTTTTAATTGAAAGTTGTTGCATTACCACAAACAAGTTTATCATTTTAAAAAACTAACGGGTGTTTAGGGAAACAACATACATAATTTTTACATGTCTATTGAACCGTAACGGACACCCATATGAAATTTTATCTAAGTTGGTATCACTATAGCTCTTACGTAATAGCATTAATTATAAAATTTAAATTAGAAATTAAAGAGTGCCTTAATAGGTGATATAACTAAATGAACTAAATGGATATAGATTTATCTTATGACTTATCTTTTAAACCGTTATAGATAGACAATTGAAATTATTTATTTATTAGTCTAGGGATAACAATAGTTAATCACTACTAACACGTATACTTATATATGAACGATTAAATTTTTCATAAATTTGGTATTTAGAAAAATTATGATATTACTCTAAGAAAGTGATACAAATTGTTAAATTGGCAAGTATTACGTCACGAAACATTAATAAGGTTTAACATAAAGGATATATTTATATTCCAACGACTCTTAGCTTGGGTAGTTTTATTAACGCAAGTCTGTTTGTATATAAAGGAAGATTTATTCCAGGATTCCAATGAAAATCACATAAGCAGAAAAGCAATAACTGTTTTTGCACCGACTCAATATACTGGCAATGTATATTTTACTAAAGATTTCACAAGAAAATTTGAAGTAGTAATGTGCGGATCATTCCCACCATTAATAAATGCAAGAACACCTCTAGTCTTGTTGACAGTCGTAGTAAAGTGTGCAAAGAAGTTTAAATCAGAATCAAGTAAGATTTCAAGATCCATAAAAGTGTTGACTAAATCCAGCTGATGACCTACCAATAAAGTAGGTAACAGCAATACAACTATTTCTATAATATTTACATTTTTTTCAAGCTGAGCTCCATTAAATTGTTATTGCACTATCAAAACAAGTTTTTACGATCGCTTTGGGGGCAGGCGTGGTTAACATATTGCTTAAAGCTGTAAAACAATTTCACATCATCGGCATAAATCAAAATGTGAGAAAGTTGATGTTGAACATTCGGAAGATTATTTACAAATAGCAAAAATAGGAGAGGTCTTAAGCGACTACCTTGCCGAACACCGGATAGAACATCTATGTTCTTAGACGTACTATTATTGAATTTAACACTTTGCTTCCTTTAACTTTAATAAGACTTTAGCCAGTTTAAACGTTATGGGAAACACATACGAGTAACATATCAAATGTGGACATCAATTCGAGTGAATGTTTCTTTTTTATATTTTTTTATATTTGTGCCTCCATAACTCAGTCATTCTAGAACGATTTCAAAAAAAATTTTTTTTTGGAAGGTGATGATTACAGATTGGTTTTATTTTATAAACACTTAAAAATTAAAGGGTGTCCCCATAAAACTTACATATTTTTTTTAATTAAAAAACTATCATATCACTCTAGTTTCTAATGACAAAAAGTTATATAAAAATAAATCTAAAATTTAAAGGGTATCCCTATAGGTGACGTAAATTGACTTATATTGGCCTCTCTTTTTTACCGTGTAAGAGAAACCCTTGAAAATTGGTCAAAATGTCAGACTGGTATAATAACAAGAATAAATATTCAACATTATAATTTAAAGGGTGCTCCAATAGTTCATTTAATTTGATGTACATATATCATAATTTTGAGAAGTTGTAAAGAGACGATTGAAATTTACAAATAATATGTATTGCTAACTCAGCTATAACAACAAGGTTAGTTTTTGAATTTAGGAAACAAAGTGTGTTCCTAATATAAATTTAATTGTACCTATAATGACCAAGTAAAGCAGTTTTTTTGAAGGAATTATATACATCATTGATTTGATAAAGACTTACCAAGAAAATGTCCTTAATAAATTTATCACAGTAGATTTTATTTTGTAAGGGATTTAAATATGAACAACCAGTCACATGTTCCCATAAAGTAGACGATAATTCAAACAGTGTGTATAATTACAATTATTATTTCATATTCGATGACCCTGTGCCTGTTTTAAAATCAGTTATTTGCAAAAATTATAGTAACAATTTTACATATATTTTATGTTTTTTTTTTTTTTTTGTTGTTCCAACTTTTTTTAATTTTGCAGAAAACACTTGAGTTAATTTATTAAACATAATAAGGAAGTCTAAGCAAAAATTATTTATTTATTTTATATAAAAAATAGTTTTAATTTCATTGAGAGTGGAAAATTGAATTTGTTCTTTATTAAATGCTCGAATCAAATTATAGAACTACAATTTTCTACTATAAATAAACAAAAGTTGTGTAAGCTTTAAGTTAACAGTAGTTTTTTAACACTTTAGTTTTTTTATAAAAAAATTTAATCTCATATATCAATATAATCTTAACACCATTAAATAATTAGATTAATGTTGTAAACCAAAATTGTTTACACTATCAAATAAATAAAAATAAATATATTTTTTCACAAAAAATTAGAAAATAAAATATATGTATTAATATTATATAACATAATATCGTTAAATAAGTAAAAATATAACATGATTAATAATCACTGATTATCATGGATGTAGTTTAACACGATAAGGAAGATGTAGCGCAGCATTTTTTTAAATGCAAATCTGCTAATATGTACGTGGTTTAAATTACATTTGTTGTTATTATAATTTATTTTTTGTGTAAACGATTTAATTAAAAAATAAATGGTTTCTTTGTTAATGGTGTCCCATAAGTTACTATAAATTGGAAATTAAAAGAAATTATTTTTATTTGGTTCACTGAATAACGTATACCGAAAGGAAAAATTTATATTGCTACTTTCTTACTTTTCACACGTAGTGGTTCTATTAACTGTACATAATTACAAATTGCGGCAAAATTCTGCACACAGTCTTTTGACTACAAAAATGCGCCTTAACTAGCACAGTCATCCTGACAGTAAAGCTTTGTGTCTATTATGAGGTCCGATTTCTCACAATGACTGGTTTAAAAACATGTCTTTTTTAGAAGTCGGTAAAAATTACAATAAAATCGCTTTAATACTTCTACACGAAGCTCCACTAATTTTGGTGTCTTTGTTAGGAATTATTAACACCATTGCACTGGCTTTTAAAATTCAAATTTTTTATGTGTTTTGTATTTACATTGAATTTTTATTGTGTCAAAAAAAAAAAACATGGAATTAACAAATGTCTAACTACAACAAAATCTTGATAAACACAATAAACTAAATATTTCAGTCTTCTTATTTACATTAGGGTGGATCAAAAAAAATTATTTTGTATGCCCACAAAAATTTGTTTACGTACTTAAAGATGATTTCGATTAAACAATAAACAGAGCAATTTTATTAAATACTTAAGAGTCTGATTTATTTTCGGTATGTAGCTCAATTAAGTGCACTAAATACTATCAATACTATCAGGATTGCTTAGAGCTAGGGCCATTTGGCAAAAATATAATACTTTCACCTGCTTTCAAAATATAGAGTGGTATTGAGTGAATTAAACGGTATTATACGTGAGGGTGCAAATTTTATGTGCCAAACTTGTGGAACAGCGTTAAAAAGATAATTCTGGATATGTGTAACCTTATTTCAAAAAAAGTTTAGTTTATAACTATAGATTTAAAAAATAATGAAAAACCCCTTGGAGAAAACATGCAGACATGGCTAGTTTAACCATATGGAAGCATTGAAAGAAATATTAAAATTTTACTTTGAAATCCCGAACCCAGTCTAACCTCAAAACGAAACTAATCTTTACATTGGGAAGCTTTATAACAAAAGCGTTGACATAGGCGTGACGTATACTGGTATACTGGTACAATGAAAATGAGACCCCAACATACTGGCTGGAGTAACGCTTTATAAGTAATAAAAAAAACGAGTTGCACTTTTTGAAAGCCAAAAATCACTTATATTGATAACAAAACAATCAATACAATTGAAGTATGACTGTTGTGTAAGTATTACAGAAGTGATTTTATAGAAAAATTAAAATGCTCCGAGAAACCTGAAATGAAAATTTTATTTAGTAATTAGCTTTGTACCCGCGACTTTGCCCCTGAGGGTAAATAAAAACACCTCAAGTAAATAAAACTTATCTTTCCATACAAAATTGCAACCTCATTTCCTACCTTCATATAAAAAATTTTTATGACCTATAAAAATACCCACTTTTCCCCCTTTATAGAGCAAATTCTTAAATAAAAACTATCCTATGTCCGTTCTCGGATCTCATGGTATCTACATCATACATATCACTTCATCGAAATCTGTCCAGTGGCTTAGGCGTGAAAAGGTAACAGGCAGACAGAGTTACTTTCACATTTATAATATTAGTATAAATTTCTATAATAATTTCTTAATATCAAATAACTTTTTAAATTTTATTTAACTTTACAAACGTTTTAGAAATTCTACTACAGGGTGTCCGCCGGGAAGGTATACTTCTTTATTTTGCCGCTGTTGTGGTAAACATTAGGCTTGACAGTTTGGCAGTCGTGAAGTAGACATGTGGCAAATTTATTATGGAAAAATTTGCGGTGCCACATCACATGCAGCCAGGATTACAATGGAATTGCTACGAGACCTCTTTCCACAACAAGTTATTTCAAGATATGGTAATGTTGGTTGACCTCCACAGTCGCCTGATTTGACTGCTCCGGACTTCTTGTTGTGGGATATCTGATAAGCAAGGTTAACGCAAACAAACCAAAAATGCTTGAGCAACCCAAACGAAATATTCGTGATGAAATTAATGAAATACCGTGTGATATGTTTGAGAATATAATAAAAAATGTGCTCAAAAGAGTTCGCGTTTGTGAGGCTGACATTTACCTGTTATTGTATTCCATACATAATTACCGACATTAAATAAAAAATTTATCAATATAAGATCCACTCTTTTTTTTTAATCAAAAATTATAAACAATCAAACCTTTGAAGCGGATACCCTGTAAAAGAGATTTCTGGCCTAAAGTGTCATTTGCTGCTGCTATCACCAGTCCTCTCAAAATATTTCACATAAGCGAAAGGAATTATTATTATTCAGTAATTTAAAGTGATCCTAAATGAGTTGTGTGTGGAATTCATCTCACCAAATTAATATTAAGATTAGTTGGTTAAATAGATAATGTTTACGACGTACATAACATAAGGTAGATAGATGCGAAGAATGCTGATGAAGGATGTGGCGGTCCAGAAAATGCTGCATTTCATTCTGCCTAGCGTCTAATTTTTCTTGTTTTCTTTGGAAAACGTCCGCATACATTTGTAAATAATTTTTCTTTCTAAAAATGATTTGAAATTGAATAAGAAATTAACGAAAAAAACAAAATTAATAAGTCAATTTTCATTCATTTATAAGATCTATGGTTCAAATGCTGATTGAAAAAAATAAGAAATATTTCCTTGCTTAACTGCTCTACTGTTGTTGGAAGTTCTTTTATGGGAAAGGAAGAGCCGCTTGTTGAATCGAAAATTATTGATCGAATGCAACTGCCGCTGGAACGAACGAAATCTGTTAAATAGATGGATCTTCTGCAGCTTATTTTTTATTAAAAAAAATTACAAAAAATTAATATTTAATAAAAAACCATATTCTATTCTATTCTATTCTATTCTATTCTATTCTATTAAAAGCTCAATCGCTTTTGCGCAACTTCTTCAAGCGGTGTTGTCCGTATGTCACGAATAACATGAACAATATTAGCCACCAAGGCGTCAATTTTTGCTGGATTATTAGCATAAGCCATTGACTTTACGAGGCCACACAGAAATAAACGAAAGATGTTATTTCGCGAGACGTAAATGGTGGCGTTTGTTGCATGGTACATAGCTTCATTCTGTTAAAAACACAAATAAAAAAATCATTGATCAAGGTGCAGTTACGATCTCTACCGCCCATAATACTCGCTCCGGCTTTCCTATATAATAAAATAAAGTATAATAAAGCAACAAAATCGAGCACAGTAAGACAGTTCGTTTTTCAGTTAAGCCTTCCCTAAGTTTTCTTGAGCTTAAACAAAAATACCTGTAGTTTCTCTAGATATTGCAGAGTAATACAATATCATCACATTAAAGTGAGTGCGGTTACATATTTGGGAAAATACTCTTCTAGATATTAAATTCCTCATCTAAGAATATAATATCGCATAATTTGAACCCTCCTAATATATAACCGATGGTTACATTCAAGTTTTAATCCTAGTTTAACATACGGATTTTAATTTCAGTCTGTATGTATGAATGTACTTGTTTAAAAAATTTTTAATACTCAAAATTTATGGGAATTTTATTGTTTCTGCAAATTTTCATTGATAACATACAAAATGTATTTTAAAATGATTTACAATTGACTTTCAATAAAAAAAATGATTTCGTATTTTATTTATGTAGCCCTGCCTACAGTCACAAACACACACAAATTTTTTATTTTATTAAATTATTTTACAGTTTTTATTTTTTTTTAATCCTTATGGAATGTAATCCAATCAACAATAAAAATAATACAAAAAACCATTTTGTGCATTTAAAAAAAGAGAAAATTAATAGCACAACAACTGTTTTTAACGAGACCACTTATTTTAGAATATAAAATCTGTTTACCAGGATTTGTAGTGTAACTAAATATTTAGTGGATATTATTATCAAAGTTAAAAAATTCCGAACTATTTTGTTCACTTGTTGGAAGGGATCTGTCGATTCTAATAATAAAGTCATACAATTCTGCAACTTAAACATGTCTATTTGTTCTTTTTATACCCTTCACCACAAAAAATCGAAAAAAGGTTTAATTAAGTTTGTCATTCCGTTTGTAATTTCTATAATATCCATTTCTCACCCCATAAGGTATATATATTCTGACTTCTTATGCATAGCGAAGTCGATTGAGCGATGTCCGTCTGTTCATCCGTGTCAGTGTTGAAGTTTGCTTTCCAAATTCAAGTTTGCAACAAAAACATAAATAAGCCAATTGAACAGACAAAGCTACTATTGGAAATCAGCAAGATCGGTCCATGTCCTTAGACGCAGCAGGAAAAAGACCACGCCTACCTGTAATTTTTTCATGTCATTTGGAACAATAGTGTAACTCCAATTAAAAAAATAATTACATGGGGTGATGGAAAATTATAAAACAGGAAAAAAAGCATCAAGTGAAAAATTAGAGTTCGCCTATATTTTCCGAGTTACGGGGCTCTGAAATCTTCAAATTTTTTTAAATATCAAAATGGGTATCATTTTAAAGCTTTTGAAGAATTCTTTAAGGAAATACTAACATTTTTTAAAAATGCCTAACCCAATAAGAAACGATGTCAGTACTTAATTTTTTTTTTTTTTTTGTTTTAATTCTTTGTCACTCCAATATTTGCTTTTTTGAATGAAGTTACTTCCCTAAACTAGACTTACATACATGGTGAGGGGTATATAAGATTCCGCATAACCGAATATAGCTTATTTTAAAACTCCTTAAAATGTTATTAAATTACTATTTCTTTATTTTTTACTGCCGTATTCATAGAAAATCAAAATAGATTTGAAATATATTTTAGGACAAATTTGTATGAAAAATTTGTCAAAAACATATTTCAAAGTTATTTTATTTTCTATGAATAATTATCAAAAAATTATTTAAAATTTTAGAGTTGATTTTACCAAAAAAAAGAGAAAGAATGTAGTGACTATTCCTTGAGTCACTACATCCATCATAAGCATAATTATCATCTATCAACACTAGATTGTGCAATGTGCACAATTGTGTGTAGACATCATCTATTTAATCAAATCTTTTTTCCTTTCTCTTTTTATTAATCATCACACACATTTGTTTGTAGTTTTAGCTCTCCGTGAGTTTAGCAATAAATCCAATCTATTGCCTAATTGTTTCTTGTTTCTTTATATATTATTTAAAAAAATTGTGGAAATTTTTTCTTTCTTTTCTTATTTAAAGAAATATTATATTTTACTATTTTTAAACGTTTAAATCAATTTACGATAAAGCAATTACATTTTGTATTCCCTTATTGATACATAGCAATCAGCAGTTATTTGCACATATCATTTATCAAAATTTAAATATCAATTTAACTTCCAGTTATTGGAGGAATATCGCACACAAAAACTTCAACTGCAAACAAAACAATCATGACTTCATTTTATTGCATAAATTTTTTACATTTCCTCTACAATTCTTCTTAACTTTATTTTACCAAGAATTTGTAAGAAAAAAAAAATATGATAAAATTTATTTTGACTTGTGACCTGCCTTAAGTTGAGCAATTTTCTGATATCTTTTAGCACAAAACAAAAGCAACATGTTACATGCAAAAACAAAAGCAACATGTTACATGCAACATGTTAGAGGGAGTGTAGCATTAGCATGATAAAGTTTTGTTATTATAAATAAATTGCAAGTTATGCAAAAAATCATACAATATTTTGTTACACTTTATTATTTATTACTTTCAATTTATTTTCACTTTGGTGTTTCCTTTTATGAAAGTCAGGCGAACAGCAGTTTAATATTTTTTATCAGATATTTAAATATATGATTATATACATAGATGAATATTAGACGATGACTAGTTTAAACTGGTTAGTGATTCGAATAGACAGAATTCTCTTACGATATCAAGGTTATTGGAACAAAACTTGATGAATTAATAAATTAATATAAGCGAGCTAAAAGCGATAAATCGGAGAAACAATAACCTCTGCCTAAAAAAAACTGAAAATTCACAAAAAGAAATGTGAAATAACGAAACTAAAGTTCTAAAGGGTGGGCCAAAAGTTTAATAATGCTACATACATATCCATGGCTTCACACAATAATTGTCTTTTCATTTCCGGGAGATTTGTACTGCTGCTTCCTAATTTTTAATTGCATTATAACAATCATAATTTTCCCTCGTACGCATGTCCGAAGTTGGGCTCGAACTCATGATAGTCTGTTTTACAGCACGCACCTCTACCAATGCAACCAATGAGGTTGCTCAGCTGTTGTTAGCTAATTGTGGTATTATTCTATACACACCATTAGTTGAATTAACTTATTCACCACGCTCATACGGATAACAATAACAGGCGCTACCAGATCTTCTTTTCGTAACAATATTCTTTTTTTTTATTAATTCACACCACTATTTTATGTGAATTTGACGGTGCTTTAATCACAATTTCCTGTTTTATTTATGCTCCGTTATGGCTTGAACAACAATTTTCTTAATCTTACTATGCTGTACAATCATTGTTTTTTTTTTTACTTCATACTTCTTGAGGCTTGAATTGCTGTTTCTACTTTTAAACAGCTTATCCATAACAATTAGTTTTTTATACTCAATGATGCTGTTGGGATCTAAACTCATGACTTATGATATTCTGTGTAGTGAACAAGCAGATACATCTACGCCTCCGCTGCCTCTGCTCAACATCTTTTTGCCAACTTTCACTCGTTTTACACTAACCACACTTTATTAGTGGTGAAAGCAGCCAGTTCTGTTAAATTTAAACACTTATTGAAGAATATCCAATATGAGCTTTTTGTTGTTACATATTTATGTATACGAGTATAAAATATATTTGAAAATTATTAAGCCAACTTGTAAATTCATTTCTTTTTTAAAAATTCTTAGAAACCCCAATTATGCCAAAATTCCCGATTAATAAAGTCAATTTTGGAATATGTTCTCTCTACTATGACAACTTTTTCTGCATAGATTTAAATCCTGCATGAATTTTGAAACATCTTTTTAGTTAAATACATACTTACAAATAAATTTTTACGACCAATAACGTAAACGTTATTGCAAGAATAAGAAATACATAAACTTTGCTTCAATATTATTTTTATTTTCGCGAAAATTGTAAACTTTAAATAAATCATTCGTATCTTAATTTTATTTAATATTATTTCGTATAATACATTTTTTCTTTTTGACAAATTGGTCGTTTATGGCACATGAACATAAAGAGCAAATTGACAAATATTCGTAATATTTTTATTTCTTTCAAATTGTCTTCTACTCGTATGCATTTCTATTAAGAGTGTGAATGTATTTTAATATGAAAATCTGCTGCCATTTTATTGTTTGTTAAAAACGGAAATAGTTCCTATGAACTGCAAAGAAGAAACATTTGTATAGAGATAACAATAGTAACAACAACAACAACAACTTATAGTCAAATCTGCGAAAAGTCAATTGCAAGTGTACGTTTTAAAACTTTGATACATTTTTTTAATGGCAGCAAACTAAATTGACTGACTGACTCAGCGAGTAAACGAGTGAGTGACTAACGACTGCACTGAGATTGTTTATTGTTGAATTATTTATTTATATATTTTGTTTTTAATATTTCATGCGAACACATCACATGCCCAGAATAATATTCTGTTCTCTTTTTTTCTATTTAATGGTTGTCAATGCTGCATTTTACAAAAACATAAAAATATTCTAGTCACATATATTTATGTTTAAGTATATTTGCTTTTATTAATAAAAAGGAAATAAATCTGAGTTTGTTATAAAAACATACACATTTTTTTTTTTAGTTTTTATGATATTTTTGGTTTATTAAGTTGTAGTTATGATTTCATGCACAACTATATGACAGACTGATGTACATTGGCGTGTATGCTAGTTGTCATAAAAAATTATAAAATACAATTCTAAGATATCCTTGAAATAGGACATTAAAGAAAATTCTTTTAGAGCCAAGACAGTTAATTAAAATTAATAATAAATCAGGGAGCCAACTGACAAATAACAGGAATACGTCTTGTAATAAAAAAGTATACTGTCTTTATTAATCAAATGTTATTATTTAGAAAGTACGCATCAAATTCAGTCTACTTTTATCTACAAAATGTATTTGTTTGCTTATTTCGTTGTTTGTAGGAAAGCTGCAGCTTTTACAGGTAGAGACTTAAAATTTGTACAATTAACTCTCATTTTAATGTGCAAAATTAAGAAAACGACTGTCTAGATTGAAATAGTGGGCGTTTTAATGCTCCAACAAAGAAGAAAATTATTGTTATTGGGAGTTTCAGAACCTGGATCTTCTGTATAAGTAATGCACTTACAATACAACTACTTTTTGCGCCTCTTAAAAGATTTATTTTTTTAATTGAAATTTAATAACATTTTTAATTCTTTCAATTACATAATTTATTGAAATAAAAATAGAGAATTTTTTAAATTAAATAATTAATTGTATTATAATTAATTGTATTAAATAAATAATGAAATCAATTAAAAATTTAGTTATTCAAAAAAAATAAAACTTTAACGGGCAAAAAACTTTCTTTTGTGCAATGTGCATAATAAAACAAAGAATTGACTGAAGAAATAGAAGAGTCGCCGTGATACCGCATATACAAAGTAAATTACTTTTATCTTGTACGTAGATCCTCGACATTTTTTACCAGTAGCTCCAAGGATTTCACTTCAATTTTCCCAAATTTTCGTCATTCTTTTTGCTAATTTTCTTCGGAAAAATTTTTCTTTTAAGTTTGTATTAATTTAATTTCTTTTTTAATGTGGAATCAGTTTTTTTTTTGAGATTTCTAATATGATAAGTAAAAAGTTCCCCCTAGAGCAAAAGCAGGAAAATTTTAAACTTAAAAATAAAAAACGGCTGTAAAGACTTAGTAACCAAATCAGTAGCGTGCACAAAGGCTTCTTTTTGGTATGGCAGAATTTTTAAGGGGCGCCATATAATTAATAATAATAATATTAATAGTAACTTGATAATTAAATAATAGTAATTAATATTGTACAACAACAAAAATGCAATACATTAAATATTCATTTCATGCATATTATATATATGTACATATTTTTAAATATCACAATTAAGAGTACTGTATTCGGCTATACCGAATCTTAAATACCCTGCATCATCTATGTAAATCTAGTTTAGTAAAGTTACTCCAATCAAAAAAGGAAATATTGGGGTGACAGAGAATTTAAAAATAGAAAAAAAATTAAGTATGTACTACATATCGCTCGTTAATTGGAAAATAGTTATATCTCAAAAAATTAAAAATTTATAGTTAGTTAAGCAAAACTGCTCTTTTAGACCTTCTACACATGTTGAAAAAAATCAATTTTATATCCCATACTGAACCGAAGTTATAGCGATTGCAATTGCGGCAATTAGATCTTGAAAACTTAAATCGCAGTTTTTTTGAGATATGACTGTGTTGCAATAAAGGAGCGACATGTTTATATAATTTTACATAAAAATATCATCGGCTCTTAATGGGTTAAGAGTTTTAAAAAATTTAAGTATGTCCTTAAAGACCTCTTTAAAAGCTTTAAAATGATACCCATATTGATATTTTGAAAATTTTTTAAACTTCAGAGGCCCGTAACTCGGAAAATGTGGGCGAGCGCCAATTTTGTCACGTGATGTTTGTTTCTTAATTTTTAATTCTCTATCGCCCCATATAGTTATATTTTTGATTGGAGTTACTTTATTGTTCCAAATGACATGAAAAAATTAGAGGTAGGCGTGATGTTTTGCATGCTGCCTCGAAATTCATGGCCCGATCATATTGATTTCCAGTAGCACCTCTTACGACACTATATCTGATCGACTGACATATTTATTATTATATTTTTTTTTTTGTTACACAAACGGACAGACGGACATCGTTCAATCAACTTCGCTATGCATAAGAAGTCAAAACATATATACTTTAAGGGGTCGGATATTGTAGAAATCTCACACGGATTGGCAAACTTAGTACACCCTTGTACCACTTTTTGTGGTGAAGGGTATAGAAAGATAGATTTAAATTGTATAACACTCTGGTATTAATTGGTTAAAGATTCATAATTTAAGTTGTAATTTTCTTTTCGGACCAACTTCTGCAAATCTATTTATAACATCTTCCGCATCAAGTGAAACCAATAAATCTTGCTTGACGAAACCCCTGAGAAGATACTTTAAGCGTTTTTGCGTTACTCTAGTTATTAGCTTTTTTTTGATGATCGTTAATTTTGAAAAGCTTCTCTAACATGTGCAACTATTGACTGGAATGGGCAAAAAATCGGAAACTACTTTATAAAAGTTGGGATATTTGGTTTTTTCTGTCTACATTATTCAACCATATTAGCCATTTGTAAATATTTAGTGGTCGATAGTATTTTTCGTTACGGTACTGAAGAAGACTAATTTCCGCCTTTAGCCCTAAATTGCTTTCAAAACATAAGTTCGGTATAGCAGCTGTGATACCAGTGTGCACGCCAGTTAAGTAAAGGTTTTTCAATCGGAAATTGTTTTCATTAAAATGTGTGATAGAAATAAAATTGTTATTGATATTTAACGGGCATCCATATTTTCTTTTAAAATACCCATTTCCACTCTCTAAAAATTCTTTGTCAAGAAAAAATGAAATCCAATATTCAATTTTATTCAATGAGGAGTATTTGTGAATAAAGAGACAGACAAAACTAAACCTGCTTGAGTCTTCTTAGACATCTAGTAACTTAAACTGAGCAAACTATTATTTAATTTGATTTCATTAAAATTTCTATTTGCTGAGAAAAGGCAGCTCCCTATAACTTCACACAAGACCTGAGGCCTTTTTACATTTATTTGTCATTAACTTAGGGCCACAAAATAAAAAGTTTAAACAAATGAAAATCTTAATTTAATAAATAAAGTCTAAGCGTCTACTAGTACAGGCAACAATATATTTTCCTTCCCAGTTTTAATTTTTTAACTTTTTTTTTAATTATTAGTATTGTTGTTGTTGTTGTTTTTAATTTATAAATCAGAAGTATAAACAAATAAAATAATTTACACTTGAATACCTGAACACACCGCAGGACATTACTTACACATGCACCCATTCAAAAGAAAAAACAAATCAAAAAATCTACAACCACCGCATAATCAAAATAAGGAATACAAATTAAATAACAGAAAATAATAAAATAATGCCTGGACATGTGCACACCGTCTAGTTTTGCAGGTAGATAATCACAAAAGTTTCTTGAAACTTAAAGTGTTGTCTTTAAGGGAAAGAGAAGTAAAAAATTTTATAATTTAACAGCACAATTTATTTTGGTAGATAAATTCGCCTCGAAGAAAGCAGAGGTAGTTTCGGATTTCATAATTATGCATTGAATATTTTAAATAATTCTTGCTAAACAAACCGACTTCAAAACAGATTTTAGCTGTCTGTCCATAACGGATCAACAGTTTGGCCATATACATCAAATTGCATAAACTATTGTAATACCACTTAATTAACAATTTTAAATATTTATAATTTTTATTATACCAGACAAAGTAGGGGACATTTTGTTTAATTTTCAAGTGTTTCTATCTAACTGCTCAAAAGATAGGCCCATACAATTCAAATTACATCAGTTACGGAAATACTCTTAAATATCAAATTAAAAATTGTTTACAAAAAGAAATCTTTTTTCGTGCTCCTTTCTGTTATCACGATTAATTATTTAAATCACCGATGTTGATTATTGAGGGTGAAAGCATGTCTCGATGGCCATTTCGCTACCGCTTACTTATCTCTTCAGGAAACTTCTCACAAACATTTTAAATAAACTAAAGATTTTTGTCCAAACAATAAACTAAAGACAAAAATTAAAGTTTAGGCAAAAAAAATAATAATCAACTATGATTTTATTTTTTTTATCCACTGTATACGGCTGACTTTTTTTCGGCTCTTTTTTGAGCTCGATCCAGCTAAAGCCACAGCGTATTATGGAATGGATGGCTGTGATAGAAAAAGTCGATTGTTTACTAAATAAGGCATCGCTCGACTCACTGGATTTAGAGAATATTGTGATTAACAAAAGATTGTGCGCGCTGGTATATTTGCTCCAAAATCGTTTAGCAGTTTGAGTCTCTCGGGAGCACAGAGGGCTACGTGCGTTTGATAAACAACAGATCGTGGATACAAATCTAGCCAGGGTCATAGAAATGCAGGAAAAGAATTATGAAAAAGTAAAAATTAAAATTTTTGTGCTGGTATTTGCATACAATAAAATTATAAAAATATAAAAAACTTTTGCTTTGATTTTTAAAGACTTTTAAGACTGCCATGATTGCTTACAAACGCAAGTGATTGTATATGCACGTATTGTTTAGTGTACAAACACACGTAAATAAAATTAAATTAAAAAAGTTTTTTATTTACCTTCGTCACAATTATGTGGTTGCCACCTATATGAAGTGTTAGGCTAACTTTGTTAATACAACTTTGTTATCACGAGATTTAAAATGTGTATATAAGTTTGTGTGTGTGTGTGTGCACAGGTATGCAAATAATTTAACAAATATTTACTTATACGAAGGTTTAAACGAATTTCCATGTTGCATTATAATAATAGAATAGCGGGAAAATAAACTTCACAAATACTCACAAACCCTGCAAACATTTTGAAATGGTGTTTCTTTTTTTAAACTAATGTTCTGTGTTCTTTTTTTAAATCTTTTAAGATAAAGAAAATTATAATAAATAAACAATTTATTATCAATTTATCTATTCTATTTGTATTTGCACTGCATATTGACAAATGTTTTTATTTGCTCAGTATACTATTCTATATTCCTGATTCGAAGTTTATCTAAGAATCAAGTAAGATTCCAAGATCCATAAAAGCGTTGATTAAATACAGCTGATATTCTCTTAATGAGTAATTAGCAGCAATACAACTATTTATAGAAAATAGCATACATTTACATTTTGTAACATTAAGCTCCATCTTCTATTAAAATTGCTTGTGGGGTTTTATTCTAATAATTTTTTTTCATGCAGTTGAATTCGGCCTTACAGTCATAAGTAATTTAATTTTATTTTTGTAAATGCACATTATTATGTCAGTAAGGAACTTTTTGTCTCTCTGTAAATTTTTCTCTCGATAACATAAAGCACTCTTCATAGGCAATCTTCAGGGAGGCAATCGTGTGAAAATTTTACATAAAAACATTTTCTTAAGGAATTGTTCGCCTAAAAAACAAAAAATCTTAAAAATCAAAAAATCTTTAAAAATGCCATAAAAGTTTTTTTCTGTTATTAAGTTGAAAATGCTTTAGAGAATACGCCAATGATATTGGCTTCAAAAAGTTGGATTAACGGCGTGGATAGTGGATAACACCAGTTTATGTAAGAAAAAACAGCGGGACCGACCCTTCTAATGTGAAATTCATGGCTCTGCAATCATCTGGCAACAACTTGAATACATTCGTGGGATTGTCTTTCCTATTGGTAGAATAAAAATATTAAAAAAAATGAGACTGTATTTATTCTGCTGAAAATCATTTGCAAAGTTGCCAACAGTGTTTTTTCATAACTAACAATACTGTAACGATACCAAATTCTTGAAGTGGACTTAGCAACTAGATTACCAACCTAATGACTTTAACAAGGCATCAGAATTTTATACTCAATAACTGAGAAAAGATTACATTGATTATTGCAGCAAATAATGATAAACATTAGTACGTATTTTAAGATATTCTCTTTTAACTTAAAGAATTAGTTTAGCAAGCGTGTAACAAAATATGGTAATCACAAAAGTAAGTCATTATATGGCAGGTACTTTTTAAGATAGTGTCTAATTTTTTGCTGGGTTGAAGTCTTAACTTCAATACCTCAACAAATTCTTTTGCTAGTATTAAATAATACACTTGCTATTGTTTCGATGCACACTGTAAATATTTTTTTATTTACAGACTAAATTTTATTAAATAAAATTTTATAATCACTAAAAGTTTTTGTTTGTTTGTTCTTTTTTTCAACTAAATTATTGTTTCCTGTAATCAAGCACATGTATCCGTTACAATTTGCAACAGTTTTAAAAAAGTATTTATAAATAGAAAAAATAAAACAATGAGATTTAAATGCTTTTAATTATTATTTGTATGTACATCCAACAATAGAGAGTTGTAATTTACTTCTGATTACTGCGCTAAGGTCAAATGCGTGGTACTTTGGTTCACCTACTGTTTGCTCAATGTCTGCAACAGTCTTCGCTGATTTTGTAAAGCAGTCATTTAAAATTTCCCTATTACTATTGACATGATTATTTTGTATTTTTGTTTAGTTATTTAAACTACAGGTTCAATTGTGACCACAATCAACAACTAACTGGAATAAGTTTTATTTGCCATTTTTACACAAACTCACTAATTGCTTACTGCACTTTGTCTGTGTGTACATTAACAAATAAACACTGACAATTACGGTCATAGTGTTGGAGTTAAACAAATGAATTTATAACAAATCGTAATTATTTTCAATGATTTGTTGTTGTGTGATTGTCATGTATTATAATATAATTATATTGTTGGCGTAAATTTCAAAATTAACAAAGTGCTAAAATACCCTAAATGAAAACCAAAAAAAAAAAACAAAAACAAATTCTAATGTCTCTAACCAATGAAGCAATAAAATAGTCACTTAGGTCTCATAAATACACACAAATTGTCATCTAAAATAAATTAGATAAAAAAAGAATAAATTCTGCGAAAGTAGTGGGAAAATAATACAAAAACAAAATATAAATTACTAAGAGACTTGGTGTTGTTTTAGGTATATAAATTCCTCTGATACCCTACTTAGTCCACAAGTAAGATTGATTTTCGATATATGAAAATCATTGAAAAATATTTTCTTTTTTTTTGTTTTTTTTTTAATTACTCTTTCGACCCTGAAAAATAAAAGCCATCACAACAGGTGGAAAATACGTGCATTTATCTAAGTTTGCCATACAAAACAATATCCATTTACGACCCCATAATGTATATATAGGTTTTTACTCTCAAATTAACACTTTTTCGATTCAAATTCAAACTTTTTCAAACCAAACTCAATTTGTTTCAAAGTAATTTAAATTTTATTCAAAACAAATTGAATTATTTTCAGCACAAATTGAACTTTTTACAAATCGTATTGAAAATTTTTCATTTAAAATTCATTTTTCTTCATATTGCATTAATTTTTTTAACTTCAAATTAATTGTTTTTAAATAAACGCAAAATACTTAAAAAATTATTTTTATTTATACAAAATTAAATATAGAATATGCTTCAATTACTTGTTATACAAAATTTTCAATGTAGCGGTTCTCCAGTTGCAGCTAATGACAAATTCATAGTCATATCAACATAATAATTATTGCAATCTGAAGGTGTTACGGATTCTACTGATCGGTTACGAGGGCTGCTATATATATATATATATATATATATCTGGCCTGGCAACACTGAGTGCTGCCAAGTGCAATCTGACATTTCCATTGGAAAGTTTGTCATTTTTAAGCATAATCGTACTCAAAACGTTTTGACGTACGACCATTATTTGTGTTGTTTACAGTGACTTGAAAAAATTAATATAGAAAAAAATGGAATTAACTCGAGAACGTTTTCGTGCCATCATTTTTCACAACTTTCGACGTGGATTATCACGAAAGAGTGCATTGATAAACTTAAATCTTTGTATGGCGATGAAGGACCATCCTATAGCACCGTGAAAAATTGGTAAAATGAATTTAATCATGGCCGAAGCTTGCTCAAAGACGAATTCCGTGAAGGTCGTCCAAAAACGGCTGTTGTGCCAGAGAACATTGATGCCGTGCGTGAACTCATAATGCAAGATCGACATGCGACATACTGAGAGATAGAGACATCCTTGGATATTTCTTCCACCAGCATACATTCGATACTGCATGAACACCTGCCGTAAAAAAGGTTTGTTCTCGTTGGATCCCGCACAATTTGAAAGTCGCTCAAAAAAAGGCTTGTGTCGATTGGTGCAAAGAAATGTTGCAAAAATACGATTGCGGTGCTTTAAAAGGTGACGAATCATGGATCTATGCGTATGAGCCCGAAACGAAACAACAATCGAGCGTGTGGGTCTTCAAAGACGAGCAAAATCCAACGAAAGTTGTTCGTGGAAGAAGCACTTCGAAGCAAATGGTCGCCTGTTTCTTCGGCAAAACTGGTCATGTGGCGACTGTTCCGCTTGAGCAATGTAGGACGGTCACTTCTGAGTGGTACACTACAATTTGTTTGCCTGAAGTCATCGGTGAAATTCGAAAAACCAACAAGAGAAGACGAATCATTGTTCACCATGACAATGCGAGCTCTCACACATCGGGTCAAACCAGAGCGTTTTTGACCGGCCAAAACGTCGAATTAATGGGTCATCCGCCGTACAGCCCTGACTTGGCACCTAATGACTTCTTCTTGTTTCCGCACATCAAGAAAAAAATGCGTGGTCAATGATTTTCGTCGCCAGAAGAAGCTGTTGAAGTGTTCAAAAACCATGTTTTAGAGGTGTCTCAATCGGAGTGGAAAAAGTGCTTCGACAACTGGTTTGAGCGCATGCCAAAGTGTATAAATCATGCTGGAGAATACTTTGAAAAACAATAAAACTATTTTTGATTATAAATATTCGCATTTTCACTATTAGGCCAGAAATATATAGAGCAGCTCTTGTAATTATGGTGACCAAGTCCATATTACTCTCTGGATCAGCTAGCATATTACGAGCACAGACATTAGTTTTTGAGAAAACTTTTTCAATTGGGTTTAGCGTAGGGGAGTATGGAGGAAGAAAAACTAAAATGTGACCGGACTTATCAATTTTATCTTTCACCACTTACGTTTTGTGTATCTTTGTCTTGTCAAGGATCAGCCAACCACCTGTGATGTTGGATTTAGCTAATATATCGAATAATTCTTCAAGGAAAGTGTTGTATTTTCAATGTCTCTTCTTTAAGTGAAGTCTTTATTTTATATCAGATACATATGTTGATACTTTTGTACATTAATGATATCTAATATAACAGGGTGACTTGTATAATTATTATTTGTAAACATTTAGAAAAGTGCTACGTTGACGTTGTTACGTTAACGTTATTTATATTATTATAATAACTCTACAACAGAAAGATGTGAAAATGTTGGTATTAACCGAGGAATTATCAATTACTTTTTTATGTAAAATGCCACGTATGTGCGTCCTCTAACGGTAGAAACAATTACATGTGCTACGGCATTTACTTTGAATCTAGCCTTGTTTCTCCGAAGGTGGTAATTGAAACCGGATTCGTCAATGAATATTATTTTTTCTCTTATTTCTGGAGCGTTTTGGACAAAATTCACTGCATACGGTATACGTCGTCGAATTGTAGCATCGGAATTGAAACGATCTATGTTAATTGTCGCAGTTTTTAAGGTAATTCGCAAAGACTTAAATGCAATATGTATGCTCGTTGTACTTAAATCCACATTATGAATTTCTAGAATCTTGCCGTAAAAGCCTTTTAATATTATACATGAATTTCTTTCTATAATCTCTTCAAATTTTTCCAATATTTCGGGAGTCAATTTGGAGTGACGTCTTCCACCACGTCTTCCTTCTTGTAGCGATTTATAATGGATGTTGCTGTATTTTTGTTTATACCAACTATTTTGGCTGATTCAACAATGGTTTTTCCTTCGTTATAAAACTTGATCAAAATATTTTTTTTTATCTACGCTGATATGGTTATATTTTCCACGTCTTCCGCGATGACGATTAACTATCTGTTAGAAACTGAAGCCGATGATAATTTCGTACATTCGATACACCAGAACTAGCAGCGTGAATACTTTCTTCGCTAGATGACATTTTGAACTTTTTTAAAATTGTAAGAACTCTAATTTCACTTTATCTACCAACTAATTGACTCAGTATTCAAACACTTTAATGTTTACCGTTACAAAATGTTTTTTTATTATTGTACTGGAAAATATTTTCCAGTATGTATTATAATAACTCAATAATAGAAAAGTAATCACGAATAAACGAAAAAAAAACCAGTTTTAAAATCTTTCTGCATTGAATTCGTGGAAAAAATAATTTGAAATGGAAAAAAATGAATTAAAAAAAATAAAATTTAATTCTTAAAGAAAAAAAAATAATTTGAAATGAAAAAAATTAATATGTGTTGAAAATAATTTAATTTATTCTGAAAATATTAAAGTTGCTTTAAAAAAAATTAAATTTGATTTGATAAAAATTTAATTTGAATGCAAAAAGTGTTAATTTGAGAGTAAAAACCCATATATTCTGAGCTCATATGTCCGTCTGTCCGTCCGGGTTCGGGTTGAAATCAACTTTGTTAAGGCACTAGATGATCAAGAGATCTGTAACCGTCCTTCGTGGCGGCGGGCTAAACACCACGCCTGCCTCTAATTTTTCCATATCACTTTGAACAATAAAATATATGGGGCGATAGAGAAAAAAAAACATCAAGTGAAAAAATCGCTCATATTTTCCAAAGATATCAATATGGATATCATTTAAAAGCGGTAAAATAAAAATGCCTGACTATTTTCAATGCACATGTAGTTGCTTAACTGCTGCTGTAAAAAAATATGCAGCAAAAGGCAAATGTAAAAAAAAAAGAAACGCATTTGCTTTAATTTAAAAACGTTTGCTGTTGCTTAAGCAATCACTTTTTCTTTATTTTTATTTTTGCTTCTGCTTAACTCTGTACTATGAAGTTGTGGCTGACTACGATTGCTGTTTCTTGCTGTAACTCACTGGTTTTCATCCCTTTTAACATTAGAAATGTATTGATTTATTTATTACTTACAATACATAAGAAAATACATTTTAAGAACTTCTTTTTTTTTATACCGTTAAATGGTTTTTTTTTTAAATGCAACAGCAAAAGAAGAAACAAATATCAACTTATTGCTTTAGCAACAGCAAACGTTTTCAAAATAAATGCTTTGCTGATTGCTTTGCTGCTGAAAGAAATACATAGTCAACTGAAGCAAATGCGTTTCTTTCTCTTTTTTTTACTTTTGCCTTTTGCTGAACATTTTTCCCCAGCAACAGTTAAGCAACTACATATGCATTGAAAATAGTTAAGCATTTTTAATCACTGCTTTTAAATGATATCCATATTGATACTCTTAAAAAATAAGGTGCACAATCTTAATTTTTTATGAAAAGTTGGGGGGCCCATAATTCGGAAAATATGAGGGATCTCCGATGTTTTCACTTGATGTTTTTTTTTATTTTTTACTTCTCTATCGCCTTATATATTTTATTGTTCAAAGTGATATGGGAAAATTAGAGATAGGCGCGGTATTTAGCCCGCTGTCACGAAGGACGGTTACAGATCTCTTGCTCATCTAGTGCCTTAACAAAGTTGATTTCAACCCAAATCCGGACGGACAGGCGGACATATTTGCTCTTTGCTGTTGCTTCGTTTATAATTAAATGTTTTGTAAATGCTGAGACATTTAGTTTTTTTATTTGCTGAAAAACATGGAAGCAAAGCAAAGATTTTAGTGCTGTTGCTATTTTTAAGCAATTAATTTTAATACTGTCTAAAATCTTTTTGAAGCGATATTTCAGGAACTACTAAAAATTTTTAAAAATACCTAACCCATTAAGAGCCAATGACGTTTTAATTTAAAATTATATATAGTACTAAATTATTTGATTTTTAATTCTCTGTCACCTCAGTATTTGCTTTTATGGTGAAGGGTATGTAAGATTCAGCTTAGCCGAATACAGCACTCTTACTTGTTTAATATTGAGCTTAACCAAAAACTAATCTTGAGAGAATAAATATTTTTAATTAAAATTTTCCGGCTCTCTGAGAATCTCAGCATCGTGAAGCTTTCTCTAATGAAACTGTAAACGGTTTGTCCTCTTATTGTCTTGTTATAAAGGTTCTACTATATTCTCCCAAAAACAATGACATTTTCAAGAAATCGTTCCTCTTCTTTCCAGTTTGGTTCCGTGTTGCTGCTATAGTGACCAAAGTAAAAATTTTGAAAGGTATTTGACAACAAGCTGTCTAAACTTTCAATTAAAATTTTTGCAAGAAATTTCAAATTATTTTCTTGTGGTATTTTGCAAGAAGCCTCTCACTAATTGGGCAATGCTGCCTTTTCTGTAAAGGCGATTGAGTGCTATTGCTAGTGATGTAGCAAACTATTGGAAGACATACAGTTTTGTAAGGGAATTAAAAATCTTATTTCGTTGCAATATTTTTTCTTACAATAACATTAGATCAAAGACAATTTTAAGAACAAATAAATTGTGCCGAAATTGCTCCTAACTAACAATAATTGCTGTAAGTAGGGTTCATAATATATTGCCAGCAAATTTAATTGCAATAACTTTTGTTAAAGCAAAACGAAAAAAAAAACCTAAAACAATATTATTTAAGTACATTAGAGTATTTTTTGTTAGGAAATAAAATACTTGTGTGTGTATGCGTAAGCTAGTGAAAAATATAGTGAACATGAGTGGTTTTTGTGGTTAAAACTGACAACAACAAAAAATATTATCATCGGAAGCTGGATTAGTAGCAAAAACAAATACAACATAAATTTTATAAAAGTTTATTTTTTTCATGGCTTTTTATTCTCAATGTGCAAAAGTAAAAGAAAACAAAAACAAAAACAAAAAAAGTAAAAACATCAACAACTCCACTATGATAATTCTATTGCAATCACATTTAAAACCCATATTTATTTTAGTTGATTTTAACTATTTTAAATTATAGAAAATTTATTCACTGGTTGGTTGACCAAGAGGGAGAGAGAGCGAAAGAGCACTGGCTACAAATAAAATACCACAGTATTTGTACAACATAAATTTTCGTTATAATTATCTTTTGTGTCTACAAAAGAACAAATGATACGATTTATTCCCTTAAGAATTGTCTGTGATATCTTAACGTATTCGTACTTATCACGCATCTGATAATTTCTAGTTTTTCATTAAAATAAAATAGCAAAATGCAAATTCATCATCATCATCAACATCAACAGCATACAAATTGGTTTCATTACAATCAAATCATGTCATATTTATACGAATAAAATGGTATTTTGCCATCACAAACATTTTTAATATTTAAGTGTATGTATGTGTGTGTGTATGTAGCATCTTAACTTTTGAAATCTTTTGTTAAAACAAATATTTAAGAAAAATCATTTTTTATTTATATTTTAATAGACTAAGAAATTTTCATTTATTATTTAAAATATGACTGCAGCTTAACCAGTTGATAGATCAAGAGCCTGCAAACAGTGTTTTGGCCATTGAGAAGTACATTAATTGTCTTACCTTTTCTAGTTTCAATAAACATAATTAGTTGACAATATGTGGGGAATAAAAAAAAAACAAAATTAAACTAAATAATTTTAAATTTTTCCCGACAAGAAAATAATTATTTTTAGCTAAACGAAAAACTTTTTAATACACTTTAAATGAGATTTCTTTTAATATGTTTTTTAACGACTCTTCCATTCTCACATAAGTAAACAAAGATTTTTTTTTGAAGTTTTAGTTTGGAAAAAAACAAGAAAAATCTATCGAAATAAAAAAGATTTTTTTCAACCAAAACAAAAAAAAAAGAAACGAGATGTCAACACAAGTTAAACTTATTAAACTACTTGTATGATTACAGTTGAAAGTTTGTTGAAATAAAAAAAAATAAACTTGAAGACAAAGTGTCATATACGGTAAACAGCGAACTTTTTTAACACACTACCACAAAATGATATTAATACACAAAAAAGAGTAATTAAATAAATTTGATTTATTGTAATTTTCTTTGAAATTTTGCACTTCAGTTAAAAAATTCCGGATAAATAAATCCCTTTATAATATTTTATTTTACAAAATTAATGTATAAAAAAAGTTACACAGAAAAGGATTTGGCAAAAAATTAAAACAATAACATTTTCTAAACCGCTATCTCTATTGTATTGAAACTTCACACAGCTATATAAGAGCTGTAGCCGAGTTTCGGTTGAGGACATTACACTACCTGGCGCTACGATGCTTTAGAGTACTAATGCATACCTCAGGTGTATGAGAATTTAAAACTCCTTGCAAATCCTTTTTTTTGCGATTCGTGTTAAATTTTTTTTAATTCATCGTTAAAAGGCTATTCAATTATCTCCAAACATTGCTAACATATAAAAATATTAGTTATGAAAAACATTTACCAATACACATATTAAAAGATAAAAAGTTAAGCTAATAGATTCCTTTCATTATGAAACATGAATGTATTCGTTATAAAAATCTAAACAAAAATTTATATGAAAAAATGCACTAAATTTGGAAAAAATACATGGCTTTTTTTTAACAAAAAAAAAACATACAAATAAATAATTTATTAAAAAAATAATTAGGTCAACTTTTGCAATTAAAGCTTAAACCTCGAAATAAAAATGGTATATAAAAATATTTATTTAAAATTGAAATATAAAAATATTGACATGAGATTGCGCAGAGAGAACACATCTTTATTATATGGTCACGATAATTATATTATGTTCTCAGTATTAATATTGTATAAAGGTAAATAAATTATAATTGTTTTTAACAAAACTAAATTTATATTAAAACTTTTTTGTTAATATTTAATTATTGTATAATTACTATGCACAAAGCAAATAATATATTTAACCATATAACATTATTAAGCTATTATTTAGTAGAGTATAGTTAAAGCAACCCAAAAAAGTTTCTTCTTAAAATATTTTATTCTAGCACTTGATAGAAGGCCTTCCTAACAGTTTAGTGGTTCATTTGTTTGCTATCGGTTTATGAGAAAACGCTAAAAATTAAAGTAGTTATTTATTACTGGAGAAAACAAAAAAAATAATACTTTATATAGAAAATAAATAAATATAATATACGAAATAACAAAATTTATTCAAGTTTAACAATAAATTTAACTGCTCCAACCATATCAAAGTCATCGTAGGTAAAGTATACGGCATGCTTTGGAATATATGGGCAGTTCAAGATTCTTCTCCTTTTGCCATTTGAATGTTATGAGCAAAGACTTTTCTAATCCCAGCGCTTTTGTATGGATGCAAGCTATTTGTGAATTGCGATAAAGATGACCTACGTAGATTATGCGTTACATATAATAACATGGCAAGATATGTTTTCCAGAAACGTCACCGTAACCACATTTCATTTTATTCCTACCAAATCTTTCAGATGGAATTTGTTACACAATGTCCACACGAGACGAATTGTCGTCATAATAACTAATAAAACGCCGGCAAAACAATTGTCAATTTTATATTAATATCAATATAAAATTTACCATTTTGATTATTTTATATTACGAGAACTTATGAGTTTTATATTAAATTTGTAACAAATCATTAATAAATAAGAGGCATTTTACACGACGGTATTTTGCATGAAACTAGTTTGATTAAATTTTTGTTTGATGGCAAGAGCTGTAAAAGAGGGGTAGACGAAATGGCATGGCTTGTATTTGGAGGGGATTTTTTATACTTGCTTTGTTTACGTTCCCTGCATATGTTTCGTTGTTTGTGTATTATTTGAAATAACACAAGCAACTACATAACGAATATATAGTAACTTATAGTTATTTCAACCATTTCTCTTTTTATTATTTTAATTTAAATAATGTCTCTCTTGTTTTTTATTTCTTTACTGGGGTTCTTTTCTTTAAACACCTGAAATAAAATTACCAGAGCCTTTATCCTTTTTTTAAATCATAAGATATATCGCCAAACTTTTGCCAAATAATTCGCCAATCGCAATTCTAAAATGACTTTCAAAAGTTTACATGATATAAAATTTTTATTATTTCGAATAGAAATTTAATATTTTAATATATTGAATACTCCATACTTAACAGCTACAGTAATGCCTTACATTCATGTTCATATGTACTCAAATTAAATATAAAATTTTTATTTCAAATTTAACATTTTCTCAAAATAGTTTATAGAAGACTTTATGCAAAAACGGGGAAGAAATATTTTGAATTCATTCTGTGTGGAATTTAAATTTACTTTTAATGTTTTAAAATTTTTTATTATCATTCTTTTTATAATAAAAATATTAACATTTTCTGATAAAAATCCTGAAGTTTCTAAAAAAATTTAAAAACATAGGACTTTTCAGTTTTTTCTCTAATAATCATAAAACAAGAAGAGAAGAAATTCTAATTGCATGATAAAAAACGACATATTACGACAACGACACTTACTTTTTCATTACCTTTAATCTGTAAGAGGTAATGTGGCTTTAAATGGATTTTTCGGGCGATTGTTTTCCAATTTCAGATATTCATGGCTTCCAAAGGCCACTTAGTTATTCATTGTTTAGCTTATTATTGATTTTTCCCTAAAGTTATTTAAAAACATAAATTCACAAAAACAGGCTTATTGAAATGGTTTCACAATTGTGCTTAAAACATAAAAATAAAGATTTATATGCTTACATATATACATATACGTACAAACATTTCAACGTTTTTTGAAATGTTTTGCTTACTTTTTATTTGTTTTCATGTATTGTATATTATTTTTAATTGTTTAGTTTGTACATAAATTTTAATTTTATTTTTTTTTCTCTAACAATAAAACAAGTTCATCTTTTAACTAACAAAATATTAATAAATTGATAGAAAAGCATTCTGTCACGACCTAGAACAAAATATTTTTAAGCGCAAACACTACTTTGTCTGCTTTTGATCACACTCTGATTAATAAAATCAATATGGTGATATTTTATTTTTCATCCTCTTTCAACTGTATAAAAGAAAGAGAAAGAAAAATAGAATTACTGTTGGTTATTGTTGCTTTTGCTTAAACTTTGATTTTTGTCTTTCCTCTATTGTTTGGACAAAATTTTTTAGTTTATTTAAAATGTTTGTCAGAAGTTTCCTGAAGAGTTATGTAAGCGATAACGAAATGGCCATCGAGACGTGCTTTGACCCTCAATAATCAATATCGGTGATTCATATAATTAATCGGGAAAATAGCACAAAGAAGAGATTTTTTGAAAATTAATTAATATAATTAAAAAAATTCCCGTTGTTTAATATAAAAGTATATTATGGTTAAATATATTATATTATTTTTAATAAATTATAAAACTTCGGTTGTGGTTTAAATTTTTTTACGTTAAACCAACCATGTGTTATTTTTTGTGTTCAGTAATTATATAAAGGTTAAATATCAACAAAAACGTCTTTATCGTGACGTAAGTATTGTTGAAAACAACTATAATTTGTTCTCGGCAACTGTACAATGTTACGAAGAACATATTATGTTTATTGTGACCATATCGCAACCATGTTTTTTTCTTTGCGTGTAGCTTGTTATTTCTTTTAAGTATTTGAGCACAGTTTTGTGACTGCACCCAATTTTCTATGCAATTGCTTGAGGGAAAGATAACTGTTCAACTATTAAATTATTTTCGAATCAATTTGTAAATAATTTCCAAAAAGACGTTATTGATTAGATTTTCAAAATGTTTATACTTCTAATAAAAATACTGTTTATCCAAGTTTACCTTATTTCGAACCCTAATGTTTGAAAATACTTTTCAAACAAACACTCTGAACAACTTGAATTCACTGTCGTCTAAAACTTCTTATAGTTTTAAAAACCGTATAAAAACTTTGTTTAAAACGTTTTACATATCTGCCTTTCAAACTTTTTTTTCTCTGTCGATAACAACAATAGCAACAACATAATGTGACACGAAATGCAAACATCAATGTTTAACAAAAGCAAGTACAAAAAATTGTTAAAAGTTTTCTATGCATTTATGCACGAAAAAAATAAAAACACTTTGAAATAAACCGATGAAGAAAAAAGTTTATAAGCAACATTCCACTAAGAGCAAGAACACATTATCTGCTATGCAAACACCTATATACGGATATATATATATATATATATGCACGTACACACACACACGCACACTACTACCATGTGACATGAGATAATTTCATATTTTTGTTTTAACCCTAGAAATATTATGATAATTTGACAGGAGTTATGCAAATATGTTTAACCATTTTCTTCTGTTATCACTTAGTGTTATTGCACTATGGGGGATTTGACGACAAAAATGAAAATCAATTAATAGTTTCCAAACAAATTTACCATTCTTATTATACCCGTTACATAAATAAGTACCGATTACAAGGTAAAGACGGAAGTTCTCGTTTTTCCCCTTTTTTTCTCGTATAGGTCCTAGAGATGATGAGGACCAATCTATGTTTCGAATTTCTTTAAAATCCATAAGTCGAGACTTTGTTAAAAATGCCTGCACCCCCTTCCCGTCTTCTGGCGAGCTATTTCCAAATTTCTTGAATATTGGTGCAATCGTTTAGCCATGATTTACGCACGCACAAACAAGCAAAAAACAAATAAACAAACAAATTTACAAAGAGATTTTTAATAATTTATTAGAGTAAAAGCAAACATAAGTTTATTAAATAAATTTGAAAAAACAAACATTCACAGTTTAAGTTGATTATATAACGACTAAATATAGTTACAATAGCAATGAACTGGCCTTATGGGGAAAGAGTTTAAAAAATCATAATCGATTTTGCTAAAATATATAATTTTAATTTTACAAAATTTCTTCAGAAATAAATACCTGTCGTAAAATTATTAAAAAATAATAAAACAAAAGGAAAATTTAGTCAAATTAAGGAATTAATTATTTAAAGAATAATACCTTTGAGATGTAAATTTAATTAATACAAAATATTTTTTGTCCTAATAAGGTTTTATTTGTTTTCAGATTAAAATTTAATTCTCTTAATTATATATTACATTAAAAAAATTAAACACATAATTTGCCAATGAAATAATTAATTATATCAATTATATATTTAAATGGTTCAATTAAAAATTTAATTAAATTTTGACCTGCAAACAAATAAAACTTTAATAGACACAAAAACTTTTTTCTGTGTGTTTCAAATTTTATTTTCCCTATGATGTATTACTCTTGTTTCAGCTATATTTTTTTTTATTTCAATAGCATTTGTTTAAATTTCTTCAAAATTTTTTAGTCAAATAATATTTTCAAAAAAATGTATGTTAGTGGCAAAAATTTGATAATTTAAAAAAATGTTGGTATAAAATTATATACAAGTTTCTTTCCTGTTTTCTTTGTTTTTTTTTTTTTTTTTTTTTTTTTTTTTTTTGTTTTAATCCCCCACTGTACAATGGCCGTATTCAAAAATAACACGTAAATAAATTTTACTGCAACTTACGTACGGATATAAGGTCTTATTAAAATAGTAGAAATTCAATACATGAAATATTTTTTTTACAAATGACTCCTGGTCAGTCAACAGAAGTTTCATTGCTAAACAACTTTTTTCAAGAGAAAAACCTCACCAATTTTTTTTAAAATGATTAAAATAATATATAAAAATATTTGGTATTTTGTATTCACATAAAATCCACAAATGGTTGATTGTCAAACGAACTGTCATAATGCGCTTACTTTTTGACATTTGTTATCAGTATGGTCTGGCAAACCATCATGAATAATTTGACACCTGAATAATGCTGCCAAATTAGCCTAATTTTTCTTTAAACTCGGTAATGAATTTGCACAATTTATAGACGACTTTTTGGATTAATGGTTTTGTTAATATTGAAAATTATCGCATATGGAATGAAACAGATCCTACAGACTACATTACATCCAAAAAAGGGCATAGTTTAGTGCGGACCTTATTTTTGCAAAAATTTAATAATATTGGTTTAGAATAATGATGGATGACGTTGATCCCAAACATATGTGCTTTCAACAGGATGCGACTACGTGTCATACAAATACTGCAAAATTAAGCGACAAGTTGTCGAGCAATTGATCCATCAATGAAAACACTGGTTAAGCCTAATAAGTTGAAACTTTTCCCTTACAACCAGCAATATACGATAAAGTAGTCAAAAATTAATCGTCCAGCAAGCGCTTTATCAAAAACAGTCTCGGTGGCCACATATGCCTGAAATCATTTTAAAAATTTAATGGCGGTTGTTTTTCTTTTGAAAAGTAAATTTAGTTTCTTGTTATGTTTTCACATTTTTATTTCTTTCGGGTTTAAAAAACTTTATTCTAATTATATAAATAAAACTAAGTAGCAAAAGAAAATTTCACCATTTTTTAAACAATTTTTTTATTAGGACCAGCACTCAGTCGATAGCCCTTACTTATGCAACGCATTTTGCCAGAACTAGGAAATTAGGTTATGGAAAGGGGAATGAAGGGACATTTGATTTATAACTTTGCACACTGACAGTGATAAGTAATTCCCGCAGGGAATTTATTCCACATACGAACCTTTCGGTTAAAAAACGAATTTTCTTAATGCGTAGTGCAATACACTGGCCAATCGACCGCAAATGAATAGTTTTGAGGAACAAGTTCCCTGATTTCATAAGAGCTCATTCCATTGTAGCAACGATAAAACAGTGAAACACACGTAACATTGCATCGACGCAATGAAGTGAATCAATAGAGCTGGATACCCTACTGTAACCGATGAGATTCTGCCCTTTCTTCTGCACGTGGTCGAGTAACTCCAAAATTGTCTTGAAAGCAACGGCCTATACATGAGAGTTGTATTCCATTTTCGATTTGATAAAGGTGACATAGACAGCGAGGAGTTCAGATGAAATGAAGTGTTTTTTGCAGAAAACCTAGGCATCAAACATCACATCGAATCGTCATTAAATCTTCATGCCAACAATATCAAGAGCTTCTGATTTCTTAATATCTATATCACCCATAACTACAGATGAGGCAGCATATTCAAGCGTATGCCTGTGCGAAAGCACACAGCACTGGATTTTATGAGCTTTAAATTTAACCCTGTTTGCAAGGCCCCATTCAGAGATTGCCGACAGATCGCGATTTAGGGTATCATCAATGTGCTTTCGCATAGCCCCAATTACCAAAGAACTTGGCCTATTGCGAAATTAATATGAATGGCATAGGCTTCTGTCATCTGCGAAAGAATAGATAGGGTTAAAAGTCCGACGTAAAATGTCGTTAAGAAAAATAAGAAATAGGGTAGAAAAAGTACGATACCTTGCAGTACCTATGAATTGACCATGAACTCATTTTAAAAGATCCTATCTTTTAAAACGAACTCGTTTAATAAGATTCCATCTATAATAACTCGTATAGTACGACCACTGAGAAAGCTCGATATAAATCGAGAGAAGCTATTATCGACACCAAAAGCAATAAGTTTTAATATGAATGCACCATGCCACACTTTATCAAACGCCTTGGAAGTATCTAAAGCCACCACCTTACTTTCCCAGACATGGTGAATGGATCGACACCATTTTCCCGAAAGGAAGGCCAGTGTAACGCGAATTTGCTTAGATGGAATGAAAGCTTTCATTTAAGCAAAATAATATTCACAACCAGTTCCGCAATGTCAATGACTCTGTTGTCCAGAAAACAAAGTTTCCAATTAAAACGCCGAAAAAAAATCTTTGAGCTCAGCCATACATAATTTAAATATTTCATGACAATTTTTGAAACGTTATAAAGTTATAAAACACCAACTTCTTTAAGCAACTTAGGCAGGGTCGACCATCGCGTTGCAAAATGCATGAAAGTCGTCTTCTTATATAGCCGTTGGTTATTGTTGCCTGTATTCGTAAGAATTTCCTAAACGATACTCTCGCAGAAATTTGATAAACACCTGATTTTTTATAAATAATTTTCGTATATAAAATTTTTATAAATTTATATATGCAATTGCCTAAATCGCAGAAAGACTTTTTAAATTATTCGACAACTTTCACATATCTTTACTGTATACAAGCATTTTAATCATTCTTTTAAAACAATATAGAATTATTTAATATGATTAGAGGTGTCATATTATTTTTTTAAACTTTTTAAATTGTACTGTATTTATTTTCCATATGTTACTTTAATTTCAATACACTGCAAGTAAAGTCTTAAATATTAGATATTTTAAACGGAAAACACGTACATCACGATAACCAAGTGTTTATTTTTTCCTTAAGTACATGTCAGGGTACTTAACTATACACATGTGTAAGTGTTAGGTAATACGCTAAATAAGGTGTCGATACACAGTTTAATAGTGATAACTAAACTGTCAACAAAATTTTCAAAAGCTAAAAAAATTGCTTCAGAAAAAGTTTTAAATTAAGTTTCCAATAACAAGATATTGAATGTTTGATGAAGAAAAAATATTGTTTTGAACAAATAAAGAAGTAGAAATAAGCGTAGAAGGGGCTTGTAAAATTTTGGCTTCACTTACTGGTGTGATTTAAATAAACTTTATTATTGCAGCTTAAACTTTTTTAAATGATACGAGTTTTTTTTGTCTCATGCGTGAATTTTACATTACATTCTGTACAAGACTTAAAAATATAATTTAATTTTAATTTTTTTTTTATTATATATTGAACTGGTGCATGTATGTGACGATTTATATAGAGAACATCGAAAAAGAGCTTTAAGTTTTATGAGGACTTTTTCTACCCTAATTATTACGAGGGCTGCTATATATATTTCTGGCCTGGCAACACTGAGTGCTGCCAAGTGCAATCTGACATTTCCATTGGAAAGTTTGTCATTTTTAAGCATAATCGTACTCAAAACGTTTTGACGTACGACCATTATTTGTGCTGTTTACAGTGACTTGAAAAAATTAATATAGAAAAAATGGAATTAACTCGTGAACATTTTCGTGCCATCATTTTTCACAACTTTCGACGTGGATTATCACGACAAGTGTGCATTGATGAACTTAAATCTTTGTATGGCGATGAAGCACCATCCTATAGCACTGCGAAAAATTGGTATAATGAATTTAATCGTGGCCGAAGCTCGCTCAAAGACGAATTTCGTGAAGATCGTCCAAAAACGGCTGTTGTGCCAGAGAACATTGATGCCGTGCGTAAACTCATAATGCAAGATCGACATGCGACATACCGAGAGATAGAGACATCATTGGACATTTCTTCCACCAGCATACATTCAATACTGTATGAACACCTGGCCGTAAAAAAGGTTTGTTGTCGTTGGATCCCGCACAATTTTAAAGTCGCTCAAAAAAAGGCTCGTGTCGATTGGTACAAAGAAATGTTGCAAAACCACGATTGCGGTTCTTCAAAAGACGTTTATAAGATTGTCACAGGTAACGAATCATGGATCTATGCGTATGAGTCTGAAACGAAACAACAATCGACCGTGTGGGTCTTCAAAGACGAGCAAAATCCAACGAAAGTTGTTCGTGGAAAAAGCACTTCGAAGCAAATGGTCGCCTGTTGCTTCGGTAAAACTGGTCATGTGGGACTGTTCCGCTTGAGCAACGTAGGACGGTCACTTCTAAGTGGTACACTACAATTTGTTTGCCTGAGAAATTCGAAAAACCAACAAGAGAAGACGAATCATTGTTCACCATGACAATGGGAGCTCTCACACATCGGCTCCAACCAGAGCGTTTTTGACCGGCCAAAACGTCGAATTAATGGGTCATCCGCCGTACAGCCCTGACTTGGCACCTAATGACTTCTTCTTGTTTCCGCACATCAAGAAAAAAATGCGTGGTCAATGATTTTCGTCGCCAGAAGAAGCTGTTGAAGTGTTCAAAAACCATGTTTTAGAGGTATCTAAATCGGAGTGGAAAAAGTGCTTCGACAACTGGTTTGAGCGCATGCAAAAGTGTAGAAATCATGCTGGAGAATACTTTGAAAAACAATAAAACCATTTTTGATTATAAATATTCGCATTTTCACTATATAGAGCAGCCCTCGTATATCTACATTTTTTAACAATATTTATTGTCGAAAGATTTGATAATAAAAGAGAACAGCAAAAGTGGCAGGATATTACTCTGAATTACTTAGTTATTTGTCAGCATTCCTCGTGCTTACCCACGTTAGGTAGATTATTCTGTAAATAACATTTATTTAACGAAGAATATAAAATGAAAATGTCGGCCGAGTAGCAGCGGGTACATGATCTACTTAGTGTTTGTTACAGACCACCATTATTAGAAGTTAAACTAGTTTAGAACATATTAAAAAAATACAAATTTTGACTCACTGCGACCAATTATCGTTAATTCATCCTAGTCAGCATGCATTTCAATGCAATCTTTAGACCACCTCATTACTTCTTTCTCTTACTGAAGCGATAACAGGTCATTTAAATATGTTTCTCATATACATATTTAAATGACCTGTTATCGCTTTATATAAACAATATGTGCCAACCTTTTGTATTTGCGGATGATATCTTTCTAATATTTAATAGTAAATTTAGTGATATTCAACATTTTGAATCCAGTCTGAATAGCCACCTCAATTTTATTTTTGATTGGATGAATATAAATTCACTGGAAATAAATCATGCAAAAACTCAGGCAATGAATTTTCGCTCTTCAAATCATCTACCTTCTTACCACTCCAGTGTCGATTCCATTAACTCTCTTGATGTTTTGTTTGATATAAACTAAATTTTAGTAATAACATTAATTATATCGCTAACAAAAGTTGTCTTATTTTGAGGAGACTTCATTCCTTAAAAGGTTAACCATCAAAAGGTATAAAAATCAAATATAAGAAAATCAAACTAAAATTATTACTCTGCATAAAAAACTAAATGTTTTTTTTATAAAAATAAAATGAATTTTTATATTATTTTCAAAATTTGTTTTTTGTTTAAACTAAACACACGGGAATATTATTTTCCTAAATTATTTAATTTTTTAATAAAAACTTAATTAATATTGATTATTGAGGGTTAAAGCACGTCTCGATGGCCATTTCGTTACCGTTTACTTAACTCTTCAGCAAACTTCTGACAAACTTTTGAAATAAACTAAAAATCTTTGTCCAAACAATAAAACAAAGACAAAAATCAAAGTTTTAGCAAAAACAACAATAACCAACAGTAATTCTATTTTTCTTTCTCCACTGTATACGGCTGACTTTTTTTCCGCTCTTTTATACAGTTGAAAGAGGATGTTAAGGATTTTTAAATTTTATTATTTTCTTAAAGATCTCTTCGAAAGCTTTAAAATGATATTCATATTGATATTTTAAAAAATTTGAAAATTTCAGAGGCTCTTAACTCGGAAAATATGGGCGAGCGCCATTTTTTTCACTTGATGTTTTTTTCTTCTTATTTTGTAATTCTTTATCGCCCTATATATTATATATATATTGTATGTTAGGAAACGGTTAGCTGTGTCACTTATCATGTCACGAATCAACTATTGCCTTGAAATTTTCTATTCAACGTGGTCATAACATTTTACTCACGCAACAGTGAATTGGATTATTCGTCATGTATATAAGTCCCCTTTTACACACATCAAGTTTGACTCGTCAAGTCTTGAGCTTTTGGGAGAAAGAGGAGAAGAGAATAGAAAGAGGTACAAACCTGACCGTACCATCAAGTTTAAGAAAATTGTTGTTGTTAAAGTTGGCTGCAGAATAGAAGTTGCTGAAGTTGAAAGCAAACTTGATGAAAAAACTTGACGGCGTGTGTGAACACGAATGCAGGTTCAAAAGAAAATTAATTAAAAACTGATCAAGTAAACTTGATGTGTGTAAAAGAGGACTAAAGTGAGAATTCAGAAACATGATCGAACCACCGACCATGTTCCTGTTTTCCTAAAATGTAATTTTAAGGACTATTTGAGCGTGCGCCTATTACTTAACTTTTACAAGATCATGAAACAAGGATACCCATTATTGCAAGTGAATGAGTTTTCATTTATAAGCTCTTCGCGTAATATTCAAGTTCGCATTTCTCGTGGGCATTCATCAATTTATGATCGTTCTTCTTTAAAGAGAAATCAACGTATATGGAGTCCTCTTGCTAATGAGCTGAAAATATTCTCTTATTCATATCTTTTCATATCTTACTTTTAAAAACAAAGTATTAAAGTATTTAAATGAAAATCAGGCTTAGATTAACCTTTATATTTTTTATTTATTATTTTTGGCATTTTGTATTTATTCAAAATCTGATTATCAATATATTTCTACAGGAATCTCTTCTTTACATTTATCGATACTTATATGGCTGGGGAGCTGCATCCATTTATCTGTTTTTTTATATATACTTTATTCATTAACATAGTTATTTTTTCTTACAATACATATTTTATTGGCTGCTTTTGTATTGATACTTGAATAAATAAATAAATAAATTAAAACAATTGTAGTCAGTATTAAAATTTTATTTTATCTGTAATTTCATGCGTAAAATTATTGTGCGATTATGCTTAAATTTTTTAATATTTAAATTAACTCACTTTTTGACATATAATCATCAATTCGTGTACGTTAAACGGCTTCGAGATAAGCCTCATTTACATTACAGACTCCACTAAATCTAGAGATGTGGTTTCACAGGATGACGATGTGTGCTATACGGTGATCACAACCATTGACTTAATGTTATCAAAATTTAGCGAGAAGTTTATTTCGAAAGTTTTTTTTTACGTTTAGCAATACAATCAAAACTCATAAACGAAAAGTATATTTTTTAAAAGATTATACGCGATACAAGTGTAAATTGTGTATTGAACATGTATCATACAATATTCAACTATTAATTGTCGCTTGAGAATCTCAACGCTGTGATCAACTGTTTCATCGAGCAGGAAATTGTGATGAACAAGCCGATAAAATTAATCCGCGTTTTTGCAGGTTTTAACCTTAAAAAAGTATAAAAATCAAATATTAGGAGACTACAAAATCAAACTAAAATTATCCAATAGTTACTTTTTTGACACTATGTCTGATCGAATGGCGCATTTAAATGTTTTTTGAAATCACGTTTGACGTTGAAAACACTAACACAGATGGACTGACGGACACCGCTCAATTGACTTTGTTATGCATGAGAACAGAATATATATATTTTATTTTGCTTTGAGATAAATTGTTTTTAAAAACATTTATAAATCACACTTTTCAATTTGTATTTGTACTTTTTATAAAATTATAAAACACTTTTTTATATCAATGACAAGTTGATTATCATTATAAAAGTAAAAAAAAAACTTAAATAATGTAATCAATTTAACAAATAATTATAATTTAATTGTATTATCATGTTGTACATAATTGTTTAACAATAGAAAAACATTGGTTCTACGACAGATTGATTTCACAACAAATTTACTTATTAAAATGTATGTTACTGTGTATATGTAAAAATACATTTGTATGTAGATGTTTAAGCATTTAAGTGCCTTCTTGTCTGTTGATTAAATTTCGTGTTTTTAAATATACTAAAACAAAAAATGTAACTTGGAAAGAATTAAATATATAAAATAAATGACAAACGATTCTATTAAAATTGATGTGTCAAGAGCTGCTTCGAATATTGAAAAAAATCAAAGTAAAGAAATAGCAATGTCCAAGTTAATCATACGTAAAGTCACCCACATCTTTGCCTTTGCTGCAAGAACGTCATATCAAAAAAAAAAAAAAAATCGATTTTGAGACATATGTCTTTATTGTGTAAAATACTCCTTAAATCCCATGGAGTCTTTTCAATCTGTTCGCGCTACAGGTTTAAAAATAAGTTCATAGTTTTTGTTAATTAAGCATATCAATGAAGAATATTTACTCAACTAATAAGTTTAAAATTTTGAGTTATGTCTTTCTTGTAAAAAAACCTCGACATTTAAGTACTTTGTTGATAAATGCACTGGAGTTTATTCTTATAAGTTGGCACGTCAATCTTACTTTTTTTTTATATCTTGTCTGGCATTTCTTGATCTGTGGCTTTCGATAGATTTGTGCTTACGATCCAAATCATTCAAAACCATGCAAATCATAAGCCTTGGTAACTCTGGTGAAAGTAGTTGATCTTTTGTTTCATAAAGATCCTTTTTTAAAAAGCGCCGCGCCGCACATAGGAGTATTTTTCAAATCTAGCCAAACATTAGGCCACAAAAAAAAATTTGAGAAATGTAAAAATTTAATATGCAGCTAGACAGATAACAACATTCTGCATCGTATAGTAAATTTTCAAGGCTTTTGGGATGCTCTTAAAATTAGGAAAGTTGAGTAAATCGCATATATTCTTATTGACTTTATGCGATTTTGAGGGATTTGTAATGTATTTTTTTGTGGACAAACAAATAAAGATTTTGTATTGACTTTTATTTTTTGTTAAAGACTATATTAACAGCTACTTTTATTAATTTTAAGAAAAATTTTGTTTTACATTTTTATGATAAGAAATTTCGTTCCAAATTAGATTAATAAATTTTTTGTAAAAAAAAAAAAATGTAAAAAGGTTTTTGAGGGATCCTGTATAACTTATCACTATAAAATTTACGATCTCTATTTCTACCTTAAGGGCAAGAAACATTTTTATATTTATAAAATGTACACTGTTATTATCATTATTGCCTACTTGGCTGTTATCAAAAAAGGCGACTGACGCAGAAATTGCTTAAAACAAATTATTTGTTACAATTTAAAATAAAATTAATCCTTATAATCATAAAAGTTACATAAGTAAGTTTTTATAAATATTCTTCAGACGCGGGGGGCTGGTAAGGCATTGGAAAGATTAATAATAAATATTTTTAGGAAACTGGAAAAAAAAATAATTTTTTACAGGGACGTTTTGGGAATGCGATTGGAGGGATACTTTCCCCTGCCCATAAAAATTAAGTTTTATGGTTTTAAGGCGAATGTCACCCATTTCTTCAAATACTTACAATGTTTTTTTCAAATGATATTTTATTTTTCCGCCCAAAAAAGGGGCGGGGCTAAAATGTCATTTTGGTATCTCTTGAGTCCAATTTTAATGTTATGAACATTGTTAAACGAAATGTTGGGAAGATAAAAAAAAAATCTTGCATTTTTCACAGGTAGGATTAGTTTTTCCAAAGGGAACTTTTTTCTGCTTAGTCTGATTTTTATTATTTTATAGCTTTAACATCCTATAACCATAAGAGATTTTTCTGTTTCATTAATTTAGAGCTAATACAAGCTAAAAAAAGGTATTTTCCGGCTAGATTGGCAGAATGCCCCGCCGTTCCGACCGCAATACTAACGAGGTCTTTCAATCATGTCAGCTACGACTTTACATTATTCTTTACTGCAACTGCAAAATAATTGTTTTAGTTTTGTTCACTAATTTACGGGCAGTTTGTAACGTTGTTATCCACTTATTCGAATTTTATATAATTCATCCTCTGTAGCTATTAATTATTATTATACTCTCTACTCAACACTCTATTGCAATTTAAACTCGTAACTCGTGATCTAATTAAACATACTACTCTTTTCTAGTGGCAAAAGTAACAACTTATACATCTCTGTTTGCTACATACATATTTATTCTTTTTGTATAACTCAATGATTATAGGCTATGGGTTGGTAGGTGGTTACGCCTGTTCTTTTAACTGCCGGATCAGTCATCAGTATTCTTCGCATCTATCTACCTTAGCTTGTGTACATTGTAAACAAAATCTATTTAACCCAATTAGTTTTTAATTAAGAATACGATAAATATTCATAATCAATCAGTACGAGGGCTGCTCTATATATTTCTGGCCTAATAGTGAAAATGCGAATATTTATAATCAAAAATGGTTTTATTGTTTTTCAAAGTATTCTCCAGCATGATTTCTACACTTTTGCATGCGCTCAAACCAGTTGTCGAAGCACTTTTTCCACTCCGATTTAGATACCTCTAAAACATGGTTTTTGAACACTTCAACAGCTTCTTCTGGCGACGAAAATCATTGACCACGCATTTTTTTCTTGATGTGCGGAAACAAGAAGAAGTCATTAGGTGCCAAGTCAGGGCTGTACGGCGGATGACCCATTAATTCGACGTTTTGGCCGGTCAAAAACGCTCTGGTTGGAGCCGATGTGTGAGAGCTCCCATTGTCATGGTGAACAATGATTCGTCTTCTCTTGTTGGTTTTTCGAATTTCTCAGGCAAACAAATTGTAGTGTACCACTTAGAAGTGACCGTCCTACGTTGCTCAAGCGGAACAGTCCCACATGACCAGTTTTACCGAAGCAACAGGCGACCATTTGCTTCGAAGTGCTTTTTCCACGAACAACTTTCGTTGGATTTTGCTCGTCTTTGAAGACCCACACGGTCGATTGTTGTTTCGTTTCAGACTCATACGCATAGATCCATGATTCGTTACCTGTGACAATCTTATAAACGTCTTTTGAAGAACCGCAATCGTGGTTTTGCAACATTTCTTTGTACCAATCGACACGAGCCTTTTTTTGAGCGACTTTAAAATTGTGCGGGATCCAACGACAACAAACCTTTTTTACGGCCAGGTGTTCATACAGTATTGAATGTATGCTGGTGGAAGAAATGTCCAATGATGTCTCTATCTCTCGGTATGTCGCATGTCGATCTTGCATTATGAGTTTACGCACGGCATCAATGTTCTCTGGCACAACAGCCGTTTTTGGACGATCTTCACGAAATTCGTCTTTGAGCGAGCTTCGGCCACGATTAAATTCATTATACCAATTTTTCGCAGTGCTATAGGATGGTGCTTCATCGCCATACAAAGATTTAAGTTCATCAATGCACACTTGTCGTGATAATCCACGTCGAAAGTTGTGAAAAATGATGGCACGAAAATGTTCACGAGTTAATTCCATTTTTTCTATATTAATTTTTTCAAGTCACTGTAAACAGCACAAATAATGGTCGTACGTCAAAACGTTTTGAGTACGATTATGCTTAAAAATGACAAACTTTCCAATGTAAATGTCAGATTGCACTTGGCAGCACTCAGTGTTGCCAGGCCAGAAATATATATAGCAGCCCTCGTAAAAATAAAAAATTGAGCCTAAATAAAATTGTTCATTTGCTTAATTAATAATTAAATAATTGCACCTAATGTCGACTTGACTTTTATAACTTTTTTGTTTGTTGCCTTTCTATTAAACGAGGCACTGATCGAGTGTTGAAAAAAATCCTAAATTGGCGGTGAGACAAATTTGTTTTCTTATTACTTAAAAACTCTCTACCTAATCCATCAGTGTTTCTAAAAACCTCCTACTTGGAATAATTAAATATATTCTAAGTCTAAAACAAAACGCTGCCACTTTCCACCATTCATAACGAAATGAATTCTTTAACAAGAAAAATACAATTAAAGTATTTACACTTCATCATGTGTTTAAGCATTTTTAAAATTTTCAACAAATTGTCTATATAAATCACGTGTTGTTACGAATACCGGTAAATCCTGGCCTACTCACCCCGTAGTATCATTTAAAAAACTCAATTCAAAACAACTGTCACACACAGACAACGAACAAATAATTTTGTATTTTTGAGTTTCCAAACAATAATAAATTGTATATGAAATCGCAGACAAATACCAAAGGGAATAAAAATGAAAATTTTATTTTTAAGTCACAATACTGTGAGTGTATATTTCTATGTATGTAGGTATGCCTGTGTGAGCATGTGTGCGTGCGTGTGTATGTTTTCTTGTCCTTTTAGTCAGAATGCAATCACTACATTTCTCTACTGCTTTAAACATAAAATTGCTGTTTTTTTCAAATTTAAATGAAAAAAGGAAAAACAACAACAAACAAAAATCTGTTTACTAACTCTATGGAATTTTAATTTTATATCTCACTCACTGATTTGTTCATATCACTTGTCCAGATTTTATTGTAAAATTCAATTTCATTCCAATAAAGTTGTTTTTTTTTCTATGTTTGCGGGTTGTTTTTTTAATTACTTTTTCATTATGATATTTTGAATGTTAAAACTGCGTTTGCACTGATGCTAATTATTAATTTCGAATTTGTTTTTGTTGTAAAGTTAAAGGAACGATTTTTTTAGGTTTATTATTCAAAACTTTAATTTTGCTTGAAGAACACTAGAAAACGTGATCTGTTCGACAACAAGGTTAGGTTAGGGTAGGCAGGCAGCCGCGTTGCCACCGCCCATTGTTTGGTCCCTTTGTGTTACCGGGATATAGAAAAAGAAATGAAGATAAGAAGAAGAGAAGGTGAGGGAGAACCGCGGGTGTGGAGATACGGGGAAAGTCCGAACAGTGCAGAAAAGAGCCCGCTAAATAAGGCCGGTAAGGCAAAGTGTGCACTCGTCCCGTTGAATGATTCACGATGTCCGGTTGTGGGCCAGTAAACCACCCACTGCATCTCAAAAAGGAACCGTCTCCTCTTCTTCCTCATCCTGACAACTTCTGCAGAAGTCGTTAAATGGGAGATCCATTCTCCCAGCATGGGCCCCAAGTAGACAATGCCCAGTGACTGCAGCCACCAAGTCACCCTTTCGAACCCTCGGTAACTGCAATAGTGCAGCCGTCCTGCCCCGATCATTTTACGGTTGACACAGAAGCAAAAACAAATTTATAAGACGAGTTACAGAGTGGGCAGTGAAGAGGTGCTTTCGTTTGTGTGTGGATTTCGTCTAACCAAATTAATATTGGTGTGAATGCTCCTCGTATACTTATTTATGATGCTTGCTGTTACATGGCTGGGGTGGAGGATGCGTGAAGAGCTGATAAGGGATGTAGCGGTCTAGAAGGTGCATCTTTGCATTCTGCCGGTGTCTAGTTTTTCTTGTTTTATTTGAAAAACGTCGGCATACATTTGTAAAATTATTTTTCTTTCTAAAGAAGGGTTAAGGAAATTAAAAAAAATCAACTTAAGCAAAAAAATCAATTTCAATTTATTTCAAAATTATAAAAATTTAAATTTCAAATTAAAGGGTGTCCCTCTGTAATTTAATAAAATTTAATTATATAGCAATATCTTTTAAACTTTAGTACACGGACAGTTAAAATTTATATAGAATGTGTATTGTGACGTCGGTTGTAGCCACTTTATGACCTTGTCTTCCGAACCTTTAAACTTGAACCTATAAACTAGAAGCTAAAACTTATATAATTCTATTAATTTTTATTAAAGTTTTTGGAATATTTTTGTAGAGAAATTTTGTTCTTGCAGTTGAAACATACAGAAACTTTAGCTAATTTTTAAATGAAATAGTATTTTTACCTTCTTTTTAGCAAATTTTTACAAACGAAGCACGTCATTCTAATAAGTGAACGTGAGTTTATCTATGAGTGTTTCTCTTAATTTAAAACAATATTCAAATACACATTTTTATAGGCGGCAAATTAACTTATACATATATGAGTTAGTGTTGCCGTTTGGTTACATTTTTTGTAACTTTAAAAGGCTCCACGTAACATTTGGCCAAATTTTCGTAATTTCTGGCACAGACACCAAATAAAGTAATATTACTGAAAAAGGTCAAACGAATATATTTGAAAAGTTCTAATTTAGCTAATTTTATTAAGTGGCGATAGTGTGTACTTTACCGAAATATTAGTATTGAATCCTAATTTGAATCCTCAGGAGTATCATCGTGCTGAAATGGTATTTCATGCGTTTTTCAATTTTTTTTTTTAGTTTTCGTGTTGTTTTTGTTCAGTAAATAAAATTGTTGCCTTGTTTTTTTCCGTAAAATATGGAATAAAACTTTTTTCTATATTTTATATAAATAATATTAAATTACTATTTATTTAAAGAAAATTTCAAGATGTAACGTTTGAATGAAAAATGTAAATTTTTTGAAGGAAAAGCGTAACTTTTTCTTGTCTTTTCCTGGCAATACTGATATGAATGCATAACACAACGGTGTCACAATATTTGAATGTGTTTATCGAAGGTGGCATTGCAGCGTTATTTATATTGGTTTATTATTTAATACAACTGTAAATACGAGTACAGTTGTATTAAATACTCGTTTTAATATTTTCTGTTTACTTGTTTTTTTTTTTTTTTTTGTTTCTGTTGTTTTCATAGTGTGAAATATTTAATTCATTGTAGTTGTTATTGCTGTTGTTGTTCATTTGTTCGTTGAGCGTGACAATTTTGAAAATAAAACCGATTAAATATTTAATGCCATTGTTAAGTATTTTTTAATGTTCTCGCACTCTATTGCATTTGTTTGTTGATTTTTACCACACAAATCCTTCACAGTTATAATTGTGGCATAATTTTAAATCTTTTTTATTTATTAGTTTTATATGTTTGTATTTTAGTTGTTTTTATAAGTACATAATTAGTAATTTTAATATTAATGAAAAAAAGGGTTGAAAATCGTTATGCTTAATTAATTTTTTTTAAAGAGTCATAAACATTATTATACCCTTGGTGTTCAAATCAACTTTGCCAAAATACAAGATAAGCTAAAAAAAACATTAAAATTACACTAATCAATCAGACCAAGTTTCAAAAATTTTGGCACTCGAAATCAACAAGATCGTTAGATGCCCTTCGAGGCAGCAATCAAAACAACAAAAAGCCTGCTTCTAATTTTCCCTATCTTTTTTTAAAATTTTGTTTGTCTTCGTGCAGTTGGTTGTGTTTGTGACAAAACATATTTGTAAAAGTTGGTGATCTATTTATCTGATACAACAACCTTTTTATTTACTAAGCTGGCACAACAATCCTAAATCAAACTTACAATTTTCGAGAAAAAACAGTTTTTTTGTTAATAGAAAATCTTATGGAATCAAAGAACTTCTTACACTGATTTTGATTTAAAATGTTCATTTAAATCTTCAAATCTTTTTAAATCTCCAATACGGTAGATGCGGTTATACATGTATGCTGAAGGGTATTTAATATTCAGCATAGCCGAATATAGCACTCTTACTTGTTATACCCTTCATCACAAAAAGTTGATAAAGGGTATAACTACGTTTATCATTCTGTTTGTAATTTTACAATATCCATTTCGACCCCATAAAGTACATATATTCTGACTTCTTTTTCATAGCGAAGTCGATTGAGCGATGTCCGTGATTCCTTCTAGATTATCTAGAGAAAATTCAAATACGCCAAACAAACAGACATAGCGTCGAAAGAGGTACTATTGAAAATCAACAAGATTGGTCCATGTCCTCTGAGGGAACGGGCAAAACACCATGCCTGCGTCTAATTTGTCCATATCACTTGGAACAATGAAGTAACTCCAATTAAAACAACAATCTGTCATCATTTCAATTTAACGATTAATCACCAAACTTTATTCAGCGATGAGAGCGATTTAAGGATTAAGAAGTTTATTATCAACAAAGTTGCTGTATAAGAAATTAAACCAATCCACAAGACACTCGACAGACTGGTGGCATCATTGCACCTTATTTCTTCAAAAATAAGGCTGGAGCTTTATTTACAGTCGATTAAGATTGTTATAGCACCATTAACAATGATCTTTTGTTTCAAAATATGCATGTGATTTTAATAGGATAGCGCTACGTGCCATATGGCGAGCAGATCATCGACCTATTGAAATCAAAATTTAGCGATAAGTCGATTTCGAGAAATAACATTTCACTGGACCCTAAGGTTATGCGACATGGCACCGCATGATTATTTCCTGTAGGGCCACGTAAAGCTAGTAGTTTATGTTAACACATTGCCAACGGGCGATTTTTGCTCCAACTTGTCTATAAATCGGGGTATGTTTAATGAAATCAAACTATTTCGGAGTGTGAATTAAAACTCCGGTTATTATTTATCTAATTAATATATATTTGTCTAATATATATTATTTGTCTAATAAATATCGTTTCCCGATGTCAACGTAATTTTTTTAAAAACGAGAAATCTCGTTTTCCGATCGCAATGTGTTAATAAGGCAGCAGCCATTGACGCCCTGGAAGTCAACATTGTTCGTTTTATTCATAGAATAAGACCAGCAATGCTCGAAAAACTGTCCCAAAAATGTATTTGCAGAATGCGCTTCGTCAAGGACATTCGTGGTAGCCATATGCCCTACATAATTTTCAAATGTTAATGCCATCTATTTTTTATTAATTTTTAGAGTTTGGACACGTTATTATAGGTTAGAATTAGCTACACTTAAGATTTTGTGCGCAATATAGTCAGTCTTGGGTAAGATTTTAATCTAAAACGTACTCATAAGCTTAAGTTCGAAAGATCATTCCTTAAACCTGTCGTGTAGTTAAAGTTTAGCTCAAAACTTTTCACTTGCCCCACAGAATGCTAACTCTAACTTTTAGTAACTTATAATACCAGCGTAAAAGTTCTATAGGGCAATTTTTTTATTTAAATAAATATTCTCTAGCTGAACTTAACACTCATCGGAATAAACTTTACTCCTTTTAGTGATCCTATTGAAAGTCTTTTTATCACTTGATATAAAATTACATTTGTTTGCATTATTTAAGATAAAAGAAATTCTTCCTTTTTTAAGTTCTAGTTGTTGTAGATGCTTAAGCAAATAAATATCGTTATTGTTGAATTTATCTATTGAGTTATTGAATCTCATAAAAACTTAAAAAAATATAAAATAACAAAAACTATAAACTTTAATTACTTAATTTATTCGTGCTTGATTCCTTCAAATATAAATATTTCATGATATTCTCATGAAATATTTATTATTTTAAACTAAACTACAAAATGAAATGTATTACTGCGGGGAAAGCATATCCATATGGCCATTTCACTACTGCTCAAATAGCTCATCAGTGGATTTTACCCAAATTTTGTACAGAAAAACAGAAAGTCTTATATCAAAAGCCAAATTGATTAAATGAGAATTCCATTGAATCAATAAGACAGAAGACAATAACAACTCAAAAAAGTTCTACACAAAAACACAGCAAACATTTAGTAACTATTTTTATATTTTCTTTCATTTTTCTACATAAGGGATCCCATTGGGAACCATTCATATGTATTTGAAAGATTCAATGAAAAAATAAAAATAAAAATTGAAAAACAATTTTTATTAATAAGCAAGGTGCACATGCAAATATATCAAAATGAAAAATTTATTATTTTTTCATTGAATCTTTCAAATACATATGAATGGTTCCCAATGGGATCCCTTATGTAGAAAAATGAAAGAAAAAATAAAAATAGTTACTAAATGTTTGCTGTGTTTTTGTGTAGAACTTTTTTGAGTTGTTATTGTCTTCTGTCTTATTGATTCAATGGAATTCTCATTTAATCAATTTGGCTTTTGATATAAGACTTTCTGTTTTTCTGTACAAAATTTGGGTAAAATCCACTGATGAGCTATTTGAGCAGTAGTGAAATGGCCATATGGATATGCTTTCCCCGCAGTAATACATTTCATTTTGTAGTTTAGTTTAAAATAATAAATATTTCATGAGAATATCATGAAATATTTATATTTGAAGGAATCAAGCACGAATAAATTAAGTAATTAAATTTTAAAAGATTCCGAATAATAAATTTTTCATTTTGAAAAACTATAAACTATTAACAAAAAATGCAATAACGTTCTGAAACTAAACAGCAGAACCAAGGAAGATATAAGTTAAAATGTTCCTTTGAAGGAACATTAAAAATTAAAGTTGGGAACAACCCTTGGCCCTTGTTCTATTCTTGGAAAAATAAAAGGAAGTTAATTTTATAATTCAATCACTGTTACTTTGTTTATTGTACGAAACGGAAGAGCACTTAGCCAAATTGTTACAGTCATTTTATACTAAAATAATTCATATAAACAACAATAAACATTACGAGAGCTGCTGTATATATTTCTGGCCTAATAGTGAAAATGCGAATATTTATAATCAAAAATGGTTTTACTGTTTTTCAAAGTATTCTCCAGCATGATTTATACACTTTTGCACGCGCTCAAACCAGTTGTCGAAGCACTTTTTCCACTCCGATTGAGACACCTCTAAAACATGGTTTTTGAACACTTCAACAGCTTCTTCTGGCGACGAAAATCGTTGACCACGCATTTTTTTCTTGATGTGCGGAAACAAGAAGAAGTCATTAGGTGCCAAGTCAGGGCTGTACGGCGGATGACCCATTAATTCGACGTTTTGGCCGGTCAAAAACGCTCTGGTTTGAGCCGATGTGTGAGAGCTCACATTGTCATGGTGAACAATGATTCGTCTTCTCTTGTTGGTTTTTCGAATTTCTCCGATGACTTCAGGCAAACAACTTGTAGTGTACCACTCAGAAGTGACCGTCCTACGTTGCTCAAGCGAAACAGTCGCCACATGACCAGTTTTGACGCTTACAAAACACATTACATTAGTTTCCAAAAAAAGAAAGTAGCAATGGAACTAGTTCTTTATGTTAAAGGAGACTACCGTACTAATGGTACGTTTTGATAAGCTAGTGATTATTCCTTTATCAAGTAGGTTAGTATTTAATATTAACTGAGAACTGTCTTTCAGTACTCTGATTTTACTTGACGTAAAAATTTCCAAATTTACGTTTGAATATCATGTTACAGTTGTCATATTCTTCATTTAATTTTAATTTATACTTATTCTTTTAGCAGACACAGCAATACTTTCTCTGTAAGAATTTTAACCACCTGTTTATAATGGTTTAAAAGATAGGACCATATTCGTAAAATTTTATAACCTTTTGGAACACCCTTTAACTTCTAAATTTTTAAATTAAGTTTTTACATATTCTTTGCGAATTCTACTATAGTTGAAAAACTAAAGCCATAAATTATATAAATTACGTCAATATTAAGACACCCTATAATTTAAAATTGTTTTTTTTTTACTTGGTGCTATGCGTACATAGTTTTAGTGACATTGTGCAAAATTGGACGGACTGCCTATGACAGTTCCAAAATAATAGTGAGCAATAAATATAAAATTTAAAGGGGGTTTCGATAGAGGCCGTGATTTTTACGTATGTACAAGGTGTCCCCCGGAAAGCTTTTGCCACCATTTTGGTACACATTATTCTTGATATTACATATTTGGTAGTCGTAAAGTAGACACGTGGCAAATTAATTATCGAAAAATACTCAATAAACCAACGTGTTTTAATCGTTAACACATTTTATCAAAATCAATCATCGATTATTGTGTAGATGAGAAAGTTACGTAACATTTTTGGGAGAAACGATGAATGATGAATGAATGATTTCGAAGAAAGAGGATCTGTAGGTAATAGACCCAAGCATGGACCATTACTGCTGCCCAAGAAAGTGTTCAAAACAATCCATCAATCTCAATTCGATGCCGTGCTCAGGAGCTTGGTCTTCAAAAAACAAATTTGGGCATAATTTTGCACAAGGATTTTCATTTGTTTTCATTTAAAATTTAGTGGACATAAGAGCTTCTTCCGCAAGACGATTTTCGCTGCTGTAAGGTTGCCAATAGGATGTTACAGCTTGCCCATTACAACCCCGATTTTCATGAGAAAATCATCATGAGGGACAAAACACGTTTTCATTTGGATGGATGTGTGAATAAACAGAATAATCGGTTCTGCAAAATAGAAAACCCTCAAATTATTTATCAGACATCTTTGCATACATTAAATATGACGGTCTGGTATGTAATTTGATCAGGAGTAATCATTGGACCTTACTTCTTTGAAAATGAGAATGAAGAAACGGTAAATGTGAATGGCGAGCGATATCGTGAGGTCGCAATTGCACGCTTTAGGCTTAATTAACATATGGTATCGACAAGACGGTGCCACATTGCATGCAGTCAGGATTACAATGGAATTGCTGTGAAACCTTTTTCCATAACAAGTTATTTTAAGAAATGGTGATGTTGATTGGCCTCCAAGGTTGCCTAATTTGATTGTTTCGGACTTTTTTTGTTGGGATATATAAAAAGCAAGGTTTATGTAAACAAATCAGAAACGCTTGAGCAACTCAAATAAAATATTTGTAATGAAATTAATTAAACACCGAGTGAAATGTGTTAGAATATAATGAAAAATGTGCTTAAAAGGGCTCCCATTTCTGAGGCTAACAGAGGCGGACATTTATCTGGTATTGTATTCCATACAAAACTGCCGACATTAAATAAAACATTTATCAATATAAGGTCCATTCTCTTTCATTTAAATAAAAACTATAAACAAACAAAAAAGTAGTATACCTTCCCGGCGGACGCCCTGTAAATGATATTATATTTTGAAATTAGGATGACATCTTAAATTTTCAACAAGAAATCTATATATATAAAAATGAATGTCTGTCTGTATGTTTGTGCTTTATAGGAGGCCAAACCCTTGGACCGATCTTCACAGCATGTTACTGTGACTGGAAGAAATAATAGGCTATATAAAGTTTTAATTGGACAACGGGGGGTGGCACCGCCCATATAACCCAAAAATTTAAATCGTCATATTTTGGCCATTTTTTGACCTACGTCGACGATATGTGGTACATATGGTATTGGCATAATTAGGAATACGTACCAGGAGAAAAGTGGGTGGGACCCCGCTCCTTTTTAGAAAAATTAAAAATCGTAATATAGTCTTAACTACTGGACCAATCGTCATTAAATTTTCGCAATAGGATATGCTTGACTATATAAAGTTGGGAGTGGACAAAGGGGCGTGGCCTCGCTCATATAACCCAAAATTTAATATCGTCATATCTTGGGCATTTTTTGAAGTAAATATATAAATACTTTTAATTTTATTTAATAACGAGGGGGGTAGCGAAGCACACCGGGTTCATCTAGTAATATTATAAAACTCAAAATAAACAAGTAGCCCATATAGAGTACAGAACCTGTGAGTCTAGCTTGCAATTGAATGATTTATTTTTAATCCATTTGATCCATGAGGGGAATTTTGGAATTTATTTGTCAGTGCTATATTTTTATAAAAGTATGTACCATTTAAAAACTAAATCTATTTTTATATTATAGTTACCAGAACCATATTATGTTCTCTATAATAATATATTTATGCCCTTTCAGTCACGAATGTAAATAAGTAATCGACAACGATGTCTTATTTACTTTTAGTTTTTTATTTTTACTATTTCACTAACGCACAACAAAATAATGATAATGAATTGAAAACATAAAATTGTAAATTTTGGGAAGTCTATTATGCATAATAAGTAAAATGAAGATATTATTATTAATTATTGTTTTAAGCTCTGTACAGACGGTTGTTAGAAAAATATACAGAAAACGCCTAACAATCGTGTGAACTGTGACGGTGGAAGTCCCGATGGTCGTTTCTACCTACACATCGTAAAATAGTTTACTCTAGCATAAGTATTAGCTTTAAGATCTTATAAAATGAATTCTGTATTATTTGATTGTTAAGTTCTTATTTTAATTTTATAAGCAAAAGGCATTCCTTTCTTTGTTAAACAACGATCTACTCATGCTGGGTTGTTGTTGTGACGATCAAAAGCAAGTATAGCTGCTTTATTGTTTGTTTTTATTTTTACAACAACACCTACGACAACAACCAAGCATGCGTTAATTGTTGGTCAACCATTTAGCTTACGTAGTGTAAGCAAATGTATTTTTAGAATTACAAGCAGACACTACCACAATCACAGCCTGCCTGTATGTGTGGCCAGCCGACGGTTATAAAAGACGAGCAATTTGCCTGTATCGAGGCAGTTGATTGCCGGCTGGCCTTTAGGTATGACCGGTAGTTTAGTAGTGGATACACGCTAGACTGCTGCTCCTACACAGGCAGTAGAAGGAAGTGGTAGTGACTGCTTACGTTCATTACCAACTCCTCCGAGAGTGATCATTTGCCCGTAGTTAGTCGACTGTCATATTGGGGTTTACATCGGTTGCGGTGCACGCGCCGGTGTATTTCCCAAGTGGTACGAGTAGTGGTTCACACGCTCGTATCCGCTAACCGACAACGGCTGCCGACGGTAAGTGACGCCCACACGCTTGAGCCTAGGTCACTTGCAATTGATTAAGTAGTAGTTTTGTTAAAACGTGTAGTAAAATAAAAAAAACACGCTATCGTATTGTGAAGCATACCGTGTTTTATTCACAACAACGACGACCCTGGACGCCGCTGAGTTCTGCCCCAGCAACCAGCGGAAACGTGTCGTTACAGAACTTACAATTGTTGTCTGACAATATTGTCAGAAAAACCATTGTCAGACTTCTACCTGACAATTATATTGTTAGATATCTTACATGTGTGTGAACGCTTTTATTTGCATTGTCAGAACATTGTCAGTACAAAATAAATTGTTATACGAGTACAGTCAAGGACTAAAGTCTTCATACATACCCAAAATTTCATATATTCGCCAAACAAAAAGTGCAAAAAAATAATTTTGTGTACCAGACAAATTTAATTCCGTATTAATTATGAAACAAAAACCAACATTTTCATTCAACTCAAAAAATAACGACAAATCCAAAAAAAACTAATTACAAAGATGGACAAAAGTGTTCATACATAACAGAAAAACGTTTTTGACTTCCAAAAAGTAGTTAGTTTTAGATTAATTTTTAAAGCGTTAATATTTTGTTGGCCTACCGTTAGCATCAATCGGAAATGATAAATCAGCCAATCTCTCACAACGTTCGCTGTATATTTGGGATCATTGTCTTGTTGGAAGATCCAACCCTGGCCATGATCCAACATATTAACTGATGGCTGCAAATTGCATTCTAAAAACTCTTTATAATAGTATCGATCCATTATACCATCAATAAATACCAACCGACGCACTCCAGATGCAGCAATGGCGCCCAAAACCATTGCGTTGCCACCGTTATGTTTCACAGTGGGCACAATCTTTTACATCGATGCTAATTTCTTTACGCTTACTCATCTTGACAGTTGAAAACTATTTGAATACAAAAATACCAAAAAAAAATAGTTTAACAAATTCGATTGCAAAAAACTAACCCTATTTGAATAATTACAGGTTGCAAATTATGATTAAAACAGAAGAGACTACATTGTATGAATATTTTTGTCCATTTTTATAATTTGTTTTTTCTGTATTTATCGTTATTTTTTGAGTTGAATGAAAATGTTTGTTTTTGTTTCATAATTAAAATGGAATTAAATATGTCTGGTACAAAAAAAAAATTTTTTTGCACTTTTTGTTTGGCGAATATATGAAATTTTGGGTATGTATGAAGACTTTAGTCTTTGACTGTGTGTTGGAAATCACGATATCATTGTCAGATAAAAGTAAATGAAAAAAAGTGAAAAATGCTTTAAAAAAAACTTAAAATTAAAAATAAAATTGAAATTAAAGCAGAACAAAGCTCGAATAGTTGAAACTGAAATACTGAACAAGCATTGTAGTGACCGAAATTTTTCATGTAAAATGACTTATTTGGTACTATCATTTCAACAGTCATAAACAAACGCTTGAAAATTTGATAGAATATAGATAACTATGACCGTTGTAATAAGTATAAATATTGAATATAGAGATCATTTTATTTTATGTTTTTATAAAAAGACGATTGATATATACAAAGAACCTGTAATGCTTAGTCCTTTATAATAGCAAGAATAAAATTTGGATTTAGAAATTTAAGGGTATTCCAATAATTAATGTAATTTGGTGTATGTAACCAAACCTTTGAACGGTTATAGACAGACAACTTAAATTTACAGGGAACTTGTATTACTAAGTCCGCTAAAAGAGCAATTATACAATTTGAATTTATAAATCAAAGGGTGTTTTCATACCTGATGTAATTTTACATGTATATAGCCCTATCTTGTGAATCGGATATTACAAATACTTGAAAATTAGACAAAATGTCCACTAATTAGAATGATATAATAAAAAATGTAAATAGTTAAAACTAAAAATTAAGCTGCGTCCCAATAGTTGATGTATGTGGCCAAACTTTTGAACTTTTTAGACAAATAGCTAAAAATCTGTTTTGAAGTCGGTTTTTTTTTTTTTTTTGTTTACAAGAATTATGCCTTTTGATCATTGCAGTTTCTTCGTTTTGATTAATAACTGTTTGCTTTGATAAAGACTTATAATATTAATTTATATCTTTTATAATAATTTACATTAAAAAAATATTAAAAGAATTGTATTTTGAATTTTTTAATTCTGACACTTGGCAATTTTTACTACCGTGTGAACTAACAATTTGTTGTCTGGCAATTCTGTGTGATAAATTTATTGTGAGATAATTGTCTTACAATGGAATTGTCGGTCTTCTGACAAATGCCTTGCAATCGAGTGAACTGAAAATCTTAATTGCGGTTACAATTTTTCTTTGCCTTGTCATTGTCAGTACATATGTATTTAAGTCTAACAATATTGTAAGACCTGACAACCGTCTGTACAGAGCTTTAGTATCATATTTTATTTCTTTTTAGTATCATATTTTATTCCTTCCCATTTTGCTGCCATCAGATTGGATAAGAACCATTTTCATGCTCAGTGAGCTGTTTGGGAAACTTTGTAAAAAAAAGAAGCCACTTCTGGCTATACCAACTTTGGAACAGATACCATTTCTTAGAAAACCTTAATAAATGTAATTATCCCACTGTGAACGAATATGAGTTTTCTTGTTTTTTGTTATTACGTTATCATTGTTTTACTGGAGTTGTTGTTGTTGGTTGTATTTATTCATGAAATCCTATCTACTTTTTTTCAGTTTTTCAGTCATCTTTATTTTTAAGTTCATTCATGTTGCTCACAGACAAGACAAATAGTTACAATTGTTTGTTAAAATCTGTTGTTTCAATGTTTTTCTTTGTTTTTCTTGCAAGAAGTTTTCTTTTCGTTTGTTCTTTTTATTCATCTGGTGGTTTCTATTGCGTTCAAATAAAATTTCATTGAAGTACAAATGGAAGGAATATATCTTTAAGCAAATAATTTCTGAATTGTTCAATTGAGTGTATTATATCATCCTTGGAGTTTTTTTTTTTTTTTTTTTTTTTTTTTGAAGTTGCCTGGTAGTTTTTCATATCAAAGAGAATTTTTTCTCAATATTTTTGTTGTTGATTTTTTTTAAGAAAAAATATTTCTACTGCATACATTTCTTTAAAAGAGATATCTATTTCTATCGCTGTTCTTTTTTTGTTTGGATGCAAGAGTTTATTTTTGATTTTTTATTATTGCTGATGTTGTTTTTTGATTTTGTATTCATAGTTTATGCAAAGTTGTTTTTTGTTTTGAAAACTCAATAAAGAATTACTTATTCAAATGAAAAGTAAAAAAGAAATGAAAATATTAACAATTTTGATTGCAAATCAAAGATAATAACGATGATAGGAAGAAAGGAAACTAGAGAGTGAGTAACTGGAACAAAAAATTTATCGTTACGAAAAAAAGTTTGAAATCTTTTAATATACACGTAATTACTAATCTAAAGGACAATCTTGTTGCTAATTAAAATATTAAAATACATCTTAGATAAGCCACTGTAGCTGCACAATAGGTACAGGTTTCTGGTTGTTTGCTCAACAGAAGATACTGAGTTTAAATCCCAAAAAATCTTTGGAACTAAAAAAAGGTGGCATGTCATACTCAAAAGTAACATTATGTCCACAGACATTATTATAATTATGTCAAAAAAAAAATTTTTCCAATCTAGCCAAAATAGAATAAATTTTGCAATGCCGAATAAATTTAAAAAAATATTTTAAATCCCATCAGAGTCTCTAGTATAAAAATAATTGTTTTTTAGTCGTTAAAGATGAGTTACTTGTAGTAGTTAGGAATATGGATACAAACATCGATAAAGAATTTGCTGAAGGGGAAAGTAAAAAAGCCTGGTTGCTTCGTAAGTTCTTCGAATCTTGCCGGAAGAGCCATACAGTCATTTTGATCTGGTTGGCTGTATTTAAATAGACATGTTTGCTAAACAAGACATAAAGTAATGTCTGGCTATAGACATGTAGCCCATATTTAATTGAATATGCTAAATACGAGTACTCGTAATGCATTCAAAATTACCTACGTTTTTAATAATGAGCAGACCTTGTAATAAGTTTCGAATTTTTTAAACGACTTCAAAATAAGAAGAAGGTTATACAATCCGACTGAATTTTGCTTTTTTATGTTTGTGCCTGCAGAACTCAGTCATTTCAGAAACGATTTTGAATATTTTTCGTAATATGATAAATTATGCTTTTAGATTGGTCCCGTTATAAAAATAGTTCATAACCTGGAAAATTAAAGGGTGTCCCCATACAACATACATATTCTTTACGTGAACTATGAACTGTAATGGGCAATTCTGTAAAATTTTAAATGACTGCGTATTACTATAGCTCCCAAAAAACAAAAAATTATAGAAAAATTAAAAATTAAAGGGTGCCCCCATAATTGATGTAAATGTACTAATATGGGCCTTTTGAACCGTTATAGACAAACGCTTGCAAAATGGACAGACTGTCACTTGCTATGGCCGTTATAGTAACAAGTATTAATATTAATATTACAAATTATAAATTAAAGGGTGCGCCAATAGTTCATTAAATTTGATGTATATAGCCATAATTTTGAACAGTTGTAGACAGACGCTTGAAATTTACAACGAACCTGTATTGCTAAGTCCGCATAACAACAAGTATAAAATTTGGATTTGGAAATAAACGGATGTCCCAATAGTTGATGCAATTTGAGCCGTTATAGAAAGACAGCTGAAATTTACAAGGGACCTGTTTTGCTAAGTCCGCTATAGCAAGTATCTTAGAAATTGAATTTAGAAATAAAAGAGTCGTCCCAAAATTTATGTAATTTGTTCTCTATGGCCGTATTTTTTGACCCGTTATTTAAAACACCTGAATTTTAGACAGAATGACCACTAATTTGTTTGGTATAATAAGAAGTATAAAAATTTTAAATTAAAAATTAAAGGGTTTTACAATAGCTGATATAATCTGACGTACATGTATGGCCAAACCGTTGACAGACGTTTGAAATTTACACAAAACCTGGTTGCTTAATCTACTACAACAGCAAGTTTATAATTTGAATTTGGAAAATAAAGGGTAACCCTTTGTAAGTTGCTGTAATTTAATGTATATTGTCAAACTATTGAACAGTTGAAAAAGTATGAAGATTGGAGGTGGAATATAAGGGTGTTCCAATAGTAAATGTAACCTAATTAATGTGACCATACACTTGAACCGTTATGGGCAGACAGATGAAATCTGTTTTGAAGTCGGTTTTTTTTTTTTGCAAGAATTATTTTATAACCGTTTTAAAGATAAGGATATACATCAGGTGGGTAAATTTTAAAGGCAGATGCTGAATGTAAGCCACACCTAAATATCAAGTTTTTTCTGCATTTAATTTGACATTTCTCAATTTCAGACTAACTTAATTTGAACCATGGAAAGATACACAAATGAACAACGCGTTTTAGTTATTCAGGCTTATTTTTAAAATGGGCGTTCAAATTAAAATGCATATCGTTCATTTTGTGATTTGTTGGGTCAATTTAATCGTTTAAACGTGCATACAATCGGAAAAATCGTGCAAAAGTTTGAGAAAACCGAGTCTGTAGGTATTGTAAAAACACCAGTGCATGCTCATTCAGCTCGTACTGCAGAAAACATTGCTGATGTTCGCAATAGTGTAGCTAAAGAGCCGTCCAACTCAACTCGTTGTCGTACCATCAACGCTTGTCGTTGATGAACAAATGGATGTGGACCATATGAAGATTCAACAGGACGGTGCCACTTGCCTCACAGCTAACCACACAATGGCTCTTTTGAGCGACAAATTCAACGGCCGTGTTATTTCACGTGCTGGTGATGTCAATTGGCCGCCAAGATCATTTGGTTTGACACCGTTTGACTTCTCTTAAATTAAACTTGACGCCTCTTTAAATTAAACCACCCTTTACATACATTTAAATTACGTCTCTATAGCCACACTCTTCAATTTTCATTTTTTAGTAGTGGACATAGCAATACATAGAATCTGCCAATTTTAAGCTTCTGTGTACATCGGTTAAAAAAAAAGCCCATATTCATAAACCTGTATAGGAACAGCTTTTAATTTTTAAATTTATGGTTTACACTTTTTTATAGCAGACATTATTATTATTCCGAGGAAAACTGGTTCATTTATTTTGAGATTTCTTGCTTAAGCCAGCCTGAGGATAAAACATAAGGCTTAACTTCATTTTTGTATGTTCAAGCAGACTCGTTTCGCTATTGCTGGTAATGAGATGCTTTACTAATTAAAATAAAATATCTCACTGTATTGTAAAACTTAAAAAAAAATAATTAAAAAAGGTTGATACATTGAATCATGTATTTGGGTATAAATCTTGTTAGAAATAAACCAGCTTGAAACTTTAAAGTTTTTAATAACAAAACATTTTCTGCCAAGAGAAAAACAAATTAACTTAATACTTGCGATTTAACGCTCAATATACTTGCGCTGTCAATGTTAAATTGTGTGGAATACAGTTTGGAGTTTGGAAAAAACAAAAGTCAACAAAGAAGCTAAAACTCCTGGCTGAATGAAAATACGCACATTCAATATAAAAACAAGCGAAAGGAAAAAGTTTCTGCATGGTGATCTGTTTTTTTTTTATTTATTTTTTTTTTTTTTGCCACAAAAGCAGGTGCACGATGCACAGTAAAAATCGAAACACACGTGCATTCACTAAACAAACTGAACAAAAACGAAGCAACTTTTTAATTAATTTCTCACACATGTTTAACTTATGCATCTAATTACACCTGTAAGATACAAAAGAAATAAAAACTAAAACTGTCTAAAATATCGTAAAATTCCAAGTGCCATCTTAAGACTGACTACATTTGGCGGCACGAGCATAAATAACTAAAAAATACGACTAGGAAAACAGCAACTTTTACGAATGTTAGCAGCAAGACAAATAGTTATTTTTAAAGTATATATGGATCTAGAGATGCATTATTATGTGTGAGTGTGTGTATGTGTGGTGATGTTAGCGTTTTAGTGAGGGCTATACCCTGGATATATATATATATATATATATATATATATATATATATATATATATATATATATATACATATATATGTGCTTAAAAATTGAACCGATATATATATATATATAAATATATATATATATGACAATTAATCCCAACTTTTGAAACTATGGAGCATACCGAAATAACGCGGCGGCAATACTTTGCAATTGGTAAATCCGATTTTTTTTAATGTTTATGGGAAGTTTTCTGAAGAGCTAAGTAAGCGGTAGCGTAATGGCCATCGAGACGTGGTTTCACCCACAATAATCAATATCGGTGATTATAATACGTTATCGGGATAATAGAAAATAGCACGAAAAAAGATTTCTTTTTGAAAATTAATAATTATAATAAAAAATTCCCGTTGTGTAATTTAATTTAAAATAATATTGTTTTATTTAAAATAGACTAAATAACAACTATGATTATTTTGCAACCAAAATCTAAACATCACATAATTATAACATAACTGGTTTATAATTATATTATAGTATAATATTTATATTGTATTTATATGATAATTTAATCTAATTAATTGCATTATTATACAAATTGTTTTTTAAATTATAACTTCTTCCAGTTATTTTCTGGCTTTACAAAAATAATAAATTTTGGCGAAATAAATTAATTCTTATGTTATTTGTGATTTACTTAATTAAATATTTCGTTGAATAACAAGTACAAAATTTTTTTATTAAATAATTTATTAAATCAAACACCATGTGTTTGTAAACATGTCATATTTTGTTATAAAGGGTCCGCTTAATAACTTTTTCTTTTTTTAAATGCTACATATAAAAAAACTACTGCATATTTTCTCAAATTTCTATTTTTTATTTGAATGTACAATCCTTTCGGTTAATGATGGAAAATAATTTCTTTCAAATAGCTGCCTCGGCTGATCATGCACTAGCCTACACGATCGGTTCAATTTTTAAGCACATTATTGATTGTATGCAGCTGATGCAGCCAATGGCCCCACGAATATTATTCTTTAAAGAGTCAATTGTGTCTGACTTATCGGCGTAACACTTATCTTTGACGGCACTCCACAAATAATAGTCCAACGGTGTCAAATCGCAGCTCCGAGGTGTCCAAACGACAGCAGCTCTGCGGCTGATAATGCGATCTTCAAAAACAGGGCGCAAAACATCGAGTGTAGCTTCGGCTTCAAGCTTATACACAACCAAATTCGTTCAGCGGAAAAAAAGTTTGATGGCGGACCCGTTAATATCAAACAGTCATGAAATATTTTTTGAAAATTTTTAAATTGGTTAAGATAGAATTCGATATGGAATACAAAACATTTATTTTTTGAAATTTTTATCGGTCTGTGTTCAGATCACGTAAAAAATCCTAAATGGAATTAAATAAAATTTTGTGAGGAGGTCTCTTAGAACCTTAGTTTAGATATAGAATACTTTTTTTTGGTAAAAGTAAGTCATTTTGTTGAGAATCTAGAGATACAAATGTGAAAGCATCCAATTTTACCGGTATAATGGTACTAATACTCTTGTCATCACATCTTAAATGTCTAGAGAACTCTGAAAGAACATTTTTTTTAATTTGAATTTTAAGAAGATTAGATATGACACACCGACGAACTCATGGGCATCAACTGTTCTCATAAAAATAGGAACAAAACTAAAAAAATTTTGTCCGAAAGATCAATTAATAATATTAACATTTAAAATAATTTCATGCATGTGGCTATCGCTGCTGTCTTTGATGAAGTGTATTTTAGGCATTCAATTTTAGACCACTTTTTCAAAAGTAACCTGCCATATGCCACGAATAACGCGAAAAATATTGGCCTTCAGGGAGTCAATTTTTGCTGATTTATCAGCATTAACTAATGACTTCATGCTACTCCACAGGAAATAACTGAAAAGTGTTCAGTAGCATGGCTTGGGGGACCTATTGACAGGTTCATTTCTCAAAACTAAATTATCGCTAAAGTTAGGCAATATTTATATTGAGCGTATGGCATATAGCGCCATCCAGTTAAAACCATATCTCAACCCGATCAATGCCATCCATATTTTTAAACAAAAAAATATTGATTATCGGGCGGTAACACCAGATTTACCTTAATTTTTGCAGAAGTAAAAGCAAATGATGTCACCAACGTACAAGCTGGATGGATTCACCCTATATGTGGAAATTTTTTTACTAACAAACTAAACTGAACACAATTTTGCGATAAATTGATAATTTGAATAGATGACGAATTTTCAAACTAAATCTTGATACTTTTTGGTCTTTGCTTAAGCATCAATCTATTCATGATGATTTTCCAGAATGTATCGCTCATAAATGTCAAGATGTGAATGCTGTACGACAGTTCATTTGACAGTTAACCTCTCGTCGGGCTTTAAACCACTTAAACCACACACACCCACTATAACATTATCTTATTAAAACTGACTTTGCACCTAATGACTTCTTCTTGTTTCCGCACATCAAGAAAAAAATGCGTGGTCAACGATTTTCGTCGCCAGAAGAAGCTGTTGAAGTGTTCAAAAACCATGTTTTAGAGGTGTCTCAATCGGAGTGGAAAAAGTGCTTCGACAACTGGTTTGAGCGCATGCAAAAGTGTATAAATCATGCTGGAGAATACTTTGAAAAACAATAAAACCATTTTTGATTATAAATATTCGCATTTTTACTATTAGGCCAGAAATATCTAGAGCAGCCCTCGTATGCTGAGTTCTTATGCTTAGCAAAGTCGATAGAGCGATGTCCGTCATTCCTTGGTGTTAATGTTAAAATCAACTTTGCCAAGGCACTAGATGAGCTAGAGAAAATTTAAATACGCACATCGATTAGACATAGTGTCGAAAGAGATGCCATTGAAAATCAACAAGTTCGGTCCATGTACTTCAGGGCAGCGGCAAAACATCACGTCTCTAATTTTTCTATTCATTTAGAACAGGATAAGTAATTAGATTAACGTCTGTACCTGGCGAGAAGCCATTACCAGACGATGGTCAAACCACTATTCTGTGCAATTTTAAGACGATGGATTGCAGGAACATGAATCTACCCCTTGCTAAAGGGTCGGAGCCTACCCATAAACTCCTCTGATGCGAGTGCAGCAGCACACTTCCGTCTGTTCCACGGCAGACCCACAGAAATAGACTTTTATTTAACCACAGCTACCACGTGTACCCCAAAGAAACCTTACCTACAGAGAGGGGCGGCTCTCTGTATGGGCTACCGGTTCCCGTGGTACCAGCTTATTTCCTTGCTATTATTATTCATTGGTTATTATCAATTAAGGACACTGGTACATCCTTCGACAGCTACCCCACTGTCTATCAAGATTCAGTGACAGCACACCGGGATACTGGTTCCCCCTATAGCCCGAAAATACCTGTGTCAAAGCCTATGTTTACTCAGCCAGACTCGAAGTACCCCCGGGGGAATTAATTTGGAGCAATAAAGTAGCCAAAAAAAAATATGTATATGGGGCGACAGAAAATTAAAAAATAAGAAAACAGCATCAATATAAAAAAATGGTGCTCGGCCATACTTAGGAGTTATAGACCCCTGAACTTTTCGCAGAAAAGTACTATTGTGCACCATATTTTTTGGAGATATCAATATGGGTATCATTTAAAAGCTTTTGAAGAGATCTTTCATGGAATATTAAAAATTCTTTTAAATGCCGATGTCATTTTTATGTTGTACCATAATTTTATTTATTTTCTGATTCTCTGTCACCCCAATATTTGCTATTTTGATTGGAGTAATTCACTAAACTAGATTTACATCAATGGTGAAGGGTATATTCGATTTGGCATAGCCGAATATAGCAGTATTACTTTTTCATTACTCTGCTAACGCCGTTTCTTAGAGGTATTCAGAAAAATGCTTGCTTCTTTTGGTCTTATATTTCCTAAATAATCTTTTCGGAATATTATTAGGAGAAAAGGGCATATTTTCAAATGAATACTATTTCTTAGTCTAACATCGATAAAAAAAAAGTATTTTTTTTTTTAATATCCATTTGGTTTTTTCCCCCCAGGATTATGAGTGGATATAATAAATAAGTTTACTTATATTCAAAAAAGTTAAGATTACATTAACTTAACAGCTGCGACAGTCGAAGGCCACATTCCACAAGTAGTGAAGCGATTATTATTATTTACGTTAAAACTTTCTTTCAGAGATGAAATCAGGTACCATAATTTGTTCTCTTCTGTCTGAGTAAATAGGCTTCATTATGAAGCAAAACCCATAGCATATAGCAGCCACTCCCACGCCTCTGAAGTAATCTTTTGGACCTGTATTTAAAATTCGAGACTAACCCTTATCATACTTAATTTCTCAAGGAGACTGTATTACATAGAGTTACATTTTCCTTGAACACACTCCTCTGCCTATCAATACATCGTATGACTCTAAAGCAAATTAACAACCGGCAAAATAATATGATTATGGAAATGGCTGTATAATCATGTGTTAATTTCCTGCTCTACTTTTCGAATTGTATACTTTATTCTGATCATTATTTAGCCTATACATCCCTTAATTTAGTACAATTGTGCCCTTAGGATCAACATCACAGCTCAGGTGTAAAAGTACTAAATTTCATCAACTTAAAAAGCAAAACAAAAACATATTTTTTATGCCAAACAATCACTACGAGCTTGTATAATCAACATATAATATGAAACGTGAAAAGAAAACACAATTTTATAAATTTACTCTAAAACAACAACAACAAAAAAGAAGTATAAAAAAAAACAAGATTAAAATTCGTTATAACGGAAATAGATTTCCATGCAGCTGTGAATATGTATCCAAATGTGTCTGGTTGGTGTGTATAAGTTTATGTTAAAACATATTTAGTTAAGATAATGAAACTGATGTTCGTGCTGCAACATAAGCAAAATTACCAGTTAAGAATTTGAAAGGAAAATTTTCTGCTAAATTAAAATATTAAAAGTTTATTAGTTGTTGTACAAGTATTTGTTGTTGCACAAAATTCTCTTAGACAATTTGCAAATTTGCATTTATTTAATGTTTAAATTTTAATAATAATTAAGCCTGCAAGTATTTTACTATTTCATACTGTGTCAATAAATTACATTTAATCCAACTTCTTACAGACTCTACGACAGAAATGCAACTAACAAATTTATCTGTTGATTATATTCAACAACAAAAAAAAAAAAGGAACGAAGAGTACATATAATTCTATTATGTTTTTTTTTAGGCTTAAACTAATTCAATTTTCCGACAAAACTTTTCAAAGCTCCATAAGCCTGTAACAAATACTAGCACTTACTATTTTTTTTTTTTAAATCTAAGTGTGCACGAGTGTTGAGCCAGCAGAAGGAGCTTCTCTTTTTGTTTTATGTTGTAATTAAGAACCAATAAAATAATATGACAATTGTTAAGGTAGTTGGTACTTCTGCATTTGTTATATTTTATATTGCACTAGACAGACAGACACACATTACAAATTCATTCATATGGACACAATTTTATACATAACAAAAGATAGAAATGTAAATGTGCACCACTTTTTGTCAAAGCTTTTAAATTTACAGTTTTCAGGCAACAAACAACAAACAACAACTATGTGGCCTAAAGATTCTTTTAAAATAATCGGAAAAGACACTTCACTTGTACTTATACTAATAGACTATAAATTACTGCCACCAGAGTAATGGGTTAAATGGATAACAGAAAATAATAAATGTATTTAGGCAACCAACACAACACGTACAGAGGCCAACAACAGTTAAATCAGTTCAGATGGTAGTACCAATAATATAGAAGGGATATGAATGGATATAGACTGTTAGGTATACAATTAAAAAAGCGAGACTAAACAAATTTAAGTCAAAACCCACCTTTGCAACATGGAATTACAAAGTGTGACATTGCATCAGTTCAGGTACTTAAGTCTGGAGATTATTCTCCTTCTGAGGGTTAGTAATACTAATTTTTAACACAACAATAATTTAATATCTGCATTAGGAAAAGTGCTAGTGTAACAGATGCTGGGTCTTGTATTCTAGATCAGTGGTCTAGGTTCGGGCAACAACAAATTGTGACATTTTGCACCGATGAGCGAGAAAGGGACTGCGAAAGTGGATCTAACGGAAAATTTATTTAAGAAACTAAAACTCATTGCAACCACTGAAATGTACACTAACAGAAAAACGCTTCGTAATGAGAATTAAATCGTTTCGATGACCTCGCTACTTTAATTAAATGAAAAATTTCGTTGATACAATGAAAAATTACATTTTAACAATTAAATTATTTTTTTTTGTATTTTCAAGAGTCACTATAATAACGAAAGTCTTTTACATACATTTATATTGGGTGTTTTTTTAATCCAATAACACTTTAAATTTTAAAAAATAACACTAAAAATTAAATTTTGATAAAAAAAGTTTTTATTATTATTTTCAGTAAACTCTCGCAAATCATTATGAATAGACTTACGCTTGAACAATGCTAATAAATCATTCAAGTTTACTTTGAAAATCAGTCATCAATTCGAGCAACTTATAGACGACTTCGTGATTTTTAAGATGCACAAAATCGTCCTTCTGAGCAAAATATCCGTCGAACTAAGGATAGATTTCGTTTCACATTCTCTCTAGAGGATGCAATAACACCAACACGTCGAAGGAACATGCGGACTGAAGAGAATATAGCTAATGTAAACGAAAGTGTGGAAGATGATGTTACGGTCAATAGAGACCGCTACCGCACCATGACTAATAATTTTTTGTTTGAAAATATGAATAGCATTGTCCCGGACGAAATGTAGTTACAACAAGATGGCACAACATGCAATATGGCGACCGCAACCATCGACCTGGACCTGCTAATTGCCCTTCAAGGTTGTGCGATTTGACACCTCTCGATTATTCCCTGTGGGGCCACGTGAAGTCACTGGTTTCTGCTGATAAACCATCAACAATTTACGCTTTGAAAGCCAACAATGTTCGCGTTATTCGTGACATACGGCCAGCAGTACTTGAAAAAGTGGCCCAAGACTGGACGTCCAGAAAGCACTTCGTCTTAACCATCCGCGGTGGCCATATGCCCGAAACCATTTTTAAGTATTAATGCCATGTTCTGATTTTTCTTCGTTTCGATTAAATTCTTTGTGTTTGTTTTTTTTACAATTTAAACTTCTATCGGGCTTAAAAAACCAGGGGGTTTGGTTTTTTCATTAACTTTTACAGTATTAAATTAAATGTCATTTATTTAAGTTTTTTAATCACATAGTGTTACATTCGTTACTTAAAAAACTTTAAAAAATGTTCTATTAATAAATAATAAGACCAGTCTTGAACATTATCATGGAATTTGTTTTGCACGGAAAATTTTTTTCTCGAGAAAAGATTTCTTTAATTACGAATTCCATGGGCACAAAAAAGTAAAAAATTGGCATAATCGTAATTTCAAGGAAGCTATTTCTCTTATTTTTATATTATTTTTCTTTACATTCCATCAATGAAAATGTTTCTTTACATTTACTAAATATGTTCTTGACATATTGCATTAAATACATGAAAATATTTTATGAGATTTATAGTATTAATAATAAGAAATCTTTGTATTAACGATTGTTTTTTTTTTTTTTTAATTTCCTATCGTTTTCTGCAAGTCTAAGCCCAGCGCTGAAACGCAAGTGAAAAAATAAGAATGAAACCCTTAACACAGCTGGAATAAGAAAACTAAAATATTAATTTGTTATTGTTGTTGTTGTATTGATGTTGTGCAGTGCTGCCTTCTTGTTTTTTTAAGATGAGTTCAGATCCCAAGGGAGCCTTAAGTAAGAACGAAAGTTTTTTTTCTCAGTAACTCTGATGATGAATAAAAATTACCACTTCAGATCTTTCCGAATCTCAAATTAGAAACAACAAGGAATAGTTTTATATTCGCGGTATCAGCCAACGCATGGTGAAGACGTTGTGTATAAGAAGCATATTAATTAAGTTGATTAGACGCCTGTACAATATAATAATAGTGGCAGTCTCGCCTGAGTTAGTTTAAAATGTCCTGTTCCTATAAATACGTGAAAAATTACTCTTTTTTACTACAGGGTGGGCTAGAGTTAATCATGAACTTTGCTTTATATGTAGATTAAAGAAAAAGTTAATAGCCCATTCGGCGCAAAGCAGAATGAATAAATAATAAATGAATGAATAAAACTTGAGTTCGTGAATTAGTTTGAGTCTCGCCGTAGCCACAGCCTGTTTAAAGTCTAGATAGCTGCGAAGGTTCAAGTCACTCTTCAGCTGAATAAGACATATTTTACACGACGGCATTTTGCATGAAAGTAGTTACATGAAATTTTTGTTTGTTGATAAGAGGTGTAGAGACGGAAGCGAAGTAGACAAATTGGCAAGGCTTGAATTTTGAGAGGATTTTTTTACACTTGCTTTGTGTACTCTCACTGTATATGCTTTGTTGTACAGTTACGAATATTAAATTAAAAGCGAAATGTATAAATTCCGATGCCATGATGCCATTTAATTTCGCTAAAACTTTTAAACAAAATTTAAAAGAAAAAAAAATGAAATAATCGCACGTTCATTTTAACGCAAGGAAAAAATTTCCCGATATTCTTTTGTATTCTTTTTTTTTCTTTTTTTTTTTTTGTGGGATATTGTTTTTTTCAAAAAGCAATTGATGCCATATTTTGAGTTTAAAATATCTAAAAATAAATATCACCCATATTTGATAGCTTGCCAATCAATTACAACAAAAAACAAGTAAGAGTTCTATTTTCTATGTAAATTTAGTTTAGGAAAGTAACTCCAATCAAAAAAGAAAATATTAGGGTGACGGAGAATTAAAAAATAAGAAAAAAAAATTAAGTACTATAGATCATTTTATATAAAAATTTCATCGGCTCTTATGGCTTAAGCTTTTTTAAAAACTTTTAGTATTTCCTTAAAGAACTTATTAAAAGCTTTTAAGTGATAGCCTTATTGATATTTTAAAAATTTTAAAAACTTCAAGGTCCCGTAATTCGGCGAGCGCCATTTTTTTCACTTAATATTTTTTAACGCTCTATCGCCCTATATATTTGTTTTTATACTCTGTTTCCACTTTTTGTGGTGAAGGGTATAATTAGTTTTATATGACACGAAACTTAGTGAATGGATGTGTATTTTTAAAAGCTAAAAATATTTCCTATATTTAAATTACCTTAACTACGAAATATAACTTAAATATCATATAAATAATGTCCAATTAAATGAGTTAAATTTCTAAAAGAAAAACATTTTAAAGAGTGTAAAACGTGCAAAGTGAAAGACAAACATTTCTTACACCTCTATATTGAACAGTGGCTGCATAAACTTTAACAAAAGTATTGTCAAGAAGTCAAGAAGACATTTAAGTACACTACAAAATTACATTATTGAGGAAATAAAAGTAGAGATAGTCGTCTGGGAGATATCTGTTGAATTTCACATTACTAAAACTGTTTTCTGTTCAAAGAATTATAATTATACTTTACACTTTTATTTCATTCATAATTATTTATAAAATATTAACTATAAAAGAAAACAACAGTAGCAATGAACTAATCATACCACTTCTTTTGAAGAAACCCCAATTAAGATGGCGAAGAAATAATCAACACAATATAAAAATTCGTATAAAATTCTTTTTCCTTCAACATTGACTGGCAACACTCAAAGGTATAATGAAGCTTACGAGGCACAAATGTGTACATGCATAGAATTGCATTAGACTGGTGTTTTGTTCTATCTAAACAATTGTCTAAGGTTGGTGACAAGAACAACTTCAACAAAAGAAATAAAAAAATACCTACGAAAACGAAAACAAATAAGGCAAGTAACGAACTTTTGAAATAACTCTCTGGCTACATATTTGGCAGCCCAAGAGATCAAAATTTGCCACAGACTCAATGGCTGCCACATAACAACAGTAAAAAAAATTTGCCAAAACAAAAACAACAATAAGAAAATCTCAAATATTTTAAGGTTTGGCCATAATGAATATTAAACAAATATACACAACCTCATATCTCAGCTCAAACATAGAGTTAGTCAGTTTTCAACTCACTGAAGAAAGCAACACAATAATATTCAAGGATTAACAGTCCGCGTAATCATCATATTGTTAGTTGCAGTTTGTTTGATTTGTAACTGACGATTCCGTTTAACAACGGAATAGTTGTTGTTTCATAGACTATGCTATGCAGTCTAAAGATATTAAGACTTTAAAGGATTGTTGACAAAAGAAGTACTTAGAAGGGTTAACTCTAAAGCTCACTCAGATGTGGATGTGTAAAATCTATTTAAATAGAAATTACCTTTTGGTGTTTGCTTGTATGTATTTAGATGTGTTTGGAAATGGAAAATACCTTTCCCAGCATTATCTCATTTAAATGTCTCTAATAACAAAGGAATATTTTCAATTATTGTATTAGAAAAAAAAATATCAAAATAATCTTAATAATTATTATTGAATGGCGCTCAATGTTCAAAGGAATATATTTTTATTACTGTCCACTATACTAGCCTCCATTGGGCCAGCAAACCAAGTTGCTTGCGCTTATTCTAAACCTGAAGCCACAATGGAGGCTAAATAATTTTATCACCTGCACAGTCAATAAGATGCAGGAGGTGTTTGAAAATGCAATTTATCAAGCCCTAACTGCTTAAATAACGTAACCCGCAGAAACTTTTAAAGGGTCCGCCAAATAACTTGTTTTTTTTTTAAATGCTATAAAAAAAACTACTGAATATTTTCTCAAATTTCTGTTCTTATTTGAAGGTACAATCTTTCCGGTTAATAATGGAAAATAATTTCATTTCAATGGCTGCCTCGGCTGACCATGCAGTAGCCATGTGTGCAGCTGTATTTCACCAATTCACCAATGGCTTCACGAATATTGTTCTTTTATCACTTATCTTTGACGGCACCCCACAAATAATAGTCCAACGGTGTCAAATCGCAGCTCTGAAGTGGCCAACGATATCAGCTCTGCGCCTGTATGGCACGTAGCGCCGTCTGTGTTGAAACCAAATGTTTCCAATATCCTCCTCTTCAATTTTTGTGAACAAAAAATTCGTTCAACATGGCCTGATAACGATCGCCATTGACTGTAACAGCCATTCCTTGCTAATTTTCGAATTATGCCCCTGGACTAAAATCCGCACCAAACAGTGACTCGTTTTAGGTATTATATGCGTGCGGGTTTTCTGTGCCGCAAATGCGACAATTTTACTTCTTTACATACCTGCCAATTTCAAAATGACCCTCATCTGAAAAGATGACTTTTTCTTGGCAAAATTTTTCTCTTCTGTACACCGAGTATACCGAGGCGACACGAGAATATAGTCATCTCGTTTTTTTTATGCATCTCTTTCTTGACATCCTATCGACTACTACAAAATAAAATTGAAGTCGATAGGATGTCAAGAAAGAGATGCATAGAAAAAAAGAGATGACTATATTCTCGTGTCGCCTCTGTATGCTTAGTGCTTCTGTAAGTCAATCGCAGGTCCAATTAGCGAAGCGTATACACAACCATATTCGTTCAGCGGAAGAATAAAACTAATTATCTGTCAAATCAGACATGCGCTAAGTGTTACCATTCACGAAATAAGTAGTAGTTGAAAAAAAAAATCGTTAGATGGCGGTCCCGTAGCCATATTTTTTGAGCTTTTTCAATTTGTTTACAATTTTCTTATGAAATCTAAAACGTAAATATTTTATATTAGTTCTCCACATAGAATTTTTCTTCTTCAGTTGCGTTAATTTGGTCTTCTATATATCTAACATTTTAGACTAAAATTTGACCGCTAAAATAAAAAAAAAACATAGAAAGCGAAATACAGTCAAATCCCTATAATTCGTACCCCGATAAATCGTAATTCCTGATAATAGGTAATAAACTGTTGGTCCCTTGAAGAAATCTCATTTATTCGTAAAATATCTATACATTTTGGTCCACTCGCTGATTCGTAATTTTTTTTTTTTTTTTGCGAAAAAAATCTTCTTTACCTCTTTCAAATCGTAATTGTTTGCTAACTGCCACTTAAAATTCGTAATAAAAACAACAGAAAGATGAAAAGAATGATTTTTTGTTTAGCGCTATTTTATTACGGGGATTATTTCTTTTGCTCGTGTTTGCGATGAGAAAGTACATAAAAGCGAACAATCGTTATTCTGTATTGCGATATTCGCAAAGTTCTTTTAAAATCGCGTTGCAAATGCGAAAATTTGTCAAGTCGGTAATCTAAATTGCGAAAGCAAATGTAAAATTCGCAAAATTATTTCAACAACAAAGTAGCATTCGCAAAGTAAAAACATGTAAATGAAAGATAATGTTTTATTTATTTATTTATTTATTATATATTTATTATTTAATTCAGGAAACCAAGCAATAAGACCACCAAACCGTGCCAATTTGAAATAAAGATAGAATTTATGAATAAGCACAGCCAATTGGCAAGACCCCTTTTGAAAACACCATATTTTTTGCAAATACTTTGTGGCAAACGTTAACTGAAGATTTAAATATCAATTGACCACCTACTAGAGAAGCTGCAGGATGGAAAAAAGTATTAAATATATAAACCACTTCGAAAAATATTTGACTTCAACTTTAATAAGTTTAAACCGATTTTAAAGTACACAGCAAACAGAAGCTTAGACGAAATAAAACCGACATGGGTGGTAGCCCATCAAGAAAGATCCCTTCAAAAAGGTTTTAAATGATATCCATATTGGTATTTTAAAAAATATGGTGCACAACGTACTTTTCTATGAAAAGTTTAGAGGCACTTGATGTTTTTTTCTTATTTTTTAATTCTCTATCGCCCCATATATTTGTTTTTTATTTAAACTAAATTTGTTTCCGAACATATGGAAAAATTAGAGGCAGGGGTGGTGTTTTGCCCGCTGCCTCGAAGGACATGGACCGATCTGGCTGATTTTTAATACTACTTTCTTTGACACTATGTCTGATCGATTGCCATATTTAAATTTTCTCTAATTGATCTAGTGCCTTGGCAAAGTTTATTTCAACCCGAACAGATGGACATTGCTCAATCGACCAGGCTATGAATAAGAACTCAGGATATACACACCTTATGGGGTCGAAAATGGATATTGTAGTAATCACAAACGGAATGGCAAACTTAGATATATGTATTCTTTTTCCACTTTTTGAAATGAAGGATATACAAATCAAATAGATTTTCTATTTAATATTTAATTTTTTATTAAAAGTGTAACTTTCGCCATAGTAATATATTTTATTATAATTTTAAATATTTAATATTTCTACTTATTTATTAATTTTATTTATTAAAAGTAAATTAATTTACAAATTAATAATCATAAGAAGAACTGTCTGCTGCGGCCCTTGTCTCTTTTAAATAAATATTTTTGATTTATTCTCTTATATTTTAGGCGATAAAAAAATTTTACAATAATTAGAAAAATTTCAATTCAATCAGTTTCAATAAATATTTAACTCAAGGCAGCTCTTTTATTAATTATCCTTATAATAATTATTTACATCACGTTTGCTAGGCATATTTGTTCGATATTAAATTTAAATAATTAACATAACAAATTAAAAATTTTGCATAATTTATAAATAATTAATGAAATAAATATTAAACATTATTAATTAACTTGATATTTAAACCAATAATATTATTTGTTTTTTATGTGATATAATTGTAAGTACAAATGTGTTAAGTTAAATATATAGTAATAAAAACAACAACAATAATAATAATAACAGTATTAAATATAAAATCAATTAAACAATTTTCTATTGCCACTACATGCACAATTATAATTGAGTGAATAGACGAGAAGGGCATCCATTTCAACGAAATTTAAGACAAAAAGAAAACAGTAGTGCCATATTATGCTATGCCGAATCTTAATCACCCTTCATCATATATGTATGTGTAACCACATGCGCAATACTACAGATTTCTTATTGAATAGTGTAAACAAAAATAGGCAAAAGAAATATGATAAAGTTTTCTGTTTAAAAAAGATTTTTTTTAATTGTAAGATTTGCTTAGGGTTCCTGTCCCAGTTTAGTAAAAAAATTTGTATTAGGTGAAACTCTCAACAATTTTTCTTCCCATTTTCATTAATTATCATAAACACAACCACCTGCAGGATTACAAACGAAACTTAAAAAAATGATATGGAAAAATTTAAAGCAGGCGTGGTGTTTTGCCCTCTGCCTCGAAGAACATGGGTCGATCTTATTGATTCTTTCAAATTTTTTTTTTTTTGTTTAGTGTTGCCGTTTGGACACATTTTTTAAATTTTTTTTAAATTTGATGGCTTCACGTAACATGTAAAATGTTGTTATGTTTGGCCAAATTTTCACAACTTTTGCTACAGACACGTAATAAAGTACTTTTTTTATTATTTGAGGCAAATGCAATAAAAATTACACATACAAAATAAGTTTGAAATAAACAAAAAATAACACTGCTTAAGTTCAATTAATTAAGTTCAATTCGCGTGAAACATGTTTATATGTTGCATGTTTAGAAACAGCAAAATGTTTCAGGCAACAATTTTTTCCAACTGTAAAATAATATAAGCTGCATTTGCAAAAACCGTAACAATACCTCGATTTAGAAAAAAGTTGTCTTTTAATTTCCTTAAGGAAGTGCCAGATTATATTACGGAAAAATTGTCAGTAATTTTATGTTGAGGTTTTAAGCAAATTAGGCTCGAATTTGTCTTTAATAAAAGTATTTTTAAAATTATTAAAATAGTAAATTCTATCGAAACTCAATCTTTTAAAGAAAAGGGTAAAACGAATTTATTAAAAAAAATCCTACTTTAACTAATTTTATTGAATGGCGAGAGCAGGCACTTTTCCATACCGAAATATTAGTATTGAGTCCTGACTTAAATCCTTATGAGTATCACCGGGCTGGAATTTTTTTCATAAATTTTTCTATTTTTTTTTATTTTCGTTTTGTTTTTGTTCAGAATTATTATTTATTATTATTATTAATTTGTTGCCTTGTTATTTTCCCTGAAATATGAAATAAAACGTACTACTATTTATTTAAGTAATATTTTATTTCAAAGTATAACTTTGAATGAGAAAATTTCACTTTTTTGAAGGAAAATCGTTACTTTTTCAAGTCTTTGCCTGGCAACACTGAGTATGTCTGATCGATTGGCGTACTTATATTTTCTATAACGCATCGACGGTGTCGGAAATGAATATTGTGGAAATTACAAACGGAATGACAAACTTTTCCACCTTTGTTGAAGGGTAGATGATAAACAAAAATAGCTTAAATAAACATAAATATTATATGTCGCATAAACTAATTTCCAAATGTGCTAATTAAATTTTCAAAATGCAATTATAGTAATATGTGAGAGGCCATTAGGGTGAAGTACATTAATGTAAAAATAAAAAGTTTCCATTTGTTTTTTCATTTCACTATTTAATGGCCGCAATCAGAATATTGCCGAGGTTGTAATCTATTCTTTTTGTAAAAAGTTACTAAATGTTTCTGGCAGCATGTTTATAAGCAGCATGAAGGTTCCAACTGCGAAATAATAATAACGTTGCATACTTTACGGAAATAAATACAACAACTTTGCTTTCAAAACGTTATAGTTTAATGTCAAATTAATTAAAACGTAACAAATAAAGTTTCTAAACATTTTCTAAAATTTAAAAAAGGAATTAACTTCCCTTCACTCTAAACGTCAAACTTTATTAATAATTCATTTATTAATTCACTTGTTGTTTTAAACATCAAACAAAAGGGAGATCAATTAACTGTCTAAAGTCTATATTAAATACAATCAAAATTTAATTTCGAATAAAAAACAATTAGTTTATATTTGCGCTCTCACAACTCAGTCATTTTTTAATCGATTTAAAAATTGTTGTTCTAATTGATACAGATTGTTGCTCTCGTAAAGCATACATTATTCGTAAATGTCAATTAAACCTTAACGTATTCCCGAGTAAAATTTCAACAAAACTGGTATCAATATATGTAGCTCCAAGTGACTGAAAGTTATAAAAAATAAAGTTAAATATTTAATGTAGGCTGCATAGGTAAAGCAATATTGAATCGCTGTGAAGGTGACATATGATGAAATTTTATTTCTATTACCTTTTGAATCGCTAGAAGCAGACAATTGAAATTCGAGCAAAGAGCATATCATAAGGTCCATGGACATTATGTCACACTGCGATGCGATATAATATCCATCAACGTAGGGTAATAAAGTCCATGTATATTACAAGCATATTTTATGGTATTCTATGTAAGAAAGATGCAATGTTTTTAAAACTGGCTTGCAGAAATTTTTTTTAGTAAAGCCGGTGTTGTTTACACAATAGAGGAGACAATACTTGTGTGCGCACATTATGACACTTTAATTAGCGACTCTGTATAAAAAAGTAAAAACGACACAATGGCCATGGGCAGTATGTCGATTTTTTTAGTACGATATAAACACCATGGACATTATGTCCTTGAACACTATGATATGCCACCTAAAGAGTGTATTACAATTTGTAATTCATATTCGATTACCCTCTGTCAGTGTGTTACTTTTGAAGCTTTTTTTTTATTGATTAACAATTGGTAAACATGGGTAGAAACAAAATTCTAACTGAAGCGAAAGAACCTAAAATTGATGTGTATCTGTTGTTAAATTATTCTGCGCTCAGATGTATAAAGGACAAACCGATGTATGGCCAAAGTTACGAAGTAAGAACTGTAACAGCTATAATACCGGCAAAGACCAGAAAACTTCACCGGATTGTGTCGAACAAAGCAATTTCAATTTCAAAAATTAGATCGGAAGCTGGCATAAAAGTCAGTTTTCGAACAGTGCGCAGAGCCATTTTTAAATGTAAACACTTAGAGTTGTGAGTTTTGAAGGGAAATCCCCCGTTAAAAGAGGCACACCAACGTAATCGTCTGCAGTTTGCGAAGGAACGTGTGGAGTGAAGAAGACAGTATTCAACTTAATGCTTAATGATGAAAAGAAGTTGAACTTGGACAGAGCAGTTGGTTCTAACTACTATTTATATGACTTGAGGAAAAAAGAACCGCCACCATGGCAGAGGAGGACCATAGAGGAACGTATTATGGAACCAAAGAATTTTCGAGCATTAGAATGACAAAAGATACCCATAAAACTGCGATAAATTCAGGCTTAGCAGAACTAAATGGTGTTTTAGATATATTCGACGGATCTAACTGGACTAAATGAGGGAATTAACTTCAAAAAAATTTTATGACAAAATTATTAAAAAGTATTTCCTTTGTCCATTTGCGTGTCTTGAGAAGTATCAACTGAACATACTGAAACAGTTTAACGTGTTTCAACAACAAAAATTATATAAAAATATTTTTAAGCCATAAATTCACAATCTGCGAAAATGTTTTTAGCGAAGAAAATCTACATTTAAGCCCTCGTTCAGAAATGCAATTTTTGTTTCTGCAATTTTCTTCAATTCTTTTTTGGAATTTCATTCGTGTCCATACATTCAAACCTTGTTTCTACAATTGCGGCCTTGATTGCTTGGATTTTGTGTTTGCTTGAACTACGAATGACAAAATAAAAGAGAATTGCAGGTACATAACATTTTTCCGTTTCTATTTGTTTTTCCTCTCTCATCAATCGGATTATTAAACTGTCAATGGCGATAATTAATTTCAAGTCAATTGCAAATGCTATATTAATTTTACGAATTTAGATTATAATCCCGCGAACAAACTACAAATGTTACAGGAAATTAGTTTTAATGGATGCCCTGTTGATCCACGTTTAAAAATCAGGCATGGCATTAAAACTTTTTCACCTTTTCTTCCATCGGAGTCCTAGTTTTCAAATCAGACTTGTTCAGAACATTGAGCACAAACAAGCAAATAAACAGTATGATAATTATGTTTATAAAAATATTTATCTTACTGTAGCGATACCCGGGACGTTTCGCTATTCCAAGAGGAATAATCGCATATATTATTTTTTTTTTAATTTTATAATCACAGTTTCTTAGGTAAACGGCAATAAATTTTCATTTTGAATGGGAGGTTCTACGCCCACTGTCTGATTCCAACAGTTTGACCATGCACATTAATATATAAATCATTTTTTCATCATTTGAATGCTCTAGTTGTTATAGTTCTTTAGGTATATGATAATAATATTTTACTTTCATGGGAGGTGCCACACCCACTCTTTCAACCCAGCCAGTTTTTTTAAGTAATTATGCACCTTAAAACGGTAGTTGCTTGTACAATTTATCAAGACTCTATATACTACAGTTTCCCAGCTATACGAAAATCACTTTGTAAGGAAGGTGCCACGCCTACTGTTCTATTTCTGACCTATTTTTTTTTTTTTTTTTTGCTTAATCATGGATATTAATTGTATAGTTATTTGAACAAAATTTTAAATAGCCTAAGTGAAATATCAAAATAATAACTACCGTAATTTACTAACCTCCTAAATGATAACAAGCTCGTGATTTCCTTGTTTTCAGTGTTTTTTGTGTTTCAAAGCATTGATTTGTTTTCATAAATTCACAGTCCTCCCTAATAAAATTTAATGTGTTTAAAATGGAAAATTTGTTTAACTAAAACAACAGCACAAACTTGTGCTCACATCTACATACACAGTATTTAGTAACTGAGAAATGCATGGCGGACAGGAAACGGATCAAATGGTCGTGCCAAGGTTTACTTTTAACAAATATTTATATTTATACATGAAATGTTGTTTGTTTTCATACACGCACAAATAATCGAACAAATACAATAACACCTGAATATTATGGAAGTATTATGAAACCATATCAACATGTTTGACTACAACATATATTTATTTGATTTTCATATCAAAATCATATTCAATTTAGCGTACACTCACACTTAACGCAACATTGTAGAAAAAGATACACACATGTGAATTTAATTTAAATTGTAGAGCAATAACGCCCGATATTAATTCAGTTTGTAAAAACCACAATATTGGCTAATTTTCAGTTATGTGTAACTTTAATCGTAATAACAATAATTACAATAAAAAAAAAAAAAGACTCAACAAACAAAAATGTTTAAATAATATTTGAGTGCAAATATTTTTCTTGCCATCGATGCGTGAAAATATTGGGGTTTGGATTTTTATTTTAACTGAAAGTAAAGGCGGGTTCACCCATTGTTTCGGAAAAAAATTTTTGTTGTGAGAGAATTTTAGTTTTGTGAGAGTTTGTTCTGAAACGATTCACCCACTTCGAACAATTTTTCTGGAAAAACAAAGCTACCATATGAAACATATGTGTAAGCGAGATGTGTTACTTTACAAGCAGGCAGCACTGTGATAGAAAATTAAAATCACTGAATGCCGTTTTGTTATAAATAAATTCTAAATTAAAAAAAAATTCATAATTAAATCAAAAAATGAGGTAAAAAAAAATTGAGGTAAAAAGTCATACAAGCATTCTCTACCCGGCTTTTTCATTTCTGAAATAAGCTTCAAGGCAAGGGATTCATTCGTTGAGATCCATGACACAATTTTTTAAACTTATTTTCTTTTATTTTGTGTTTTATTATAAATATACCAGGCAAATTAAGGCAGGTAATCTTAAGAACAAAACAAATTTTAAAAATAATTATTGAATATCAATTCAAACAAAGAACGAAAAAGTATGTAAAATATATTTTTTGCTTGAATGATTTTTATCACATTAATTAATGAAGTGGCAGCTCAGTTAAATTTTCTTTGAAAAAAAGTAGTTGGCAGCACAGTTTCTTTGTTTCGGAACAAAAATTAAAATTAAACCAATTCAAGCTGAAATTGTTCCGAAGTGAGTTTACTCTCTTTCTCTCTCTCTCTCAAAAAATAAAACGTCAAACTACATATAAAAAAAAATGTTTCGGAACAAAATTTTTGCCGGTGAACCAGCCTTAATTGAAAGTTATTATGAAATTATTTAAATCTGTCAAACTTTTTTGCATGTTAAAAAATAAAAATAAATTTAAGGTAAACGATTCAATTACATATTATTGTCTTTCTTCTTCTTTAAGACATGTTGCCATTGATTCTTCTTCCTAAAAAAAGCTTTTTACTTTAATTATTCTGTTTAAAATGTCATCAAAAAAGTGTTTAAAGGTGCAAATTTATAACAAAATAAAGATGCAGGTCAAAATGCAACTCTGATCAGACTAGGACTGAACTGTCAAAAAATCTGTCACACTTTTTTTTAATATTGATATGATAGACTTAACGACCATATGCCGGCAGTATGGCTTCCGTAAGGGAACGCTCTACGGGTGATTTACTAGCTTTCCTTTCGAAAAAATGGTGTCATTCCATTTACTATTTCTGCGAAAGTAAGGTGGTGGCTTTAAATATTTCCAAGGCGTTTGATAAAGTGTGGCATAGTGCACTCATATTAAAACTTATTGCTTTTGGTGTCGGTAATAGCTTCTCTCAATTTATATCGAGCTTTCTCAGGAGTCGTACTATACGAGTTATTATAGATGGGATCTTATGAAACAAGTTCATGGTTAATTCTGGGATACCGCAAGGTTCCGTCCTTTCTCCTACCCTATTTCTTATTTTTCTTAACTACCTTCTATGTCAGACTTCAAACCCTATTTATTCTTTCGCAGATGACAGAAGCATATGGCATTCATATTCATTTCTCAATAAGCCAAGCCTCCCAGAAATTGGGTTTATTTGAAAGCACATGGACGATACCCTGAACCGCGATCTTTTGGCAATCTCTAAGAGGGGCCTTGCGAACAGGGTACAATTTAACGGCCGTAAAACAAAGTGCTGTGTGCTTTCGCACAAGCGTACGGCTGAATATGCTACCTCATCTGTAATTATGGGTGATATAGATTTTATGGAATCAGAAGCTCTCGATGTTCTTGTCATGAAGATTCAATGAGATGTTCGTTGAAACAAGCATATTTTTCAGGTCGCCAAAAAAGTATTTAAGTGTCTAGATTTTCTGAAACGGTGTAAGAAATACTTCACACCATCTGATATCCTCGCTATCTATGTCACCTTTATCAGGCCGAAAATTTAATACGACTCTAATGTATGGGCAAGTGCTTCAAGGAATATTTTGGAGTTACTTGACCGCGTGCAGTATGGAGCGAAGAAAGTCATCGTTGGCAGTAGGGTACCCAGCTCTATTGATTCACTGAAGCATGAACGCAATCCGGGGTGTGTTTCACTCTTCTATCCATACTACAATGGAATGTGCTCAGGGAACTTGTTCCTGAAAACAATAATTTCCTACGCGCAGTGTGTTCTGCAACATGAGAGCATTGGCCAGTGAATCACAACAGGCGGGAGTCACTTAACACTATCATTGTGGAAAGATATAAATCAAATGTCCACAAGCATTACTCACTCTATCCCCCCTCCCATAACCTAATTTTCTAGTTCTGGTACAATGCGTGGCATAAGTAGGAATCATCCCTTGAGTGCTGGTCCTAATTAAAACAAAAAAAATATTATTGTCATGTATTGGTCTTTCAAATAAATTTTTTGTCATTAAAATTTGTTTGTGTTATTTTATTTTTAAGGTTTTGTAGGGCTTTAAAACATCCATAACATTTCATTCATGCAAAATTTGTTGGTGTGTTAAAGAAAACATTTTTATTTGCGATAAAAAAAAGGCATCGATCTATTCATGCGTATGTGTGGGGTATTTAATATTTAATCCTGCCACTGTGAAGCCGCTTTACTTGTAATTTATTTTTTGTTAAATAAAAATATGCTTCAATAGGAATCTTATTTTGTTTGTTTTATTTATAAAGTAGTTCGAGTTGTATGTAATCTTCTATGAGATTATAGATGGTAGTTGTTATTTAAATCGCCCATATGTGGACGTAGTTGTTATTAATAAAAACAAGTACCTCCACGTTTTATTCATTCATTTGGCGGGTATTGTTTCAGAAAAATTAATACGCCTATTAAAAAAAATAAATTTAAGAATTAAACACATGGCAAATTTCAGACATAAGTAAATTTTGTTTTTTACAATTTATATATATATATAAATTTACAAATAGCTAAATTTGGCCAGATGGAGCTGGGGAATAAATTATATTAAAGATAATGGTTCAATCATATATTATTGTTGTTCAATTCACCACCTGTTGTGTGTTATTTTTGTGTAAATGTTTACTACTGCACTTACAATATCCGTAGGTTTATTGAGTGCCGTAGGAGCACAAAGGAATTAAATTAAATATTTTGAAAATTTTACCCTTCACCGCAGGTGGAAGGTGGAAGGCAACACCTGTTGTTGTTTCCGTATGAGCATTTTGAATAAGAAAACTCTACAATTAGCTAACAAAAGCTGAGCAACCTCAATGGCTGCGTTGGTAGAGGAGCGTGCTGTAAAACAGAAGGTCATAGATTCGAGCCCACCTTCGGACATGCGAACAATGAGAAAAAAATAATTGGTTAATGCAATTAACAATTAAGAAGCAGCAGTACAAAGCTCCCGGAAAGAAAAAGACAATTATTGTGTGAAGCCATGGCATATAATTTAGTGAAGCCACCTAATTTAATATATGAGTAACAGATAATTGTCAAGAAGCCCTTTATAATAAAAGTATAACGGTAGCGGTTACGAGGGCTGCTATATATATATCTGGCCTGGCAACACTGAGTGCTGCCAAGTGCAATCTGACATTTCCATTGGAAAGTTTGTCATTTTTAAGCATAATCGTACTCAAAACGTTTTAACGTACGACCATTATTTGTGTTGTTTACAGTGACGTGAAAAAATTAATATAGAAAATAATGGAATTAACTCGTGAACATTTTCCTGCCATCATTTTTCACAACTTTCGACGTGGATTATCACGACAAGAGTGCATTGATGAACTTAAATCTTTATATGGTGATGAAGCACCATCCTATAGCACTGTGAAAAATTGGTATAATGAATTTTATCGTGGCCAAAGCTCGCTCAAAGACGAATTTCGTGAAGGTCGTCCAAAAACAGCTGTTGTGCCAGAGAGCATTGCTGCCGTGCGTGAACTCATAATGCAAGATCGACATGCGACATACCGAGAGATAGAGACATCCTTGGACATTTCTTCCACCAGCATACATTCGATACTGTATGAACAACTGGCCGTAAAAAAGGTTTGTTCTCGTTAGATCACGCACAATTTGAAAGTCGCTCAAAAAAAGGCTCGTGTCGATTGGTGCAAAGAAATGTTGCAAAAATACGATTGCTGTGCTTTAAAAGACGTTTATAAGATCGTCACAGGTGTCGAATCATGGATCTATGCGTATGAGCCCGAAACGAAACAACAATCGACCGTGTGGGTTTTCGAAGACGAGCAAAATTCAACGAAAGTTGTTCGTGGAAGAAGCACTTCGAAGCAAATGGTCGCCTGTTTCTTCGGCAAAACTGGTCATGTGGCGACTGTTCCGCTTGAGCAACGTAGGACGGTCACTTCTGAGTGGTACACTACAATTTCTTTGCCTGAAGTCATCGGAGAAATTCGAAAAACTAACAAGAGAAGACGAATCATTGTTCACCATGACAATGCGAGCTCTCACACATCGGCTCAAACCAGAGCGTTTTTGACCGGCCAAAACGTCGAATTAATGGGTCATCCGCCGTACAGCCCTGACTTGGCACCTAATGACTTCTTCTTGTTTCCGCACATCAAGAAAAAAATGCGTGGTCAACGATTTTCGTCGCCAGAAGAAGCTGTTGAAGTGTTCAAAAACCATGTTTTAGAGGTGTCTCAATCGGAGTGGAAAAAGTGCTTCGACAACTGGTTTGAGCGCATGCAACAAAAGTGTATAAATCATGCTGGAGAATACTTTGAAAAACAATAAAACCATTTTTGATTATAAATATTCGCATTTTCACTATTAGGCCAGAAATATATAGAGCAGCCCTCGTAGCACAGGGAAGTGTAACAGCATAACAACAGTGTATGGCAGACGTTTGTTGTGGCTATTAGATAAAGGAGATGACTGGCTTGGATAAAATGCGTAGTGGATGGTTAAGGCTACTAAATAAGGAATCGAGTAGTTCATGTTTTGCCGGAGTAACACAGTAGTGTAGCATGAATGGCTGTGTTTGTAATAATAACGCAGGTTTAGGAAACACTAGACCATACGTTTCAAAAGACCGTAGAATCAAGAAATATAGCCAGATAAAGCCATAAAATAAGAACTCAGAATTTATAGTAAGCCACGGTGGTATTTGCAATCAAAAAGTATTCGCACGTTTATGTAAAAAGGGAAACACGTAACAATATATATTCTGAGTTGTTAAGCGTAGCAAAGTCGATTAAGCGATATCCGTTTGGCTGTCTGTGTTTGTATTAAAATCAACTTTGGCAAGGCATTAGATCTGCTAGAGAAACTTTAAATACGCCAATCGATTTGACAGTTTCGAAAATTTTGCTATTAAAAATCAGCAAGATTAGCCCATGTCCTTCGAGGCAGCGGTCAAAACAACGCGCCATATTTTTTTTTTGTAACTTTTGGATGTATTCCTGAGATAACAACCCGAAGCAGTTCTTACAATTTTCTCCGCTTCTTTTGAACAAAAAAACTTAATGGTAGGAAAGAATTTCTAATGTCGATTTATATGTATGTATATGTGGTTATACATACATATATGGTAAAGGGTATATAAGATTCAGCATAGCCGAATTAAGAACTTTTACTTGTTTTAGTTTAAATTTTATGGCTTTTATTTTAAAATAATTGACGTTCTTAGAAGAAGAAGCTATAACAGCATGTTTACAACTACTCTTATTGTATTTGATACAACATACTATTTACAACAATAGGTTATGAAGTGAGCCTATGTCTTTACCACTTTGGCTCTCTAGCCAAACACTTTAATTTTTAAATAGCGTTAAAATCTTTAAAATTAAAACTCGTAATAATTTGTAGACAGAAGTGGATATATTAATTTATTGGAATGTTAATATGGGCTTGTGTGTGCCTTCACTTAATGTGTAGAATTGTATCCTGTGTAAGTACATGTTATCCTGTTGTAAATACAAAATAACCAACAGTAAAACCAACAACAAACCAATCAAAGATTACTACAATATCAACAACCGCATAACAATTGTTTGTTAAATTAAAACCAACAATAACACAAAGAGAAAATTAACAACAACAACAACATTCACATGCAATTCCCTTTTTATTCCTATAAATCTTTTTTAAACAAAAAATCTATCATAAACTTCATCTTTATTTAGGATTTTTGTTTTTTTTTTAGTTATTGTTGTTGCTGTTGTTTCTGTTTTTTATTTTACTGTGGACTTACAATAAACTATCAACATGATGCAAAATGGACTTTATTTGGGTTTTGTTGTTTCTGTTTGTTTTTTCGTTTGTTTATTCATTTCATTTTTTTTTTGTTGTTGTTGTTGTCAACTACTGCAATGAAACGTGATGTTGCATTTTACACCGTACAATAGATTATTAGATTTTAGCCAATACTTTTTCTTGTATTCAGTTACAACTGAAAGTTGCTGGTTGACATAGAGACGATCACAAGCAGGCAATAACCGTAAAACAACGTTAAAGATATTGACAACGTGCGAGTTGATTGTGACAAAGAAAACAGTGAAAGTATTCAATCTTTTAACAGAAAAAATTATTAAATCAAGCTAACAATTTTATGATGAAAACTGACGCAGAAATAGTAATTGAGGTTTTTAGTAACAACCTGAATCAGAGATGATAAAGTTTGGGCAATTTAATTGTTTTTTGGAACACTTTGCATCTGATTTCTAAACCTTTTTTTTAATAAATCTTCCAAAAAAACCGACTTCAAAATAAATTTATCTATTTGTCAGTGTACACGTTTGACCACATACATCAATTTACATTAACTATTGAGGCACCCTTTAATTTTCAAATCCAAATCGTATACTTGTTATTGTAGCGGAGTTATAAATACAGGTTCTTTGTAAATTTCAACTGAATATCTACAACTGTTCAGTAGTTTGGCTATATTCATTAAAATACATCAACTATTATAACACCCTTTAATAAAAAATTTTAAATACTCGTACTTCACATTATAACAGACAAAGTACTGGACATTCTTTCTAATTTTCAAATGCTTGTATATAAGAGTTCAAAAGATAGGACCATATACGTCAAATTACATCAGTTATGCAACACCCTTTAATTTCAAAATTTAAAATGTATACTTGTTGTTATACCGAACATAGCAATACAGACAGGCTTCAAATTGCTGGCTTAAAAATATCAACAGGACTTAAATCTTTGCTTTGCTTTGTTTTTTTGGAAATAAAAAACTTAAAGTATCAGCATTTACAAAACACTTCATTTCAAACGAAGCAACGGCAAAAAGCAAATACAAAAAAAAGAGAAAGAAACGCATATGTTTAAGCTGACTATGTGTTTCTTTCTGCTGCAGAGCAATCAGCAAAGCATTTATTTTGAAAACGTTTGCTGTTGCTTAAGCAATAATAAGTTGATTGTTGTTTTCTTTTGCTGTTGCTTTTTAAGCAAAACAAGAACACTAATTAATGGTGTAATAAAAATAACGGTTTTAAAATGTATTTTCTTATGTATTGTCATAAATACATACGTTTCCAATGTAAAAAGGGATGAAAAGCAACGAGTTACAGCAAGAAACAGCAATCTTAGTCAGCCACAACTTCATAGTACAGAGTTAAGCAATAACAAAAATAAAAGTAACTGATTGCTTAAGCAACAGCAAACGTTTTTAAAGTAATTGCTTGAAAGAAATACATAGGCAGCTAAAGCAAATGTGTTTCTTTTTTTTTTGCATTTGCTTCTTGCTTTGCTGCACATTTTTCCACAGCAACAGTTAAGTAACTACATATGCACTAAAAATATTCAGGCATTATTAATCACTGAATAGAGGTTCCTTGTAAATTTAAGCTGTCTCTCTATAAGGTTTCAAAAGCATGGCCTTATGCATAATATTACTTTAATTATTTGGGACACCCTTTAATTTCCAAATCAAAATTTTATACTTGTTGTTATAGCGGATGCAATGCAATGCAGATTCTCTGTAAATTTCAACCGTCTGTTCAAAGGTATGGTCACGAACTATTGGCTGACCCTTTAATTTTAATTATTTATACTAGTTATTGTAATGATCATAGTAATTGACATTCTGTGCATTTTCAAGCTTTTGTCTATAACGGTTCAAAAGAAAGGCCCATTGATCAATTAACCTCACCTATGTGGACAGCCCTTTAATTTCTAGATTTATTTTTATTTATTTATTTATTTATTTATTTATTTTATTTTTATTATTTCATGTAATAATACGAGTAATAAAATTCTTATTACAAAGCAAAAGGTTTCCTAAGCATAAAAATTCATTAATAACTTACAAATAGTTAACAGAGAGACAAGTTGGGTTATGAAACAAGTGGAAAACCCAGAATGCTTTAGTTACATAAATAAACTTGTCTTAACAAAGAAAAGTAAATGTAAAAAGAAAAATAATATTGAGAGAAAAAAAATTTTCTAACAACCTCATAAGGCTCCCCAGCCGTAATGTTGAAAACGAAAACCGATACAATAGTAATAAAATAGAGCTATTGAGACCCATAGTGGTACTCAGTTTTTTTTTTTTTAATTTTAGAGGGGTGCCTTTCACGATTTATAAAACACTTAAAAAACATGAATGTTATATAGCGACACCCCTGACTGAGTTCTGCAGGCATAAATATAAAAAAAAGAAGCAACATTCAGACGAGTTAATAACCTCCTTCATTTTTATTTTTTTTTTTAAAGTCGATTAGAAACTATTAACCTTTTCGTCAGTAATTACAAAAGTTTAGAATATCATTAGAATAATATCTGTTTCTTTTAAAGAAACTAGTAAAAGTGTATGAAAGAAAGACCAAAGAACAAAGAAGAAACAAGAAAGAGCTGTTAAAAGCAAAAATTTAATTAAAAATTTTGGAAAAGAAAAAATATGTCATTAAGAGAAATTAGAAAGAGAAAAATTTATTTAATTCAATACCTAAATTGTTAAAAAAAATTAAATCTTGTCACCCTTTATTTAAAATAGAAATATTAATGTACAAATTATGTACTTAACTTTTGAATGGTCCATATTTTCAGTTTTTTGCAATCAAAAGAACCCCTCCTGTGACTAGATCTAGACCTCTTGGGGTGATCATTAAGTAGAGATAAACCTTTTTTCATAAAAAAAGCAAAACTGATTTGACACAACTCTGAAACTAATGTGACACTTCATGTGTATCGTGTCTGTGCATGTTTTCTTAATTTAGAAATAATATTATAATAATAAGTGCTGTAAAAAAAACATTTTTTATCTTTCTATACAAATTTAACGATTTAATTCCTTTACTTTGCTGTACATTTAAGGTCCTTCAAATTCATTTCTATTTATTTATTTGTATTACAATGCTTTTTTCGTGTTTCACCTTGATTGGCTTTGCATTGTGCTGCTATTGTTTTTACGCTGTCTACTTCTATGTGAAGTGTAAATTCAATCATCACTTTTGGTGTTTGAAATCTGTTTTTAAAAACTAATGTAGCAAATTGCTACTGTCAGCAAGAACAAAAGCTAACAATAAGTAAGAACGATGCTATTGTACCTTTTAAAACCCATGAAAAAAAATTTAAGGAAAATTGTCAAAACCGTCAATATTTATTGTGTACTTTTAGGCAGACTTTTTTCATTGTTTTTTTGTAGTGAGTGCTCTTCAGTTCTGTTAACAAAAAAAGTTGAGATTAATGAATTGAAAAGGAGAAATAATTTCATTTAGTAAATAAATAAAAAGTCATAATACGAACAACGAATTTCTTATTCAAAATCTTAATTTATAATTATTCCCGTAATTTTCAATATTTAACCAATTGAGGAATAGCATACACAAAAAAATTTCTTTTAATTTCCAAAATAATGAAAGAAAAAGTAATTATAATAAAATAGCTTATTTTTCTTTTAAAAAAATTTTGCGTCCAAATTACAATAAAGATTAAATCTTCGGAATAAAAAAAATAAAAATAAATTATTAAAAATTCAATATCTATATATATAAAAATGAATGTCTGTCTGCCTGTTTATTTGTGCTTTATAGGAGGCCAAACCCTTGGACCGATCTTCCTGAAATTTTCACAGCATGTTACTGTGACTCTGGAAGGAATAATAGGCTATATGAAGTTTTAATTGGACAAAGGGGCGTGGCACCGCCCATATAACCCAAAAATTGAAATCGCCATATTTTGGCCATTTTTTTACCTACGTCGACGATATTTGGTACATATGGTATTGGCATAATTAGGAATGCCCCTTTTTAGAAAAATTTAAAATCGTAATATAGTCTTAACTACTGGACCAATCTTCATTAAATTTTCGCAATAGGATATTCTTGACTATATAAAGTTGGGAGTGGACAAAGGGGCGTGGCCTCGGCCATATAACCCAAAATTTAATATCGTCATATCTTGGGCATTTTTAGAAGTAAATATATAAATACTTTTAATTTTATTTAATAACGAGGGGGGTAGCGAAGCACACCGGGTTTAGCTAGTGTTTTATATTTTTCATAAGTTCCACAATTAAAACTATATATACTAAAGCTCTGTACAGACGGTTTTCAGATCTTACAATATTGTCAGAAAAATATACAGAAAACTCCGAACAATCGTCTGAACTTACAATTGTTGTCTGACAATATTGTCAAAAATCCATTGTCAGAAAATTGTCAAACTTCTACCTCACAATAATGTTGTTAGATATCTTACATTTGCGTGAACGCTTTTATTTGCATTGTCAGAACATTGTCAGGCATTGTCAGTATAAAATAAATTGTAATATGTTGGAAATTTTAAATATATGACAACGATATCATTGTCAGATAAAAATAAATGAAAAAAAGTGAAAAAGTGCTTTAAAAAACTTAAAATGGAAATAAAATTAAAATTAAAGCAGAAAAAAGAAAGTTAAAAAAATGGACAGTATTTCACGGGATGATTTTGATGGTGGGAAAAAAACTTGCTGGTTTTCAAGCACTTTGAAAATGGCGTATAGTTTTTCAGGAACAAAGCTCGAATAGTTGAAACTGGAATACGGAACAAGTATTGTAGTGACCGACATTTTTCATGTAAATTGACTTACATGGTCCTATCTTTTGAACCGTCATAAACAAACGCTTGAAAATTGGACAGAATGTAGATAACTATGACCGTTGTAGTAAGAATAAATATTCAATATAGAGATCATTTAATTTTATGTTTATATATGATGGTTGTAAAAAGACGATTGATATATACAAAGAACCCGTAATGCTAAGTCCTTTATAACAGCAAGAATAAAATTTGGATTTAGAAATTTAAGGGTATTTCAATAATGGATGTAATTTGGTCTATGTGACCAAACCTTTGAACGGTTATAGATAGACAACTGAAATTTACGGGGAACTTGTATTGCTAATTCCGTTAAATTGGAAGTATACAATTTGAAATTATAAATTAAAGGGTGTGCTCATACCTGATGTAATTTTACATGTATATAGCCCTATCTTTTGAACCGGTTTATACAAACACTTGACAAAGTGTTCACTAATTTGTATAGTATATTAAGAAATATAAATAGTTAAATTTAAAAATAAGAGGTGTCTCAATAGTTGATGTATGTTGCCAACTTTTGAACCTTTTTAGACAATCACTTTCGATCCTCGCTAAAAACGTAAGATGTCAGAATCGTTGCAGTTTCTTCGTTTAGATTAATATCTATTTGTTTTGATAAAAATTTATAATATTAATTTGTACCTTTTAAAATAATTTACATTAAAAAAAATTTTAAAAAAATTGATTACTGGTATTTTGTTTAATCTTTGATGCTTGTGTTTATTAATTTTTTTGTCCACTTCTCAATTGGTTAAAAAAATTTTTAAATATATTAGGCAGTTTTAGCTTATCTAAAATATGGTAGAAGGTTCCCTGATGAGTTGAGTTGAGCAATCAACGAAATGGCCATAGGAACTAGCTTTACCACTAATAATCAATATTTGATTTTATTTTAAATATTTGGGTTATTGGCACACTGAAAAGTGAACTAAAAAAAATTGTCTTTTGAATTTTTTAATTCTGACACTTGGCAATTCTTACTACCGTGTGAACTACCAATTCGTTTTGTCAGATAATTGTCTGGAATTGTCAGTTTTCTGACAAATGCCTTTAAATCGTGTGAACTGGCAATCTTATTTGTGTTTACAATTTTTGTTTGCCCTGTCATTGTCAGTACATTGTTAGGTCCGACAATAATGTAAGACCTGACAACCGTCCGTACAGAGCTTAAGTCTTACAATAAAATGGAATTTTTTCAAGATAACCAAAGAAAATATATTTTCTTTTTTTCGGGAACACAATTTGTAATTTACGATTATCTTCTTTTTCTTGAGTCCGGCGTTTCTAACAGCCTCTTTTTCTTGACGCAGAGTCTGTTTCTCCAACGCTAAGTTAATCCATAGCGACCACGTTTAATATATGTGTGTCTCCCTTGTGCCTAACGCTAATGACAACCCGTGTTCACAATCCACGACGCTGTTTTTAACAGATTTAAGTTAAATAATACGAAAAAAATATGTTTGTAAAATAATTTAATATTCCGAGATTTCAATATAGAGGCTCTTTTTTTGTCTTTTTTTTTTAATTGCCACGGATGTTAAACTGCAGTGAAAAATATATAGAAAAGAATCAGTTCATTTATTCTGATTTACATATTCTTGCCTTGAAAGCATCTCTAAATATTACATTCTTTTAATGCATTATTCCAACATAATCAAAAAAATGTCTGCATGAAACTTGGCTACAAAATCTGTTATACTCATAAGCTATTAAATCTAGAAAACAAAAAATAATCGGACCAAGGAGAAAAAAGTTCCCCTGTGAATAACTTATCCTACCTCTGAAAAATACAAGTCTTTTTTTTAATTTTCAAGTCATTTTGTTTAGAAATTACAGTTTAAATGTCAAGGAATGTTTAAAAACTTAAAGCTGGACTTAAGAGATTCTAAAATTTCATTTCTTCCCCACTTATTTTTGTGGGCGGTGAAATAAAATATTATTTAAAAAAAGAATCTAATTATTAAATGAAGTGGATTACATATGCCTTAAAACTATAGAAATTAATTTATATGGGCAGGGGGAGGTATCCCTTCAATCCCAGCCCCAAAAAACGTCCCTGTGAAAAAAAAATTTTTAATTAAAAAAAAAAGATCATTGCCTTACCAATCTCCGCCTCCCAATAATATCATTAAAGCGATATTTTTGTAGTTTGTTACTTTAGAGTATTTCATTTAAATGAAAGAAAAAATAAATTTAAATGAAAGAAAAAATAAAAATAGTTATTGAATGTTTGCTGTGTTTTTTGTATTAAACATTTTTGAGTTTTTATTGTCTTTTGTCTTATTGATTCAATGGAGTTCTCATTTAATCAATTTGGCTTTTGATATAAGACTTTCTAGTTTTCTATACATAATTTAGGTAAAATCCACTGATGAGTAGTGAAATGGCCATATGGATATTCTTTCCCCGCAGTAATACATTTCATATTTTAGTTTAAATTAATAAATATTTCATCAGAATATCATGAAATATTTATATTTCAAGGAATCAAGCACGAATAAAGTAAATTAAATTTTAAAAGATTCCGAATAATAAATTTTTATATTGATTGTTACAATTAATTAATTTTAAAGAACTTCTCCTTTGCACTCAGATGATAATAAATGCCATGGTCCTTTTTCGTCTGAAGACCTCTTCCAAATCTGAATCCTCTACAGCTTTTTGTTGGAGTGCGTCTTACACTAGTATATAGTGTGTTAAGGGCAAAAACGCACAACCTTTTCTTTTCTACATTATAAAAGTAGAGATCGTAAATTTTACGACCGCGATGGAGATCACCCTCAAGAACCTATTCACTTCTTAAAAAAAAAAATTTTAGAAAATCCATTTTTAAACTTCAAAGTAAATTTTTTATCACAGAAATTTAAAAGAAATTTTTTATAAAAATTAACATAAGTAGCTACAAATATAGCCTTTTACAGGAAAAAAAATTAATGGAAAATCTTTATTCGATTAGCCACAAGAAAATATATTGCAAACCTCTGAAAATCCTATAAAGTCAATAAAAACGTATGCGATTTATCCAACTTTCCCGATTTTACAAGGTCCCAAAATGGCAAATCTCAAGCAAAAGCTTTGAAAATTCACCATACGATGCAGAATATTGTTATCTATCCAGGTACATACTTCAATCTTTACATTTCTCAAATAATATTTTTGGCCTAACAGGCTTCAAAAAAAAAAAGGATTTTATCAATTTGACTAAATGTTGATTTTTTTATATATTTGTACCTCCATAACTCAGCCATTTCTGGCTCGATTTTAAAAATTTCTTTTTCATTTGAAAGGCGATACCTACAGATTGGTCCCGTTTTAAAAAAAATTCATAATCTTTAAAACTAAAGGGTGTCCCGATAAAACATATACGTTTTTTTACGTGTATTATGAACCATAAAGGCCACTACTCTAAAATTAAAAAACTGCAGCTCCCAGTGGCAAAATGTAATACAAAAATATGTCTAAAAAATTATAGGGTGTTCCCATAATTTATTTAAATTGCCCTATATGGGCCTATCTTTTGAATAATTATAGACAAAAGCTAGCAAATTGGACAATTGGCATACTGGAATGTCGGTTTCTATGACCGTTTTAGTAAAAAGTATTAATATTCTAAATTATTAATTAAAGGGTGCCCCAGTATTTATTTCATTAGAAATATTCGGCAATACTTTTGAAGAGTTGTAGACAGACACTTGAAGTTCACAAGGAACTTACACTGCTTACTCTGCTATAACAACAAGTATAAAATTTGGAATTCGAAAAAAAGGGTGTCCCAATAGTTGATGTAATTTTATATATGAAGCTAAACTTTTGAACCGTTAAAAATAAGACAGAATGTCCACTAATTTGTTTAGTATAACAAGAAATATAAATATTTTTAATTATAAAATAAAGGGTGTTACAATAGTTGATGTAATTTAATGTATGTGAACAAACTGATGAACCGTTATAGACAGGCCACTACTCTACTTTATTTAGTATAAAAAGAAATATAAATATTTTAAATTATAAATTAAAGGGTGTAACAATAGTTGATGTAATTTGATGTTTATGAACAAATTATTGAACCGTTATAGGCAGACGGTTTAAATTTACAAAGAACCTGATTGCTAAGTCTACTACAACAGCAAGTATAAAATTTGAATTTAGAAATTAAAGGGCGTCCCTATAGTTGCTGTAATTTGATGTATATTGCCAAACTGTTGAACAGTTGTAGACAGACGGTTGAAATTAACAACGAACTGTAATGCTAAGTTAATGTAATTTGATATATGTGGCCATACTTTTGAACCGTTATAGACAGACAGATGAAGTTTGTTTTGAAGTCGGCTTTTTTTTGTAAGAATTACAAAACAACTCTAAACTGTAAAAAAAAAATTTAATTTCTTTTAATCCAAAAAAGTTTTTTATTGGTATGATCAATAGACGGCACTTAGTATTTAAAATGCTTTCGGACTTAAGGCCACTGTTGCTGTTCTTGCCAAAGCGCCATATGTCACGAATAACACGAAAAATTTTGGCCTCCAAGACCTCAGTCAGCATAAAACAGTGGATTCTTGTGGACGCAAAAGAAAAAAATCGAAAGATGTGAAATTGCACGACCTCGAAGGCTAATAAACATGAAGAACCATTCTTGAAATCAACTAATCGCCAAATTTTGAATCAATGTCAATAGTTGCGGTGGCGCTATAGCACAAAGCGCTATCCTGTTAGAACCGCACCTCGCCCAGATTATTGTCAATCATATTTTCAACCAAAAAGTCATTAATCATAGTGCAGTAACTCCAGCTCTGACTTCAATTTTAAAGAAATAAGGTCTATGACATGCCTTAAACGGTGCATTTTTTTTGGGTGTAGTGGAGGCTGCAAAATCTATTAAACATTGTTATCACTCTATATGCAGCAATTTTATTTATTAACAAAACCTTAAGGCTCGTCACTACATGTAATTTTGCGTCTAAAAGGTTTGCAAACTGATTACTAATTTTTAAAGTAAATCTGGATAATTTGGAAGTCTTACTCAAACGTCAAGCAATTCATAATGACTTGTCAGAGTATACTGCGTAAATGTCTAAAACTGAGCGCAGTAGGACAATTTGTTAAACAGTTTACTGATTTGTGAATTCTACCAGGCTTAAAAAACACCCTTTAGAAGTTCTAAACATAAGGATGTTATAATTCATTTTTCCTAAATAAAATAATTTTTTACATTCAATTAATTAATATATTTGTGTTTTCTTTTCAGCTTTAAAATTAAATATAAATCTAAGGCTTGGAATGCGACCTTCGTTATTACATTAACGGAAACAATATATTTGATCAATATTAACATGCTGAACAGCCTAAGATAAATGACCAGCTGATACTCCAATATCCTCATAACTTTCAACCAAAATATGCTTAACGAGACAACTGTCCTGTATTTATTCAAATTTACAATGTTGACATAGAACGACTGATGAGAAAAAGAAAATGGATAATATTATACAGGTTCAAGGAGGACATTCTTTAAACATACGTATCAATTTCTTGGAGTAGCTAATAACAGATATTAGCCAGACATTCCCACACACACATACTCGAGCATACACATGTATAGTAAGTTAATACTAAAGGCCACTATTCGTTTATATTTGCTAGACAAACCATAGTTGGTAGGAAAACAAAATAAAAACAAAACAAAAAAAAAAACAAAAGAGATAAACTTTATAAAACAAACAAGCAACTTAGAATTACGAAAGGGCAATAAGAAGCAAAGAAGTGAGAATATGTAAAATTATTTATATTTCAAACACAAATCAACAGACATAAATAAAAGAGTGCAGTAAGAAAATTCGTTTTTTAGTCGTTAAAGATGCCAATTTACAAAATGAAATCATTTTTAAAAAATTATTGTGCTAATATCTATATACATATCCCGGTTTTAATTGTAAATCACCGATGTTTATCTCGATGACCATTTCGCTACTGCTTACTTGGCTCTTCAGGAAACTTCTCACAAACATTTTAAATAAACTAAAGATTTCTATCCAAATAATAAGTGAAGACAAAAATCAAAGTTAAAGCAAAAACAACAATAACCAAACAAAAATTCAAATTCAAAATTCTTTCTCCACTGTATACGGCTGACTTTTTTTCGGCTCTTTTTATACAGTTGAAAGAGGCTGAAAAATAAAATATCAAAAACACTACGATAATTTTTTTATATGCACAGACACTATAAAATTAAATTAATTATTAAATAAATTTAAATTTAAAAAATTACTGTGCTAAATTCTAAATATTCCGATTTGAATTATAAATCATCGATATTTACGCCAATTTTTTTATGAATTCTCATGTCTCATAGCACTTAGGCTAAGGGGATGAGTAGAATTCAAGTGTTTACTAGTGATCTTAAGCCTAATGCTAGACAGTTACCGTCATTAGCCTGTACCAAACACAGTTTGCAAGAACCATCTTCCATTTTTATATTTGGTAAATGATACTTGAAGTTCCCGTGACCTGTCACTCTTGCAGCTTTTCAGTTTGAGTGAACTGCATCTATAATATCCCAGCAACTTTCAGAATTCCCGCCTAAAAGTTACTGCCTCAGAAGTGCCGTCCATCTCTTGTCAGGTATTCCTGGTTCCTGCATTGGCCTAGAAAACTCAACTTCTTTTAGAGACTAACCTCTCCAACTATCACGAAGCTACCTTGTCCATCCCTTTCGGAATTTTGAACTTTTTATTTGATTTTATCATATAAAATATAAAGAAATAAAGAATAAATGTCCAAGCACAGAGGCTGCTGTAGTCATGGTGGTAAGCACGTTGACTACAAATATGGTTGGACAGGGTTCGATCCCTGTGGCAATCCAAAAAAATAAAAATGTTGTTTTCGGATTAATGGTATAGATACATAATCAAAATTAACATTACTATTACAACATGCAGCCTCCTTCGTCGATACTTCTTTATAGCATATTCGCCGGCGAAGTAAAATAACTAATTCTCCTTTCGCCACCTGTCTTATCTCTCATCTATCCCTTTTCTAAAGAATATCGAATGGTTACAAAAAATAACTAAATAGATATTATTGCCTGAAATGCTGCTTCTCTTTAATAAAAAAAAAACACTCACACTGCACATTCACAGGTAAGTCAACATTAAAACTGCAGGTTGACAAGTATCCAGGGCACCAGCATCATTTTCTAGCAAAGGCAAGACATAACTAGAAGCGTGATACCAGCCGCCACCACGAGGAGGTGTAAGTCGAATATCTAACATTACAATAACTAAATTTGAACTGTAACCTTGTGCCCGCCACCCGATAGTCACCATTTGTGCTTTATTATAGACTTTCTACTTCCTTTTAGAGAGTGCCCGGCACTCACATAAATCGTTTTTTTAACGAAAGCCTTTTCGCATGCTTTTTAATCGGACAAGGTCTTGGAGACTGCAAACATTGAAGACTTACTTTTAAATGATTAATCTCAGCCTTTTACCCATTATTTGATTAATTATTTTCAATTGATTGCAATTAAAAATTTCTCTGTTCCGTTAGTCACATAATTCATTAATCGTTTCTCTAATCAAATAGAAAGACATACAACCATGGTGTGATGGTTAAGATTAAATCGAGAGCCTCAGTAATCAGAAACTTCGGCAACAATTCATAAATTTTCTCATTGTCAAATCTTCTCTTTTGCAGCAGTTGATCAATGTAAATAGAATATAAAATTTATATTTAAAATCATTTGTGGCCTGCCCTCGTAATATTAAGCCCAATAACCATATTTACATAGAAGCATAAGGTAAAGACAAACAATTCAATAGAAATGCTAGAAAGAACTTTCATTTTGTCAATTGTCTGTGACAAACACAGGCAAATAATTGAACTATTATTTGATTGTTACTTTGGGATTAAATAACAAATTGGAATAGCATTAAACAGAAAATACTCATATGTATACACAAACAAAGTTTATGATACAACAATAAAAATAACAATGACCCGATTGATTCTGTCCAATAATGAACAAAGTGTCTTTAAGCCATGTAAATATTTTGCCTCATCTTTTTTTTTAGTTTTTTACTTCAAAAGAAGTTAAAGTTGTTTACTGGAACATCAAACCGATAGGAGACCACACAAATAGAAAAATATATATTTAAGAAAAACCTATAAAAATGCAAATTATATCAATAGTTGTCCAATTTACAATTAATTTACTCAAGACCGCAAGGACAATGAATGATACACAATTGACAACAAGATGATGTTGGAGAAATGGTTCGGCACAGAGTGACATGGAATAAACCGCAAGGAATATCTGAAATTGTAAAACGAGAAGAAAATGTGCATAATTTACATTTAAAAGTACACAAGTTGTAAGTGTAAAGCTTCAATTGATAAGTGGTGGTTAATGTGGTAAATTTGTCACACAAAAAAATTTATATTTTTCATTAAGTCTTAAATATAACTTTGTGATAATCGTGTATCTAATGAGTGTGAAAGTAGCCAATTCATTGGGTATAATTTTTTTAGGCATTGCATTTTAAAAGACTTTTTTAAAATATTCTACGGGAGAACCTGTGTCATCAGTTTTTAATATTTTCATTAACTTGGAGAAATAACATTGGTACAAGAAGATAGATATGACGACCGTTTGAATATAGCGACAGTAAAAGTGATGTTGAATATAAACTGTAACGACACGTTTTCGCTCTAGCCGGGGTAGGTCAGCGGATGTCCAGTGTCTTACATAAAAAAAAACAATTATCACAAACACCTTTGTTTTGTTTTACGTTATAAAATTTTATTTATTATAATTTTGTTTTTTTTTCTTAAATTTACCTATTAAATAATTACAGAAAATAGAACTTGAAAATTAAATTCGATTACAAGAAAAAAAACTTAGTTAGCCCAGCCACACGTGAGTCAATTAATTTCTTGGAGAATCGGACAGTAAGAGCTAAGCAGGAAGCGATCTACCGCTGCGGTGGCATACGCACGACCAACAAGGGTTGACCTATTCCACTGGGCAGCGAGAACCTTGACGGCATACGCACAATCTACGTCCAAGCGGCCCAAGTTTGGCGATTCCTGACCGATTTGTCCACGAAATTAATTTCTTATATATAAAAAAAACAGGAGTCGTCAAAGCGTATACGTCGGTCTAGCTAGGAGACGGCAAAACCAAACTTCAAGCCAGCCGCAGTATCCGAGTTGATTTCTGGGTTGGAAACTATAAGGAGGAATTGATCTTTTATTGGAGTGGCATACGCACAACTTCGATATCAGATCTCTTCTCCACTGATCAAGTCTTAGCATTCGATGGCATACGCACGATCAAATGATCCAACTGTTCAGTTCAATAGCTGCCAACTGACTAAATTTTTAAAATCAACTTACTGCCATCCCTAAATTAGCGCGTAAGACGCAAAGCAATGTAATTCATAGCTTTTGCGCTGAAATGTTATCCCTAAATAACAGCGTTAACTTCGTGTCGTTAAAAGTAATGTTAACTCATTTTATTTCATAAAACCCGCTGTATAAGAATAAAGAAGAGATAAAACCGCTAGATCGCCTTGAAAATTACTAAATTGTCACTACTTTTCAACCATAATAAAGCAAAACAAACCAACAAACAGCAAACTTCACTTCCTAACGCACTGTCAAAATTGGATTTTCCAATTGCTAAGCGTTGACGCCAAGCTATTTAGGGATGCTTCATACATTTTGTATGTACATGAGAAATTTTGACAGTTATCTTGCGCTTTACGCGCTAATTTAGGGATGGCAGTTACCCTCTACTTAAGTTGCAACCAGCGTTGCCGCTTTGGTCCAATCGGACCAAACTTGGTAGTTTTTCGTTTTTAAAAAACAGTTTGGTAGTTTGGTTGGTTTGTTGCATTTTTTTAAATTTTTGGTAGGTTTTCCTCCTGTAGCAATTTTTTAGCAATAGTAAATTTTTTACCTTAAAAATTCAGAACATAAAATAAAAAAATGTAACTTTGAATTAAATAAACAATAACTGTGAATAGTTTTACCACTGTTTTCAAAAACTGTTTTAGGTGTAATAAAAACATCTCTGCTTTTTTGCATAAAGATGATTAAAGCTATAGCCATCTCTGGTTTAAGAAACGCGAACAATATTATGAAATTGAAGTTAACAATATGTTTGAGTAAAGGCTAATTTACAAGTGTTTGTATTAAAAAAATTAACAGACAAAATGGAAAAGTAAGTAAACTTTATTAATTGTATATATGTACCTCTTAATTACATAAATATTTACTAATATTGAATGTAAAGAAACATTAAAAAAAAATTAAAACTGAATGGTTGAGCCAATTTGATTGGCTCCAGGAAAGGGATGGGTGTTCATTCTGCATAGTATACTCTAAAACTATTTTAAATCATAACATCCATCTTAAAAATCACCAAAAGACAAATTTCCACCTCAACAATTACGGAAAAAAAACCAAGTGAGTATAACAGAGTTTATGTGCAAGAAACGCATTTTTAAATTTTTGGTAGGCTGTGAACGATTTTGGTAGGATTTTTGAAAATTATTGGTAGGAAGTCAATTTCTTGTGCGGCAACGCTGGTTGCAACAGACTAATTTACGCACACGCATAAAACATTCAATTACTCTGTCTCTCGTGTAGCTGAGGAAATACGAATGCTATGACATCCGATGTTCCACTCTTGAGTGTATAATGACACGAGTATAATCCACTCAAACGTGAAACAAGCGAATGCATGAATATTGCTTACATATCAACAGAATTTATCTTACTTATCTATTACAAGAACAAACAAAATAAATATTCTTTATTTAGAGTATAACGAGCAAACACAAAATGAGTACTCTGTATATTATAAAAAAATTAAGAGTATGCTTAGACATTTCTCTTCGTGTAGCTAACCATCATACAAAAAAAAATACAAAATACTTCATATAAACAATTTGACATTATTATGTAAAAAAAACAACAACAAAGGCATTTATTAGTTTGTTGAGGAATGTGAAACCGTTCATTTAATTAGGTGTGCCCAAAAACAAGTACAGCGACTTTTGGTCGTCACAAAACAAGTAAGAGAGCTATTTTATATACCCTTCAACATGTATGTATATATAATTACATGTACATATAAATCGACATAACAAACTATTTCCTATCATCAGGTTGTTCTGTTAAAAAAAAAGGGTCAAAAATTGTAAACCTTGCTTAGGGTTGTTGTCCCATCAACTTTCGTTTGCATTTCCGCCTGGTTTCACACCATAATACAAAGTATTAAGATTTGTTAAATACCAAATTATTATGAAAAACTGTAATAGTGTAAAAGCAAATATAATGTATATGTATGTCAAATAATGCAAAAAGAAATTTGACATCCCATAACACAAATGGAGAGATTTTTCTGAGCATACCTTAAAATGGCTCACGCCTTAACTCCTAATAGTTGCAACTGCGGAGCTATTAATATAAGAGCTCTTTTAGAGACAAAATAGCTCTCAACATAGATTCTATTCTGAAATATATTAAGAGCTCTTTAAGCTGAAACACTTTAGTTGAAAAAAAAGCTCTCATTTCTGAAGGTTTTCTAACGGCAAATGATTGTTTTTATATCCTTTACCACAAAAAGTGGAAAAAGGGTATAAATAAGTTTGCCATTTCATTTGTAATTTTCACAATATCCATATCCGACCCTATAAATTATGGAAATGGATATATATTCTGAGTTCTTATGCATTGCAAAGTCGATTGAGCGATGTCCGTATGTCCGTCTCCCCATCCGTGTTAGTGTTAAAGTCAAGTTTAGCAAGGCACTAGATCAGCTAGAGAAAATTTACATACGCCAATTGAGGAGACATAGTCGCAAAGAGGTGCTATAGGAAATTAGCAAGATCGGTCCATGCCCTACGAGGCAGCGGGCAAAACACCACGCCATTTTCCATATCATTTGGAACAATGAAGAACTCCAATTAAAAAAAAACTAATATATGGGGCGATAGAGAATTCCAAAATAATTAAGAGAAAACATCACGTAAACAAAGTGGCGTTCGCCCATATTTTCCGAGTTACGGGCCCCTGAAAATTTAAAATTTTTTAAAATATCAATATGGGTACCATATCAAAGACTTTAAAGAGATTTCTAAGGAAATGCTAATTTTTTTTTAAATGCTTAACCCATTAATAGCCGCTGACATTTTTATGTAAAATTATATATAATAATATAGTTTTTATTTGACCTTTTTAATTATTTAGTTTTTAATTTATTATTTAAGCACAAGGTCTTTTAATTTTTATTTTTGTTTTCTCAATATTTCGCTACTCCCTTGTGTAGCATCATCAGGACAAAGAAATATTTATTATATTGAGAAAACAAAAATAAAAATTAAAAGACCTTGTGCTTAAATAATAAATTAAAAACTAAATTATATATAATACTTAATTATTTTTTTCTTATATTTATCTTATATTTGCTTTTTAACTGAAGTTACTTCACTAAACTAGATATACATAGATGGTGAAGAGTATATAAGATTCGACATAGCCGAGTATAGCACGCTTAGAAATGAGTTAGTATAGTTTCCTTTCTGCTCAATATGTTTTGCTGGAAATTTTCATTCAACTTGAAGTGTAATAGTGTAGAAACAAAATGTAATGTTACGTTGAATTTTTTAACAATCACAACAATTCTCATTAGATTTCTTTCTTAAAAAATCTTAAGACTTATATAATAGTGTGAATGCGCCTTAAGTACTAAATAGTAAAGACAACCACCTGCTTTTTTGCTTTTTTTTCTCTAGCTTGGAAAAGAATATTTTAACAAAAATGGACATCGCTTAATCGACTCCGTATGCATACGAACTCAGAATATATACACTTCTTGGGGCCGGAAATGGATACTGTAGAAATTATAAACGAAATGACAGTCTTAGTTATACCCTTTTTCCACCTGTGATGAATAATGTATAACTTGGTTTCACTTGAAATTGTTCTTTGGGTTTGTTAGCGTATTTACGTCACTGAACGTGTTTCATCATTTTATTAAAAATCTCTGACTCTAAAACTTAAAAAAAATCTCAATACGCTATTTTTTTTTCAATACAAATTTTAAAACGTTTGGAAGCAATTTTCTTACAAAATGAGAATATAATTCTAGAGTGGTTTTGTTATGTAAGTTAATTGTATGGCTTGTCTGAACAAATAACTAGAAGTTGTTAGTAAGCCATAAACATCAAAAAAGCTCTATCATAAAGTAATCAAAATGTGACATGAATTTCACAAATAAGACTTTCTCACTATCTCAAATATATTCAATCTTAAATATATTCAATGTCAAAGCGACTTTAAGTACAGACGACTGGGTCTATACTTCTACATATCCTACAGAATAAACCACTCTTTTTTTCTTGTGAAGAACATCAAAAGCTTACGATTTCTCTTATCTTATAACAATCATTACTGCAGATGAAGAATCCACCACTATGTTATACGAGCATTAAACTTAACTCTTTTCATATGATCCCATTGTAAGATTTGTTTAAGATCGTTATTGAATGTTTCTTAAATTGAATATGAATGGCAATTGCGAAAAGAAAGTTGGACAGAGATGGTTATTTAGAAAAATAAAAATTATGGTAGGAAAAACAAAAGAGCCATGCGCTGCCTCTAAACTTATATTGAACTCTTTTGATGAGATCTCATTTTTAACAACTCGTATAGCGTAATCTCTTAGAAAGTTCGATATAAATGAAGAAAACATCAACGCCAAAAACAAAAGGTGCGTCATACTACACTCAACCGAATACTTTAGAAATATCTAGAGATATTTTCAACCATTTTGAATATATAGTGACACCATTTTTTCCAAAAGAAAAGCCGAAAGGAAGCCATATTGGCAGACGTTAATAAATTTATTTGAACCAAAATATGTAGTTAATTAAGATTAAGCATTTTTTTAGGAAAACTCATTTTTGTTATTCTTCTTGGGCGTTATCTTGAGCAATTCTGCCTATCATCGAGCAGGCTCTCGAAAGAAAGTAGTTTTTTTTTTTTTTTTTTTTTTTTTAAGAGAAGTAGCACTTCAGGCATTAATACCTACTTAGTTTGTAACCGTGCTACATTCTTTAGGAAAGGCATAGAGGAGAGAGAAGACTGGTAGTGAAAGGAGATAGATATAGCCATTTTATTAATTATTTTACTTCGCCGGCGAATATGCTATGAAGAAGTACCGATGAAGCAGGCTTCATGTTTTAATGTTAGATCTAATTATGTATTTATACCATTAAACAGAAAAAAAAAACATTCTTTTTATTCTTTGACTGCCGCATGGGTTGAACCCAGGTCAGCGAGATTTGTAGTCAACGTGCTTACCACCTAGACTACAGCTAACTTGCAAAAGATTGAGCCAACAGAACAGCTTTATTACCACTCTGCCATCCTTTAAAAGATGCGAAACTTACGAACTATCAGTATCTCTTGCTCTTATTAAAGGAAAACTAATCTGATTGAAACTCCACGTTAAACATTAATTGCTATCAAAAGCAAAAGATTACCAGTATTCGGAGTATATATACTAGTGGCCAAGCTAAACAGTGCAGTGCAATCAAGTAATTAAAATTATTATTATTTTATTTTTTGTTGTTGTTATATTGTGTATTGAAATAAATATTTGTTTTTTTCCTGATGATGCTGCACAAAGGAGTAGCGAAATATTGAAAACATAAATAAAAAACAAGTAAGAATGCTATATTCGCCTATGCCCAAACTTATGTATCATTCACTATATTCGTATGTATGTAAATCTAGTTTAGTGAAGTAACTACACTCAAAATAGAGATATTGGGGTAATAGAGAATTAAAAAATAAGCAAAAAATTAAGTACTTTATAAAATTTTACATAAAAATCTCATTGGTTCTTAATGGGTTAAGCATTTTTTAAAACTTTTAGTATTTCTTGAAAGATCTCTTCAAAACTTTTAAATGATACTCATATATACTTTTCTGTGAAAACTTAAGAGGCCCATAATTTGGAAAATATGGGCAAGCGCCAATTTTTCCATTTGATGTTTTTTTTCTTATTTTTTAATTCTCTATTGCCACACATTTGCTTTTTTTATTGGAGTTACTTCATTGTTCCAAATGATACGGATAAATAAGAAGCAGGCATGATGTTTTGTCCGCTGCCGCAAAGTAGATAGCCCGCTCTTGCTGATTTTCAATAGCACATCTTTTGACACAATGTCTGATTTAAATGGCGTATTTAAATTTTCTGTAGCTGGACATCGCTCAATCGACTTCGCTATGTATAAGAACTCAGAATATATATACTTTGTGGAGTCGGAAATGGATATTGTAGAAATTACAAACGGAATGACAGTCGTGAAGGGTATAATTAAGAACTATTGCTTAAAAAAATTAAATAAAATAATTAAATTTAATTAATTAGAAGGTTAAATAAAAACAATATGAAAATTTACTTGTCTTCTGTCAATTCCAAATAACATAATTTTTGATGCTTTCATGAGAAAGCATAAGTCGCACTTCTACCACTAAATATTTACTTGACAGCTTCTATTTTTGACATTTTTGTAAAGCAAATAACGAGAATTAAATTCTATTATTTGACTGAGTAAATAGTAATAAGCTCTAATTGAATACACAAATGAAAAGAACAATACATCTCTTCAATTGTAATAATAAAATAAATGCTGTTATTACAACTTAATTGCCTTTTAAACAAGTCTGAAGTACAACACATTAAACCTACACACTTAATCTGTTGCAATTTTCTTATAAGAAGCTAATAATTTATTAAATTATTGTACACTGTGTCTGTGTGAGTGTTTAACAGTGTTTTATATTGCTGCCAAAAATGACCCCTTGACTTAACTGTTAAACAAGTTCAACAATTGTCAAAAGTGTTCCGACAAAAACTTGAAACAAAATTCCAACAAAAATTCCATACTCACTCACACTCTTTAAAGCAAAAAACCACTTGCAAAAAAAAACAAAAGCGGAAAAAGATTTTTAATGCCATGTCTGACGCAATGTCTAGTCACAATCTTCTGCCGTGGGGTTATTTAAACAGAGCTATATATCAAACTTACTTCCCGTAGTTCCCTGACCCATTCCACACAGTGTGTGTAAAATGAAAAAAAAAAATGACAATATTAACTCTCTGAATTAAAGCCACTCTCACGGACTGTTGGTGTTTCCTTAATATTTTTACATTCGTTGTAAAAATTGAAGAGAATTTTGTCGTTTCACTTTATCTTGAACTTCATTTGTAACAAATCTCTGCAACTATTTAGCTTTGAAGCGAACTGTAGTCTCCCTTAAATCCCGTTTATTTTTACAAAAATTCATTTTGTTTCAGCCAGAGAGATAAAGGCCTAAAACTCTGCCCACCCACCTCCTGTTTCTCTTCTTTTTAATATTTTTATGCAAATTTTGCTATTTTTCCTTTTTGAATGGGTTTTGTCTTAGTTATTTTTCTTTTGATTTTATTTATAACCACTTAAGAGTTTGTTTGTGTATGTGTATGTAGGGTGTGAAGTGGTAATGGTTGGGAAAAGAGTTGTAAAGAAAGGGTTGGGTGATAAGTTGCTGCCGGTTGGTGCTAATGGTTTTGTTTGAATCTACATAGTGTTTATATTCATATGTTGTATGTGAGTATGTGTGTGTACGTCAATGTTCAAGTATAGCTTTTTTACTTTTTAGCTTTGATATACTTTTTTTTATTTTTTGTTGTTTGTGTTTCTTCTTTTTTTTAATAGCACTTCCTTATTTCTCTATTTGCCTTAACTAACACAAAGTGTTGAATACTACTGCCAATACCACTACTATTTGCCACTATTCACACAACAACAACAACATTATCTTGATAGTTCTAAAAAAACAATCCTTTGATGTTTATTGTGTAAAGTACAGTTTGAAGGTTTTAAAGTGTGTATATGTGTGTATATTTGAGAGAGTGAGTTGTTGTGGGGAAACATTTTGTTTGTTTGTGCGTTTATTTATTTCTGTGTAAATGTTTACAATACTTTCATATTCGCATAAACGTTGGAAAAAGGCGTGCGCGACCTTGACCTTATTCTTTTATGTTTTTGTTGTCATTCTCCCTTTTTCTCTTTAAAGTACAAATGAATGTATTCAGTCACACATGTTTGCATGTATGCACATGTATTTGCTTATGTGTGTGTGAATGTTAATATTGCTCTACAACATTGTTATGTTTTTAATACTCCACACAAGATTTTTACATTTGTTAGCGTCTAGCGTTAAGATTATTTTACATTTACAGTTGTTATTCTCATGCACTTACATTTTCTATTAGTAACAATGCCTATGTGTGCGTGTATTTGTATTTTATCTTAACAGTCTACTGTTTAATGAATCAATATTACAATGTTAAAATTCTTAAGCCTTGAGTAAACAAAAAAACGCACTGTACTTTTACATGCACTTATTTGCATAAGTGTGCAGTTCTAATGGTAATTAACATACATACATTTCCTTTGATGTAACGCAATTCTTACTTTGTAACGTATTCGTACGCATATGTTGTATGGGCGTTTGATGCGTGCACAACAAACAAATCGTTGTGTATATTAAGAACGAGGGTAGGCTTAAAACTTCTCTTAACAATATATGTTTCTGAGACGCTTACATCTTTAACAGTATTATTTTCTTTGTTTTTAAAAAAGTATCGTGCTATTTTTCACCACGATTAAATTTTTAAATCACCGATATTGATTATTGAGTGTGAAAGCACGTTTCGGTTGGCATTTCGCTACCGCTAACTTAGCTCTTCAAGAAACTTCTCACAGAAATGTTAAATAAACTTAAGATTTTTGTCCAAATAAAAAAGGAAAGACTAAAATCAAAGTTTAAGCAAAAAACAACAATAATCAACAATGATTTTATTTTTCTTTAAGCACTGTATACGTTAAACAAACCTTTGATTAATGCTAGGAACACAACTGGAACGAACGACGAATTTTGTTCAACATGACCAATACATCGTCAATAATTCGTTATATAAATTAATCGTATGAAGCACAATAACCACGAAAATATACAGCTGTTAAATTTTTTGAAGTTGATTACTTTTTGTAAGCTGCTAAGGTGACCATAAAAAAATATAATATTTAAAGAAAGTTAAACATTAGCAAAAACACAACTAAAAACTATTTCTATATTTAACTTATAATCTGTACGCTTATTATAAATGCTGCTATACTTATACTTACATTTATTTTATTTACTAAAATACTTTGAATCTAAAGCCAAACATGGTCACATTGTACGAATTTGTACGTCGTTCTCCGGCAAAGTTCGCCTCGTATGACGAATTTCGTACAACGTCATTATTGTATGCATTTTCGTATACACAAATAATATTATGTTTTATTTTTGACGATAAATAATCGCAACTAAAAATTCGTCGTTCGTCCCAGTTGTGTTCCTAGCATAAAAATTTAAAATTAATTAATATAAATCAATATTTCCGTGGTTTTATATAATTTTATTATTATCTTTGCTTGTGACAACTTAAGTCTATCTTAGTGCGGAGTTAAATTATGAAAAAAAAAACTTTTTTTATAAATGCTTCAATAATTGCATCGAAATTTAGGTACCAAGTCAACTTGGAAAACCGTGTAAAATACTCAAGGATCGCAACTGGGAAGTCTCTGAATTAGTTTTGGTAAATTGTTACTACAAGAACCTAGAATCTGTTTACGGTTCGATATGATGAATCCCAGCAAAAAAATTTTGAAAAGGTAATCGAGTATGGAATTAACCCTTTTGGCGGAAGTACTTGCCAACTTTTATAATCAATTACTGAGAATCGATTACATTAATTATTGTAGGAATTAATGAGACCCATTAGTAAGTATTTTAAGGTATTCTCTTTTAACGTAAAAAACTAGTTCCATTACTACTTCCTTTTTTGGAAACTAATGTAATGTGTTTTGTAAGCGAGTAACAAAATATGGTAATCACAAAAGTAAGTCATTATATGGCAAGTACTTTTTAAGGTGATGTCTAATTTTTTGCTGGGATGTAGTCACTGAAACTGATGTCGACTTAACACGTAGACTAAAGGCTTTGAACAATCGCACCAACAAATCAAATCTAGTATTAGGCTGCGTACCGAATTTTCGCAATGTTAGAAGAGATCAGATAGCTGATGAACTTGCATTGGTAACTTCCGCAATGAACCTTGAAATGGTGTCCAGATCATTCAAAGTAATGTTTGGTCCATGTAACAGTAAGCTTAGTCAGCTTATTATAAATAAAAACTGATCAGTTCCTGAGAACTAGAGAGGATAACAGTATTTCTAGTGTCTTGTGACTGGACATTGTAGCAGTACGGCCCTTAAAATTGTAATAAAGGATTTTCGTTTAGTTAGACTAAGAACCATTTTCTGGAAAAATTACATTCTGCTGGAAGTTGCAGAGATTGCAATGGCTTCCACTGCTGGGTAACCGAATTCTCAAAGGGTTTGCCGATATAATCAGATTAATCATGAAAATCGGAAACTATGTAACCAAGGGCGAGATTCTAAACATCTAGCATTGCCTCTCTTAACTATTTTAATCTATTAATCGGAGAAGATACTGGCCCCGTTAATTTAACATTATTTTCTAGATAAGCAATAATACAAATAGACACCCAACGCAACGTTTGCTAACGTTAATGCAGAAGCATCCAGGCATGAAGATTTTTTAAAAATCACGAGCAAGAACTGCAGAGATTCTAGCAAAACGCTGAGAGTAAATTAAATGTTCTTCGACGACCAACCCAAAGAAGCAGTGATTGGAAACAGATTTATTTTCATGATCTATTAAAAATTAGAAATTGTTAAAAACTCCATGCAAAACACGTTTGGACTGACCAAATACGTGTCGTAAAAGGCAGTACAAAACGCACCAGAAGGGAACAGCTGGGGGCCAAAACAATAGATATATATTTTTTCAGTGGGAAATTGAAGGTGTTCCTGTAGACAGCTGTAGCCTGGATCCGGGTAATAGTTTAGAAATGTGCTAAGCCATGCCAAGAAACGGATGTAGACATGCTACCTGTTCCATAAAAACAGAACGTTAAGTGTTCGACACAATCCAATCTTCTGGCTGGTTTTTTTTCCTCTCTTCCTCAATAGAATGTCCTTTCACAACCGTGTGTTCTTAATTGGAAATAAAATGTCACAAGTAAAACAGCTGTTTCTAATTTTCTTACTCCCTTCTTTTGTTATTCCCACGCAAACGAAAATACGGGAGATTTCTCCCGGAAATAAAGCACTGGGAAGGGAAAAATTTCCCGGGAATTATATTCATAAATGGGCTGAATTAAATCGGAGACCCATTTACCACATTTTGGTTAAAGTTTATAAATTTTACTCTGTGTTAAAAAAGCAATTTTTTAACAACCCTCGCAATTTCATAAGACTTCATAAAAATATACATATAATATTGTGCGTTTTTTAATTGACACAACAATTAATTATTCGCATACACTCGTATTCAATTTATTCACAAACACGGCACATTAAATATTCTTCTTCTAAGTTTTTGTTTTGTTTGCAAGCATCACCTCAGGACAATTTTAACTACTATATTTGATTGATGTAATTAGAATGTTGTTAGAGGGAAAAGCAGTAAGAAAACAGAAAAACCCACACAAAAATGTTTTTATTTACATGGAAAATCTTTTACAATTTTGTCTTCGTTTACATAAGTCAAGCTTTCTTGCCACAAGACTAAATTTGTTAATGTAAGAGATTATGATAGAGGTGAGAAAGAGAGATGAAAGAGTAATATAAAGGGGGCTTTTCATTTTTTATTAAAAAAAAAAAAATATTAATTTCTTTGTGCGAAAGTAAAGGCAACTTGAAAACAAAAGAAAAAAATATAAATTGCCCGAAGGAAATTTGCTTTATGTCAACTGAGACCAAGTAAAGAAATGTAAGTTTTTTTGTACGCACTTCTGAGTGTATTTTGTAATACACGATACAATTAAATTTATAATTTCCAACTAAAGGAAATTTTTTTGCCGTCGCTTATATGCTAAAAATATGCATGGCAATTCGTAGAAAAGTACTAAAATATAAACTTTACGTTTGAACGCGGCGAATAATTAGATTAAAAAGAGAATTTTTCCGGAGAGGGCTACAGCCCTTTAAAGAAAAGTAAAATTTTGCCATTTATAGAAAATTTTATAAGAAGTAAAAAGTTCAGGGGGAGCTAAATTTGTTCTGGGAGCGTATTAGTCCTCCCAGGGTCTTCCCACGCCAATGCCACATCCAGAGCAAATTTACCTTATTTAGGAGATCTGCATAATTAGGTAGCTGTTAAAGGTGAAACCAACAATTCACAATGATATAAAAATTTCCGCTTTAGATCCGGGATCTAATTTTGTAGTATTTGTTGCGAGCTTGGGATCATTGTTTTGTTGAAATATACCGCTACGGTGATGGTCTCCCATTTTTCAACTAAAGCTCGAAGATAATTAATCAGAATATACAAATAATCCGCATTGCACATAGTCCCTTCTATTTTTAGAATCGGTCTGAACAAAATTGAAAATTTTTATTTTTATTACATAGTTTTTATGTAATTTTTAGCTTACAGATTTCTAATAAAATTAAAATTAAAAATTTTTTTTGTAGGACTCTTTGAAGCATCTTCTTATTTACTTGGCTACTGAGAAGAGCAAAAGCTTCTTTTGTGCTCTTTTTTCTTTCGGAACAAATCGTCGACGAAGATTTCTCACCTAAGATGGCATTATTTTTCTTGGCCGGCCTCTGTTTGGAGCAGAAATCTGTGACCTTTAACTTAAATTTTAACTGTAGATTATTCTCGCGCATATGTTTAACTTATTTGTAATAATTTAAAAATATTTCAAAATATTTTCAGATGCAGAAGTGAAAGAAGCGAATCGCTCATCGGATAGATTATTCATACATCATAGAATACAACAAAAAGCAAAAGTTTTGAAAATTTATCATTTTTGCATTAAACATAATATTATTGAATTCTTGTTTAAATTGACATTGATAAAGTCATTAAAAGGTCATTCTGTTATTTTTTGTTTTTATAACAATTAAGTTAAATTCGTATTAATTTTTTAGTTAGAAAGAGAAAAAAAAGTTTCCCAATTTGCCATCTCTGAGCTGTAGTCAGTTGCTTTTTCACATAAAACATGAAAAGCCTGTTGTTGTTCTAATGTTGTACTTGTTGTTGACCTGCATCTAATTGATACACATATATACTTTGAAACTTTCTACTTATTTCATACTTATATTAGCGAAATAATACCAGGTCGCGATGGCGAATTCTAGATGCTAAATGTGAAACTTCATATATAAAAAATATTTTTATATGGTGTTTGACATGTAACGTTTACGGCAAAAACTAATGAATTCGCCATCGCGACCACCTAGTTTTATTTCGCCATGATACTTACGCTATAGTAAATAACAAGGAGAATTAATTTGCAGCTGGTCTTAATAGCCCAGCTGATCTTTGCTTATCTTTAACGTTGTTGTCAAAATTTTAAAATAATATTTAAAATAAAAAATTTGCAAAATAATGGAAAACGTAAAAATTTGTAAAATTTATAAAGTTAATTTTATATACGGCATTTACACTATGCAATTTTTCATGAAATTATTGTTTGTTTGTAAAGCAGGAAGAGTAAGCAATATGGTGTTGCTTGAGTTTTGAGGGGATGTTAGTATTGCTAATGTTTATTTTTAGATAACGCATAACGCTGTAATTTAAATAGATAATTGAGAAAAAAATGCCTCAAAAAATTGCATAGTGTAAATCTAGACAAAGTTAAAATATGAAAATATGAAATATTTTGACTTTTGGTACAATTTTATTTAAAGTGCTAAGTGATCACAGAAGGATAATTTAATTCGAGTTCCTTTTTTATATTTGGCTTTTGTCAATACCAGGAGGTCGCGATGGCGAACTCATTAATTTTCGCCGAAACCCTAAATGTCAAACTCCATATATAAAAAATATACATATTTTAGATTTAACGCCGAAAAATAATGAATTCCCATCGCGACCACCTAGTATTGATTCGCTTGGATTTTATTTTTGTAGACGTGCGGCCAAGGCGTATCAATACCTAGAAATTCCAAACTCCATATATTAAAAATACGTCATTTTTTTTGTTTTTTTTTTTATATGAAGTTTGACGTTTCCTACAACGCGTTGTAACGCCGTTGCAACGGCGAGAAGGTATAAATTTATCACTGCAACCATTATTTAAATTTATAACAAAAACAACTTTTTTTTTGCAAAAAAATATTTTTGTGTTTTACAAATATTCATTGTATTCATATTTTATCAATTTTATAAGAGGATTTTGTATTTGTATGACTATCCTTTGCTTCTGTCATGCATTATATTCTCTTTTTCATCGAGTGAATTAATTTCTTCGTAGTGAGGTAGTAAATTTAGCCAATTTTTCAATATTTCGGGTTTTAGAGCTCTCATATGAGTCGGTTGACGTTTCGCGATCTTTTCTTTTTTGCTTGTTAATAACCCCACAAATTTTCAATCAAGATAGAAAGAAATCAAGAAAGAATAATTCATTTACAGCTCTGTTCTTTATTTAAGCGAATGGATTAATTAAAAGTTTTAAAATGTATAAATATTTTTAGAGAATGACTTACTTTTCAGACTTTATTTTTTCAAAAATTCTGATTTTTATTTTAAGCAAATGATATTAAATTTTGTAGTTATCTTATATTCGAAAGTTTACAGATAGAAAAACAAAACTTAAAACTAACACAAAAATTTAAATTTTTATGATTGAAAATTTTGATGCTTAAAAACTTCTTTTAAACAACAAACAAAGCCAAGCGCGGTTGACGGTTTTTTTTTAAATATACATACATAAATACATACATAAATACATACATACATACATGCATACATACATACATACATACATACAAACATACATATATACATACGTACATACATACAAACATACATACATATATACATACATACATACATACATACATACATACATACATATATACATACGTACACACATACATACATACATACATACATACATATATACATACATACATACATACATACATACATACATACATTCATACATACATACATACATACATACATACATACATACATACATACATACATACATACATACATACTTACATACATACATACTTATATACATACATACTTACATACATACATACATACATACATACACACATACATACATACATACGTACATACATACATACATGACGACAATCACATCTGGCCGTCATAGAACTAGATTTTCGAAAAAACTAAACAGAAAACATATTTGCGAATAGTTCTTTTCAATTGGTAATAAAAGCACGTCCGCATACATTTGTAAATAATTTTTATTTCTAAAAATGTTTAAAAGTTAAATTAAAAATGAACCAATAAGCCGAAAATAAGTCGATTTTCATTCACTTATAACATCGGTGGTTCAAATCCTGGTTGTAAAAAAATTAAAAATTAAAACAAACGCTAGGCACCGTGTATTTACATTTCATACTTAACTCATAACAGTCAATATGATATTGAACAGCATCTATAATGTTGTGAGCAAACAAGTATGAATAATTAAAAATAAAAAGTTGCATTTCATGGCTATCCAAAGGCTAGTACAAAAGCAACAACCAATGTACAAGACGAGTTACAAAGCGAACGACAAAGAAAAAAGCTTTAAGTTGTGTGTGAACTTCGTCTCACCAAATTAACATTAAGATTAGTTGGTTAAATAGATGATGTTTACGACGTACATAACATAAGGTACATAGATGCAAAGAATGCTGAAAAAAGGATGTGGCGGGCCAGAAAATGCTGTATTTCATTCTGCCTAGCGTCTAATTTTTCTTGTTTTTTTTGAAAAACTATGCGGACGTTTTTGTGCTATTTCTTAAAATGTTTAGAAATTAAATGAAAAATGAACCAATAAGCCGAAAATATGTCAATTTTCATTAATTTATAAGATCGATGGTTCAAATCCTGACTGGAAAAAAAATTAAAAATTAATAGCATTTACTGTTTGGCAGTTATTGCAGTGTTGTGCTACTGTTATCTTCCTCTATATCGTACCTTTGCAACAAATGGAGCATTTACCACTGGTGATGATGGCCACGCAAATGTCATTTTTGAAAAAATACGAATCAATGATGCCACTCGCGAGAATTAACGACTCCTAAATGCACTAGCAAACTCGCTTTTTTACAATAACAACTGTTTTCACACATTGCTGAATCGGATAACTTTACATCCGAACATAGTGGCCATCAACTACTCAGCTACATGAGCTCTGTCGCTTACTATCTTTATAAGCGACAATATACAAGCTTTAGTAGTGCAGCCAATACAATCAGAAATGCGAATATATGAAAACTTTAAATATATTTTATTTCATTTAACGGAAAAGAACATCACAAAACTAGAACAATAAAAATGCATTGAATTAAGAATAATGTGAATACGAACTTTATTTTTAAAAGCGAAATATTCCCAAGTAACGCTACTAAAATAAGTTTTCCTACAACAAACAGCTTTTGCTGTAGTTTTCATTTGAATTAGGTAACTGAAAAAAAGTTGACGATATCAGTCAATGTTAGGCGCTTGTAGTCGTGTCGTTGCGTAGCTGCAACTGTTTATATGTTTAAGGTAAGAAAAAAAAACATTTTATAATTGTAACATAATAATACAATTTTTTGTGATTACTTATCTTAAATAAGAAAAATTAATTTTCCAAAGCATAAGCAAAAAATATGTGGACATTCAAATCTTGACTTTTTGGTGTTCTGCCCTAAAACGATTGCAAGTTTCTTGTTCAAATTCCGTTAAAAATAAAACTAAATTCTCTTCTAAATTTGCGTAGACCTTCAAACCATATTGGCATTTTGCAACAACAATAGCCACAACTAAAATTATAAAATGAAATTAAAAAAAAAAGAATTTAGAGAAATGCAAAAAAATGTTACCAAAACAAGGAGGCTTTGAAAATTTAAATTTTTAATGTAAAATAAAATATTTTCAAATAATAAAGACAGATGGTAAAGTGAAACGCAAAGAAACAGTTGCTTTTGAATTGATATAAAAAACATTTATTTGACTGTGTGTTGGAAAAGAAAACCCTTTTAAGAATAACAATGGTGCGCAGTATATTTTCCCAACGTTATAATTATGCAAAAATACGAGTAAATGAAGCACTGGATGGTGAGTGAAATTTTTTCATAGTGTTTCCCTTAGACATTTTTTTTTCCGTATTTTTTGCACTTTTGGCCGGATGTTAATGATAATTGTTGTTTTACAATGATTTTGTTCGTTAGACGTTTTTCGTCGTATTGCAATTTTTCCCAAAATAACCAAACTGCCACGCTTAAAGCGCACTTATTACATCGCTACACCTAAACCTGTTACCGAGAAAAAGAAGAGTAAAGCTAAAAATAAAGAAAAGAAGCTTTTAAGATCTACAGATTGGTGAGTTGAAAGCGAGTGAGTAGAGCATAAAAGAGAATTAAATACAATTTTTTGCTTGTTGTTGTTGTAGGTATGACAGTGATTTAATACCCATGATTACACGATTAGAAATGGAAATGATTTTGGATGAACCCCTAATGGAACGACATACGGGAGAGAATTCTAAAGGTACATTCAGTCATGTTTATTGGAAAACGGCAGAAGAAGACAATGCCGACAATGAAGTTTCAACAAACTTAAATAAAGATCAAGAAAGTAGTGATGCTGTTGAAGAAAACAGTGAACTTATTATTCCTTCGAATAATAATAATAATAATAAATTGTTTCAAAAGCCCAGTTTGACCGAAATAAAAAACACCAACAGCCAATATCCTGCATTCTGCACAACACCTCAACCGGTTATTTTAACTGCTACCTCCACAGCAGTTACTCCGGAGAATTTTACATTCACTGCTACTTCTCCAACTACAGCAACAACTACTACCATTACTGCCGCTGCTGCTGCTGCTGCTACTTCTAACAAAGAGACTCCTGATTTTGAATTTGTAGTACCGGAACTAACAAAACGACGACGCGGCAAGCACTTGGAAAAAAGTTACGAATGTGAACAGTGTCATAAAAAGTTTGATCGTCCCTGGGTGTTACATGGTCACATGCGTTTACATACTGGCGAAAAGCCTTTCGTATGTCCCATACAGACATGTCAAAAGAAATTTGCTGATAGGTAAACTAAACTTGAACGTATATTTTTAAATGCATTTTCAAATAAAACATAAATTTATTTATTTTTAGATCAAATTTGCGAGCCCATCAACGAGCCAAAGGTCATCATAATTGGAGCTATCAGTGCCCTCAGTGTACAAAAGCATTTAGCCAGGAAAATTACTTAAGTCGTCATAGTTTAGAAGCTTGCCGTAAATTTTTAGCGACCCATAAAAATGTGTAAATAAATTGTGTTTTTAATTCTTTAAATTTGTTTTACATATTTTTTTTTAATAAAAAATGACTTGTTTATATAAATTACTTAAATGTTGTTGTTGTTTTGAAATAAATTTTAGGTAAAACAACTTTCTCAACGGAAAAGGTTTTTATAAGAAAGCCATTAATTGCTGCACTGCCTCCGCTGCGGATACGTGATTAGTTTGTGATTAATTAAAACCAAAATGAAAAATTTGTGATTTGTTTGACTTCAAAAAAAAAAAAACATTTATTTGTGACCGCAGAACTCAATCAGCCCAATTATGAATATTCTCACGGAATTTTTTTTTTTGTTTATTTACATATAAGTTTTAATTTTATTATCCATAATACCTACTTTTTTCCCCGAATTTTTTTCACTTTCCGCAGTCAACCAAATGGGGAAAAATTTATAATGGGAGAAAAGGGAAAAGTGAAAAAACTAGTATGAAATTTTTGTTTATAATTGGGCTGAATTATTCCTAAACTGATTTAAATTTTTTTAATTGAAATATGATGCCTACAGAATAAATTTAAAATGAATAGTTTATAACAAGGCAAATTGAATACTAGGTAAAACTAATAGCGCAGGTGATCGAATTCGCTTTACACATTTTTTCGAACGAACGTCTAAGTTTGTTTACATTTTGTTGACGCGCCATTTTAAAAACTTGAAAAATTTTCAATATTAAAATTGAAAATATATTTTTAATAATTAATTTGTTTATAAAATAGTGAAAGTGCGAAAAAGCCGTTGTGTGAAAAGTAAAAAGAATGTGTGTGCCCATGTAGTGCAGTTAAAATATAAAGTAAAACAAAAGAAAAACACATTTAAAGAAGAAAAAGTTTCTTTGAGAAACATTTTTAAAAATGGTTTATTTTTTCAACAAAATACACATTTTATAAAATACATTTGAATATATATGAAGAAATATTAATGCGGTTTGCAAAAAAAGACGAGCGCGGGAGTGAAACTTTGTTCGATATGCGAAACGACTAAAGGAAAAATTAAATGAAGTAGCATTTGTTTATAAATTTCTTTTTCTTCTCAGTTGTTTTATATTATTCGTCACTGGTTACTGACACATACATTAAAAATTTACAATAACAAAATACACGCGTGTCCTCATGCGACTACCTAGTATTCAATTTGCCTTGGTTTATAATTTTAAAAAGTAAATGGTGTCCTCATACAATACACATGATTTCTACAGGTCAATTAAAACGTAACGGACATTTGTATAAAGTTTATGAATAATATAAAATAATAAATAAATTAATTAATAAATTAAAGGGTGACATAGTTGGTATTATCAGCCCATTCATAAATATTCTCACGAAATTGCTTTATCACGCAAAAAATTGTTCTCGAGAAAGGATTCCTCTAATTATTGCTAGGAACACAACTGGGACGTACGACGAATTTCGTCCAACAAAACGAACACGTCGTCAAAAATTCATTGTGTAAATTCGTCGCTTGAAACAGACTAACGACGAAAAACACAGCTGTTATCATTTTTGAAGTTGTTTACTTTTTGTAACCTGCCAAGGTGACCATCAAAAAAAAAATAATATTTAAAAAGTTAAACATTAGCAAAAACACAACTAAAAATATTTTTATATTTACGCTCATTGAAGATGCTGCAAAATAAAAATACATAATTTTTTTAAATAAAACAACTTTATTTACTAAAATACTTCGAATCTAAAGTAAAACAGGGTCACTTTGTACCGATTTGTTCGTCGTTCGCCGACGTGATAAATAGAAATAATTCTATCGCATAGTTCGCCGCATATGACGAATTTCGTCCTACGTCATGATTGTGTGCATTTTCATATAGACAAATGTATTTTATATTTGACGACGAATATTCGCCACCAAAAATTCGTCATTCGTCCCAGTTGTGTTCCTAGCATATGAATTCCTTGGGAAAAAACGATAAAAAATGGCATCATCGTAATTTGAAGGGATATAGGCCGACTTCCTAAACGCAAGTTGCAATGCATATTTACAATGCATACACTTCGTAAACGCATGTCTAACTTTTTGGTAACGTATAATGTTCCTAATCGTTTGGCAACTCATTTTAATGAGTATCAGAAGTCAAAATCACGCATCATTTTTATTTTGTATGCAAACATTTTAAAAATGTTATTTTTAAAATGAAATGTGAATAAAAAATGCCATCATCCATTTATTCAATGAATTCTTAAAAAAATATTTCGGCAGCTGATTAGCACTGCCACTACTAATCAGCTGTTGCGTATGCTTCGATTTGCTCATTTTAGTTTGCATTTACGAACGAATAAATACTGTGAAAATAAAAAAATTTATAATAAACTAGATTTGTAAACTATATGATACAAAAAATGATAAAAATTGGCGTAAAAATAATAAAAATAAAAAATATTAAACAAAAAGAAATAAATAAAGAAAACTTATCAAAATTTATACCCACTGATTCTTTGCATCAGCCAGTTTTGTGCACAGATTACACTGTACAACACACCAAAAAATTACAAGGTCCGGGCTATAAATTCTGATAGAGTAGGCAAAAAAAAGATATACGTGTATCGGCGTTTTGAAAGTTTACATCTGGATTTCATTTGAGAGGGGGTTAAAGTTTCCCAGCTCTGGCACATTCTTATTGTTAAACGGCATAAGAAACCATGTGACCCTTACATTTTAGGTAAAAAATGTGTTCAGCAAATTTATGTAAAATGTTACGGAGAACATTTTTGTAGAAATGTTAACCCTCTAACTCCTCAAGATATGGGTCTTTTTTGTCCTTCTTTTAAAAAATAGCAAAAAACACCATTAAAACAGGGTTTTAGAGGGTTAAAATGTTCCACAAAAATGTTACCCGTTAAATTTTACTATAAGTCCCTGAATACACCAAAAAGGAAAATTCAACCATAAAGTCAGAAATAAGACGCAACAAAAGAGAGCTTAGGGTTAATTTCGCATTTATTAAAAATTTTGTTTTAAATCAAATTCGGATAGCATTAATTACATTTTTTTTTTAGCTCTAGGCAATTCCAGTTCATTATCATACAATGTCCAGCATATTTCAGCGATAAGCGAATGAATGCTTTCACCTTTATCTTACGAAATTGTTATTACTTACTGCCCTTTTATATACCTTTTATTACGAGTGAAAAGGGATAATAATTGTGGTTTTAAAAAATCTGTTTTAGAAAAAACCAATTCGAGAATGTCCATAGACCAAAAAAAAAAACAGGTAAATAAATATATAAAAAAATTTCAATTGAAAACTAAAAGGAAAATGTTTCATTTAGAATAACAAATTTGAAAAAGCAATTAAATTTTATGATAAATCAGGGGTGGAATCGTTACATCCGTGTTCGTATCGACAATCGTACGAAAAAAAATTACGTGATACGTTAATCGTATGAACTAAATGGCATTATGGCATACGATTGTAAACAAATCGTAATTTTTTAAATGAGTCACAATAGTTTTGAAATTAAAATATTCTAAAGCTAAAGAAAGAGTATTGAGGCTGGTCAGTTTATCAAATTTTGTTGTTTCCAAAGGTCAAAACCGATTTTTTGCCTATAGCGCTCGATTCAAGGACTGCTGCTTCAATTAACACTTCTTCACTTGGCACCAGCAGCTTTTCTTCATAAAGGCTTCTTTCATTCTGGTTTTTCAATTAAAAAAAAGCTTTTTTCTTTGCTTGATACCTATTTTTGATCAGCCAAAATTAAAAATATAAATATTTTCTTGCAAAAATATAAATTGCGAATTTCCTATTTTAAAATTATAACATCATTAACTGGTGGTACTAGTGCGTCCATACATTTGGAAAGCTCATCCCATAGTCTGTTAGCATCAGATTTTAATATGCCCAATTAGGAAGCATGTTTTTTGCCAAATTTTTGTGTTCATTCATGAATCTTAGGTTTAACTTATTGTAATAATAACTTTATCATAAACTAAAATTAAATTTGTTTAATTCGCACTTTTTTTTTAGCGAATTTGTTGCATTTTTCATCTTATTCGAACTAAGTTTTGTTAACGTATGACAGTTCGTAAAAAATGTACGTTCATGTATACGATAACGTATGTTATAATCTGCGTTATTGTTAATTACCATCCGTTAACGTATGTCATAATCCGAAAAACGTATTTTTACGATACGTGTTGTACGTTCACGGATGTAACGATTCCATCCCAGGTCAATTTGGATGTACAAAATAATGTAATTAGTAATTGTGGTTGTTAAAATTCCACAAATTTGGAAATGTCCCTAAACAAAACCAGGTACTAGAATAACAAACTGTTAAACCATATTTAAAAGTCATATTTTAAATACTTGAAAAAGCTTTAAAATATTTTCTATAAATTATTTTAGTGTTTCATCAACGGGGCTATTCCTTCCATGATTGGCAACTAGAACGATTAACGATGGTGTTAACCATATTATGCAAAGGCTTATTTTACTAACAGATTAGTAATGATCATTTCTACATACAATTTACATTTAAAACAAAAACCAAAAAAATTTGTTTTTAGTTCCCGTTTTGGATATAAATTATGTGAAGAATACTTAATTCTATGAAGTAGTGGTCCTAGGAATTTATTATATGAGTATTCCCCTTGAATCTGTATTTTTTATAATCGTAAAATAATTGTTTTCAGCCAGAATAATGATAAAACAACACCTTATTGAGGCCATAAATACATTTTCAATTACTTCGCAAAATTATTTCACCCCTTAAAGATTGTAAATAACAAGTTAGAGCGCTATATTCGGCTATGCCGAATCTTATATACCCTTCACTATATAGTAAATGTAAATCTAGTTCAGAGAAGTAATTCCAATAAAAAAGCAAAAATTGGGGTGACAGAGATTTAAAAAAAATTGGTACTGCATATATATTATTTTACATAAAAATTTCATCAGCTCTTAATGCTATTTCCTTAAAGATCTTTTCAAAAGCTTTAAAATGATATCCATATTGATATTTCAAAAAATTGGAAAATTTCTAAGCTCCGTACCTCGGAAGATATGGGCGAGCTCCAATTTTTTCACTTGATGTTTTTTTTCTTATTTTTTAAAAATGCAGTTTGGTATTCCTTTGCGGTGGTTAGATCCAGGTGAACATTATGACGCTACGTGCTATGTGTGCCAAAATATTTCCATATTAAAATTGAATAGATATAGGCGAAAGAGTTTTGTATTCAAAACTGTGCAATCAGCCATGCTGCGATTTCCGCATTCTGACGAACTCCCAGTACCTGTGCTACAACTTCGAAGTCCTAGTCATTATCTTGATGGAACCATCGCTGAAACAGGAACCTTTTATTGCGTTCATATGTCAACAAAAATTCTTTTTTTAAATTCCCATATGGATTACTTTGAGAACCAGTTGTCAACAGAATCTGATGAGCATGGTGAAAAATTTCATCAGACATGCGCACCCATTGAAGAACGCTATAAAGGTAAAAGCATTCATTCGCTTATCGCTGAAATATGCTGGACATTGTATGATAATGAACTGGAATTGCCTAGAGCTAAAAAAAAAATGTAATTAATGCTATCCAAATTTGATTTAAAACAAAATTCTTAATAAATGCGAAATTAACCCTAAGCTCTCTTTTGTTGCGTCTTATTTCTGACTTTATGGTTGAATTTTCCTTTTTGGTGTATTCAGGGACTTATAGTAAAATTTAACGGGTAACATTTTTGTGGAACATTTTAACCCTCTAAAACCCTGTTTTAATGGTGTTTTTTGCTATTTTTTAAAAGAAGGACAAAAAAGACCCATATCTTGAGGAGTTAGAGGGTTAACATTTCAACAAAAATGTTCTCCGTAACATTTTACATAAACTTGCTGAACACATTTTTTGCCTAAAATGTAAGGGTCACATGGTTTCTTATGCCGTTTAACAATAAGAATGTGCCAGAGCTGGAAAACTTTAACCCCCTCTCAAATGAAATCCAGATGTAAACTTTCAAAACGCCGATACACGTATATCTTTTTTTTGTCTCCTCTATCAGAATTTATAGCCCGGACCTTGTAATTTTTGAAAAAATTCGATTTTGTTGTACAGTGTTATTTATCTGTGTTTTTGTAATTAGTTTTTTGCTTTTATTTGCGCGTAATATACTTTAGTGATGCATTTATGAACAGATGACATTTGCAGTGCTGCCACTATTTGCATTTACGAACGTACTGCCCATCATATGCAGTGCAGTGATGCATTGACGAACAGGCCCTTTATTTTTGATCACTTGTTTCCGGGATTTTTATTGTCCTTAACAAAGTTGTCTCTTCTTTTTAATAGGTTTCTATAGCAAATCAATATTTTTTGGAAGATTTGACCTGAGATAATTCTTCAGCACTTGCCAACAAAATGGATAAATAATTTTGTGTAACCTCTATTTTTCCAAAAAAAATTATTCAATTTTATACCGTGTTTTTGACATTTGCTTTACGTATGAGTTGCATAGCGACGTTCCTAAATGCCGATAAAATACAAAAAATGTCTTTGCAACGCAAGTTTGCATTTAAAACATGTGTCGCATTGCACACGCATTTTTTTAAATTATGCATTGCAACAGGCGTTTAGGAAGTCGGCCATATTTACCTAATTTTTTCCCCAAATATTTTTCACTTTCCGCAGTCAATCAAGAGAGGAAAAAATTTATAATGGGAGAAAAGGGATAAGTGAAAAAACTCGCACGGAATTTTCGTTTATAATTGGGTTGTATATGGGCCCATTTTTTGAGCCGTTATAGAAAGAGAGTTAAAATTTAAACAGAACATGTGCTAAGTCCGCTATGAAGTATTAAATGGAAATTAAAAGGGTATGCCCACAGATTATGTTATTTGATGTGTATGAGCTCTAAATTTTTTTTTAAATTGGCTTTTCTTCTTTAAAAATTACTTTTGTTTAATTTATTTACATTTCGATTTCGTTTTTAGACCAATCTTGAATATTTTCACGGAATTTTTTGCTCACGAAAAAAATTTCTCTCGAGAAAAGATTTCCCCAATTATGAATTCCATGGTATCATCGTAATTTAATGGAAGCTTTTTCTTTTTTACATTTAATTTCTCTTTTTTTCACTTTCCGTAGTCAGTAAAAACGGGAATAAATTTAAAATAGGAGAAAAGGGAAAAGTTATAAAATGTCGCATGGATTTTGTTTATAATTCAGCTGTTTACCATTTTTTTTTTAATTCTGACAGCACAACCGCATATAGAAACATTTTGGAGTGCTATATTCGGCTATGCCGTCTTATATACCCTTCACTAATCCTAGTTTAGTAAAGTAACTCCAATCAAAAAAGACAATGAATTAAAAAATAAGAAAAAATTAAGAACTATATGTAATATTACATAAAAAGTCATCGGCTCTTAATGGGTTAAGCATTTTATTTAACTCTAGTTTTTTCTTAAAAATCTCTTTTAAAGCTTTTAAATGATACCGATATCGATATCCTAAAAATATGGTTCACAATCACAGAAAATATGGGCGAGTGTCAATTTTTTCAGTTGATGTTTTTTTCTTATTAAATTTTTTTATTAGATCACCTTTTCATACATATATACAGTCACAAAACGAAATGTGACGGTGTTTTAAAAAGCGATTTGGTTTTCACGTTATGAAATTTACTCCACAACTCAAATGTGTCGTTCGTATTGACAAACGAAGTTTCCAAACATGAAATGGAATAACGACTTATTCTCTTAAAACGTAGAAAACACAAAGTACATTAGGATGAAACGTATACACAATATAAAGCATAAATAAATAAGAACAATTCTGTATGATTAACTCCAAAATTTTAAATTTATAATATAACGTTTACTAAATGAGCGATATGAAACTATTCAAAATTTCTTAGCTCCTCAAAGTATGCTTATTTTTAATTCGTACTTTCGTATGATGTCACATGATTATTTATAAATTATTTTTCTATGACATATATTCGAGGTAAAAAGTACTTCTTAAATGTCATTTTCCCTACCACTGTTAAAAATTGTTCAAAATTTCATAACAAACAAACGAACTCACATTCACGTACATAATATAAGTTAATATTTATATATATATAATATTACATAAAAATGCCATCGGCTCTTAATGGGTTAAGCATTTTTAAAAATTTTTAGTATTACCTTAAAGATCTCTTTAAAGGCTTTAAAATGATACCCATATTAACATTTTAAAAATTTGAAAATTTCAGGTCCCCGTAACTCGAAAAATATGGGTAAGCGTCAATTTTTTCACTTGATGTTTTTCTCCTATTTTTTAATTTTCTATCGGCTTATATATTTATTTTTTTTTATTTGAGTTACTTTATTGTTCCAAATGACATGAAAAAATTAGAGGTAGGGGTGGTGTTTTGCTTGCTGCCTCGAAGGACATGGACCGATCATGCCGATTTCCAATAACACCTCTTTTGACACTATGTCTGATCGATTGACATATTTATCGCTCAATCGACTTCGCTATGCATAAGAAGTCAGAATATATATACTTTATGGGGTCGGAAATCGATATATTAAAAATTACACACGGAATGACAAACTTAGTTTTACCATTTTTCACATTTTGTGGTGAAGGGTATAAAAATAATGTTACGATTGAAACCCAGAAAAGCCTAAGAAAGTGAATTAAGCGATGTTTGTATTTGTAATATAAGTTCTCGTTTAAAATTATTTGTTATTAATAATTATTCTGTAGACAGCAACCCAGAATTAATTAAAAATTGTTGGAGTGCAACAACTACCGTTATCTTCAATCTAATTTATAAAATTCAGTAATTATTCTAACTGGATACATTGTAAATATTAATAAAGTATTGTTAAAATTTTAATGTAACTAAAATAACTAAATTAATAATTTAGTTTTGCTAGACGATTTCACGATAAATCTTTTCTTATTTGAAAATTATTACAATACCAATCTCCATAAAGCTTTGTTAACATCAATTTTTTTCTTCTATTTCCCTTTATGCTGGCAATGCTGTGTATATAGCGAGCTTTCAAGTTATTCGTCGCTTTTTGACAATATAAGAAAAAACAGCTGTCATCGTATAATGAATCGAAAACGAAACAGAAATAAAAGAAAATAAAAAGCAAATTGGACTTTTAGTTGTTTCGTGCGGCGTTTGCAAATCATAAAATTATTTGTGGTAAAAAAATCCAAGAGATTGTTATATTTACAAAAACCTTACAGTAGTGAGTGATAAAAACGGAAATAAAATAAAAAAGTGTTAAAAATCGGCAAAAAAAAAACATAATTATAAAACACTGAAGAATAATTAGGCCAGTAAAGAAAAAAGTTGTGTGCAGGTATGTAAGTGTGTATGTGTTGCATGCATGCATAACAAAAAAGTTTCATTTAGCGAAAAAGTAAGAAATTTTTGGAATATCATGTTCATATTTCCTATGTGTATCTTTCGAATTTGTTGCCCCTGCTCAAAGAAGTTTCTTATTTGTACAAATAAAATTATTTTAATGAAAGTATTTTGTTTTATCTTTTTCTGCTACAAATTTGTGTTTCTCAAATAATATTCAGTTTTTATGTATTTTTTGTAATAAAAATGCATTTGATTTTGTGTGTGCGTTTAAAGAAATTGATTTTTTCCATTATTGTTGCAACCTTTTTTTTTGTACTCTTGCTGTAGTAATTGCAGTTCTATTTTTATCTGCATATTTTACGATTTGCCTTGTCATGCTTGTTTGTTATTTTTTTTCCTAAACAGGTTGTTAAAAGCAATAGTTGTCGCTATGCTATTTTATTTCCCTGTTGGTAAGAGAAATTTCATTTTATGTCATTATACGTTTGCATAATTTTTTCTTTTAGCTTTAAAAATACAAAGTTTGCAAAAAAAAAATAGAAGCCAAAGGCCAAATAAAGAAAGCTTCAAAACGGAATGACAATACATGCAATAAAAAATACCGGCATGTGTTTGTCATCTGTTTGATGATTTGTTTTTGTGAACATGTATGTGTTTGTATTTTGTAAGGTGAGGTTATGGTATTCTCTTATGGAACAGAATGAAATGAAACAGTAAAGATTGTCATATTTCACAATTGTTAGTGCAGGTTTTGTTACTGGACTATACATAGTATAGTTCATTTTAGTGATCATTCATTTTAGTACAGCTTTTAAAAATGAACTAGTTCAATATGTCTTTTTAGTTCAAAGCTCGTTTATAGGGTTTTTACAATTGCAAACATCTATGAGGAAGTCGTGGAAGATGTTGAAAATGAAAAAAAGTCGTTTAGATTTGAAACATCTTTCATTTTTGACAAACACTTTGTTATGAGTGTACCGAAATATTCAGCTATTTAATAAAATGGATCTAACAAAGTCTACAATATTTGGTTCAATTATTGCTGTTGAAGAATTAGTAGAAGTTGTATAGGACAACGAAGAAATTGTAGTTTTCGGGAACAAGATATTCCAAATAGATGTGTGGAATTTTTTTAAGGAGAGTTTGCGCGTAGATAAGAACGTTTGCATTGTTTTTTCAAAGCGGCTTTTATACAAAACTAAAAAAGTTTTATTTTTTTTTTAATATTCAGTTTTTGCAATTTTTATGTAAAATATTTTAGGTATTAAAACCTTGCGCGTTTTTCAGCTTATTCATTGTATTTTTATAAGAAGTGTTTCGCTTTTATATTTTAATGTCAATTTTCTAGTGATTACACTAAAATTATCGAAAGATGTTGAGTTCAACAAAATGTTGATTTTTAGCCCTATGTATTTCTTATGGGGAAGATGAAAAATCTTGACAAATTAATGAAAGATGTGAGCAAGTGTAAAAAGGCTATTAGTTCTAATGATGTTTTACTTCAAAATGTCTTTATAGTTTAAGGCTTCTTTAGTTCTACTGTTCTCGCGCAGTTTTGTTCAAATCTAAACAAAAATTAATTACTATTGTAGCTTCTGTTCTGGTAACATTCTACCTATTTGACTTACATACATACAATTGCTGCAGCGAAATCTAATCTATCTATTTTACAAGCAAGACATCGGTTAAGTGATAGCATAATAAAATTTATATTCATTTAAGTAATTTTATTGACATTTTTAAATAAACTATAGGACATTTTCTACAATAGTTTTTAAGATTGTTAAGTTCTAAAATTAATTTAAACTTTGAAGGCTATGATGCTTAGGGATAGAACGATACCACTAGGGTATCGATGTTTTTACTCGATACAGAATCGATTGAAAAATATTGATAAGTACTCAATATCGAACAAGAAGTATCGATATCTACTCGTATCGGTCGACTATTTCATAGAATTAAGGCAAAGAAAAATAAAAATACATATCGCTGGTTTCATGCAGCGGGACCATTTTTGCTACTAAAGTAGCAAATTGCTATTTTTTCGAATGCTTAAACCTTTTAGTGCCCCCTTTTAAGAAAGAGCTAAATCTGCCACTTTTAAATATATATTTCACTTTTTTGCCCCTTTTTTTTATATGGCACTTTTTGTTTGATTTTCAATTTAGATGGTTTTATTTCGAGTCTGTTGCAAGAAGAACATTGGAGCAATGGTGAATTTTGCAACACTTTTTTGTTTGTACAGAGTTAGAAAAAAAGAAAAAAAAATGCCTCCAATATAGAAAAACTACATATCGTTCAAGATGGTTTGTCTCCTATAAATTGTTGTTTTTTAGAACTGTTTAAAAATGTTCTAAAAAAGAATATATTAGTTACTAAAAAATAAAAAAACGGACTTTCTTAATATTTTGTACTTTAGGAATATTGTTAACATACATACATGTCGGTTATGAAGCTGAAAGTGTAATATGTGCTGAAGAGTTTTCTAAAAATTTTTATAATTGATATTTAAAGCAAAATATTAATATTTTATCAAAAACAAGTACGAGTGCTATGCCAAATCTTATATACCCTTCACCATCTATGTAAATCTAGATTAGTGAAGTAACTCCAATCAAAAAGCAAATATTGGGGTGACAGAGAATTATAAAATAAAAAGAAAGTTGGTACTGCATATATATAATTTTACATAAAAATGTCATCGGCTTTTAAAGGGTCAAGATTTTTAAAAAAATTTTAGTATTTTCTTCAAGATCTTTTCAAAAGTTTTAAAGGTACCCATATTGATATTTCCAAAAATTTTAAAATTTCAGAGCCCCGTAACTCGGAAAATATGGGCGAGCCCCAATTTTTTCACTTGGTGTTTTTTTTTTAATTCTGTATCATGCTTTGTATTAATGATTTGATTGGAATAGCACCTCTTTTGACACACCTATCAGAACGATTGACATATCTGTTTTTTTTCTTCTTTTTGTGAATTAAGATTGCCGAGGCACGGACGGACAGACGGACATCGCCCAATCGACTACACTATGCATTAGAAGTCAGAATATATATATACTTTATGAGGTGGGAAATGCTATTTGTAGAAATTACACACGGTATGACCAACTTTAGATATACCCTTTTTTCCATTTTTTGTGGTGAAGGGTATAAAAACGTTGTCCAGACTCTATTATTAGAAAGTTAATAATTTCGACAAAAATAAATTAGTGAATAAAATGTTATAAAAAAACTTATAAAAAGTCTCTCTTTCTCTCTCTTTTTCTCCCTCATTATAAAAAGAAATACAAAGTTAAGTAAAAGTATTTCATGAGCAGGACATATTTTCCTTTTAGAAAATTCTATAAAGAAGTTCGTTTGTAAAAGCTTTTTATTTACTTCTTTGAATAAAATGGTATTTAAAAGATGTGTGTTTTAAAAATGTTTTCCTCACTTTTCCCTAAAAAATAATGATTTCACATATTTTTAAACGTATGCTAATGGGACATACATACATTTTACTTCATTTTCTTAAATTTTCGTTTCCCGTTTCGAAGTACATTTACATTTTAGGTTTATTTTTACATCATAAAGTAAATAAATACAAATACGTAAATGCGATTATATTGCTAATTATAGACAACACGTGTATTAAATATCAACACTTTTTTTGTGATGAGGGACGGTAATTGTCTGAATTTATCACACGTTTTAAAGTTTTTTTTTAATTTCATTTATATTTTTCGGATTAAAAGAAATATCAATAATTATATATAAATGAAAACTTTATAGGCAAATTCGAAACTAATTATGTAAATATCATTCATATTATCTACAATCGATTGAAATAAACAATTACAAATTTTATGTATAATAGTCGAACAAGACAAAAAACTTACGTAACTAGTACAAATATATTTATACAAAATCACTTGCATTTGTTCTTTATGGTGGCACCAATGTTTTTAATTATCTACAAGAGCACAAGTGACTTCAGCTTTATAATATAAATATAACATTTTTATACGAGAATAATAGTTATTTGCATCGATTTTTTTTAGAAATCTTATCTAATATATATGTATGTATGTATGTACATATAAAAAAATTTCTCTGTAAATTTGTTTGTGGCTTTTGTAGAGAAATATGTAAATATTTTAAAAATAGATTTTTTTTATTAGGACCAGCACTCAGGGGATGACTCCTACTTATGCAGTGCATTGTGCCAGAACTAGGAAATTAGGTTGTGGGAGGGGGATAGAGGGAGTAGTGCTTGTGGACATTTGATTTGAATTTTTGCACATTGAAAGTGGCAGAAAAGACCTCTGCGGGGAGTTTATTCTATATACGAACTGTAATCTGTAATGCGTAGTTCGATTCACTGGCCACAACTGAATGCCCTTTTGATACAGAGCGCTTTGCGCGTACGAAATTATGGTTTTCAGGAACAAGTTCCCTGATTTCATAAGGGCACATTCCGTTGTAGTAACGATAAAACAGCGAAACACACCCCACATTGCGTCGATGCTCCAGTGAGTCAATAGAGCTGGATACCCTACTGTCACCGATAAGCTTTTTCGCTCTCTCCTGGACGCGGTCGAGTAACTCCAAAATAGACTTTGAAATACCGGCCATACATGAGAGTTGTATTACATTTTTGGACTAATATAGGTGACATAGATAGCGAGGAAATCAGATGGAGTGAACTATTTTTTACACCATTTGAGAAAACCTAGGCACTTGAATGCTTCTTTTGCGACATTAAAAATATGGTGGTTCCAACGAACATCACATTGAAATTTCATGCCAAGAACATCGAGAGCTTCTGATTCCTTAATATTAAAATATTATAGTTTAAAATTAGAAAATAAAATTTCTTAATATCTATATCACCCATAATTACAGATGAGGCAGCATATTCAACCGTACGCCTGTGCGAACGCACACATCACTGGATTTTACGAGCATTAAATTGAACCCTGTTCGCAAGGCCCCGTTCGGAGATTACCAAAAAGTCGCGATTAAGGGTATCGTCCATTTGCTTTTGCATAGCCCCATTTTCCCGAAGGTTTGGTCTATTGCGAAACAAAAATGTTAAGGAAACCTATGTAATGCTAATGTTTAAACTTTTTAAAACATATTTTTTTGCCTGGCAGAGACAGGCCTTGTGACTAGTTTTTAAATAAATACGATAATGCATCGAAACTCTTACCCTGGAGTTAATGTCGACGTCGTTGACGGCGTTTCAACGCCGAAAAAGTTGAAACAGATTGAACTTTTGCGGCGTTGCAACGCGTTGAGATTAACTGCTCTCATACAATTTCATACGATTCAACTTTTTTTTTGACATTTGACGCCGTCAACGACGTCGACATTAACTCCAGGGTTAAAAATATATTTTGTAAAAATATAGATTTCACAAAAAAAAATATTAATTTATATTATACTAGCTGGGCCCGGTCCGCGTTGCTGGTGCCATCTGTCGTTCAAACCCCATCCACAAAGAAACACTCCTCACGAACAGAAGATACATATAAATTTTAATCGAAACTGGTGAAAAAAAAATAAATTTTGCGCATATAGAATATGATCAAAATCGGTCCAGCAGTTTTTGAGTTTATCGATGACTAACATACACGTAATTTTTGTATATTGTTACGAAAATAAGATCTGGCAACCCCTTTGGACATGTGTACAACGGAAAATAATAATTGTTCAAATGCAATTAAAAATTAAAAAGCAGAAGTACAAACCTTCCAGAAAGAAAAGGACAAATTTTGTGTGAAACCATGGCAGATAATTAAGTGGAGACGTCTAATTTAATATAAGAGTAACAGATAATTGTCAAGACGCGTTTATAAAAAAAAAGTAAGAACGGTAGTGGTTAGCGCAGGGAAGTGTAACAGCTTAACAACAGTGTATCGAAGACGTGTGTTGTGGCTATTAGATAGACATGTGCCCGTTCGGTTGTTTCAGTGACCGGTCTTTTTCGGTCAATTATCAAAGACTAATTCGTTCGTTCAATCAGTCAATTTGAACGAAAGGAGCCGGTTAAATATATGGCTCATTTCGTTCAATTAAGTCATCCGTTCAAATTAACCCTTACATTATTGAACGAAAGACCGGATTTAAATGACCGAATCATTTCGTTCACTTGATTGATTCGGTCAATTTAACTCGATCGTTCGCGAACGACACAGCTCTACTATTAGATAAAGGAAATGACTGGCTTGAATAAAAGGTTAAGGTCACTAAGCAAGGCATCGAGTAGTTCATGTCTTGCGGAGTAACACAGTAGTGTAGCGTGGATGGTTGCATTTGTAATAATAATGCATGTTTAGTAAATATGAGTCCATAGGATTCACAAGGCCGTAGAATCAAGAATTATAGCCAGATGAAGCCACAAAGTAAGAATACAGAATTTATAATGAGCCAAAGTGGTATTTGCAATCAAAAGAATCCGTAGGTTAATCCAAAAAAACAAAAACTTAACAATATATAGAGATTGTCGGAATTTCTGCAAAACTTCGGTATATCCCGTGAAGCTAGAGTTTCCTACACAAAAAACTTTTCCAGTAAATTTTACAAAAAACAAAAAATTTAAATTTTACCATAAAACGCCAGCGTCCTTAGCAGAGGCACCTAACCTACCAGGCATACGTTACGACGAGAAGCCGTTGCCAGCTCGAACAACTACACAACTGTAGCCCTCAGCGTATGTCTATTTTTAACCTGTTAGCAGCAATTTATTAAATAAATAAGGACAGCAGGTCAAAAGCTATTTGAGATCTATAGATCCAAAATTTGGTATAAATTTTATTTATATTTCGATTATCGATAAATGCACAAATCGTGTTTTAATGCCTTTAAAGACACTAAAAATAAATTGTTAAATATTTTTCTATATTCTTTCTCCCTTACTTTTTAATGCAACAATTGTTATTATTTTTAGCTTTTTCTTTTTTGCTTGCAATCTTGATTGCTTTTTTTATGGAAAAGAAAACCAGAAATCGTGACTGCTTTTTATCATTATGAACAAAACAACAACAACAAAAAGCAAGAAGGAAAAAAAACTGCAATGAAATCGTTTATTAAGTTACTACCGGTCATTGTTGCCTTTGTTGATGATTATTTATGTCAGTCAAAACAGTTCCGAAACATTTCTCTGGGTTGCTGATGTTTTTTTTTTATTTTTTATTACTGCCGCTGTTGTTTTTTATACGCTTGAATTACACGACTTTTTTTTCCCTCGATGCTAAAAATAACATTATTTGTTCAAGTGGGATAACAGTTGTATACAAATATTTAATAAGATGTCCGATTAAAAGCAGTTTTTATTATTTTCTGACATAAATTTTCTGTCTTATCAGAATTTTTGTAAAATAAGAAATACAATTAACATCTTGGTTGAGGCAAGAAGTAAAAAATGTAACGGCAATTGTAAAACTTTCCACGTCCACACATGTTTAGTGGAGCAAAATTCTGAAATATTCACAAGTTTTAATTTTCACATGTCATTATCAGATTGCGACAAGGTGAAGAAAAGAAACACCTTAAGAGTAGCTAAAAGCTGAAGTCAATAATGTTTGCACAGATTAATTTGTGTATTAAATTTATATAAAAATCAATCTTCATTTATGCTCTTTATATGTTTTTGAAATTATTTGAAAGACATTGAACATATTTCTCACATTACACTGCAGAATTATTTATCTTTTGTGCAGGCAATTTATGTTATCAAATTAGCTTTAATATAAAAATTTGTTTTATTATTTATGTTCTCAGATATTAAGTTCCGCAAAGCAAAAAAAAACTCAAACACTGGCTATTGGATAATGGCTAGAAACCTTTACGAGAAAGAAGACACTTATTCATTAGTCACACGTCATTGAGTCAGCTGAGCTGATTATGCAGTTAAACGAAAAAGCTTCACCATTTCATACATATATAAAAACAATACAATGTATCAACAAATACATACATATGTTTGAGTCTGTAAAACCATAAAGAAAAACAAATCTCTCGTGCACGACCCGTAAATATTAGACATTTCAATCACAAATCTAACAAGTCAGAGTGCTATATTCGGCTATGTAGGATCTTATATACCTTTGACCATATACCTATAACCACATGTACATATAAATTGGCATTAGAAATTCTTTCGTGCCATTAAGTTTTTCTGTAAAAACATCGAAAGTTTTTTAGGGTTGTTGTGGTGATTAAGTAGCAAACACAACCCTGCAGAAATACAAACGAAAGTTAAAAAAAGATATGGGAGAATTTAGAGGCTGGCATGGTGTTTTGCCTGCTGCCTCAAAAAACAGGGACCGCTCTCGCTGATTTTCAATAGCAAAATCGATTGATTTATTGATTGATCGATTAGCGTATCAATATTTTCTCTAGCTCATCTATCCATTAATAGTGTAGATATGGTCCAAAATAGGCGACAGTTTTTATTTTCCTTGAGTTTTTTAGATGTTTACAGCAATTTTACGAAGAAATAAAAAAATTGTGCTTGCAAAAAATATACATTTCACTAAAAAAGAAAATTAAAAACAAGTAAGAGTGCTACATTCTGCAGAATCTTTATACACTGAACTATCTATGTAAATCTAGCTTAGTGAAGTAACTCTAATCAGACAGAGACAGAGACTTAAAAAAAAATTAGTGCTACATACTCGTATATATAATTTTACATAAAAATGATATCGGCTCTTAATGGGTAAAGCATTTTTAAAAATTTTTAGTATTTCCTTAAAGACGGCTTCAAAAGCTTTAAAATGATACCCATTTTGATATTTTAAAAAATTTGAAAATTTTATAGCCCCGTAACTCGGAAAAATTATACGAGCGCCAATATTTTTACTTGATGTTTTTTACTTATTTTTGAATTCTCTATCGTCCCATATATTTGTTTTTTTTTTTATTGGAGTTACTCCATTGTTCCAAATAATATGGAAAAATTAGAGGTAGGCGTGGTGTTTTGCCTGCTGCCTCGTAGGGCATGGACCGATCATGCCGATTTTCAATAGCACCTCTTTTGACGCTATGTCTGCTCGATTGGCTTATTTAAATTTTCTCTAGCTCTCTCAATCGACTTCGATATGCATAAGAACTCAGAATATATATCCATTTCCATAATTTATGGGGTCGGCAATAGATATTGTAGAAATTACAAACGGAATGACAAACTTAGATATACCCTTTTTTCCACTTTTTGTGGTGAAAAGTATAATAATAGAAAACTATATTACTACGTCTCCATCAACACTTTGTAACTTTTGTCGCGCAAATCTTGAGTTTGCAAAAATGACGAAGAGAAACGGGTAAACTGATTCATGTACTTGCAATTCTATTTTCTTTTGTCATTCGTTGAGTTAAGCAAAAATAAAAACTAAACAATCAAGGCCGAAATTGCAGAAACAAAATTTGTATGTGCGGACACGAATGCAAAAATGGAGCCGTTAAAATAAATAAAGAAATTTAGGTCGCGACTACTTTGTGTTAAAATCAACAATACATTCCTTTACATTTTGCATGACACAGTTTTTCCAGTTATTACAATTATAATTTATATTCATATTTTATTGATTTTTTCCTTTTCAGTTGTAATATTTATTTTATATTTCTATAAAGGGTGTTCGCATATTGAAATTTAATCCAAAATGTTATTTTTTTTAGCAGATTGTCATATTAAATTATCAATATACAGCGTAGGAGTTGACAGACATATGCGCTGAAATTTGTTGAATTCACCCTTAAACACACGGAGGCTTGCGGACTTACAACCATGAAATGTTTCAAGCAACGAGATGTTGTTATTATACGTCTTGAAAAACAATATTGCCTCAGAGCTCGTTTACACTTGATCATTCGGAAGTGATCCCCACTAACATTCAAAGCAAGAGGTACTCTAAGAGAAAAATTTTGACCGTACGATATTTCAGGAACGATATTAAATTTTGTTTATTGAACACTCATCCAAATATTGTTTTTATTTAAATGTGTAGGATTGTTAAGGAAAAATAATTGACAAGAATACACATATATCTTTAGTTTTACCTTAAAATTATTTCCAAATTATGTCACGTACGATATTTTGTACCACAATGTATTGAATGTTCTTAATTTCGTTGCAAATATAGTGTATTTCTATATTTGAAAAATTTCTTTACACTTTATAGGTCATACTTGGGATTTTTTCATTACCATTAAAATTTTATATTTATAGGCATTGTTAAAAATTGTTTTTACTAAATGCAATAAAATTTTAAAGAAATCGTTTAATTATTAATTACAATTGAATCAAAAATAATTATTTTTATGAAACAAAAATTTTTGGTCGCATAAAAAAACTATGCTTAAAATAAATAAATCTTAACATACAAGGTGGCGCAAAAGTAATCCTCCTATCAGAAAATGCTATAAATTTTGCGATTGGCCCCTAATGTCAGTTCTGTTTTGACATTTGTGTAGTAAACACATGCGAAATACACGTTAATAAACAAAGTTACGCTACACTGCTCCAGAACGCGGAATGTTGGTGACTATTTGACCAATAATCGGTCAGTGACTTTGGCACAACGTGAATTTCGTCGCAGATTTCCTGGCCGTCCAACGCCTACTGGTGAAACACTGCGACGTTTAGCCGCTCGCCTCGAAGAGACTGGCACAACACGAGATGCTGTCAGGCGTGGCAGACCCCGGAGTAGCCGTTCTGCAGAGAATATTGCCGCTGTAGCCGAGGATGTCATTGAAGCGCCGTCGACATCGACCAGACGACGTGCACGCGAATGGGTATCAGTTGACGGTCTTTACAGCGAATTTTGGTACAAGATTTGAAGATGTTTCGGTACAAAGTCCAGACGGTGCATCAGCTGTTAGCTGCTGACCGCCAATAGCGTCTAACATATGCTCAAGCCATCCTTAATCACCACCAACAGGAAGACGATTTTTCATCCAAAATAATCATGAGTGATGGGGCCCATTTCCATCTTAGCGGGTACGTAAATAAACAAAATTTACGCTTCTGGGCCACTGAAGATCCGTGTGTAACCCACGAAGAGCCATTACACCCGCTCAAAGTCACTGTATGGTGTGCTGTTTTCGCTGGAGGAGTCATCGGACCTTTTTTCTTCGAAGACGTCGCGGGCCAAACGGTTACTGTGAATGGTGAGCGCTACAGAGCAATGATCAACGAGTTCTGTTTGCCGCAACTTGATGAATTGAGATTGGAAAACATGTGATTCCAACAGGACGCTGCAACGGCACACACTGCACGTGCCACAACCGAAATGCTGATGGATGCATTTCCCGGGCGCCTAATCTCTGGCACTGGCCAGTAAGATCGCCTGATTTGACTGCCGCAGACTTCTTTTTGTGTGGCTTTTTGAAGTCGCGGGTTTAATTCAACAAGCCTCAAGAATGAGAGGACCTATCGCCGGAAGTTTTGGCCAAAGTGATGTAAAATGCCATAAAAAGGGTTCAAATGGCAATCAACTGTGGCGGCGGCCATTTATATGACATCATATTCTCGACTTGATGTAAAAAAATTAAAAGACTAAATAAAAATAATCCACAAGAAGAATCAAAGTTTTTAATTTTTTTTTAATTACAGCCAAAAAACATCGGAAGGTTATTATTGCGCCACCTTGTAAATAATCTATATTTGAAAATTGTTAAAATTTATCAACTCTAAGTAAGATAGGTGTAAAACTTGATGTCGTACTTACACGAAAACAAAAATTTTTTTCCATAGTGTTTCATTTTTCCTAAGAAACTATAAAAAATTTGTAAAATTCAAAAAAATTTTGTGGTCAAAATACCATTTTAAAATGCTTTTCTATACTATACGTTAATGTGTGTATTTAGTGTACAAAGATAAAAAATATAATAATTAACCCTTTGCACTCGAGGGCTCCGGAGCGGAGCCATTTAAAATTTATCTTCAAACTCGAGGGCTCCGCTATGGAGACAATGCAAATAATTTTCAGTTCATAACATAAGGACAAAAACAAATCGTAATAACTTCATTTATTCTGTTAACAAATTACAAATGAAATCTGTTCAGGAAAGTTTTGTTTATGTAACGGTAAAAAAAACTGTTACTTTTAATTAAAAAAGATTTAAAATACAACTATGACTTTTCTTTTTATGCGCATATCATTTACTTGTATGTGAATATGGTTTTTCTATTAAAATTGATTCGAGTTGCTGGTATTATAAGTGAAAAGAAGCTTCGAGTGCAAAGGGTTAATGATAATAAAAGCTTCTCATTAAAAAGCATTACCATTAGTGAAAAAAATGATAATACTTAAAAATGATTAGCATTATTTATCATTCAATGCTAATGAAATCGTCAATTAATTACACCCATGTCTGCTATAGGTGAACAAATATCATGTGCGGTGCCATGGAAATACCCATAATGTCACCCACATTAATATCATACAATTAAGAAGGAAAGGCCTCTGCTTTCATGCTGCCAGCCTCATCTTCTCTTAACCCAAAAGGAAACCGTTTTTATGATTTAAATAAACAAAGTGAATTAAGAATTTATCGTTTAAAGTTCTTTGCCTTAAAAAATCAGTATCAGTATCCGCTTGCTCAGTTCCACTAATTCAAAACTGTCAGATGTCAAATTATTATTTTACTGTTGTCAACATGTTATTGCGGTAAATAAAAAAAATCATTAACTAGGGGACACCCTTTACATAATGATTTTCCTTGGTGCATTCAAATGAGTGTGTATGTGTGTGTGTGTGCGATTACTGTTGTGTTCTAATTGTAAATTGTTTAGAAATAAGTCATGGTTGTATTTTTCTTTGACCTTGAATGTACGAGGATAACTGGAATAAAAGCTAAAAACCCATTAAATGAATTAATAAACAGATTATTAGCTAATAGTTCCTTATAATAAACTGATAAAGTGGGCAAAGTTATACTTTAAATAAAAGTTACTTATAGTCAAACAATGCCCAATAATGAATAGTTGAAGTCGTGAGAAAACGCCATTTTAGAGTATTGAAATAAATCCCATCCCACCGTTCCGCAACGTACTTAAATGATCGTGTAAGAAGGAGGGATATTATTTTTTGTCATCATCACCCACATTTGTAAATTTTTAACCCTTCACGATTAAAGCGGTAATAGCAAATAATGGTTACACAACTAATTTGTAAGTTTTATGAAAGAGGTTAAGACCATTTTTGGCAAAAAAAAAATATGATAATTGTTCCGGTTTAATAATTAAATCACCGATATTTGTTATTGAGCGCGAAAGCATGTCTCTATGGCCATGGTTGGTTATTGTCGTTTTTGCTTAAACTTTGATTTTGTCTTTATTGTTTAGGCAAAAATCTTTAGTTTATTTAAAATGTTTGTGAGAAGTTCCTGAAAAGCCCATTAAGTGGTAGCGAAATGGCCACGAGACATGCTTTCACCCCTAATAATAAATATCGCTAATTTAATTATTTAATCGGGATAATATAAAAAATAGCACAAAAAAAGATTTTTTTTTTAATTTAAATGAAATCTGCTATAAGAATTTTTTTATCTATAAACAGTTCCTAAATGAAACCTTAGTAATGCAAGTACTATTGATATATAAAGCAACTGCCCTCCTGAATCAGATTATTTTACGGACTGTGAAGATATTGATGAAGACTACCCATGAAAAAGTTGCGGAACTCAAATATGGTCTTGGTGAGGGAAAAACAAAATTTACTGAAAATGAGAGACAACCAGATTTCGTACCATAAGAACTACAAAATCCTAACAACGCATTGGCGTGAAGAATATGCATATTATACACAAAGCTTTTCATCACTTGAAAGCTGAGCACAATGCAAGACAGAATTTGAAAGATGTTTTAACATGTAGAGCAGTATAAAATTTTCGATCTCTTTTTACTGATGTATCACTAACGGCAAGAGCAAATACCCGCAGAGAACAGAATCATAATCACGCGTGTTTAAGCAGTTATACTAGATGGAAAACAAAACTACTTGCTCTATGCAAAAATATTCACGAAAAGTGCGTTAAATAGAATATTATAATTTGATATAGAAACACGATAATAAAAAGTCTCAATGTTCAATGTCCAATGTTTCCAATTGGGAACAAAGTAAAAATTGCAAGAAAATTGATGTCAACATTGAAAATGACTTTAAAATATTTTTTTTAAATATTGTTAGAAAACAAAAACAACACTTGAAATCTAATATTGGGAACAAATGGGTTATGAGAAAATGTAAACCTTGATGGTTCTGTTAAGAAAACCTCAAATTCCTGTCATTTTTTAACAAGCCTCGTATCCGCAGTTTTGTCTGATCCATTTTCTAACAAAACAAATGATTAAAAAGAGGAAAAAAGTTAGTCAAACAAAAGCAAAAGAAATTCAAATAAAACTAAATTGTTCATGTAAAACTTGTTGTTGTTGTTGTTGTTGTTGGATATTATATTGCAAATAAAAATTAAAAAAAAAATTAAAACAAAAGTATTAGTAAAACAATTATATGTACATGTGTATCTCTCTACTATATTGTCTGTATATCGTTCGCGTTTAGTTTAAATGGAATAAAACCATAGTTTAGTTTTTTATGAAATTAGTTGTTAACGCGATTTTCAAATTGCAAGATGTATAAGAGAAATCGATGCTTTTGTCGCTGTAGTCATTATTATCGTCGTTTAACAATATTTCGTTCCTAAAAAATAGTGCAATTTGTTGTAAATTATATAAAATTATTGAATGCAAATCAAACAATAAATCTTAATTTAAAACAAACAAAAAATTATAATAGTCATAAACATAATAATAAAACAACAACTTTTAAAACTAAATTAAAGATTTTAGATTGTTTTGGCTGCAATATTTTTTGTGCATCTACTTGAATGTAATAAATTTTCATAAATTATTGAATTGTTTTTTTTCGCGATAGTGAGCAAGCAATAGTGATAAATCAAGAAAACAAGAGAGAGAAAGAGAGAGTGATACATACAGAGGGAGAAAGAGTATAAAAAGTGGCTATAAAAACAGGAATATCACACAGGTTAATTAAAAAATGCACCCATTACCAAATAAAATATCAATTACGAACAGGTTAATTATTCAAATTCCTATTAAATTTATAGATATTTTTATAATTTGTTTTAATTGAGGTGTATGCATATGTGTGTGACAAAGTGGAATTCCTAAAGTCAGGATGATGGTAAAATAATTTTAAAATATTTTTTTGAAGCTTATAAAAAAGCAACTAATTACGAAATTTACAATTATAGAGATAAAATTATAATTTATCGTTTATTATCAATGACCCAAACTGTTTAACTAATAATAAAATAGTATGAGAGATGCAAAAGAATCTCAAGCAGAATATTGCAAACATACTTCCTCTCTCCATTCGGTTGTTGTTGTAACAGCTCTGCTGTTGTCGAGAGTATTTTCGCTGAAAAGTTATAATAAAATTTAAATATGTGAGTATGTGTCACCAGATAGTATTTGTAGCTGGAGAAATTGTCCAACTTCAATCGGTTGTATCCAAAGGTCTGTCTATAGGACGTAAACTCCTGAACCTATCGTGACAAATAAATAAATGCACTGTTTCGTTAGGGCTTTAGAGGTAGGCTGGGCAACGGAACTTATCGTTCATGGGAGCAAGATGGGATCAAGATTATCGTCAGTATCTGGCCGGGGCCCTTACATGACGGTGGTCCAACCACTTTTTTGTCGCAATTTTAAGAACATAGCTTGCAGAACCATGAACTTCTCCTTGCTAGAGTGTTGGAGTCTAGCCAAACTCCGTCTGTTGAGAGTACAACAGCACACTTTCATCTATTCCGCACCAGACCTCCAGATATAGACTTTTATTTTAACCACAGCCACCACGTGTTCCCCGAAGGCACCTTACCATTAACCGGCTCAGAGATGGGGTGGGGGGCTCTCTGTATGGGCTAACGGTTCCCATGGTGCCAGTTTATTTAAGGACACTGGTGCATCCTTCAACAGTACCCTACTGTCTATCTAGATTTTGTGCCTGCACACCGTGGGACTGGTTCCCCCTATACCCCGAGAACACTTCGTCTGTGCCAAGGTTAGCTCAGCCAGACTCTTTGTGCCCCCGGGGGGATGTTCACGGCAGTAATTGAGAATACTGCACCAACTGGCACGTAATTGTGCCAGAACGGATCTTGTTTGACTGAGTAGAATCCTCTCATTTACTGAAATCGCGGAGCACTGTTTTTTAAGGACTTGATTGCATCTATAGCCATAAGTTGAAATGATTGCCCCCTCGATTCTTATCACCAAGTCCCCAAAATGGCTAGCCTTCTGCAGGCATAACTTACAGGCATCCATCCCTCGTTATTAACTTCGGCTTCAATATTTTTTAATCTGACCTGTCTTGTCAACGGCTTTTTACCTTCTTGCGTTTCCTTCTAATACACTGCGGTGTATTACATAACCACACTCTTTTTTTTAGATTTCTTATATTCACACAAAAAATAAAAATTATCTGCCAATAGCATCTAAAAGAGCATTAGCAATTATTGAGAATAGCAATAATGCCTTAAATATTTGTGCTTTATAAACCGCTACAACGCAATTAGAGAAAAAATGGGAAATAAGCAAGGACTCTCTTAAGAATTCTGTGTTTAAGTTCTTCACTGACTTAAGCGGATAATGTGTATCACGCTTTTGTAACCACTTAAGAATTAAGAAAATATTGTTTAAAGTCGATAAATCGCAAAAAAAAATTGGTAGATTTCGAGGAGGTCTATGGGTAATACCCCAGCGGTAAATTTGGAAAAATATCTTTTGATACGTAAAAGTGGGAGTACTAATTGAAGCTGCCGATCATTCTAAAGCTTTGACGCAGGGCTTCCGTGGTATAGAGGGAAACCAGTTCCCTGCTGTGCTGGGTAAATAGGCCTGTTTTTGGTCTTTAGAAGGCCTGACCAGTGTCCTTAAGGACTGGTACCACTGGAACCGGCAGCCCCACGGTGTTGGATGGTGTACTACCATGGATAACCACAGCTTTGAGGTCATAAATATTGTCATATTTATTACTGCGATCTTAGATTTGGCCTAGATATTTTTCTGGTATGGAGGACAGGCCGGCCATTCCAATTGTGACTTTAGCCACAAGAGCAACCAAACGCTCTTATGAACGGAGGCATATCTGGCTTGAAAATCAAAATGACCCTGCGATTTCCGTAAGAAAAATGTGTCACTCTTGACTGGAGCTGAGTTATGTATTCTTCTAAATTCAATTTTAGTACTCGGAAAGGCCAATTATAGCGTAACAATTACACAGAATGCTCCCACAAAGCAATAGTTCAGCTGTTTTTTGAATCAGACAAATGACAAAAGCCTAGGTACTCGTAATGAGCAAATAATAAATGAAATTAGTTAAAAGTAACAAAAATAAAATAGCATTACCTTAGTAATGCATTTCTTTGAAAAAATGCGGCTGCAATATTGCAACGCTACGTAGGGTTTTTGAGCGCTCAGAGATTTGCATCTATTGCAAGATCATTTTATTATTCACTGTAGTGTTCGATTCAGACCCACATCTGAAGTCGTCTGCTGACGAATTTGACATATCCACACCTTTATCTAACATCTCTTTTTGCAAATTTGTCTAAGCCTTTAGTGTTGACTGTGTTACTCTCAAGTTTCAACAGATATTAAATTCTTAAAAGGCTTTATTTTTCACTTTTCTCAAGTTCAGTTCCCATTATGCCAACCTGAGAAGGTCTACCTGCATTTAACCACTGTGTGCAGAGCTTCTTCTGGCCTCATATTCTTTGGATCAAGATGCTCTTGCATACTTCTCGCTGGCTGAGTTTTTGTGTCGGCACTTCAACTAGATAAACATTTTAAATGTCACATAGAGATTACATTCTAAACTTCCAACTACTGTCCAGTAACACAAAAAGAATTTACGTAAAGACGCGGAGACAGCTCTAAAAGTCATATCTATAACTCCTGACGGCCTTGCAACAGTTCGAATTTGATAAAGAAATTTGTAGTTCTTAGATTTTTTCGGGATTTTTTTTTTTTTTAATTTTTCTTCAAAATGACTTTCGTCGTGCTTAAAAAAATATGGCTGACATGCGTTAACGCCAATATTAACTAAATGAATTCCGTTTTTAAATTGTGAAACGCACCTCGTTTTGACAACAAACACATTCGGACCCAAAAGTAGAAAAGTACGAAATAGTCACAAATTAAACCTGACAAAAATTGTTTTACTCGTTTTATTTCATTTTTCTCTACCTCTCGTTTGGTTTTTACGTACTGTTTGCATTATCTTTATAATTTGTCCCACGCCACTTATTTGCTAATGTGCAACGTACACAATTGTATGTACAAAATAAAAATAAGTATGGAATGTCCCTTCACGTCACCGTCATAAATGGTTTCTTATCAGATTTTTTTTCGAGCCCACCTTCCGCCCATTAACTAATTTATTTCTTTCTAATTAAAATGCCGATAATATACAAATTTGCTTTAAAATGCTTGTGATTGTGATTCTCTTCAATAATGGGGGAAGGGGTTTTTTGACATTAAGAAGAGGGAGCCTATTTGAATATAGTTTCTTTCATCGCTGCAGCTATTTTCCTTTTAGTGTTTTAATATATTTTTTAAAAACGTTTAAATGCATGAACGAACATGCATACGAATATTTATGTGTTTATTTTTTATTTTTTACAAATTCCATAACAGATCTATTTAAATTATAATTGCGTTGAGGCGTAAAGTGTAGTTGTAGTATTTGGCACGCTATATTTGTATTAATGAAATATTTCGAAAACTATTTTTAATGTCTGAGATCAATGTACAAAACTATTTGTTCGTTCATTCATCATTTTATCCAGTATTGAATAATAGTTGTTTTTGTTCTACATTTGTACTTTACAATGCACAATTGTTATCTCACATTTAAAAATAAAATTAATTAATAGACAAATTTAATTTAAAAAGGCTTGTCGTCGGATACACAGCTGTGTTTAGAAAAATAGCAACAACAAAAACATAAACCGCTAATAATTGTGTTAATTCAATATTCACAGTAGTTTGTGATTGCAAATTTCAGTTTAAGTTGTAATACTTTCTAAAGTAAACATTAGCTTTGATAGGTTAATATTAACATACAGATTTCAAATATTGAGTGCACAGTGCGGCAAAATCGAATTTTTTGTTTGCTGAAATTTTTTTTCCAAATTTTAATTAAAAATTCTTAGTACAAAGATAAAACATGAAATGCAATGTTTATTAGAAAAAACATTCATATGGAATTATGTGCAGGTGTACATTTGATTAATTAGAGTAAAAAAAATTAACTATTGCAATAAAATCACTTTTTCGAATAAGGATTTGGGGTCTTAGAAAATATGGGCTAAGATTTATATTTCGTAAACAATAGGAAGATTTCGGGGAGATCTAAGGGTAATACCCCAGCGGAAAATTTGTGAAAAATTTTTTTGATATGTTAAACTGGGAGTGAGTGGTACAAAAGTAATAAAAAAAACTGGTCCCCGGGGGTACTAATCGTCAGGGCCGATCACGCTAAGGCTCTGACGCAGTGGCATAGATAGATCGATAGACAGGTCGGTTTTTGGTTTGTCGGAGGCCTGACCAGTGTACTATGGACTGGTACCACGCAAGCCGGTAGCCCCATAGAAAGCCGCCCATTTCTGTGTTCGGTGGTTGGTGAGGTCCCTCAGGGGAACTCTTGGTGGCTGTGTTTTTTGTCGGTTTTGTTCGTGGGGATAGAGCGATGGTGATCGATTGTATTTCACTCAGTAGTAAGGACCTCTTCCTCTCCTCATTTTAAAGAATCAGTTTCGTGTTAGTTCTGTTTCTTTCTGGGACATTTAGTAAATTAGTTAATTTCGAAAAAGTAAAGAAATTTATAAATTCATTAAGAAATTTTTTTGAGATCAATTGTCATATAAAAATTTGTTTCAGCCACTTCAGCCATTCAGAAATTGCTGATTTGTTGCCAAGGTATTATATTTCTACCCAACTGTGCAGAGGGCACAAAGTTTATTGAAAACTTTTAAATACTTTTAAAAATCACTCCCGGCACTTTTAAGAACTTTTAACTTGATTCTTTCAAAATGCTTATTTTCCAAAAACAAACAATTTCGTTATATTTATATTTATTTATTAATTTATAAAAAATTAAAAACATAGATCCATTGCCAGTGCAACAATTCTTATCAGTCAGTACTTTTTAACTTTATTTTGTTAATTTCAATTATTTATTTTTAATTTGACTTTTTTACTTTCCATTTACGTTCTCTAATAATAAGAAAATAAATTAGTTGGTTGCTGTTTGAGTTTTGTGTTGTTTAATGTCATGTTTTTATTTCTATTTTATTTGTTAAGTTTTATTTTTCTTTTTGATCAGTTTGTAGTTTTTCGTTGGCATTAAATAGTGCATATCGCCAGCAATTATTTATTTTCAACACGCCCATGTAAATTAAATATTTTACTCAATTAAAACATAAACATATTTTGTATTAAGACATAATTTTTGTAGTTCCATCGTTTCTGTAAATAACCAAATTGTCGGTCAATAAATAATATTAAGACCGTATCTTATTATGTTTTTATGTTAGGTTAGATAAAGCTAGCAGTTGAATCATTATCCAAGCAATTTAGATCCTTATGTCCATTTTGATATTACGCAATTCCGATTAATACACAGCCAAAAAAAAAGTGATCTTAGCGCACACATTCGCTATTCCATTATTGCAGGATAGTGGTAAAAGACAAAAACCGTTATATATGTTCCCTAACAGCCGTAAATGCCGACCAACGAGACAGTGTCTGGTTAGTAGAGATACCATTATCGAGGTGTCCGTTCTGATCCTAAAAAACTGAGATATAATGCCCTGGCACTCAGCCAAAGTCACAAGTGTCTGGCAACTTCACGTATTGCAATAACACAGGGGCCTCTGCTTCTTTTAAGACCCATGGAGCCGTAATAGTACCCTGTGTCGTAACACTTTCCTAAGTCTAGAAACCAAAGTAATTTTAATATTGAACCTTTCAGCTATCTCGTTAAAAACAACCAGCAGTCAAAGACGACGATATCATCTCTGGTCTCTGAAAATCTTCTCCACAGAAATATAGACCAGGCTGCCATATTTGATCCTTTATCGTCATTTTGTCGATTTCTTGCATTAAAATTATTAAAGTGCTGCTTTGCCGATTTTTGCCCCAAAAAATGACGAATTTTTCGATCAAGTCCTAACTACGGTAAATTTGTTTTTATAAAAAAATATAGTTAATCGCCCCTATCTTGAATTATTTTCCACATGAAATTTTTTCACATTTCACTGAAAATCAAATTCTCCTTATCTTGAATGTTTTCTCTTTGCGTGAAATGTGGAATATTTTTACTGTTGTTCACTTTGATTTTGATAGTATAATTCTTATATAAGTATTTTTCATTTATAACAATATTCAAGTTGTGGAAAAAATTGTTCACGTGAACAAAAATTTCTCATTTTATTCACGATTGGGGTGTATAAGTTTGTTGTTCTCTGGAAAACGGTATGCACCCTTAATAATGAAATGGATATAAGTCATAAAGAAATCATGCACCAGGTGGTGTCAGTGGCAAATTCATTAATTTTCGCCATTGCAGAAACTGTCAAACTCTATACATTAAGAAAAAAAATCAGCGTGTAATTTTTTTTATATGAAGTTTCACATTTTCTACATGATTTCGCCATGTGAGTAACTTAATTGTAAAACGATTATTTTTATTTATTTTGTATTATTTTATATGTTGTGAACATTACTTAAGACTGAATTGTTCCGTTATTTTTTGTTAATAAAAATTATTATTATTTTTTTTTTGCTGCAAATATGCCAATTTCTTATCAAAATCATCTGGCATCCCTTATGGAGACAAAGTTGATAAGAGTATACTCCGTAAAGCGCACTTCGTTTAATTGGAATTATTTGCGTAAAGTTTACGCTATGACGCCTGCTCGCTTAGTCGTCACTTATGAATTACCGCATTAAGGTCCACTTTTGACCCTGCGATTTCCGCGTTGATTACATTGCAGTGACAAAAGATCTTTCATATGAATGGTTACTTATAATTTCCTTTTTTCAAGGCCCGTAGGTAATTGCAAAGAGCACTGGAAATATACTGCGAGTTAGCCTCTCTACTTTTTGAAATATTTCAGAGATAGTTCGCTTCTCTTAAGCTCACTACCAGATGATATGTCATATAAAAAAATTGGACTTTTGTAGTGCATTAACAGTTTATAATTTTTGGAGAAGCAAACCGTCCACTTTTTTCGAATGGCTTTTCTGCCAGTCTCATGTTTGCCAGCTTTCCTTACTCGCTGATTTTAATTTTAAAGTCCAGCATGGTGTCAAAATATGTGACACTATGGTTGCCTTCCAGTTGTATTAATTCAATGTTTTTATACAAAGTTGCGACACAAAGCATCAATTTAGAAACTGATGCGCTAGTTGCTCGGTTGCAAAGTTTCTAACACTTGTCTGCGACATTTTGGAAAGGTATGCATTATACTCGTAAACATTTAGTACCACGGCATTATAAAAGACAATACATTGTTCGAATTCAAAGCAACTGACGTTTTGGAAGTCAGCCCATTTTCCCTGTTGATCGCAACATTGCGTTAGAGGTCATGTACCTTTCATCTCATCTCTCAACGAAGAGTCTTAAACGTTTAAGTCACAAAATCGGGCGATTTATCAAAACCCTTTTCCTTTCGCTTAGGTATTTATGAAAGACATTTATAGAGAAAATAGGCCATCAAGCGGACCACAAGGGACGACCTTAAATTATAGTCATTACACCCAATAGCGACAACCTAGAAGGTGAAAAGAACATCAGGTGACGCTAAGTGCAGGTATGTTTTTGTGTTTTTCAGGTTGTCATGGTTTCTTTTGACCATTTTGCTGAACGTTCTCACGATTCTTTATTACAGCAGACTGTTCGTTTTCTTTTCTTTATAATCTTTTCTAGCTTTTCATAGCTAAACATGTTTTCATGTTCCTTCTACACTTTTTTTTTTCATTGTAAACAAGTAAAAATTAAAGGTCAATTATACTAATAAAATAATATTTTCAGATTTAATCAGCATGTTACTTATTAATTAATTATCTATTTAAAGTTACAAAATTCAAGGAAAAGCAGTTTTAAGTTTTAAAAATATTAATTTTTAAATTATTTGTAAATTGTTTTTAATATCAAGTTTATTAAATTTTATGACTATAAACTAATATAAATTAACACAATTTATTTCTATAAAAGGTTTCAAAAAGATAAAAACGATTTATTTATAATTTACATCTCAAGTTTAAGCTTTGTGGCATTTTTTAAAATGTACAAAGTTTAAAAAATAATGAAAACATTCGTTTATCGCCAAAATTGCTGTGTTTTAGGTTCAGAGAAGCCACATGTGATTGTAAAAAAAGTATGCACCCAGTGAAGCAATTAAATTACTGCATAATGCATTTCATTGTCGTGTACTTTGTCGCTTCGTTGATAAGAATAGACCCCCTGAAAAATTTCTTTTCTATTTATTTCAATTCTGGAGTTTAATTTGAGCTACCTTTTAAGAATTTCAAGTTTTAGAAAAATTAATTTTTTGTCGTTATCTGTACAATTCTTTATAACGTTTAAAGCCGTATATTTTTAATTTCATCGTTTGTTGCTCCCGCTAAGAGTTTTTATTTCAGTAACATAACTATTATTCCGTCCAGTCGTTTAAAAATGCTGATTGCTTTCAAAAATAATTCATTGCTGCCCAATAAAAAATGTGGTACTTTATAAATTTAAATTGTACCACAAAATGTACAGCTGCACCTACTTAAGCGTTTTAGAATACATCCACTGTTTATAGTGGTCCCTTGGTATAAGACGAGTTACAGAAAGAACAGTGAAGAAATACTTTGGTTTGTTTGTGGACTTAGTCTTATTAAATTAATATTGATATGAATATTCCTCGTATTCTTATTTACAAAGTTAGTTTGTTAAATACATGATGTTGATGTTTACAATGTACACAACCTAAGATAGATGCGAAGAATAGCAGGTTTTTAGAAATTAAAAAATTAACTTAAGCCGAAATCAATTTCAATTCATTCACAACTTAAAATTTTAATCGAAAATAATACTCATTATATTTGGTCTATTATTTCTCTTAAATTACTAAGCTTAAGATTATTTTGTAATAAGTTACGTAATGAATGGTAATTGAAAGTTGTTTTAATTTTTTTTGTTTTTTTTTGAGATAAAAAAAATTTCTTTATATAAAGCAAGTAACCCGAAAATGTGGGCTCTTTGATTAATCTCTTCACATAAATTTGAAATTTCTTTTTTCTATTTTTTTTTTAAATTATTAATTACTAGCTCTGATTCGAATTGTTTATTATCCGTTAGAAATTTATTGTAAGTAGCGTTTTCGTTGTCACCTGTTTCTGTCACTCAACTGCCTACTAATGCACAAAATTTTTGCGCAATAAAACATTAACAAATTATTTTGTTTTTAAATTTTCTTTTTTGTTACAATTATATACATTTATATAAATATTTTAAAAAAACCACAAGCATGAATATAACAAAACGTAAATATAACGTAAAAAAATTTTTTTATAGAATTTAGGCCATTTATAAAAAAAACCTAATTCATTTATACATATAAAAATTAGAATGCAAATCTTACAAATTTATTGAATATTTGATTAAAATATTTACAAAACATTTCATTCATTCAATTTGGTTCCTGTCAATTCCGTTGTTCATTTCACGTAAATTCTTATATATTTTTTTCATCAAATTTGCTTAATTTGCAACAGGTGCGCTGCTCGCTCGTGCTGCAGTTAAAGCTGCTGCCTCCATTAACAGCAAACAGAACTGCATTTATTTTAAACTCAAATGACAGTTTGAACAAATGAACAAAAAACCTGCTGACAATGTTTATTTAAAATACAAAAATTTCTATAAATTTTTACTTTATATTTTATATTTAATAAGTGTCTGACCTTCTGTTGGTCTGTTCCTCTGTCTTAGCAAGCAAATCATAAATGTATGTGAATAAATTTAAATTTGTACATTTATTTGAAAAAAAAAATGCTTTAGAACTAAAATTGATTGCTTAATCATAATATGAAAAATATTAATTAAAATTATACAAAATCGAATTATTCGGAATGTATTTTATTTTCTTTTAAATACAAATACCTAAATTCATAGCCTGTTGTAAGAGTGCTAAGTCGTCGGTTTTCGCAATACATAGTAGTAAAAATGTTGTTTGTAATTTCTAAGCACATAAATATTTGCTATATTTTTTCACGTATTTACTAAATGTTGTAGGAGGAAAATGGATAAAGAAAAATAAAATCTGTGTTGATTATTGTTGTTTTTGCTAAGTATGCGGTAGCGAAATAGCCATCGAGACGTGCTTTCACCCACAATAATCAATATCGGTGATTTATGATTAAAATCGGGATAGCGTAAAAAAACAGCACAATAACTTTTTTGAAAATTTAGAAAATGTAGTTATTTGTTCCATTTCATTTATTGTTTACAATAGAAACTACAACAGAGTGTTTACATCTACAGCTTTATGTTGTTTATGATCAGTGATTAAAAATGCTTGACTATTTTCAATGCACATGTAGTGGCTTAACTGTTGTAAAAGCAAATGCAAAAAAAGAGAAAGCAACGCATTTGCTTCAGCTGACTATGTGTTTCTTTCTGCAGCATAGCAATCAGCAAAGCAATTATTTTAAAACGTTTGCTGTTGCTTAAGTAATCAGTTTTTCTTGATTTTTATTTTTGCTTAACTCTTTACTATTAAGTTGTGGTTGACTACGATTGCCGTTTCTTGCTGTAGCTCACTGCTTTTCATCCCTTTTAACATTGGAAACGTATTTATGTATTTATTACTTACAATACATAAGATAATACATTTTAAAATCGTTGTTTTTATTACGCCATTAAATGGTGTTTTTTTTTTTTTTTTCTTAAAAAGCAACAACAAAAAAAGAAACAAACAATAAGTTATTGCTTAAGCAACCGCAAACTTGTTCAAAATAAATGTTTTGCTAATTGCTTTGCTACAGAAAGAAACACATAGTCAGCTAAAGCAAATGCTTTTCTTTCGCTTTTTTGCATTTGCTTTTTGCTGTTGCTTCGTTTATAATGAAATGATTTTAAATGCTGAGACACTTTGTTTGTTTTATTTGCTGAAAAACATGTAAGCAAAGCAAAGATTTAAGTACTGTTGCTATTTTTAAGGAAGCAATTTAAAAACTGTACAGTTACCCTAGGTTGACACTAAAGAAATTTTTCATTATTATTTTTTTTAATAGATATTTAACACAGTATATCTAAAAATAATAACTGCTTTGCACTATTTTAAAATGAAGGTAATGACATCACTGTCAATACCAAATAAAAGGTTATAGACTTGAGCGATACTCACCAAGCGTTAAAAGCAACATTTCCTGTGATTTGTTAATGCTATTATTTTGATTAAATTCTGGTAGACTTCTTCTTTAGAGGTTCTTAACTTACGAGCAAATCAAAATTTACTTCAATCTAGCTCAAGTATATGTATTCTCTCCTGATGTGTATTTTAACATTGTATATTTCCTTTGTATGCCACAATACTCTCTGAGATTTAGACGTTAGATCTGTTAAAATGTAGGATAGATAGTGTGTATTAAAATTAAATACGTGACAAATTTTTTAAAGTTCTGTCCTATTTGGTAATTAAAAAAATTAATAATAAGTAAAAAATGCAACTCTGATGGTACAGAAAGATCAAAGTTGCATTTTTGAGTTACGTCTTTCTAGTGTAACAAGTTGGCAACTTTAAACACTTTATTGCGATTTTTTTTTGAGTAGGACTGATTTCCGTCAGATATTCTTGGAAACGAATTGTAAGAATGTATAGGATAGTCATTCGCGTAAATAGCGTTTACATAAACACGTGTTGTAAATAAAAATGAACGATATAATTAAACGTCGGAATATAGTTTTAACTTTTTGCTTTCTTTACTTCTTTTTTTGTCTACCGGCACAGGAGCATTTTCCAATTATTACAACAACAAAATCCAAATATTGTTATATTTAATTAATATATTTTTTATAATTTAACAGAAATTAATATACAAAAGTTTCAATAAAAATTATTGTCAATTTAATTGAATCACTATAATATATTTGGCTTTTACAAAAAAATTAAATTTCAGTTTGTTTAAAACTTTTGTAATAAAATTTTACATGCGCTTTTAATATAAATCATTTTTAACAATTTAAATCCTAATTGTAATTCTGTAGACAGGCGATTAATTTAGATTTTGTTTGAAAATTTATTTGCAACACGCGTTTCTGTAATTTATTAATCATTTGGTTTTATATACATGAAATTGAAAAGAAAAGAAAAGTAAACGAATTAAAATCGTACCCGTGTGACAAAATTTTTTTTTTTTAAATAAAATTCGAAATAGTTCAGTATTGTCCAGATAAGATTTAGTAGAATTTTCCCCATTTTATGCTTAACCGATTCATCAGATTAATTTCATGCATAAATAAAGTTTTAATAAAATAGTCTAATACTAGAACCATGATACAAAAAGGATATTTTACAAATACTTAGTTTATTACGAAGTTTGCAATATGGAATATTAATTCTTACTGGCAACATAAATTTAGCTAAACCCAATATTTAAGAAAATTAATTTTCAAGAATCATTAGCTTTATCTAAAATTATAAAATTTATACGACATGAGAGGGAAAAGTGTAAAGTTAAACTTATTCTTTCAGATAACAGTACTAGGAGTAGAAATCACATGTCTTCTATTAATGTTGAATTTAATTAACGCTAACATGACAAAGTAGAAGAGACAATGATAAACTAAGCTTTTGCCTTGAGGCTTCAGATGTAGATTAATTCCATACTTCGGTGCTTCAGAAAACAAGAAACAAAAACATTTTTAAGAATGAAACCACTTAAAATTTCAACGGGAACGGGAAGATGACATTTTCGAATTGTTTACAATCAAACAATTTTTATTATATCAAAATGTTTTTAATTTAAAATTTTCACTAAATTAAAAGAGAGCAATGAAATTTAGACACCATCAATATTAATAATGAAAAATATCAACTGTTCCAAATAATTGTAAAGATACTAAAATATGCAATTGATAACTACCTTGCGGATAGATGAAAAAAATGCAGACTGAGGTTGTAGCGAACCAGCAAGTGCAAACGGTATATTTAGCGTGGCCTATCCGATTCTTTCTATTTACTTCGCTTATTAGTAGTTTCTTGCTCGATATTTTGCTAAACCAAGGTTCTCCGAACATACTGAGCAGCGAGGTCAATTCAATCGAACTCCACTTCAATCGCTGACCACTTCATGGATTACTTTTGTAAAAACCGGTAGAATTGTAATTTGTTATAACTGTTTAAACAGTAGATTTACCCTGGCTTAGAAGCTGAGCAACTTTGAAAAATTAACTTGTTTAATTTCTGTAGCTCTACGATGACTGCATAATTCGGGATTTCAAATATTTTCTTTAAATTCATTGAACTAAAGTTTTTCTTTCCGCTTCGCTATTATAATGCAACCAAACTTTGCAAGCAAAAGCAAAAATTTGAAAACACATTTTGTAACGGGAATTTACGGTCAAGATTGTTCGGATGTACGTACTATGTTTGTACATAAGTTACTAAATTGTATGTCATGAATCAAGAAAACAAGATGGCAAATTAAGACGTACAAAAAAATTTTCTTCTCCGCATTTACGTCATCATAGAATGAAAATTAGTGTTTGTTGGCGCAAAACTGGAAGTAATCACATAACTTCTAACCAAGGGCATCGATTTGCGCAACATTTTAAACGGGAAAAGATATGTAGTCGAGCAAAACTTTTGAGTTTGGGCTTGAAGCTATCTATAGAAGAGCTACTAAAATTTGATATTTTGGATTATATAAAAATTCTTATAAAAAATTATTTATTTTAGAAGTTATTTGAATTATTTTTGTAAATTAATATTTAATGCCAATGAACAAAAGGAAAATAACCCTTTTCATGCAGCATATTGTTTTTTCAAAATAAAATTGAAACCAACAGGTTAAAATTAAATTAATTTTTTATTAAATTAAATTAACTTTTTTGGAGATGCTTTAGTTGTCTTTAAGCTTCGCACTAACTTTTCTATTTAAAAAATACATTTTTGCACTAAAAATAGTTTTTACATTTTCATCACATTTACTATGATGAGCTTGTTTAATTAAATCTTCTATCAAAATTTTGTTTAATGAGCAAATCGTCTTGAAAAAGTTGCACATGCTTTGACTGCACTTTTTATTAATAAAATTTTCACGTTTTCTACTTTTAATTTGTAGTACTTTCAATAGAAAAATATACTTTGTTTACAAAAATTTTCTATGTCTACGTCACACAAAAGAGAAAATGCTATACGACAACTAACGGCCCTGTAATGTGCAACTTTGTTTTCTTGATTTATGATCGTGTGTAGTCTACATGATGTATCTGATATAATTACTTGAAATTGTATTAAAAAAATGTTAAGTAGTGCAGCCTTGAATGCTTTTACACGAATAATTAAATATTGTCTTTTATCTCTAATGATTAATTATTCCTGGTTTAGGCTGTCGTAAGTTTTGCTTTGACATTCTTTCGTTTTCTTCCTTAATCTTGCTTATCCGTTAACAATGACATATTTTGCTAAAAATAAATGATAAAACAAAAAAGGTTTTCAGTTACTTTTGTTTCGTCTTTTACCACCTCCTCTTACGATACTAAAGACTTGCATCAGAAGAAGAAAATTCAATGTAAAAATTAATATTAAAATCAATTCTGTTTAAATTCTGCATTAAAATTTGTAACAACTTTATTGCACAATAATACGTTAAAAACAAATTGAATCCAACAAGTTCAATTTAAGAAGCAGTTTTAAATTTTCGTTTACCATCCCTGGTATGCACTATATTCATTTGCCGGTAAATTGAATTTACGTGTTTAAAGTATTTATGGGCATTGTCTTTCTTTGTCTTCTAAAGCTAATTTTGCTGTCAAGATTTAAATATTATTGTTTGTTTTTCAATAATTTTTGTCTAAATTATTTTAATACTTATTATTTCAATTAGTTTAATAATGATTATTCGACCCTTTTTTTTTTTTTTTTATTAAATTATTTTCTATTTTTTTAAGCTTTGGGTCCTTATATTTGTTAATAATATTTTATTTCAATATTTCGGTACAGATAATGTCGCTCATATATACAGACACTTAATTCACAAAATAACATAAATGATTTTGTTCTTAATATATGTATGTAACACAAAACACTTTTTTATATTTTTGTTTTTTGAAAATTTTTTGAAACATTGTTTTTTAACTTCATTATGACAAAAAATTTTTTTTCAATTGTTAATTAATTTTGTTATTTTGCTTTTATATTAATTTTGTTTCCTGAAGAAGGTACGCAGAAAGTACCGAAATATTGAAATAAAATATTATTAACAAATATAAGGACCCAAAGCTTAAAAAAATAGAAAATAATTTAATATTATTTCAATTGTTTTTAAAATATCAAGGTGCTTTTATTTTTGCTTAAACGCTTAAGATAAAAATAAACAAAAGTCAATTTTTTCCTTTGGAATTGTTTTTATTAAGATTTAGTCAACCAACTTGTTTTCTCAAGTTTTTTTTTTTTGCGAAATTGAGTAGATTAAAATATTTCTTCTGAATTTCAGTCGATTGAACTTTTTTGGGTCTTGCTGAACTGTAAATAGTTCAACCTTTGCGGTTTGACGCTATTTGCCTTAACAAAAAAAAATGTTTTTTTTACCTCCCTCCTACTATTCTCTGTAAGAATGTACTTCTTTTTCGTTGTTAAATTAAATTTTTCGGGTTTTTTTTTTTTTTTGCCAAAATGGTATTAATATAATTGTTATCATTGTATAAACTTCCGTAAACTTTTTTTTGTCCGATTCTTTATGTTTTAATAAAAACAAAAACATTTATTGCGCATATTTTTATTTTTAATTAATTCACATTTTATTTATTTTTCTCTTTCAGATAATAAAGCTGGAAATTAACAACGTTTATTTTAAACCTGCTATATTTTTTGCTCGATTTGAAAGGTACGTTTTTTTAAATAAAACTATAATATGTAAATATTTGCATTTAAAATAAACGAAGTAGAATATTAAATATCTAAGAAGTGTTGAAAAGTTAAGAAAAAAAATCGAAACCAAGATTGCTCTTAAAGACTGAAATAATTTAAAGGCTAAATAGTTACAAAGGGTGTTTTTTTAAGGTTGCCAATTGTAAATTAAAATAATTTCAATTATCTTTTGCCATTAAGTCGCCGATTAAAATGTTTTGTCTCTGGTTTATTGGCGTAGACAAGTGATTTGAGTAAACCCAAAGAAAATACTTTAACGATATTAAAAAGCAAAATTTTGGCGGCCAGACCATTATCATAGAATGTTTCTCTAGCTAAATTGATTGCGTGGCACTCTGAAGACGTTTGGCTACAACACGTTTAAACTACATCAACAATGATTCCATCGGCGTATAAAAAGTACACTAAAGGCAACAATTTAGTTGACTAGCGCACCCATATAACTAAAAGATGTTGTCGATGACCAAAATTCTTATGGAAAATCAGTATCAATTTTAAAAATTTGCAAACGAGGCTCTGTCAAAAGTCTTTGTTTTAAAAAAATAAAAAAAACAATTCAAACTCACTCACTAAACCAACTGCTATTTGCCAAATATATTTTCGAACAGTGTTGCCAACTTTAAAAACAATTTTTGACTACACCTATAAACAGTGACAATGCTTGCGCTCTTGTGCTAACCGCACAATTTCGTCGCCTGTAGTTTCAATTGCAACTGATGAGGTTCCTATTTTTTCAAAAAGCGGTTGTTAGTTTTTTTTTTCATTTTAGAACAAAACAGTGCTGCCAACGTAAACATGTGAAAGTCTAAGAATACACGCTATAATAATCAAATTTCAAATTATTAACTACATATGGACAGTAACATTGCTTTTTATACCCTTGACCACAAAAAGTGGATAAAGGGTATAAATAAGTTTGTCATTGCGCTTGTAATTTCTACAATATCCATATCCGACCCTATAAAGTATATATATTCTGACTTCTTATGCATAGCGAAGTCAATTAAGCGCTGTCCGTCCGCGTTAGTGTTGAAATTAGGTTTGCTGAGACAAGCTGGATTTCACAAATATAGTGTCGACAGAGGTGCTATTGGAAATGAGAATGATTTCCTACCTCTAACTTTTTCATATCATTTGTAACAATAAAGTAACTCCAATCAAAAAAAAAAATAAATTAATAAACAATTAAAAAATAAGAAAAAAAAACATCAAGTGAAAAAATTGGCGGTCGCCCATATTTTCCGGGTTACGGGGCTCTGAAATTTTCAAATTTTTTAAAATATCAACCTAAGTATCATTTTAAAGCTTTTATAGAGATTTTTGAGGAAATACTAAAATTTAAAAAAAAAATTAAACCAACATTTTTTATTTTTTTTTTTTTTATTTTTTAATATTTGCTTTTTCGATCAGAATTATCACTAAACTAGATTTACATAGATGGTGAAGGGACATAAGATTTGGCATAGCCGAATATAGCACTCTTACTTGTTAATATTAATTTATTTAATAAAAAAGTAGGGTGCCATTTTTATCGCTTGTCGTCTCAATTGTAACTGAAATGCTTCTTATTTTTTTTTTTTTTTTATTATTCAAGTCAAGGGAGTACTTTTGACGCGTAATAAATAAACCGCTACTTGTAATCAAATGTATGTATGTATGTACTCTGTTGTTGCTTGTTTGCGTTGCGTTATTTTTAAATCGTTTATTCAATTAAAAATGTCTGTTTATAATAAAAAATAATAATAATAACAAATGTTACTAAAAATAGCTTGTTATTATGCAAAATTGTTACTTTATGCTAAATTTAAAATTGCCTTTTTTTAATATTCACTTGTACTTGTGCGATTATACATAACATGCGCACATACACACAAATCAACATTATTTACGAGATATTGAAAAGAGAAAAAAAAATTTATAGGGGTCACATTCAGAGTTGCCAGACGATTTTATTAAAGAAAAGAAATTTTTTTCAATTTAAGAAGTAAAACTTCACATAAATAATTAGTTGGAGAAAAGTTAGTTATAAAGAAGTGCGCGAATCACGCTTGAATCACTGGTAATGACAATGAAATTTACAAACCTGCAAGAATACCTGAATTTAATTTACTAATGAGAAATATATTTACGATGATTTTCTTATGATTAAAATCAGCTCAAAAGTGTCACCACTTGCTCAAGACTTCAATTAATTATCAATTTAATTATTTTTTTACTAAATCTTTAGGATTGGGTACATATGATGCGAGGGTTTGCGGCTCTGATTTCGCTTATAAAACTGTACCCAGTTGTATGTTAAACATTCCTGTCAAAACTTAATTAATCGATTTATTGTTTTTAAATGTAGCTTCTGTCGAAAATACCTTATGTTTGAAGTGTTTACTTTGTAAGTTCTGAAAGCACTAACAGTGTCCGCCTTAGGGCGGGCAAATGGCCTTCACAGCTCAGCGCACTTTTTTTTTTGAAATGTTTTATAGTGTGTTTTGCATAAATGTGCCAGGATCTTGTATTAAAGGGTTTTATTTCTTCTTTCAATTCACATACTTTTGCTGGCATATACCATAAATCACATGACCCAGAGGGGCGAATATCAATCACAAAACTTTCTTGAAGCCACACGTTGTCCACTTCACTTTCATCGCGTCAACGGGGCCGTATTTATATTCATTACTTAACACCCACTTCCGAACAGGTATAACCCAGTGATGGCTCCACGTTAAAACCCTCATCCAACATTTAAACGATGTTTTTCGACAGTGGAGTCCTATGAAACCCATAATGGTGATTGTTATAAAAAAGGCTAATATCCGCTTTGTTCTCTTGTGTAGTTCTTTTCTTCTTCTTCTTCTTTTCTTTTCCTTTTTTTATTAGAGCAAAACTTTCCGACTTCGCATTGTGTCACTGCATAAATGCTGACAAATTATATGTTGTTGTATTGTGTTAAGCTTTTGAGACACCTTTAAGTTTTACATATCCTTAAGCTATTTGTGGGCATAACTCAAATCATAACAATTTTATTTTATTTTTAAACTAAATTTATTATTTTCGTAATAGTGAATATCGAATTTGACGTGATTGATTTAATGAAATTTCTATGCGTTCATACATATGTCAAAATAAAAATCACATACACTTTTCTATTATAACGAATCTATATATATAAAAATGAATGTCTGTCTGTCTGTTTATTTGTGCTTTATAGGAGGCCAAACCCTTGGACCGATCTTCCTGAAATTTTCACAGCATGTTACTGTGGCTCTGGAAGGAATAATAGGCTATATGAAGTTTTAATTGGACAAAGGGCGTGGCACCGCCCATATAACCCAAAAATTTAAATCGCCATATTTTGGCCATTTTTTGACCTACGTCGACGATATTTGGTACATATGGTATTGGCATAATTAGGAATACGTACCAGGAGAAAAGAAAAATCGTAATATAGTCTTAACTACTAAACCAATCGTCATTAAATTTTCGCAATAGGATATTCTTGACTATAAAGTTGGGAGTGGACAAAGGGGCGTGGCCTCGCCCATATAACCCAAGGGGGGTAGCGAAGCACACCGGGTTCAGCTAGTTTTCTATAAAAACAATTAATGTCATATAATTAAGGTAATTCGCTTTCAAGGCCTCAAAAGCCGTTTTTATTAAGTTCAGTAAAATCTTAGTTCAATAAACTTGTGATAAAGTGAATAAAAAAAACTCATCCCTGCAATAAAACTTAAAATTTTCGCTATTTAAAATAAATAGTAAATGTTTGAACTACAAAAAAAAAAATCTATAAATACTTAAAGCTGTTTAAAATTAAAATTTTTTCATTTGCGTACTCACGTGAATACCTTATTAAAATATGATGTGTACGTATGTATATGTGTATTTTATTCACTGTTGTTTTTTTTTTCGGTTAGCAATAATAGTTTTTGTTTGCAGTTTGTTTCCTTTAATTTTGCTCAAATTGTTTCTTAATTGCTGCTGTTTATTGACCGTGAGAATATAAAAATTAGTACCCTACAGTGGACATTTATAGCTTTGTTTTTAATACAAAAATACTAATTTATATACAATATATTGATTTTCTTTGATACACCTAAAGTTGGTACACGAAAGAAAATTTATTTATTTTTGGGAGTTTCGTATAGTGACGACAAGCCGTTAAGAGTCTTTATGATGGTATTGTATAAACTGTGTTACGTGAAGCGACATCCAGTTGGAGTCTCTGCTAACCGGTACCTCCTTGCACAAATTACTCATTAGTAAGAGTTGTGAGTGAAATAAAGAAATCTTCTTTAAAACAAATGTCTCTAATGAGGAGGTTGAGAAAAGATTTTATTCAAAAGCAATAATAAAAAAAAACTTGAAAAACGGTGGATTTAAAAAAACTTTGTGGAATTAAAAAAAGGATTTTATCTAAAAAAAAAATATATCAGCGTTGCCAAACTTTTATCATTAAAAACCTTCTACTCATGCAGAAACATTGTCGATAAATTATGTATAACATAATTCTCGCCCTTGGGCTACCAACAATGTGGAAGTGAAGTTACAGCTGAAAGCACAAAAGTTTCTAATCTAATTAGCAGATTTATGTGCTCTTTTATTGGGTTCTTCAAAATAAATTTAATTCATTACTTCTTTCTTTAGAATTCAACTTTAATTTAAAAACGAAACCATTTTAACTATTTTGCAATAAGAGCAAAGTCGGACTCGGCCTTCGTTCTTTGGCAGACTTAAATATAAATTTTATTATTATTTTTTTTATAAAGTAAATATATGTATGTATTATTTAATGTTTTTTTCTTAACTTAAAATACATTTGAAAGAATATCAAAATAGCTATTTAAAGATAAATTAATACATTTTTTTTGCAAAAATAGACTTATACCACTCTTAAAGAAAACGGCTTTAAGATGATATATTTCCTTTACTAACGGTAACGGTATTTTTTCAATTCTTTGAATTTTATTTAAATAAGTATTTTAGTTTCGGTCTGTTAAATACCCAAAAATAAAATGATCGATTTTTGTGTTGATTTGTGATCTTAGAACAAAAAGCTGTAGCAAAATAATTTGGCATGATTTCCTTGGCGCCTTTTTGCTTTGTTCTCGTTTTTATAATAAAATTATTTATTTTTATATAATTTTATTTAAAAAAATAATAACAAACAAAAATAAAATTAGTTTTTTTCATATAAAAATTCTTCCTATTTATTTAATTCTCAAGCAATTGGTCTCTTAGAATTTTTTATTTTTTAAAATTTCGCTACTATGCCATTGAATTTTGCTGATGATGCTATATAAAGGAGTAGCGAAATATTAAAAAATAAAAAACGACCAGTCGCTTAAAAAATTAACTAAAATATAATTGATTAAAAGGTCAAATAAAAACTATATTAATTTTTCCTATTATTTTTATATTATCGTTGATTAGAAAGACCAAAAATATTGATAAGTATAAAAACTTCAATAGATTGAAAACTCTGTTAGAAATCACTTTTTTATATTTTCCAATAAGTTGTAATACTCGAAGAAACATAACTATTGATAACTAAGAAAAATGTAAAAGTTTAATGATTCTTTTCGTTGTTTGATTTAAGTCAATCCAGATATTTACATATATTTGGAATTGCCCTTGATTTAAGGTTTGTGACCGCTATAAATAATAAAAAGCTTTTAAAGAACATATGTATTTGTTTTGTGTTTAAAAATTAAATTAAATTGATTTATTTACATGGTTATATTTCTGCTTTTAAATTTTGAATGAGTGAGATTTTTTTTTCTTCGTTTACTCTCGAAAGAAAATTTCATTTAAGCATACAAAAACAATTTAAAATTTTACTTACAAAACTTATTTGTTTAGTTCTAATAATCGTCACTTACTTACTGAGTAATGATATACACGTTTTTTATATGTTTTATTGCAAAAAGTGCACAACCTAAAAAATTTTATATCAAAAGTCATAAAATTCTAAACCAGCCAGAATATGTGTAAACATTTAGTTGTTTTATAAATAAAAAAAAATCTCGTCAATTAATTTCACACGCATTTCAATTAACACCCTTTTAAAAAGGCAAAAACAAAAAAAGCCAGAAAGTAATATTTTTTTTTTTTTTTATTTAATAAAAAAAAAATTTAAATACAAAAATAAAAAAAAATAATAAATAAAGCTTGCAGGATTTATTAAAACATTTACTTGGAAAGATTTTATATACAGAAGAGAAATAGTCGAGTTTATGTCTTGCTTTTGAAATTTGTATTCTTGAAGGCGGGCTTTCCGAAGGGTTTTGATTGCATAGAAATGCTCTGGTGAAATTGCTTTGTTGTTTTATTTCTCCATAAAAGTTTAATTTAACCCAAATTTTTATATAGGTTATGACTTACTTGGGTCCTAAATGTTCCCTTTGTGCTGCCTAAAAAGGGTTGTGCAAAGGAACATTCAGGTCTCCATATTACCACCAGATCCATCCCCAAACCAGCCCGAAGAGCAGATAAACGGGATTATCCTAACAACATCACATACCGATAGATCTGAAAGACTTTGCAGTCTCGGACTGCCGAGAAGAGCCGCTCTGTTACTATAAAGAGCTTGACAATGGCAGATCAAATGCTCCACTGTTTCCTCCTCTTCCATATCTTGACAACTTCTACAGAAGTCATAGTATTGATGATTCAGTCTTCTAGCATGGGTAACGATTACACAGTCCACTGTCAGCACAGCCACCAGCGCGCCCAGCTGCCCACGGGGAAACCTCTGCAGCTTCGCAGATCTCCTACCATCATACTGAGGCCTCGAAATTTTGCAGATGATCTTGTTAGACCATCTGGTCTGTGCGGCCTCCAAAAAGTTCCTCCAGTGGATCTCTCTTCCAGTCTCTCAGCCGAGTTCCAGATCTAGGGAGTTTGCATCTATCTAATTTAAAAATGATAAATTATAAAAATTTTCAAATACAGATCTATGTACAAGAGTGTTAAGGTTTATTTATTTTAAGTTTCTGCGATCAAAAATTTGTGTTTCATTGAAACAATTATTTTTGATTCAATTCGTAATAAAACAGTTTCATTGAAATTTCATTACCTTAACAATTATAATTAAAATAAAACCATTACCATTAAATGGTAGTTACATTTTTTTCATTGTTATTATTTTAAACAATGCTAATGGAATTTCAATGGTAATGAAAAAATCCCAAGTATGATAATTACTTACAAAATCAATTCAAATTTCAATTAGAAAAAGTCAAGTAATGAATTGGTCATTGTTTTTCATAATTCATTTCAATTAATTCAAAAACAATTTAAATGAATTGTAATTTATCTTTTCATTTGAATTAAATTTGAGCCAATTCAAATGAAAAAAAAATTTTTTGTGTGAAAACAATTATTTCATGCATTGCTAATTCATGCTTTTGTATATAGTACGCAAAAAGTACACTTCAAAGAAAGTGTACTAAAGAATTAATAAAGTATACTTTACTTATGACTATGATTATGGGCCATTATTTTTAATATTTGGTTAAAAAATACAATTTTTAAAATAAACGAATAGAAGCAAAGAATTTAACCCAGTTTTTAAGTAACTTTGATTTGTGCTTTTCATATTTTTACAAACAAAAAAAGTTATTTATGATTAGCAAAATTAGAACGAAAATTAATCAATATCTTATCTAAAATTATATATTGTTTTGAATAATTGTGTCTTATATAGAAATTATTTTCCATAAAAACAATAACGGTGCGACTGTTCCACATATAAATTTTATTATGGAAATTTTTTTATTATTTAATTTAATTAGCACAGTAAAGAAGAAGAAGTAACAACTACAAAAACGAAATAACAGAACAAAAAAAAATAAATAAATAAATAAAAACCTTTAAAATGAAACGCAAATAATTAAAGATACTAAAAATTATAACTGTTAAACTGCACGAATTATTGATTATAATGATTCTATGTGTTAAATACTTTTAGCTTAATGCTAATAAATAGCATCAAAATTTGCGAATTTTTTAGTTATTTTTAGAAATTCAATAACATTCAAATAAAATATTAACACTTGTTTTATCAAAATTATATTGTTATTTTTAAAAGTAATCATATGATGTTTAAATATAACTCACTCTTATTCGCGATATATATCATTTGTTATATACATACATACGTTTAAAATCAAACTTTCATCTTTAATAAGCTTGTATTCAAAGAACTTCTCTTTCGCTTTAATAAATTAGCGTTAACACAAAGGTTTGTTAGATTTTTCACAGAATTTGCCAATATAAATTTAAAAAATCGCCAACATAATTTTTGGTACTTTTTGTCATAAATATTCATATTTTTTTTTTTAACTTTTTTACTTCATAAAACCCAAAAACGAAATATATTCGAAATGGCGGAAATTCGCCAAAAAGTAGGACAAAACGCTATTATATTTATACAGATATTCATATGAAATTTATTTATTCTTTCATTTCCAGAATGTACAAAGAAAAATAAAATAGTACTAGCTTTGCCATCTCTGGAATCCCATAGTATAATGTAAAATTGAAAAGTTGCCAGATTATGATACTTACATAAAAATGACGTTAGGAAACTGTTCTTAACTTATGATTATTTTATTTTATATCGACATTTATTAAGACAAATTTATTCTTTATTCACACTTAGGATTTTTTCATTACCATGAAATTTCAATGACATTGTTTGAAATAATGACACTGAAAAAAACTTAGCTACCATTTAATGCTAATGATTTTGTTTTCGTTATAATTGCTTTTAGTAATGGTAAGGAAATTTTGATGAAATCGTTATTTACTATTTACAATTGAATAAAAATAATTGACCCATATTCATAGTTATAGAATAAAGTCGACTCTTGCTGAAGTATACTCTAAAATAAAAGGCTCTTATTGTCTTTTTTTCTTTCATAGTCAAGAATAAAGTGTACTGTTTTGCCGCCTTCCACATGGTGTCAACTGTAATTTGATAAATGTATTCATACAAAAAAGTAGCTTTGCTTTTATTTTGTTCACTTTGGTATAAAAATATAGAGTATTGTGTTCTTAAACCAAATAAAATAATTTTGGAAAAATGAGTTAAAAACAGCTTCAGGAAGTTTTAAATTTAGAGTTGACTTTCTCGCCAAAAGTATATTTTAAATTGTCTATGAATGAATTAGAGTCGACTCTAAAATAAAACCGACTGTAGTTCCCTAATTTTAACTGTGAATATGGGCCATTGTTTTTAGGGCACACAAATTTTTTGTCGCATAGACTATAAAAAACTTTCTATAAAATAAATAAATCTTAACAATCTTTAAGTGAGATAGGTGTAAAATTTAATGTCTGAGATCTAAAGTCACCTAACACCTGAGCTAGCAGATTTTATAACTTACACGAAAATAAAAATAGTTTTTCAATTTTTCTGACCTAAACTACATTTTGACATAATGCTCTACTATAACTTAAGACGTGTATTTAGTGCACAAAGACAAAAAATACATATTTCGGTACAGAATTTAAGTCGGTTAATGTCAAAATCAATTTTACTTTTCTTCTAGGGGCATCCGTTAATTTTTTTTGGACTTTTGGTTCTAGCAGGTGTATACTCTGTGACAATTTTAAAGGTTTAACGATTACGGCTCAAAAGATAAGCCTTTATACGTAAAATTATCATTTTGCATGGCACACCCTTTAATCATAAAACGTGTATATTTTTATATTTTTAGTTAAAACTGACATATCTTTAATGACTTAAAAACATATATGAAAATTACAACTCTATGGGCACACCTTTTAATTTTAAACTTCATTTTATTATTTCGTGTTGTTGTGGCCATAATTATACGCCTTCTGTGAAAGTTTCACGTTTCCTAGCCATGGTTCCAAAGAAAGAGGCCTGTGAGAGGCGGACATACATTAAAGGCGATATTAAAAGCGTTACGTTTTTATCCCTTAGATAAGGAACTCTTACTCAGTATTTACTGTTACGTTCACAAACTTAAAATAGGCTAAATTGCAATATTCGATATTGATGAAAATTTAATGTAATGTTTGTAGAAAAAATAAAATAATGAGCTGCCAAAACACCAGTAAAATGTGCATACATACTTGCAATATCGTAATTTACATTTCTTGCAAATTAATGCTATAAACACAATCAAAGACCATCGACTACCGACTACAAAAGTAGCTGGCTACAAAAATAGCCAAGTCGCCAGCTACTTAATTCTTTTAACGACTACCGACCATTAACTACAAAAAATAAACTTCTGTTTTGACATATGTATTAAAGTTAACCAAAACAAAACAAACTTGATTTTCTTAACTGAATTTGTGTGAAAAAAAATTTCAAATGTCTCAAGAAAATTTAATTAACTTAATAAGTACTATTGCTAAAATAGTGGACACAACGACTTCAGTGTATGAAGTGTCCACGTCCATATTTGCATGTAAATTGAACTAAACATTTACATTAAACAATATAATAAATACATATAAATAGTAAAATTACTATTATATACTTATCAATTTCAATAAAAAACCCAAAAAATAAATATAAATGAAACAAATTAGAAATTGATGAAAAAGGAACTAAATGGAAAATTTGATAAATAAAAACTAAATGAAAAATGCGCCAAATAAAAAGTAAATGAAAAATGTAAACAAATGAACAGATGATTATTATTTTTCAATGGTGCCACTATAAAAGTTTTTCGCGTTTTTAAAACCACCATATCTCATGCATTTATTGTATTGGCAGCACTAATCTGGTTTTTTTTTTGTAGCCAAGAAAAATTGAAATTAGCCTAAGTTGGCTACGGGCTACAAATGTAGCCGTGTAGTCGGTAGTCGTGTAGCGGCTAAAAGAATTATTCTCATAAGCACACATGTATAATATTTTTGACATTTTATAGTCGGTGGTCGATGAACATGATTTTGTTTAATTGCATAAACTTAAACTAAAATCACATGCCAACGATCAAAGTGGTTTGTTTTAAGCGCTATCTTAATTCAGGTTCTCTTAGGTAAATGAATGGAAAACCGATATAGAAAATTTAAAATTAACTTATTCCACTAGTTTTTGTTACTCGTATTTAAGTGCAGCAACAATTGTTTGTTTCTACTTTGTTTTTATTTATTTTTTTACAAAAAAAAAACTATCCTGACGTAAATCTAAGTCACATTTTTTCTTTAATTTAAAAGTTACTTATGGAATTTGTTTAGTTTTCTTTCTATTATTTTCTGTTTATTCTGGGAGTGTCATCACTGTACTTTTGAATACTCTTCTATGAGGGGCAGTAATGGAGGGTTGTTTAAAAACTTATAAGAAGTCATAGTCACATTGTTGTTGATGATAATGGTTGCAAAAAATAAACAATTCTCTTAATTAGCGTAAATATGCATATTTACGATTATTAAAAAAAACACACCCGAGAAAATAAATCATCAATCAGCAGCAACCAAATAAATTTGCTAAAAATTAACACTTTTATTTTTTATAGCAATGATACAGGGAAGTATGCGAGGGTTGTCTTTTTATGTTTTGTGATATGTCAACATATCGCTCCTTTATTGCAACATAATCATATCTTTTATAAAACTTAAACTTGGCAAAATGCGATTTAAGTTTTCAAGACATAAGTCCTATGATCTAATTGCCGCAATTGCAATTGCTATTATTTCGGTTCAGCTTGGGATATAGAGCAGTTTTGCTTAAGTAACTACAAATTTTTAATTTTTTGAGATATGACTATGTTGCAATAAAGGAGCGATATGTCAAATATTACACCATAATCGAGGCAGAACCAAGTAATCTGTTTTTTTTGTTAAACAACTTAAGTTGGAGATTCTAGTATTTTAAATAAAAAAAATATATTTTTTATCACTTTATTAAAAAAAAAACTAGAGATAAAAACGCTAGATTGTCATTACTTTTTAACAAGCAATTATTTTCTGGCAATAAACAGTAAACTTCACTACCTCAAGCACTGTTAAAATCGAACCTTTTAATTGCAAAAACTTAATGCCGTCTATTTAAGTTTGGCTGTAAAAAAGGCGTCATAAATATTAAATCTGACTTTGTGTGTGTGGGTGTGTGTCATTGAAAATATACTGAGAAACATCTGTTTTACATGTTTTTTTTTTGCAAAATATTAAAGGCAGCCCTCGTATTAAATTTATTGTTTTGTCGTTCACACAAACAATACTTTCATATTTTGAATTTTTCGCCATTTCAATGTTTTTTTTTTTTATTTTCTCATTTTTACAAACTCGTGCTGAGAAACTTAACAAATTCAATTTAAAGTTGTGTTTTTTAATTATTTTTACAATCTGTTAAATATTGGTCATAAAGGAATTCCCAAGTTTAGTTCAATTCGAGATTTGATCGATGACGTTCAGTTTACAATTTCTAAACAAGTGCTTGCATTCGTTTTTATAAATTTTATTAAAATTAATTTAAATCGAAACCGTTTGTTTTATCGCCAAACGACTTTTGTCTAAAAACTCAAACTAAAAAAAAGTGCCGACTTTATTGTGATTTTAAATGGTGTTCGATCTACAAATTATAAGTTATTTTGTTAATTTATGGAATTTTAGCATAGAATTATCAGCCGCATTAAGATTCTTTGTTTCCTAACACAGAATTATTAAAACAACAAGCGAAAACAAAATCAATCATTTCTGTAGAGATTGTTTTGGGAACAATCCATCGAAGGGCTGGAGAAGCAGTGATAGGATCCTGTAAAATGAAGTTTCTATTTATGGATTGTTTGAAGCAGAGTATGTGTAGTCTTTTAGTTAAATTGTATTTATAAATATTTTCCATTTCATTACTTAATGCAATTCGTATTTGTCATAATTAATAAATTAAGGAACGGTTCATTTAAAATTGACACACAAGCTTTCGTAAAAGCGTTTCGTTCCCATCGGTACGATAGTGATAGAATGTCTGTTAGTCTTTTAGGGGCAAGATGAATGCAATTTTCACTTTATGCTTGCTAATAAAATGAAATTAAAATTAAAGGGTAGCCCTATTCAGATTTGATTTCTACGTATCTTTTAAACCGTTACAAGCAGACACTTGAAGTTTGCACAGAGTATGGGAGTATAACAAGACTTGACTTTTTAGTATAAACGATTTTTTTTTGGAGTCGAAGTCGGCACACATACAACATGTTTAAAAAATCGTGCATGTTTTTACTTTTACTAAAAATTTACAGATAATAAATGTCTTTCTTTAGCGGACGGAATCTAGCGGAATAGCGAAAAAAATTTACAATTTTTTTTTAAATAAAAGCAGAACTGGTAAAGGAAAATAAAAATTCTTCTTCACACCCAACCTTTGTTTTATTTCTTGGTTGACATACATGTGAACAGGAAATGTTTGTAATGCAATGCAATTTTTTGTACGAATTTGCGTGTGTTGTGTCTTTCTTTCATTTACATAAAGAAAAAAAAATGTTTTTTAAGGAAGTTATTACACTAGTAAATTACTTACAATTAACTTCGTTTTATTTTTATTTTTTTATTTTTTTCTTGTTATACTAAACTGATACCAAACAGTTCTTTTTTTGAGCCAATAAAATTCAACGAACCCATAAAATGTTGTTTGTCATTGAAAATAATAATCAAGTTGCACGTGAGGTTTTTTTAATACTAACATATGTCGTGTAATAAAAATCAAAAGTATTACACAATAATAAGTTAAATTAATTAAAAAGTGCTGAGCTTTTCATTTCTTTCATTCGTATGACAGATCAGGGATGGAAAATTCAGTACTAAGCAGATATTTTGTTTTTTTATGTATATAAAAATAATCACGAGGGAAATTGTAAATAAGGAAATTTTTACCTCAATCGTTTCAATCTTATTTTTTCTTTAAATCAGTTTTAAATTTCTGTACCTCATTGCAAAACTTAAAATATTGATCAATTCATTTGCAAATTACCACAGTTCGACAAAAACCAAATCTTAACCCTTTCAGACATGGCGCAAAACTACCGAAAATTTTTTTTATAATTTTTGGAACATGTGTTCCCTACAGCGCATGAAAATATAGTCAATGATGAGGTTTTATCATCTTTATAACCTTCAACGATTTTTGGGACACGCACGCCTGACGCGCACAATTGATGCTCTCATAAATTTTTTTAACTAAAACACATTTATATTGCATGAAACGATTTCAATTAGTTTGAAGTATTAAAATTTATAATTTTTTTAGTATATGTGCTTTCTTTATGTGCACTTCATTATTTGTAAACGATTAATACTTTTGTAATTAAAGACACAAAGAAGTATTTAAATTTTTAAAATTTTAAAATTACTGAAAATTTCCCGAATTCTCATAGGGCGAGCCTTGTTCTGAAATGCAATTTTTTTTAGTTAATTTTATTGTATTGAAAAACTGAATATAAAATTCTACGTAAAACTGTGTAAAGTTTTATTATAATTGCACGTCAATTATACATAATTGCAAGAAAACAATTTTTATAATTTTTGTTTTTTTTTTTTTTTTTTTTAAATTCAACTGGTTTTACGTACTAAGTGCTAGTTAAATAGTCCCAGATGTGGCTTCACTACTACTTTCGAAAAACATATGAAATGAAACCAACCAACAATGAAAATAACCAACTAGCTTAGAATAGCACAATACAAAAGCACAAGGACGCTATGTAGGAAAGCAAATTGTTTTTTACTTCTTTTATTATAATAAAAATCATTGAAAAATACACTCCTGAATTAATTATATTTCAAATATTAAGATCAAATATTTGACTAATCTGACCGCACCTTAACAATTTTCCTTTTCAAATCATTTATAGAAATATTTACAACAAAGTCATAAATAATTTTCCTTATAATTGCTACCTCAATTAAATTAATTATATTTTTTTCCTGTCATTAAACACTTTACGTTCCCCCTCTTTTCTTAATTAATTTGATAAATGTCTTTTAATAAAACAACAAATTATTTGCAAATAAGAAAATGTCATATTTTGTTATAAAAAAAAATAAAAAATTAAAATTCTAACGAAAAAGGTGATAGCATATATTGAAATTAAAATATAAAAAAAAAACCGCTGTCGTCTGATTTAGTTTTATTTTCACCTGTGATGGTCACAATAATTTTGTGACAAGAAAAAATCATTTACAGAACATTTTTTTGAGAATAAAGTCTCAAGCATTTATTGTTTATTGTTAAAAAATTTCGGCATTGCACCATAATAATCGAGATCAATTTTGGTTTTTATTTTTCATTTATTTATAGCATTTTTCATATATATTTTTTTAATAATTATCTATTAGAAAGAACAAAATAAGAAAATTTCAATTGTCTGCAACATATTAAACAACAACATCTTTTATATTCTTACTTTACCTTACAAATGTTTGATGGGCTTCTATGTAGTATGAGTTTGTATAGAAGTCGACTGATGGCTACTCTAGAATATTGACAAAAATGAGTGCATTTTTTTTTTAACTTCAATGTGTGCTGCATTGTATCGTTATTATGTAGGCGTTGCCATAAAACAGCAAGGTCACGGTAGCATGACGTTATTTAACTAATCAATATATTTCTCTGTATTTAAATTTCAATCAGTTCTATGGATAGATCTAAAGAGTATAAAACCTTGCACAAAAAACGAATTTTAGCAAAAACAAAAAAAAACTGAATTAATAAAAATCTGAAATTCACATAAAAAAATATAGAAAAAATCTCAAAAATTCACAAAAGCAAAAATAAAATTTTGAAATTTTGCTCGAAATTGCAAAAAGCGTAACAAAAAAAAGTCCGAAAAAAAAGTTAGGAGATTAATAATTTGACAAATAAAACAAATTTACCAAAAAGCTACAAACTTATCAAAGTTTATAAAAAATTACACAACCTAAGCTAGATAGATGCAAAGAATGCTGACGACATATGTACATACATATATAGATACACAAAATAGTACTGCACAACATTTTAATGTTTGAACTTTAAAAAAATATTTTTTTTTATTTTAAAAATTTTTGAAATTAAAATATATCTGCCATATTCATAAAAAAATTCAAATTATTTTAAAATGTTTTTTATAAAAAAATTGCACTAAAATATATTTTAAATCTTTTTTATTATTTTATGAATACGGCAGTATGTATATACATACGTAAACTTAATGGTGAAAGGCCAATGTAAGCGGCATAATACAACAATATTACCCATTGAAAAAAGAAAATAGTTTCTTCAAAAAAATATTTAAATTGTCAATGCCGCAAAAAGCGGCCGAGCGCCAATTTTAAATTTAGTTTAACTTTTTTGTTTTACCACTTTAATTTGTGAAACCACCGAATCGCTGTTCACATTATTTTATTTATTTTTCATTTAAAGATTTTTTGCAATTAAATTTATTTATTTATGAAAATTAATTACTCGGAATCTTTTTTATGTTAAATTACTTTAATCGTGCTTGATTCCTTAAAAAAATAAAATAAAAATAGTTACTAAATGTTTGCTGTGTTTTTGTATAACACATTTTTGAGTTTTATTGTCTTTTTGCTTTATTGATTCAATGGAGTTCTCATTTAATTAATTTGGCTTTTGATATAAGACTCTTATTTTTTTTCTATACAAAATTTGGGTAGAATCCTTTGATGAGCTATAGGAGCAGTAGCGAACTGGCCATATATCTCGCAGTAATACATTTAATTTTGTAGTTTTAAATAATAAATATTTCATGAGAATATCATGAAATATTTATGTTTGAAGTAACCAACTTGTTAATTTAAAATTAACTTTTTTGTCTTGATTTCTGACTATTTTTTATACATTTCACTGCAAACCTTACATGAGGTCTACATTCGAGATAACATCTGAGATGAGAAATTCAAATTCTATCGCTGAGAGAATTTTTTTACGTGTAGACTTAAAATTAGTGTTATTGCAATCTCATAAGAATTCTTATGAGAGTGTTGTTATAAGACATGAATCAAGAAAACAAGATTGCGCATTCAGCCGTTCAAAAAATATTTCTACTGCGCATCTACGTCACAATAGAATTATAACGTGTGTTTGTTGTAAAAATATTAGAGATTTTTGGCTCTCTTACTTTAATTCTGTTACAATTTCCATACAAATAGTCTATTTCTACGTCACTCAAAAGAGACAACAAACTAACGGACCTGCGCAATGCGCAATCTTGTTTTCTTGATTCATGGTTATAAGATATCTCATAGGAACAATTTTAGGAGATGAACTGTCAAATGTAAAAAAAACAACTATGAATTTGAAAGCAAAATGCCGCCATTACAAATCTGATGCACAAAATATTAAAAATATCTGCCTCAAGATTACAATTTTATATAAAACGATTTTGTAAAAAGAAAACAATTAGTTTTTAATCAAAATTGGTTGAATTAGTTTGTTATTTTTGTTATTTTCAATTAGTTGTAAGCAGGTGTTTTCTACGGGGCTATCAGTGATTTATGAATTCTTATAAGATTAAGAGAAATACGTTTTCCCCTTGTACGATATTAAGATTAAGATTTCTCTCATCTTATATCAGAGTAAATCGCAGTTGTAGACTGTGTTACAGGCAGCTCATAATTGTTTACTTATTGCAGTTTAAGCTCAGCTATGTTATATTAGGCTTGCAATTTATTTTTTTCCTTTGCGAAATGTTAAAATATTCTTTTAAAAAATAACTTGCTAAAAATGCAACAGAATTTTCATACTGCTTCTGAGTAGTGTTTAAATGATTAACTCTACAGTCTTTAAGGTTTGCATGTTTATTATTTATGCTTAATTTTATTGTTTTTGCTCGTTTCAGTTTCTTTCAGCGTTGCCGCTTTGGTCCAATCGGACCAAACTTGGTAGTTTTTCGTTTTTAAAAAACAGTTTGGTAGTTTGGTTGGTTTGTTGAATTTTTTTCAATTTTTGGTAGGTTTTCCTCCTGTAGCAATTTTTTAGCATAGTAAATTTTTCATCTTAAAAATTCAGAGTATAAAATAAACAATAACTTTGATAGTGTTACCACAATTTTCAAAAACTGTTTTGGGTGTACTAAAAAACATCTCTGCTTATTTGCATAGAGATGATTAAAGCCACAGTTTATTATCTGTGATTAAAGCTATAACCATCTCTGGTTTAAGAAACGCGAACAATTTTATGAAATTGAAATTAACAATATTTTTGAGTGAAGGTTTATTTTCATGTGTATGTATTAAAAAATTAATAGACAAAATGGAAAAGTATGTAAACTTTATTAATTCTAAATATGTATCTATTAATTACATAAATATTTACTAATATTGCATGTATTTTTTCCGATTTTTATCAAAAACTCCAAAATTAAATGAAAATAAAATAATTTAGAAACGACATTCCATCAACCAGGTAGAACCACTCTTAAAATTTTTGTTTTAAAACATTTTTAAATAATATAATACTTTTAGTGAACATTGTAAAGAAACAGTCAAAAGAAAATTAAGAACCGAATGGTTGAGCGAATTTGATTGGCTTCTGCATGGTATGCTCTAAAACTATTTTGAAACCAATGAATTATATGTGATATTTTATGTATTTTAAATTCTTTTTGTTTTTTTTTTTTATCTGTATACATTTTGTATACACATACATACATCCGTTATTTTAAATGAAATATTGCTTTTTTGTTGTTATTTTATGTATATTTTTATGTTTTTTATAAAAACCGGAATTTTTTATTATATTACTATATAAGCCAAAATAAAAATTTTGATTTTATTGAAGAAATGCATTTTAAAATTTTTGGTAGGCTGTTAACGATTTTGGTAGGATTTTTGAAAATTATTGGTAGGAAGTAAATTTCTTGAGTGGCAACGCTGGTTTCTTTCTACTCATGTTTTTTTTTCTATTTTTATTTAAAAATGCAGAAGAAATTTGTCTTCAAAAAATGTAGACAAACATACAGTACATGTCAACGCAGTCGTTGTTAATTTATTTTTAGAGAAACGTGTGACTTTATGCACACAAAACTATTTTGTCATCTTAAAACTTAGAAAAAACTAAATAATTTGCCAATTTTATATTTAAATTTAACTTTTTAGAACAATCACAATTTTTTTATAATTTGTATGTGCAAATTAAAGGAGATGTAATACAAAATATTACTATCAAAAATATATACATTATGTATATATCATACTTGAGATTTTTTCATTACCATTGAAATTTCATTGGCATTGTTTGAAATAATAACAATGAAAAAAATTAACTGCCATTTAATGCTAATAATTTAATTTTAATTATAATTGTTTTTACTATTGGTAAGGTAATGAGATTTTAATAAAATCGTTTAATTACTAATTACAATTGAATTAAAAATTATAGTTTTCATTAATAGAAATTTTCGATCGAGATCTATATATGAAACTTTCAATAATATATGATTTTTAAATAAGAAAGGTGTAAAACTTTATGTTTGAGAGCATAATGTTTTGAAAGCATTTAATCATTAGTTAATGGTTATGAGTTTCTTTTTCTAACTAATTATCTATGAAACCTTTTCATAAAAAAGCATAACTATAAGTAAAAATAATGGTAATGCTAAAAATCATTAGCATTAATTAACATTCAATGAAAATGAAAATATATGCTTATATGTAAAATATATGCTTATTTAATTCGATTTTTTTCCTTGCTTTTAGCAATTAATTCTTTCGTATTTCTTAATTAAAATTTCAAACTCTTGACGTTAGACAATTTAAACCTTATAATACTTTCTTTAACCCTGTAACTCTAACAAACTCATACACCTTCTCTATTGACAATGCAAATATTTGCTTGTTAGTTTTGGAAAAGTACTTCATTTAAATTTCTAAGGCTACACATACATGTACTTCTTTCTTTCCCTCATCACCCCACCTAAGGTAGTAAATTTTAATTTTGAAAAATGTTGTTTTTTTTTCTTATTTTATTCACCCACTTGTCAGTTGTCTGTTGTCTGTTTGACGTCTAACGTAAGAACGTGGAAAACAATTAAAACAATAACAACAAATTTAATAACAAAAGTATACAAGTGCAAATCGGTGATGACAATTAAGTGATTTACACTCTCCATTAAACTATTTGCAAAACGTGTTAAAAAAATATTTCAGTTGTACATATATTTAAATTTATTTAATGTTTATTTGGAAAGATTTTTCAAACTTGAATTTGCAGAGCTTTTTTATTTACATCTGATTTGCACTGATAGCTGTTGATCTGATTTTGAACAGCTGTTTAATGAAGAGAACAAAAATTGCACAAAAATTTTAAATACCAATTTTTTAAATTTTTTATTCACGATAACGGGTGAATGAAATTAATTTTATCGATGAATTTGTTCAACAAAAAAGTCAAGATCGGTTACTAAGGTTATGGCCAAAATGCATAATGGATTTCCATTAAGAAATCTGATGGAAAAAGAAGAGCTGAAATATTTCCTCTCTTTTAGTTTAACAACAATCCAAATTATTAATTTTCGAAGCGTTTAAAACTTCTGCATTAAAATGCGCGTGGCGTTACAAAGAGCCTCGATATAAATCCCCTTGTTTTGTTAACATATGTTTTTTAAGCAAATCCACACATTTTAGCTCTTTAAACCAATTTAAGTAATTTTATTCGTTTTCGCCTATTTTTAGTGTATTATACCTAATGGGTAAAAAACATTGTACTACTGTCACCGATGTAGTATCCGTCCATTTTTCCGTTACAGGCCTCTATCTGAAATAACAACAAATAGAAAACTAAAGTTTAAAAATTAAAGGATGTCTACAGAGAAATCTTGTTTTAGACACACATAAAATTTAGCCATAATGTGTATAAGACGAAAAAATCAAGATTGTTGCTATTAAAAACCTGATTTTTACGTATGTATGTATCTTGTATTATCTTTTGATTCGTATCAGACAAAGACATTAAAGTTTAAAGAATAAAAGAAAAAATAATAAAAAGATAAAAATAAAAGGTTAGCTCTCACATAAATACAGATCCTTTTACGCACCTGGCGGATTTATTAAAGAAACCTCCAAAATTAGTTCATATTCTTACTTCAAATAAAACCACCCTTGAATTGATGAAATTTAACAATTTTAAATTTTTATTAATACTTATAATGTTTTCCCGTTTCTACTAAAAGCTTTCAGTAAACTAAAATAAAAACGTTATAATTTGCAAACATTGACAACACATTTGCTAACGTAATATCACTCAAATAAAACAAAAAAAAAAAAACACTCTCGTTTCTACTCTTCGCCTTTGTGGCCGCTCTCTTTCTTTGGCTCTTATTGTATGAATTTATTTAAATGATAAATATTTTTTTTTTTTTTTACTTTTGCCTGAGCTAAGTATCTTCGCAACCAAAATAGAAAGAAGCTTTAGCAAAATCAAGCAATAAATAATGTTTGTTTTTTACTATTTAGTTGCTAAATGACGGTTCAGGAGACTTAACGCGCCAGTTCGAGAAAAATTAAAACGAAAAACAAGAACAACAACGGTTAATATTTTTAAACGTGCGCGCCTGTTTTTTCGTACAACACACAAATCTACAGATTATTATTATATATTTTTTTAATTAACAATAGAAAAGTGCAACAAAACAAAGTTTTTCATTTCAAATTAATTAACGTAAAAAGCTAAAACAATACAAGTTATCTTCTTTTAGAGCAACAACAACGACTGTTATATTTTTATGTTTTGTTCTATTTTATTTAAAAAGCAACAAAATTGCCGTATTCACAAGCTCTGCTAAGGTGTAGGTAGTATTGCATACTACCTTTTGTTTACTTCTTTGTGAACAACCATTGTATCAATGTGCCATTGTACATTGTACTTCATACGTCAAAAACTGAATAAGAAGAAGAAAAGTGCTATTCATCATTTGTTATTTATAAGCCAATTGGGGGAAAAAACAGAAAAAAGTAAATTAATAAATTTTTTTTGTGAAAAATATAGTTTCGATATATTAATGGTTGACTCAAGTACGTTATATTACTGAAGGAAAAATTTGGAAGCTTAAAAGAACTTAAGTTTAGAATGCTATCAGCACAAAATAAGAAAAGATGCAATGATTGGATAATGGCTTGCTGCATTCTTCATAACATTATTATTAAATATAATTTAGAACAATGTGGCAGGGAACAAACCTTAAGATATGTTTCCAATATACCCACTCCTACTATATACAACAGAAATGACTTATTCCACTTTCTAATAAATCAGTCAAATCAATAAATTAAATAAATAAAACTAATAAAAATATCTTTTAATTCAATTTAATTTAATATAATTCACACATGAACACAAAAATAATAATTCATTTAAACAAAAAACATTTAAACATAAAAAAAAATATAAAACAAAAATCACATTAAAAAAAGGCACTATACAACGTTTGAAAAACATATGAAAAAAAGTACTAAGTGTTGTATCGCATGTTTGCATGAAAATTGCCAACAACACAGCTAGCACCGTTGTATTTTGTTAGCACTTACTAGGGGGCTTGTGAATAGGGCAAATGTAATTTAATTTTAATTGATAAATTTCTTATATTTGTATTATAGATTTTTCTATTTTCTTATTTTATGCTTTATTGTGTTGAAATGTTTATGTAATTTATGGTTTAGTTTTTGAGTTTGTGCAAATGTGTTTGTGTGGTCTTGTGGTTTTACAGTGTTTAATACTGATCAATTTGTGCAGCAGTCTTTATCAGTATTTATTTATGTGTATCTCGTGATTTTGATTGTTTAATTTAAATAAAGTGTTATTTTTTGTTTTTGTTTTGGAATTGAAGCCACATTATGTATTTCTTTCAAGTTTAAGAGTTGCATCGAAGAAAATTTCGTAACAAATTCTCTCTCTACAAACTTACCAAAAGAAAATATTATTCTGCCATTTTTTTTTTTGTTATATGGGAAATTATGAAGAAGAAGCAGCATGCAGTTTTCCGTGAAAGAATAAGTCACCAACTTTTTGTCTAAAAGCAAACGTGCAACTTGTATCTTCTTGTAATTCATTTTTGAACAATTAAAATTAAAAAAAAAAATAAATAAATAAATCGAAATAAAATATTAAAATAGTTTATAAATAAACTCTTAGCGATGAATAACTTAAAAAATATAAAAATAATTTTTATTATTTAAATTTATTTGAATGACATTCATTAAATGCGCCATTGTTTACAGTTAAATTTGCTAAAATTTTTCAATTTTCATCAACAAAACTTCTAACACAATTTTATTTTTTTCAATGTTAAAACTTTTAAAGAATTTGCGGGAAGTATTATCTGTCCGTCTGTCACAGTCCTCTATCTTCGGAACATGAAAACAGATTTAAAATAAAGCCTTTATTATTTATTAATGATTTCATTTGTTTTCAGATTGAATTGAATTACATTTTTATTTGATTCAATTATTTATTTAATTAAAATATTATTTTAATATCGTCAGCTAAAACGCTAACGCTATCTAACATTATTGAAATTTTATAGAAGAAGTAAAATACTGTTTTAAACCAAAAGTATAGTTTTAATTAGCATGATTTTCACCAGCAATATAAAAAAGATGTAACAAATTGATTTCTGGCAGAACAGAATCAAATTTTGTGATATTTGAATGGCTGTTATTTAGGCCCTTTTGTACCTTAATTTTGTGAAACCAAAGGCCCCATCTGCACTTTAATGCAAAATAGTTATATAATTTATTTTAATTATAAACTTCTTTATTATATAATTTATTCAAAATTTAAAATTTATTTTAAAAAGGAATTTAAAATAATTCATTAAAATTAAACAAAAAAAAAAAACTTCATAAAAAAGTTTCCAAATTGGGAAATGAATTTAGAAAATATGAATTAATTTTTAAAGGGTATGGTATCATAGAAAAAACGACATTCTTTTGGTAGTAGTGGCTGTAGATTCTGCAGGTGCTGCCACTTTTGAAAAATTTTCAATCTTTCTTTATGCAGTTTCGAAAGTAAAACAGTATTGATTTTGTTTTCAGTTCTTTGTAGAAGCTGGGCATTATTGTCTTCAACGGTAAAATCTTTCAGTTTTTTTTCTTAGTTTTTTAATGTTGCTCATACAAACGACCACTTAAGAGTTTTTACGTTTATCAAATAAACGCTTTTGTAGATATGGAGTCGTTTCTTTTTCGTTAACAAAATCGCTAATCTTGTTCAGACAACTCTAAATTTTTTTGTGGTTGTGTATTTTGATGCAATGCATCGGAATCAACCAAAAAATTAATTTTGGATTTTTTGTTAGTTGGGGTCATATTCGTTTTAGCTGACGATATATATTTATTTCAATCAAATATATATTTGATACAATTAATTATTTAATTAGAAAATTTTGTATTCATTTTTCGATACCTTCAGCTGAGCTGAAGTCAGGCTATATTAAATCAATCCAAGCAGGCTTTAAAGTGGGTAAGGAAAACCGTCTACTGTTTCTAAGAAAAAACTTTCTAAAAATTTAGCTTCTCAATTATTCTGAGAATAATTTATTAGAAAACCCAATTTTTGTTAAGAAAAAAAGCGTAAAACAATGCCATTAAAATTTAATTTAAATACGACTTAAATGCTTTTTAGCTTTTTTGAACACTTAAATTTATTTTTTATTGATAAAATAAAAAAATATAGTTTAATTTTTTGCTTATTATTTAAAGCGCGTGATTCTCTGTCACATTCTATTTAGTTTATTTATTTAGATTTCATTGTACGTTAGTGTTGGTACTTTTTTTAGCGCCTTTTATATTATCTTCTTCTTCTTCTAGTCGATAAGATATCATCGTGCATTTGTATTCATATATTTGATTTAGTTTCTTTTTTCGCACGAAGACGTGAAATCTTTTTTATTTAAGTTTCACTTTTTTCAAATATCTTTATGATATTTTGTTGTTGCTAAGTTCGTAAATATACAATTTGAAGGTTGATAGAATGAGTAATATTTATGAATTTGATCTTCATACTGCAAAATTACAATTTTAAAATACAGTTCATGTCAAGTGCATATACTCGTTGTGGTTATATGATCAATATTCCCATAATTTCAATATTGCTACGTTTTTTCCTTTTTAGACAAACGTACGGATTCTTTTGACTGCAAACACCATTGAGGCTCTTCTTACTTTGTGGCTTTATCGGGATATGCTTTTTGATCCTACGGTCTTGTGAAGCCTATGGTCAAGCAAGCTAATTCTCAGTATCATAATTTTTAGGCGCCTTAGCTATTTTTGACAGACCGAATGACTGAGTATGATAGTTAATCATGGTCTTTAATATGATCAATGAATTAAGCAATTCTTGGCATTTTCAGAAAACGAATGTAATCGGCTGAGCAGTTGTCATCGATCAAAAAGGCGGAAAAGCCAATGTTTAGCGAATTTGCGTGTGGGGTGGGGCTAGGATTTTTTGTATCAAAATATGGTCGTGCTCTGCAGTGCGGATGAATAACTTTGTTGTGTAAACGCACTAATTGAATATATCGTGGATTTTTTTTTTTAGTTATAACAAATCAAAATAAGTATCCTTTCTATTTGGTTACAAATTAGAAGAGTTTAAACATATGAATGATACTTGAAAAAAAAATACATGTAACTTTTTAAAATTCCCCTAAAAAACCATAAATAACATTCTTTAACTTTCAAAACTTTTCCATGATAAATTTTTGTTTCCTAATTTCATCTACATGCCAACATTGAATAGGTAAACAATAACAAGTAGAAAAAATTATGTGTAATAGAAAAAAGCTGCTATTTAAGGCCAGGATTCACTATCACATTCAGTCGTACGATCTGTCAAAATTGGCATGTGTGCTCCAAAAGTATGGTATTGTGGATTAAAATTGTATGTGTGTGACAGAGTTTTTGACAGATCTGTACGATTTCATAATCTTTTGAAATAATTCATAAAATATTTTTCTCTATGCGATCAGGGTTAATTTTTTTAAGATGATGAGGAGAAAAACCAACAAAATATTAAAATCATATGTTTTTGCATCTTTTTGTATAATAGTGTGGCACCTACGACGCCATTTTGGAACGATTTTTAAAGTAAGACAGAATTCTGTCAGATTTTTGTGTGATTAAATCGTACGATTGTGTATGATAGTGAATCCTGGGCTTTAGAGGGCTTCTTGTGGGTCTGGTGGGCGATATGAATACAACAACATTTTTACTTTGCCGACTTATCTTTTAATATAAAATAATCATTTATTTTTTTCCATACTAACAAAAATAATTAACTATATTGCATTTTAATTCCTGGTCCCCGCTTTCGTTTATTATCATTTTCATGTTTTTTATTGCTTTTTTTTCTTTTTTTTTCTGTTTTAATTACACACACGTATTTATACAATTGTTTACAGTGTTTCACTTAAGTTCATTGAACTTTACGCATTTCTTTTTAATTTTATTTTCCTTGTTGTACATTTAAAATGATTTTAATAATAAAATAAACAACTTGCAGCTTTTTTAATTACTTTATTTTCCCCTTGACGTTGTTGCCTTAAAAAAAATCAATTTAAAATTTATTTATAGTTATAGCGATTTTTTCATTTGCAACTTGTTATTTTTCTCCTCTCTGATTTAAATATTTGCAAATATTGAAAGATCATGATTTCTAATATATTTTAAAAACATATTTTATAAGGACTGTACGAAATCATTTTTTTGAAAAAATTCATTGTAACTCTCAGATTAAAATTAAGTTAAAAAATTGCTTAAAGAATATTAATGTTCAATATTGTGATCTGTTGTTCCTTATCAGAAACTATAGTCAAATTTAAAAACAAAGCCAGTCTTACCGTTTTATGTAAACTTATATATAAATCAAGGCAGATTTGTTTTACTAGGTAGTGTCGTCCGCCCAGCTGGTTTGTAGTTGGAAATGTCAAAAGTTTTTGTATTTTCCTTTGTTTACGAATTTCAAAAAACACTAACAACAAGCGTTTGCGAGACAAAGTAAGCATGTGTATTGAGAGCAATTATCTTTTATTTCTCTTTGTGTTTTTGACGTTTCCAACGCACAAAACAACAATAAATAGGCATATTGTTTTTGTAAATATTATATTTGTTGTATTACCGCTACTACCTAGTAAAATAAATCTGCCTTGCTATAAAAATTTTTCAATAAAAATTTAGGGGCTTATTGACTTTGAAGTGAAGTAATACCTTCAATTTTTTATGACAATATAGAAAATTAAGGGGGGAAAAATGTTCCCAGCAGTTAAAATAAATATAATATACATTAAAAAAAATTAACTATGCTTGGGCATGAAGAAGCATTGCAATAGTTCCATGATTTTTGCTCTGTTAATTACGTTGGATATTTTGACTTAGGGTTCCGCAAATAAAATCACTACAATGTCTTCCTGTCTGTCACAGGCCTCTATCTGTATGAAATTTAAAAAAAAGTGTCTCTCCACACCAACAAATAAAAAAAAAATTAATTGAAATTTAAAAGGTGTTGTAATTATTCCATTGTAGGCAGACTCTTAAAATTATACACAATATGTTCACTATTACGACAAGTATTGCTACGTTTATACGCAAACTATATTTGCAAAGAAAAATTATTTTTAATTATTTACTGTTTATATAGCAAATGGCAAAAAAAATTATAATCAATTGGTAACACTGTTATAGAAACAAACAACAAACATATTTGTATAGGGGAGCCTAATTGTAAAAAAACACTAAAAATGTCTAATTAGGTGGCAACGTCATTCTTTTATTTGCAAATAGCTTTCTTAATGACGTTTATGAGCCAAAATTCTCGATTTGCAAGATAAACGTAGTATGTAAAAAAAATTGTTAAAACAACACTAATAAAAATTAAAATTTTAACATATATGGTGTAGGGTGTCCCTTCATAAAAGAACCGATTTTGAGGTATATTCTCTTATCTTTTGAAACGCGTAATAGGCAGACCCGTTAAAGTTTCAACAGCAAATAAGAAAAACGAATTAATAAAAAAAAAACTATTTTAAAGTCGCCCATCATGGAACCCTACGTGCGTGACTCGTATTTCGCGGATTTATTTTTCTTTGATCATTCCAAAACGTTTTAATATTTCTCAAAAGCAGGTTTTTTAACCTTTTTGCTTAACGAGAAGACAGGACGGAAAGAAAATCGCCTGCACACTTACCATTTTAGTTGATTTTTATTTATGTAATTGAATAAATTTTGCGGTCGGTCACAATGGGCGAAGTGTAAACAAAATTTAAATTTAGTATTACATGAAATAGTTTTCAATATTGCTTAATAAATTTAAAATCAATAGTAGACAATGGTGATATAATCTGGAATATCTTACGCTGACCCAAGATTACAGGCACGATCATGCACCTCCTCTGTTTTTCTAACGCTCATGTAGACTCATGTATGTTCGCCCTCACATGAGCGAATCATGATGACATTTTTTATTGTATTAGGAATTTTTCAATTAAGGTGAAGCAAATAATGTAAATATGCTTTAAGTTTATCAAATAGTTGTTATAATTTTCGGTAATAACCGTCGTCACTGGCTGTTACTTTGGATGTTCGGCGAGCGCTTTCGATGTGATAACATCATCCGAACATCCAAAGTACACAGCCAGTGACGACGGTTATTACCGAAAATTATAACAACAGTTTAATATATACTGGCGGAATCAACCCAATTAATTTATCAAATAGCTTTAAATGTCATTGAACTTTGACATTTGTGTTCAAGAAAGATAGAGAATAAGTTTAATAAACAAACGCCAAGGTTTACAGTATTTATTAATTAGATATTTTTAAACCTAGAAAAATAGTTAAATCGTGAAAACCCTGGATATTTGTTGTTATTGTTGTTCATCGACATAACACTAGTATTTGTACACTATTATTTGTTCATAATTTAAAAATAATTAAAGGGGTTGATATCTATATTTTGGTTTTGTAGATAATAAAACAATGATAATGACCGCAATTAGTTATTTATAGAAACAAAAAAAAAATTAATATTAAATTGTAATTAAAACAGAGATTACACAAATAAAAAAGACAGATGTTGAAAGGAATTTAAGGTTAATTTACAGCAGAATTTAAGAACCAACATATACATGTGTATGTGTATAAAGATAAAAGTATGTAATTTTTTACTCACGAACTGCATTCAAAAGTATTCATCAGTTAAGTTATTTTTATGCAAAAAGAAAAAATTACACCAATTTTCAAAATTGCAAACATAACATTCTCTTAAATCATGCTTTTGCATTTAATCTTTCTATTTAAATTGCTTTACATTGTTAATTTACTCATGTGTGTACTATACTTACCCAGCAAACACAAAGTTAAACGGCTAAAGTAGTTGGCTTTTTTTCAACAATAAAACCTTTTAAAATTAAAAACACGGGAATATTAAATTGTATTAATCGAACTTTAAAATTATCGTGCTATTTTCCCAAACTATTTAAATCACCGAGATTGATTATTGAAGATGAAAGCACGTTTCGATAGCCAATTTGCTACCGCTCACTTAGCTCTTCAGAAAACTTCTCATGAATATTTTAAATGAAATAAAGATTTCGCCCAAACGATATTTTACCTTTTGCAAACCTTTTGTAATCCTGGACAGAGACTAAAATTAATTGTTTTTTCTCATTATGCTAATGTGTTAGTCAACTGAAAACTGATTTTAAAAGTTTCTAAAAGATATCTTAGTGATTGAAATATAATTCTTATAAATTTGGATAAAAAACACTGATGAGTTTACATACTAATTATAAATAATGTAGAACTTATTTCTCATATTTTCCTCTATTGTAATAATTAGTACATATAAATCAATAAGAACATATAAAACAATTATCAAATAATATCCATTCTCACTTCTATGAAAATATAAAAATATTCGCAGCTTAGCAGATTGTATTTGACTGCATTTCGAAACTAAGAATTCTTCATGCAAGGATAACTTTTGTTGGATTAATTTTACAACAATTCAAAATAACTAATGTACAATTTTAAAAACTATAAAACCTACAAATGTACATCACTGCTCTATTAAACCTAAGAAAATCTCATTTTATCACTTTCCTAAAATATTTTCAGAAACGTTCCTAATATAGTTGTCGTTATCAAACATTTTAAGGAAAGTTCGTGCTTTTTATTACAAAAATTACAATGATTTTCACGGCAAGAGAAAAATACAATTCATATATTGCTCATTTAAATTTAGCCGCCAAGTTTTTTAAATAAATCGCACTGCAAAATTTTATTTAACTAAATTTTGAATAGCAACTTTTTTTTTATTTTCTTAGTTATAATTTTAAGACGCTCGAAATCGAATTCGTGTACAGCCATAAAATTGAATTCATCAAAGATACAGTACATTTTTTTTATTTCCTCTATACATTAATAAAAGCGGAAAGCGCATCGTTTTCTTCCGCATAGCTTTTACGCTGAAATGCCATACCTAAACAAAAGCGGCAACGGTAAAAGACATTAAGGCTTATGTGTAGTTAACGGACGCACCTTAAAAAAGGAAATAAAATTGTCTACGGGGTGTAAATGAAAATCTAAGCAAAATTATTACCTTTCCTGTGATTCCCATATTGTCCCAACGTTGGAGGTCAGTAACTCCGAAACTAAAGGTCAGCCCCAAAACTTTCACTTAAAATTTTACACCCTGGACACAATTTTTTTCATTTCTGAAGTACATTTTTTCCAAGATCACAGATATGTGATGGAAATCGATTTAAACCGTAAATGGTTGCGATATCCTTACTATTTCATTTTTTTTAATACCTTCAATATATATTTCAATAACTCTCCATTCAGTTTCTACAATTACTTTGGAGTAACTTCTTTACTTTTGTTTAAAATTTATCTCCTAACGACTCGTTTTCAAATCGATCGATTTCTATCACATACCTGATATATAACTTTCCTGAATATTTTATAAAGAATAACAATTCTGCTGTTTGTGTTGTGTAAATTGAAAATGTTATAAAAAAACAAAATTTGTTTCGTTTTTGTTTATTTTTAATTATTTTTATAATTAAACGCCTTGTAAAAATCCAATTTTCCAATTTTAAAGCGTTGCCGCCGCGTTATTTCGGTATGCTCCATATAATGTATAGGCATGAGAACTTTTGACAGCAAATAAATGGTTTCCGCCCTAGTTTAGGTATGGCTGTTTGTGATTATAAAAGTTGTTTAAACTAATTCATAAAAAATATTGTTTTTAAAGGGTGTAATGAATTACGTGCAGTTTCAAAACAAAAACCCAAACCAAATATTTTTTAAAACGTGTTAAAGCAAATTTTTATAAACAAAAACAAAATTTAAAAAAAAAATTTAACTAATATTTTTAATTTAAAATTTGTCTTAAAAATTCGTCATCAGAAGTAAATCAATGATTTGAAAAAAAAACACTAAAATTGAAAATATTAATTAATTTAAAATAATAAAAAAATGTACTTTTAAAGTCTTAAAAACAACAAACTTATTGAATTAAAACCTGTGTGTTTGCTGGGTTAATAAGTATTTTGATTGTCTGTTTGTGTCACTATTTTTAGCTACGACTTTTTTTATCTTTTACATGAGTTGACATATTTTTTTTTTTTTTTGTTATTTATTGCGGTTGTTTTTTTAATTATAAATATTTTCTAATCGAACACTCGCTAAACGTTTTAGTAAAAAAACTAAAACGTTTTATTAAGTACTAAAATAATTCAACAATTAGTCATCTCGGTTAATTAGTTAAAGTGATTTTCGAAAAATTATTATTATGGTTGCTTGGTTTCTTTCTATCCACTATATTTTTTCTCTGTTATTTATTTATTATAATTTCTTAATTATAAATGTAGTTCATTACAAATAAAGACATTTAGTACATATTTTGAAAATTTAATAATTTAAAATTATTTGAATATTTATAACATATATTTAATTGCAAAAGCATTCGGAAATTTAGTTAGCAACAGTTAATTTAGTTTGCAATTTTGTAATGGCGTGAAGCAATGCGAAACTCATCGCTCAATACGCTAATATTAAGTTTGACATAATCAATAATTATAACGGCTAATTCGATAAAATGAGAATCGTTTTCGCACCTGGTGTCGTGTATATAATGGATGATATCCATTACATGAAACGGCAAACAATGCGCAGTGAACATTGGATAACCTTTGTACAATCAATGCGAATTTGTTTTAATCAATTTTAAGAAAAATTTTGTACGTGCTTACAAAATTCTAACTAAGTCATTGGTCCACATTTCTACGAGGGCTGCTCTATATATTTCTGGCCTAATAGTAAAAATGCGAATATTTATAATCAAAAATGGTTTTATTGTTTTTCAAAGTATTCTCCAGCATGATTTATACACTTTTGCATGCGCTCAAACCAGTTGTCGAAGCACTTTTTCCACTCCGATTGAGACACCTCTAAAACATGGTTTTTGAACACTTCAACAGCTTCTTCTGGCGACGAAAATCGTTGACCACGCTTTTTTTTTCTTGAGGTGCAGAAACAAGAAGAAGTCATTAGGTGCCAAGTCAGGGTTGTACTGCGGATGACCCATTAATTCGACGTTTTGGCCGGTCAAAAACGCTCTGGTTTGAGTCGATGTGTGAGAGCTCGTACTGTCATGGTGAACAATGATTCGTCTTCTCTTGTTGGTTTTTCGAATTTCTCCGATGACTTCAGGCAAACAAATTGTAGTGTACCATTCAGAAGTGACCGTCCTACGTTGCTCAAGCGGAACAGTCGCCACATGACCAATTTTGCCGAAGAAACAGGCAACCATTTGCTTCGAAGTGCTTCTTCCACGAACAACTTTCGTTGGATTTTGCTCGTCTTTGAAGACCCACACGGTCGATTGTTGTTTCGTTTCGGGCTCATACGCATAGATCCATGATTCGTCACCTGTGACGATCTTATAAACGTCTTTTAAAGCACCGCAATCGTATTTTTGCAACATTTCTTTGCACCAATCGACACGAGCCTTTCTTTGAGCGATTTTCAAATTGTGCAGGATCCAACGAGAACAGACCTTTTTTACGGCCAGGTGTTCATGCAGTATCGAATGTATGCTGGTGGAAGAAATGTCCAAGGATGTCTCTATCTCTCGGTATGTCGCATGTCGATCTTGCATTATGAGTTCACGCACGGCATCAATGTTCTCTGGCACAACAGCCGTTTTTGGACGACCTTCACGTAATTCGTCTTTGAGCGAGCTTCGGCCACGATTAAATTCATTATACCAATATTTCACAGTGCTATAGGATGGTGCTTCATCGCCATACAAAGATTAAAGTTCATCAATGCACTCTTGTCGTGATAATCCACGTCGAAAGTTGTGAAAAATGATGGCACGAAAATGTTCAGGAGTTAATTCCATTTTTTTCTATATTAATTTTTTCAAGTCACAGTAAACAACACAAATAATGGTCGTACGTCAAAACGTTTTGAGTACGATTATGCTTAAAAATGACAAACTTTCCAATGGAAATGTCAGATTGCACTTGGCAGCACTCAGTGTTGCCAGGCCAGAAATATATGTATATAGCAGCCCTCGTATACAAACGAAGAAAGAAGACATAATTACAAATTTTTTAAAACTTATATGGAATGCATAGTCTTGCCTACAGTGGTTCCAACAGGACGGAACTTTTTATGTTGGTGCCCGCAAACCGATTTTAAAATTTTTCTTTATTTAAAAGGTTGGTCCCGTTTTAAAAACAGTTCATAATCTTAAAAATAAAAGGGTGTCCCTATAAAACATACAAGTTATTTACGTGTAATACAAACCGCAAAGGGCACCACTGTAAAATTAAAGAAACTGCGTATCACTACAGCTCCCGATGGCGAAAAGTAATACAAAAATAAATAGACAAACGCTTGCAAATTAGACAGAATGTCGATTGCTATGACCGTGATAGTTACAAGTATTAATATTCAAAAAGGAGCTGCAGTAATAAGTCAGCTATTACAAGCATAAAGAGAATTTAAAGATGGTATAATAAGTGTGTGCCAATAATTATTGTAATTTTATGTACACAGACAGATGAAATCTGTTTTGAAGTCGGTTTTTTTTTCAAGAATTATGTTTAAATTTTTTAGACTTATTTTATTTTAATAATTATTTACAACCAATCATTTCTTTCTTAACCCTCCGATGTTCGGTGACTTATGATACGTTAAGTGCATCATAAGGGTCTGGCCAGACCCATAAAAATAATGTTAGAAATAAAGTTTTGCATATAATTTTATTTATTTATTTAAGTGCTTTAATATGCATTACAAAGAGCAATTGGGTTTGCAATTATGTAATTGTATGGAATGTTCATTGAGACATATTGGACGAGTACAGTTGCTGCAGTTATAACGTGCTGCCTCCGTCAGAAGTTTTATTGTTTACATCAAACGATCAAACAATTTACATGCAAAGCTCATATGGGTCTGCGCGGACCCATGTGAGCTTAATTAACGAAAGTACCTTACAATAATTTTTTTGTACAACAAATATGCTAAAAATTAAAATTTTACTACTTCACTGTGTAAATCACACTATATTTCAGGAAGTCATGGACTAAGAAGCCCCAGCTATTTATTAAAAAAGAACTACAGACATTTAAAGGTCGAATGGGTCTGGCCAGACCCATATGAACATCGGAGGGTTAATAAATATTAATTAAACACTAAAGTATTTTTTTTTTTAATAAAAGGAAATGTAATAAAGAGCATCTGTGTAAAATATTCAAGGAGCAGCCTTGTTCTTATTTCGATTTAAAATATTTTTTTTTAACATCACAAGCCGCGCAGAAGAATGATCATTTGAAAATCAAACGCATTAGATAGCGGTCAATCACCTTAAATCATTATCACGTACACACAAAAAAATGAAAACAAATTTTTTACACGTGCGTAACCTATTATTTTAATTTATATAAAATTAAGGGCCTTCTATTAAAGAAAAGTATTAAAACATTATCATTTAAAATTAAGCCGCAAATTTTCTAAGGTTTATGGTCGTCAATTTTTTCTCAACTGATTATTTTTATTTCCAATGACTTAAAATTAAAATTTGTTAAATGAAATTGAAAAATCATAAGTTAGAATTGCCGTTTTTTTTTATAAAAGAAATCAATATACTGAACATCAGATATTGATAGCTAATTCTTATGAGATTATTATGTCAAACTATTTTTCTGTAGTAAAAGCAAAAAAAAATTATAGGGGCTTGATTTAAAATTGAGAATAATTTATATGTTCAATTCCCATTTTAAAATGATAAAAATAGTAAAAATCTTTTAATATTTTTGGTAGTGTCTTTCCCGACAAAAAGAGGAAATGCCTTTTCTAAATCATTAGATCCTTCGTTTTTAAGCATTCAAATAAAAACAAACAAAAAACAGAATACGAAAAATACGAAGGTTTCATCTGTTTTACTAACGTAAGTTTTTGCATATTTTAATGATAACTTGCTTCCTTTTAATCATACTTTGATAATATACGAACAAAATAACCATATTATGGTTATTAATAATAAACCATAGTTATAAGTACCATATTATGATGGGGTAGTTACAAACCTTTGGTTTCGGTTAAAATTTTTGAAGAATTATTTGGATAAAAAAAAATCAGGTTACAATCAAAAATGAAAAAAACGAAGCAGGTAGGATGGGGCTTAAGGCTCTACATCTGCTATAAAGGGTGGGGTGAAATTTGAAACATGCACAAAAAGCCTAAAATTACTAAGTAGTTGGTCACTTCTAGAAGGGTGAAATGTAGGACACCACTCCCTAAGGAGCTTTAATACAAAAATTAAATAAGAAAATTTATTACTTGCAATCTTTTTTATATTAATTTACTTTAATTGTGCTTGATTCCTTCAAATAGAAATATTTCATGTTATTCTCATGAAATATTTATTATTTTAAACCAAAAAAATGAAATTTATTACTGCAGGGAAAGCGTATCCATACGGCCATTTCGCTCATCGGTGGATTCTATCCAAATTTTGTAAGGTGTAGAAAAATGAAAGAAAAAATAAAAATAGTTATTAAATGGTTACTGTGTTTTTATATTAAAATTTTTGAGTTTTTTATGGCTTTTTTTGCCTTTTGATATAAGACTTTAAGGTTTTCTTTACAAAATTTGGGTAGAATCCACTGATGAGTTATATATGAGCAGTAGGTAAATGGCCATATATATATTTATATTTGAAAGAATCAAGCACAATTAAGGTACATTAATACAAAAATTAAATTTTTCCTCCCACCGAACATGTTTTTAAAATAAATTTACCATCTAACTTCAACCTTTATTAAGGAGTGGTGACGGGGGTAGGGCTAAACTGTTTGGTTAACTCCAAAGCAGTTGTGTGAGGCTATTTAAAGATTTTTTACCACTTCATATCCTCCTTTAACCCCGAAGAGCAACTACATAATTGCCGGCAACTCATTTACACTACACTACAAAGCACCTAAACTAACTTTTTTTGTCTAAATAGTTTTTATTTGGAAACTCATAAAATTGGGGTTCCAGCGTTCTCAAAACTTTTTACTAACGATCGCCATACAATATTATTCCACATCTGGACTGTAATAACTATTAAATGATCAAAACATTTTTTACCGTGGAATTGTTTGCGCCAACCACATATTGTTAAGAGGAACATAAAATGGTTTCTTGTCTTTTTTCTGCGTATAATAATCCATTTGGCTGTTTATTTTATTTATTTATTTTTAATAGAATATATTTTTGTTAGAAAATATATTTTAGGGAATCAAGCATGATTAATTTTATTTATGATAATTAAGTTATTTATGAAAATTACTTTTTTACAATTTCAAATAATTACTGTCATATTCATAGAAAATAAATTCACTTTAAACTGTGTTTTATGACAAATTTTTCATACAAATTTGTCCTAAAATATATTTCAAATCTATTTTGTTTTTCTATGAATACAGCAGTTAGAATTTGAAAATAAGTTATTTGAATTTCGCCCAGTATCCACCGTATCCTAGCGTTTGTTTTTTAAACCATTAACAGTCTTTTTATTTTGTTACTAATTCTCATACACATCTACGCTTTCTAAATTGTTTGCTTCCTCATGTTTTATAAAACGAAAAAAGTGCAATTAAAATGCTTACAATCCCCAAAGATCCATTTTATAAATTTGTTTTTATTTATTTTTATTATATTATAATGCTGATAATATCAACTGCTACAAATTTCGAAATTTCGCTCCAAATTTTAAGATTAAGTTGGTTCATAAATCAAAACAAGTTTAAAAAAAATTTTCAAAAACTTCAAAATACAAAATCACAGTAAATATAAAAATACCAATGGCGGATTTTTTCTACTTTCTTTTTTTTCAATTTTTCTAGAAGTTGCATTCTCCACTAAACAACCGGGAAAGTTTAATTTCTGTTTGGTGACAACACACAACAAAACTTACATAACGACTAACGCCAGCAAGGAAAATATAACCAACGGACATTCGCACTTCAAAGCCAACAGGAAACACGACATATTACAAGAGATTGCTGTTGATGAAGCGGACTTAACAACATCTCAACAACTCGCCTACAAGGCTATCTATAGAACCTTTAAAGAAGCAGATCTCTATTATTGCACAAACAACTCCAACGCTGAAAGTACAAGAAGCATCTCCTTAAAATCATCACAATCATTTTATGACTGGAAAGTGATACAAGAGCAGCCGAGAGCTAAACAAAATCTACAAGTTAAAAATCCAAAGCCAAAAAGTCTGACTGCACCACCACGTTTAGAAGGGAACTTAAGAGGTTCATTGAATGATCTATTATTGACATCCAGACGTACTGAAAATTTAGGAGCTAATTTGGATAAAACCAGTCGAATTCCAAGGAGTCCAACAAACAAAAAACACATCACACGCAATAACAGTCTTAAATCAGAGAGTTCTTTAGTGGTCAACAACATAAGCATCACTAATACTATGACCACACCAGCAGTAATTAATAACAGTGCCGGGTTACCCGCCGCGAGTGAGAAACAACCTTGGCCCAATTCGAAAGATGATTACGAATTGCGCGATGTTATCGGTGTGGGAGCAACAGCTGTGGTTCATGCGGCCCTTTGCTTGCCTCGTAAAGAAAAATGTGCCATCAAGCGTATTAATTTGGAAAAGTGGAACACTTCCATGGACGAATTGCTTAAGGAAATACAGGCTATGTCTTCTTGTAATCATGAAAATGTTGTTACATACCACACCTCCTTTGTGGTAAGGGAAGAGCTGTGGCTAGTTTTGCGCCTGCTAGAAGGTGGGTCTTTGCTCGATATCATCAAGCATAAAATGCGTACAACACAGTGTAAGCATGGTGTCTTTGATGAAGCCACTATAGCCACCGTGTTAAAGGAAGTGTTAAAGGGTCTGGAATATTTTCACTCTAATGGTCAAATTCATCGTGATATTAAAGCTGGCAACATACTAATAGGTGACGATGGCACCATACAAATTGCAGATTTCGGTGTAAGTGCTTGGTTGGCCACCGGCCGTGACTTGTCGCGCCAGAAGGTGCGTCACACCTTCGTGGGTACACCCTGTTGGATGGCGCCCGAAGTAATGGAGCAGGATCATGGCTACGACTTCAAGGCGGATATATGGTCCTTCGGTATAACGGCTATCGAAATGGCTACCGGCACAGCTCCCTATCACAAATATCCACCCATGAAGGTATTAATGTTAACTCTCCAAAACGATCCTCCCACCTTGGACACAGGGGCTGATGAAAAAGATCAGTACAAAGCTTATGGCAAAACATTCCGTAAAATGATTGTGGAGTGTCTGCAGAAAGAGCCCTCGAAACGACCTACGGCCAGTGAATTGCTTAAACATGCCTTTTTCAAAAAGGCTAAAGATCGCAAATATCTTACCCAGACCCTGTTGGCCTCGGGCCCCTCAATGGAGACTCGGGTGCATAAGGCCGCCAAAAGGCAACCAGGTGCTTCGGGTCGTCTACATCGCACTGTGACTGGTGAGTGGGTGTGGTCTAGTGAAGAAGAAGATAATGATGGCAAACATCATTCCTCCGATTCGGAATCTGATGATAGACCAATTAATCGGCTTGAAAAGGCTGATTCGTCGGACAGCGATCGAGAAGAGCAATCCGAATTTTCGGAAGTTGCCAATGCCACTGCTAATACTACGCCGCCACAACAACAGCTACAACAACAACAAATACAACAGCAGCAGCAACAACCTCAACCTACGCCACAACAACCTGCCGCCGTAACATCACCCATGGGTATAGCACAAGCTGCCGAAATACCCATTCCCTTAGCGGACGGTGCTGAAGCTCCTCCCGTAAATCTGGTCTTGCGTATGCGCAATGAACGACGTGAACTGCACGATATACGTTTCGAATTTGCCGTAGGCAAGGATTCAGCAGAAGGTATTGCCGCTGAATTGGTGGATGCTGGACTTGTCGAACGTCTGGATACACAACCAGTGGCCATCAACTTGCATCAGTTAATCGAACAACGAGCTGTTTTAAAAACTGTTACGTTCCAATTGAATTCAGGGGCACCACCGGGTGAAGTACCCGATGATCGCTCGCTGGTCGGGTATGCTCAAATATCAATAACAGATTAGACAGATTAACTTACAAACAAATATATATGTATTTATAAACATGATAGTAGTTCGTAGTAGTATGTACAACAATAATAAGTTATAAAGCAGAAAAAATACAAACACACATACAAACAAACATACATACATACATACATTCATCATAAAATGATATGATCATGTTAATAATGATGATAATGAAGATAATATTGATTGATAATGAAGAAATTTGATAATTTTAAATTATTATTATTATTATTTAATAGTTAAAAACAAAAATAGACAAAACTCTTAAACAAAAGCCTAGAAAATAATAAAATAAAACAAAAAATAACAAAACTTCTTTAAAAGAAAAAAAAAACTAATAATAAACTTAATTGTTTGGCACTTTTTTTATTTATTTATTTATTTATTAAAGGTTTAAACTTATTTTTTATTACTTTCTTATTGTTTTAATATGCAACCGATTGGATTTTTAAAGGTTCTTTCTTTCATCTTGAGCAGTAGGGTAATATTGCACTTTAAAGCGTGAGAAATATTTCCATTTTAAATTTGGGATTAAAAGAAAATATTTCTGAAATTCAGTTTGATAAAAAAGTTATTATAATTTTTTTTTGTTAAATTGTTAATATAAAAAATTTCGAATTAAACGAGAAGATTTTAAAAATTAAACGCCAATATAAATAACTGCAAAAATTTTTCGTGTTTTTCAAAATCCTCAATTCAAATCATTGAAAAGAAAAACTTGTTTTTGTTATTTTTAAATAATTTTTTTTTTTTACTTCTTGGCCAGCTAAAATTTTTCAATTTAGGATATTGGTTATGAAAGCGATGCTCTGCATTACAAATATTTTGACTCTTCCAAAAACAGGTACGGTTAATCAGTTCCACCATTTTGTCGTACTATTTGAAACTGGTCTAACCGAGGCACTTGGACCTTATGCGCCTATTTACAAGCCCTCTTTGTTATTTTACATATTATTTTTCTATAATTAGTTCCATTAACTAACAAATCACATGCATTAGCGATCGCGTGTCGTATGGTTTTTTTAACCTTTTCTTTTTAAGGGGAAATACCAAAATTTTATGCTTTCATAAACGAGGAAAAATACCAAAAATATGTTTTAATAATAAAGTGAATATACCAAATACTCGTTTAAAAAGCAAACGAATTTTTTATATGTGACCCGGTCTATGAAAAAAGTAGCTTATGACTCAAAAAAATTTTTCCACTTTTTTTTTTTGTTTCGATAGTTTTTGAGACGCTCTTTTACGTGGTGAAAAGTAAAAGTCCTAACTTGCTTAGAAGTGTACTAAAAATGTAGAGAAAGAAGAGCACAAATAAAAGAAAAACAGAATTTTATTGAAAATCCAGAATTAAGATCAAAATCAACAATCAATTTCGGCTCTTTTGCATTTTTTGGTTGCCTTTTGGGCATGACTGTTCGTAATGCAAAAAAAAAAAAAAACTACTAAGAAACTTACGAAATGCATTGTTTATCTTTAACAGCTAATTTTTCGAAATTTTGTTTTTGAGTCATAAGCCACCTTTTCACAACCGGGTCACATATAGAAAATTTATTTTTTATTTAATTAATAATTTATTAAATTTATTTTTTTTTTATGAACAATTTTTGTTGTTTTTTCTTTAAATTTCCTAACTACTAAGGTATTTATGTATAGATTAGACAGGCAGAATAAAACCGACCCTATTGGTGGCCTTTTGTTACCTAAGCGAAGTCCTTTAAGTCAGTCAAGTGCTATATCATAGTTCGAAATATATGCCGTCTCGGTCTGTCAAGACAGTCCGATTGTTATTGGCGCTAGTAAATGCTTGTTTTTACATTTTTTTCCATCCTGATCCTAACTCTAGAAACGGACATGGTATATTTGGCCTATAGACAAGGAATTTCATTAAAATCGTTTAAATTTAAATTGATTCAGACGCATTAAAATTACACAGCTTCCTTCGCCCTTTTCTCTCCCCCTTATCCAATATTTAAAAATATAAACAGCCTGTTGCTCCTTCCAGACAAATTTCAATAAAATCGGTTCAGCCGGCTAGGCTAGCCGTTATTAACGCACTAATAAACAAACAAACTTTATTTAAAAAAGGCAGAATGGGGGAATACAAGGTTATAGATCCATTGTTAAGGTAAAGTTTTCTTAATATTCATTTAATAAAAAAAAAATATTGGACTTATTGGGCACATTTTAAAGTGCAATCGACAGAAAAGTCTAAAACTGTTTAATAATTCATTTATTACTATCAAATTGGTAAGTAATTATAATATATAAAAGATTATTAATGGATCAATAAAGAAAATTTTACATGAATTGCAAATTAAGTACTTTAACTTTTTCTATTATTTTTGTTTGATATCTTCTCGGGTAGTAAACTTCATTTTATTTTATTTATGCACTATATAATTTAATCTTTTAAGCCCTGTAAAAATTAAACCAGTGAGAATTAAAAAAGAGTTAGTATCATTTAATAGAGAAAAGGGCTTAGAGTAACAAGAAAACTTTATTTATTTAAAAATTAATATTACAATTACACAAAAACAAGGAAAATAAAATATACAGCTTATTTTATGCATTTACTTCTTTTCTTAACGATATTTCCAGAATGCGTTGTCTAGCAGAAATTTATTTTTTATTCTATCTTTTACTTTTCGATATGATTGGCACCTAATTTATGGTCATGGTAATTTTGTCAATTTAAAGAAAATTTAAAATGCGTCCACGCACAACGTTAGTGCAGAGAGAATTGGTAGTAAATCATTTTAAAACGGTGACTCGCAGCGGAAAATAGTTGAAATGCTGAATAAAAAAGCTTTTACGTTGTAAAAAATTATCGAGCGCTTTATTCGTGAAATCCGTTTAATAAACGAATATAGAGAAGTAAGTACCAAATAAAATTTTCAGTGAACATAATGATGAACGTTATATTGTGAGAAAAATTAAAAAAAATACAAGGCTCTCAGCACCCAAACTGACTTTCGATATTCAATGCAACCTGGCCAAACAATGCTGCGTCATTATTTTTCGTCGTGTTGTTCGTCAACATAATTTTAATGGTAGGGTTGCACGCAAGAAGCCTTTCATTAGCGCCGAAACCATAATATGCAGGCTCAACTTCGCCATACAACACGTTTCTAAGGACGCATCGATTTGGAATTCGGTTATCGAAATAAATTCGGCTCGGACGGTATGTCCTGCGTATGGCGGAAACCTAATACAGAGCTTAATAAAAAAATAAATATTGGGTTCGATTATTGATTCCGTTCCGCGACTGCGGATAACATTTTTTGTGCGGAAGCAAGAATTTGCAATTATTCATTCCGTTGCTGCGGTATCCTTCCGTTGTTGCGGTAACATCTCTGTATTTGCGGTATTGCCATATTATTGATTCCGCAAAATAGATATTTTCCTCCATTTTGCTTACGCCTAATTCTTATTGCGGAAAGTTAACGGAAAGAACGAAAATGTAAGGAAATTTAAAAATTTTTATTAAAGTGTTCTTAATTGTGTAATTAATTTGTTTGATTTTTGTAAATAGAAGCAATGGTAGATTTAATGAAAAAAAAAATCAAGACATTGCTTGTGGCTTCAGCCAGGGCGCTCCGGCAGATATAAAAAAATTATGTAGTATTTGGTTTCTTATTTCATTTGCTTCCCCACTAAAATCATCTTCAACATGGTCGTTTGTTAGATCTTCTTCAGGTAATGGAAAATCAAGTTCCTCGCTTGTAATATTGTAATGAGGTCTAATGTTGTGAAGTGCACAGCAATTACAAGGAAGCTGGTTCACATTGTTAATTTCAAATTACTCGCTATCGTTCATCTGCAACACATCTCCAGACTTATAGCGTAAAACTCTTCTTTCCAATCGGATGTCCAAAGAATCACTGTCACTACTATCTTCAAAAAAGGCAATTGTGTCCATATTTTATTTATAATAAAAAATTTAAATCTCGATTCTAAAAACACAACTAAAACTTGTTGATTTTTTTCAATCAGCTGACACAACATCAACTCATAATCACTTAAAACAGGGATGTTAAATTAAGTTCGCGGAAAGAGAATACCGCAGGAATGAATAATTGCAATTTTCATATCGATCGATATTTCTTTCCGCTAAATTTTCCTTTCCGTGCGGAATCAATAATACCACCCATTAATAATAGTGCAAAGAATCTGGGCGTAAGATCAAACTTTCGATTTTATCAGGATAACAATCCGAAACATAAATAAGGAACTGTAAAGTTTTGGTTAAATTATAACTACTCTCAACTTATGATTACGCCACTACAGTCACCAAACCTCAATGACATTAAAAATCTATGGTCCATTTTGGAAAAAACAATGACCAAAGGAATTGGAATGGGAGAATATTTCGCCCAATTTAACGCAAAAACTAGTTGCATCTATACTAAACCGTCTCAATTCTATTATAGACAATAAAGTGAACCAAAGTATTAAAAATTTAAATTAGCAAAAACAATTTGAAAGTTTTCAATACTATAAGTAACCGCATAAAATAAGCTGTGAGATGAAGAAAGCTGTATTTTTGTTTTAAAGATATTTAAATGTTAATTTTTAAAATAATTATAGGTTTAAAAATAAGTGAAGGTTACATAATGCAAATTCATTTATCGGTACGATAAAATCCTGTCTTTAACTAACGGCAATTTGCAATTATGGCTCTAAGAAGAAAAGAAATTTTCATGCGTGTACGACTTGACAATGTGTTTATTTATTTAATTAAATAACTAAAGTTTGTAAAATAAGAATTATAAACACGTCTTATCTTAAGCAAATCAAACAATAGAATGAATTAGACAAGAGAAAAAAAAAATAACGAACGACGTTTACATTGTTAAAAACAGAGTTGGCAATGAGTTTCATTCTCCAACACTCCTTCTCAATGTGAATGACGTTTTACATTCATGGAAATCTATATTTCTTTTTTTTTTTTTTTAAATAAATTTCATTAATTTTGTAAAGTAATGATGCTTTGTTTTTGCCAGATTTTTAGTTAGTACATCAGCAATCATCTCCTGCGATGGACAATAATTTAGGACTAAATCTCTATTCTTAACAACCTCTCGGACATGATGATATCGTATATCGATATGTTTAGTCCTTTTATGATATACTGGGTTAGATGCCAGTTTTTCTGCACCTTGATTGTCAATGTTTAGTATTACTGCTTCACCCATTGAATATCCAATTTCCTCCAAAAGCCGCTTCAGGAATATTGCTTCTTTTGCCGCTTCAGACATGGCCATATATTCGGCCTCTGTGCTACTTAAAGCCACACATGATTGTTTTGATGATTGCCACGATACCGGACAATTTCCAACAAAAAATATGAAACCAGTGTATGATTTTCGGTCAAGGGTATTACCTCCCCAATCTGCATCCACAAAACCCTCAACAGATTTTTTACCAGCTTTGTACATAATTTTTAATTTTACAGTGCCATGGAGATAACGCAATATTCGTTTTACAGCTTGCTTGGAATTTCTCTGTGCTAATTTAGATACGGAATGGAGAATATCCGGTCTTGTTGTTATAGCCAGGTACATCAAGGCTCCGACTATGGATTGGTAATTAGTCTGGGATATTTTTTCACAATTATCATCACACTTAACTTGGTAGTTTGCCTCGAGCGGAGTTGAAACAGCTTTACAATTTTGCATGCCGTACTCTTGAAGTAGATCTTGAATATACTGCGACTGACAGATTGAAATCGCTCCAGTTTCTCCCTCTCGTTGTACTTCAAATCCAAGGTAATGGTGCAATTGACCCTTATCTGTTATCGGAAATTCTTTTGCCAACAATTCTTTTACCACCACTACATTGTTTTTATCTTTTGAGGCTATTAAAATATCATCGACGTAAACGGTTACTAGTACCATCTCGTTGTCTAACGTGGTCTTATAAAGACAAGGTTCATTTGAGCATTGTTCGAAACCAATTTGCTTAAGAACGTGATCCAATTTCTCATTCCATTCCTTTCCGGATTGTTTCAATCCATAAATAGACTTATGCAGTCGTAATACTTTATCAGGGTGTTTCCTGTCAACAAATTTCTGTGGTTGCTTGATATAAATCTCGTGTTTAATGTCACTGTTCAAATAAGCTGAACTTACATCAATTTGGTGTAAGTGCATTTTCCATTCTACAGCTAGTGCCATTACTATGCGAATAGTGGAATACCTGGCAACAGGTGAAAATGTCTCATTATAATCAATGCCGTATCTTTGGCTGCAACCCTTGGCTACAAGTCGGGCTTTGAAGCGTTCAATATTTCCATTTTCGTCCTTTTTCAAAGCAAACACCCATTTTGAATCAATGGCTTTAGCACCAATGGGTAGATCCACTAACGACCAAGTTTTGTTTCGTTTCAAGGATTCAATTTCTGTTTTCATTGCATTGTACCAGTTTTCTTGATTTTTGCTACTCATAGCATCTTCAACGGTGATTGGAACGCTTTCATTTATTATGTTGTTTAAATGCTCTTTACGGGGTCTGCCACGCTTACCTGTTCTTATAATTTTTGGTCTTCCACGGGAAGAAGTTTCAACATTCTCCTTCTGATTTTCCGGCTCCATTTTATCTTCATCTTCAGCAGTTTCGAATCCCATAAATTCATCAGCGTCATCATCCGATTTATCTTCTCCGGTTAAAATAGGTGTTTTTTCTATTTTATTATCTACCTCGTTTCCATTTTGCTGTCTGTTATCAATTTCAATTGTTAGATAATCGTCCGCTTTCTTCGTTGTTGATTTATCTTGCTGGTCATTGTTAAATTCGTTTTCTTTGAATAAAACATCACGACGTTCGACTACAGTACGATTACTTTTACAATATAGTCTATATGCTTTTGCTACTTGTGAATAACCAACCATGATATATTCTTCGCCTTTAGCTTCAAATTTTCCACCACTTTTCTTTTTATTTAATGCCACTGCATACGACCCAAATGTTCTCAAATGTTGAATATTAGGTTTCCTATTAAACCAAACTTCATATGGCGTTTTATTCTGAAGTATTTTTGTAGGGCATCTATCACGTAAATATGCAGCAGTATTGATAGCCTCTGCCCATAAACTCTGTTCAACACTACTATGTACCAACATAGACCGAGCCATTTCAACTAATGTTCGATTGGCTCTTTCAGCTATGCCATTTTGCTGAGGAGTATAAATCACCGTGAGTTGCCTGGCTATACCCTCAGATTCTAGGAAATTATCAAAATCTTTGTTAATATATTCGCGGCCATTGTCACTTCGCAAAGTTTTGATTTTTCGGCCTGTTTGTTTTTCCACATGTTGCTTATATATTTTAAAAGTCTTAAGAACTTCACTCTTAGCTTTAAGAAAATATACGAAAATACGTCTCGAAAAATCATCAATAAAGGTGACAAAATATCTCGCACCGCCAAATGATTTTGTAGTAAATGGACCGCACACGTCACTATGTACCACTTCCAACAAGTTAGTTGTCCTTGTAGCTGATTCTTGTGGAAAAGAACTAACACGTATTTTACTTAACATACACGTGTTGCATTGAGCTATTCTACTGCCATCTTTCAAGTTCATGCCTTTTACCATTTCCTTTTTAGCCACATCACACAACGAGCTAAAATTCAAGTGACCAAGTCTGTTATGCCACAGTTGGTTCATATTAGTGGCTGCAAGCAACTTCTCAAATTTCGGTTCAAATATAAATAAATTGTTTCGTTTGAACGCTTTAAAAATTAATTTGCCTTTGGCATTTTTTATAACAGCAGACGTTGCATCGAAGACCACCGTTAAGCCATTATCAACAACTCGCCCGACGGACACAAAATTCATGTTTAATTCGGGGGAATATAAGACATTCTGGAATTTTATTAGTTCACCGTTTACCTCAATTTCCACGTCACCTTTTCCCTTCGCAATAATGTAGTTGTCAGCCTCAAAATGAATTTCCTCAGTGTGCTCTACAAAATTAGAAAACATTTTTCTTTCACAGCACATGTGTGCAGTTGCACCGCTGTCAATGCACCATTGTGTACTTCTTGTTTCCGGCTGACGTGTTGTCTGTATAGCATGTAACAGATGCTGCTGTTTTTTCGTTGCTTTTGTGCACTTGTTTGCATAATGTCCAAATTCGCCGCAACTAAAACATTTTCCTTTTGTTTTGTTGTTTTTGTATTTGTTTTCGTTTTTTGCCTTATTTCTTTGAAACGTTTTCATTGTAAATGCTTGCTGTACGTTTGTTGTTGTTTCTTCTCTATCACTTTTTTGCTTATGCCTGTCTCCTTCTTCCAGAATTTTCTGCTTGATGGTTGACAAATTTGGCAACACATCACGTGTTTCTATGGCTACTACGAAATGTTCGTATTCGGTTGGCAAACTAGAGAGGAGCATTATAACTAAAAGCTCATCTTGGATAACAATTCCATTTTCCGCCAGCTTTTCAGCCAAATCTGTGAAATCATGAATATGTTGACTAATGTTTCCACCTTCAGTCATCGTGAGGTTTACTAAACGTTTATACAGAGAAACTTTTTGAAGTGGGCCTCTAGCTTTGTAGATTTCTTCCAGACGCAACCAGGCATCGCGAGATGTTTTGCAGTTTTTTATAAAATTTAGTTGCGATGGTTTAACACAAAGTGTGATAGTAGCAAGAGCTTTTTCGTCATCTGCTTCCCATGACAATTTAGCCTGATCATTTACAGCATCTTCTTTCTTTAAATCACCACTTACATGTTTCCACCAACCGTTGTGTATCAAGACACTACGCATGTGTATGCTCCAACTATCAAAGTTCGTGTCATCAAGTTTTTCTATTTGATATAAGGACGCCATCTTTAAATTCTTTGAATTTTTTTTTTTTCTCTTTTCCTATTTAAACACTTTCAGTTATTATTCACCAAAAGCCAGAACTTTGTTCTGGGCCCATAACCTGTTTATTTATTTAATTAAATAACTAAAGTTTGTAAAATAAGAATTATAAACACGTCTTATCTTAAGCAAATCAAACAATAGAATGAATTAGACAAGAGAAAAAAAAATAACGAACGACGTTCACATTGTTAAAAACAGAGTTGGCAATGAGTTTCATTCTCCAACACAATGAGTGCAAATTAACAAAAGCAAATCAGTCTATAAATCATTAGCAAGGTATAAAAAATCCTCTAGCCCACCCCAACATAATTTTCAAAAAGAAAAAAAAAATATGTATAGACACGCTCTTGTTACAGTTTTATTACATGTATAGACTGTTATTAGTGTGTTAAGTACAATTATTTTTAAAGAATTTTTAAGTATCGTTTACTGTCGCTGATTTGTGCTAAGCATTGTGAGAAGGCACCACAAACTTATTCTTCAGTACAACAATGGTAGCACAACTGCTTAAACTTACTTAAATGCAAACCAATATCTCACTCGTACAGACATTTATTCTTCTAAATACTAATTTTCTCAACAATATGGTCTAGTTTTACAGTACTTCGGTTCTCAAGGAAAACACAAACTGGTATTGTTGAAACGTTAAACAAGAATTGTTTCTACAATGCGAAATCCGAATTTAACCAATAATTTTTGGCGAGCGACAAAGGTGCTTCAGTTGTTCTAATTATTTGTAATAGTACGAAAGTCTACCTCTTTCTTAAATTTACGATTTAATTACGTATTCCATATCGATTACTATCTACATCATCAACAAAATTTACAAAAAATATTTCATGTACAGAAATTATCCTGTTACTTAATTATTATATTATTGATTTGAGGTGATTAACAAAATCCAAAATTTTTGAAACAAAATGTTTTATCTCGTCTACATATTTTTGGAGTTAAATATTTGAAGCACCTTTTAAGATGGAACAAGAGTTTTACAACAATTTGTTTAATTTTTAAAATGTGTATTAACCCTTATCGGTCGTAAGTCACCTCTGACGTGACAACAGTACTTTTCTGCAACGGTCGTATGGCACGTGAGAAGTGACAAGGCGAATTATGTCGAAACATACTGTCTATTGATGAGATTTGTTTTTAAAATGCATTCATTTCTTCAATTTACCGTTACCATTTGAAAATACGTATTTACCGTTACCGTTTGAGCATAAGAATCTTTTCAGTTTGTCGTTATCAGCAGAGCATTTAACTTGTGCAATAAACTTTCAATTCTTTTTTTTAATGTCTGAATTTATTTTTTGCCCATAAAATGAATAAAGAAAATATTATAAATATCAAAGAAATTTCTGAAAGTGATTTTAGCTCTAGTGATGAGTTTAGCAATAACGCTTCGTTATTTTCTAAGAAAAGAAGAGTTATAGTTCCTATACAATACTCAAGTGAAGAAGAAAATGATACAGAATCATGTTGGAGATTGCTTCAAAAAATACCATACCTTACAAGTATATAAATAATTATCAGAAACTCAGACATGTAGTAGTTGTACAAAAAATAAATAATTTGTAACAAAACTGAAAAGAAATGAATATAAATGTATAATAACATAATATTGTTTTTTTTTTCATATTTGTTAAAAATAACTACAACCTGGTGAGAATCAAACTTGTGAAAAGTCGCGTCCGATAAGGGTTAATTGTCAATAAAGATTCGAGTATTGCATTTTATTTCTTATTTTGGTTATCATTGAGTTTCTTGCTGAAAAGAGGCAGTCACTTTTTTTCCGGAGAGACTTACCAGTCATAAAAGAGACTATTTTTTTTTTTTTTTTTTTTTTTTGTTACCAAAGTAGGAAACTAATACGTAGCAAAAAGGTCAAATTTATTTAATAATAGTAAAATTACAAGAATTAAAACCAAAATGATTACAAAATCTACAAAAAACTTCTATAAACCCCCAAAACGCAAAATATATCCTTAAAGAACTCCCCAGAACTTAAATTTTCATTCCCATTTTAAAAGCTAAATCCCCGATTTGGAAATAAATCCCCTAATCTGACATATTTTTTCACACATACTTTTACTAGAATAGTATAATTTTAAATTAGTACCATATTCGTTTGTTAGTTCTTTTGGGTTTAATACTGAAAATTCTTTTATAAAAACTTTCACAAAATTTTGAAATATTTTTTTTATACATATATATCAGCTTATTTACCCACATTAGTATAATAAGTTATATTTAGTTTTATATTTAAAAAAGAAAAAAATATAATCGTTAAAAGTTAAAAACTTAAAGAGTATTTTAAAATTATATTTAAACTATTTAATTTATCAAATACATAAATTAAATAAAAATTCACTTCACAATCACTTTTTGGCTTTAAATTAAAAACGTAAATATTTAAGAAATATTTTCTAATTGCTTTAAGGCAAAAAAAAAAAATAATAAATAAATTCAAAAGAGTTTTAGATTATTAAGGTAAAATTAAAAAAAAAATCAAAGAATCAATTACGAAACCACACAAAAATTAAACAGAGTTTAACTTTAAAGACATAAAATTTTTGACTCTAAGTTCTATCAAATAAACTAAGCTTAAAGCAGTTTTTCAAATTAAAGGCGTTAAATAATTAAAAAAAAAAATACAGTACAACTCTGATTTTAAAATATTAAAAACTTCAAACGAGTGTTAACCTTTTTATTTGTGCTTAAAAATACTTCCTCATTTATTTTATGTTTATGATCTTCATTAACAATAATTTACCATTCTTAAACTGAAACTAAGATTAATTTTGTTCAGTCAATCAAAACTTAAACTATCGTTATTGTAATTTCTCATAATTTTAGAGTTTATGCTAAAAGAAATGTTTTAGAAAAATAAATAAAAATAGAGTACGCCTTTTTGGAAAAAGCTGAGAAAACAGCAAAAAAAAAACAAAAAATTTGTTCTTATTTTATGTTAAAGTTGGGGTTTAACTAAAAAAATACATTTTCGTTTAAATTAAAAAAAATATATATTTAAAAACAAGTAAGAGTGCTATATTCGGCTATGCCGAATCTTATATAACCTTTACCATCTATGTAAATCTAGTTTAGTGAAGTAACTTCAATCAAAGAAGCAAATATTTGGGTGACCGAGACTTACATAAAAAAAATTTGGTACTGCATATAGGTATATAATTTTACACAAAAATGCCACCGGCTCTTAATGGGTTAAGCATGTTAAAAATTATAATATTTCCTGAAAGATCTTTTCAAAAGCTTTAAAATGATACCCATATTGATATTTTAAAAAATTTGGAAATTTCAGAGTTCCGTAATTCGTAAAATATAAGCGAGCGCCAATTTTTTCACTTGATGTTTTCTTCTTATTTTTAAATTTTGTATCGCACCATATATTTATTTTTTTTATTGGAGTTGCTTTATTGTTCCAAATAATATGGAAATATTAGAGGTAGGCGTGGTGGCCCGCTGCGTCCAAATACATGGACCGAACTTAACTGATTTCCAATAGCGCCACTTTCGACACTATTTCTGATCGATTGGCGTATTTAAATTTTTGTTGAAATCAAATTTTCCTTTGCAAGAAAAATAAATTAGATTACATATAAGTGTCATCGGCTCTTAATAGGTTAAGCATTTTAAGACCTTTAAGTATTTCCTGAAAGATCTCTTCAAAAGCTCCTAAATATATTAAAAATATATGGTGCACAATCGAACTTTTCTATGAAAAGTTCAGAGGCCCATAATTCGGAAAATATGGGCCAGCGCCAATTATTTCACTTGATGTTTTTTCTTAATTCTCTATCGCCCCATATATTTTTTTTATTCGAGTTACTTCACTAAACTAGGTTTGTTCCAAATAATATGGAAAAATTAGAGGCACTCGTGAATTTTCGCCCGATGTTAATTTTCAATAGTAAAATTTTCGAAACTATATCTGATAGATTGGCGTATTTAAATTTTCTCTAGCTCATCTAGTGCTTTGGCAAAGTTAATTTCAACCTGAACATGGACGGGCAGCGGCATCGCGGTGATTTAACTTTAAAATATTTAAGGTGATTTAACTTTAAATTCTGTTCTATCAGCTGTAAAAGAAAAACTTGGTTAAGATTTTTTAAAAACCTTTTTGGTAATTTTTTTTTTAAGATGTACCAAAATTATAAGTATTTTTGGTTTGTTTAATGACAACTTCAACAGACAGAGAAACAAATCTTAACAAAAATTTTTGTTAATTTCTAAATTCTGTAAAAAACTATAATTTATTTATTTTTTTTTAGAACGTACTCAGCATGTCGGACTATTTTGAAGAATTGGGTCATACGCCCACGGGACCTGAAGGTGCCAACGATTTCGATCGTCACTATAAACGTTTACAAGTATTGGCTATAATGAATGGCATCGATATGGAAATTGAAGTACCAGAAGCCTCAAAAAGAGCGATTGCAGAACTCCCTTTACATGAGATTACCATCGATGATGACAAGGAGACGCTTGAGTGTGCCGTGTGTAAACAACCGGCCGAAAATGGTGAAACATACAAAATATTACCCTGTAAACATGAGTTTCACGAGGAATGCATATTATTGTGGCTTAAGAAGGTACATGATTAAGAATGTTAAATATATAGAGAATAAAAATTATAAATATTTCTTAGGCCAACTCTTGTCCCTTGTGTAGATATGAATTGGAGACAGATGATGCTGCCTATGAGGAATTAAGACATTTTCGTCAGGATGAAACAAATCGTAGAGAAAGACAAAATAATTTATTGGATTCTATGTTTTCTTAGTTTAATTTCTATTACCAACTTACATTATAAAATTTATTGTAGCAGTTAAAAGGAACAGGGTGCTTATGATGATCGAATCAAACTATTTTCTTTGTACAGCCTAAAAGTAGATTTGATATCTTAAGCAAAGAAAAATAATATTTATGTATTACATCAACAAACGGTATGAGGTGAAATAAATATATAAAGCATTTACTGAAGAGTAACAAATTTGTATTAATTTATTCAAGTAAACAATTGTAAATAGGTAAGTACTCATACAAAGTGCTGAACTTTTTTTGTTTGTTTAGTTAAAACTTATTTGGTTTCCTTAGAATCGTATTAAGTAAAGCAAACTTTAATCACGATAGATCAAGGCGAATTAATTATAAGGTGATAGCGGTGGCGAATTCATTTATTTTCGCCTGTATTCTAACTGTCAAACTCCATATATAAAAAATGTATCTGTTATACAGATTTTTTTATATATGGAGTTTGACAGATAGAATACAGGCGAAAGTAAATGAATTCGCCACCGATATCACCTTATAGATAATTCGCCTTGCGATAGATCATAGGTACCAAGGCGAATCAAATACAAGGTGGTAGCGGTGGCGAATTCATTAATTTTTACCGGTAGCCTAACTGCCAAACTCCATATATAAAAAGTCTGTATACAATTAATTAATTATATTGAATATTTTTTTCTAATTGTACAATTAGTAAAGGTAATTATATTTAAAAAACTCAGTTGCATTAAAAGATTGTTGCATTTTTGGTCATTGTAATTATTTCAAGTATTCGAAATTATGTGAAATTATTTAAAAAAAATTGTACTCGTGGCGAAAAAATACTAGGTGGTCGTTATGGCGAATCTTTAATTTTCTCTGCAAACGTTAAATGTCAAACTTCATATAAAAAATATGTATATGTACATTTTTTATATGGTGTTTGACATTTAACATTTACGGCGAATATTAACGACAGCACTTTTTTTTCAGTAACTTAAACGTATTTTATCTTCTTTCTTAACAATATTTGCTTTTCAAATTGAAAAAATAACCAATATTTTTGGGAAGGTATTAACCTAAAAATTTCGGTTCTTATAACTGATATATAACACTGCTAACAATAAATATTTTTTTCACTTTTCTGCCGATAAGGAAGAAAAGTTTAAAAATTATAAAAAATTTGTATTTCCTATTCAAAGTTTTTCACGGTTATTAAGAGTTGGCAGAAAACATAATTTAATGAGATTTTTTTCTAAAAGTATTGTCAGCTATTAGTTACTCCAACAACAGTCTTTTAAAATATCCAGAAAAAGAGCGTTTAAAATTTTGACAACACTTTCGAAAACTAAAACGAAACATCGTCTAGTCGAGGCGAGTTGTCTTTGTTAGGTGATTAAATAACCCGATTATTTTTTGTTGTACTCTTTTTATCGACCAAGATACTCTTGTCAAGAGTACATTATATTCTACGTATTTTTTTGTTTGCAATTGCAGGAGTAACAAATTTCTTATATTATTACGGTTGTTGCACTTCACTTGGATCTTTACCTGTTTAAATGTACCCATGTAGTGTCTAAAATAATAATATTTATGAAATAAATTAAATAAAATAAATATATAATACTGGCTTGTTATGAATACTACTTGTGTTGAAATCACATACCATTTTAATCATAAATTTGTTTCGCCACTGCTTAGGCCCCTTTTAGATAAGGCAAGTTTACTTGCGCAATTAAAATTTTCACTTTTGTTTATTTACTATTGAACTTGCTTTTATGTTCACATTCGGCAACTTGTTGAGCAAGTTTACTTTCTAATGCTCGAATTTTCTTAATTTGTTGACGTTTTTTTAAACCCTAAATTTCTTCCCGTTTTGGAATGTAACACGCCGAAGAAGAAATAAAAGACAATTTAAAAAAACTAATAAATAATCCAAAACAAGAATGACAGCAGAAGCAGAATTGCCTAGTACAAGCAAGTCGGTACTCAAATCTCGGCAAGTCTTTCCCCTTCAACCCGACCTCCTCTCGCACCAACAAACAGAAGACTTGCGCAAGTAAACTTGCTTAATGTGAAAGTTGATTTGATATTTGCTTTGTTCCCATAGAAAAAGGAAACTTTCATCCTTATTTTGTATAAAACCAATAAAAAAATACATGTTGCAAAATCGAAAGCTACTTAACTAACCAGAATAGTAACAGTATTAAAGCAATTGCGCAGGACACCTACTGTCTGATACAAAATCACTTTTCAAAAAGTTTGTTTTTAAAACATCAATGAACTGTTAAATTGCTGTAAGTCCAGTGATTTAAGAAAATACGATTTTATGATATTAAATAGGCAACACTGTTTTATTCTTTTTATTCATTCCAATTTTCGCTGTGTTATTTTGCAAAGTACTTTGTTGATCGCATGCTTTTTTGCATAAATTTATCAAGTGATATTTAATTGCCGCATCAATTGAGTATTGGTATTTACTTAAAGCACTTAATGCCTTAAAAGAAAAATAAGTCTTATAATTCAGATTCGGGAATTACAGTGATTTAATTTTATTATCATAGGAGTACATTCCTATGCAATTAATTTGCTTTGCTATCGTGTACGCTATCTGAAATAAGATGTTTAATACTAAATTTCCTAAACTGTTTGATCGTTGCTTTTTGGCCAATGTATTGAAAAACTATTTTCATTGTCCAAAATGTCGTTTTGAATACAGCTACCATTTTGATAAAACCAATAAAGGTAAGAATATTCTTTCTGATTATTGCAGTTGTAAAAATTTTTGAAATTTGTAGTAAAATACCGTTAGCCGGCGTTTCATTGTGAAAATATTTTAACTTAGAGCTGCCAAGTTTTATGGAAAATAAAGAGAGATGTTTGTAGTACAAGATTACAAACACTTCATTTTACTTTTATTAGTATTCTTCGAATGCAGTTATTTTTATTAAAATTAGATTAAATATTTTAAAGTGTTATCAGTTTAAAAATAGGATAAAAAAGTCTTCAAATTTGCAATTGTATATTTTATTGATTTGTTAACTGTGCTGTTTTATTCCACTTTGTTCCTTTGCCTGCTTTTTGTTTACACATTTTTTTGTTGTTGTTGTTACATTTGCTAAAGCTTTCATCTGCGTTTTTTCTGTTTTTGCTTTGATTATTTCATTCGTTGTGTTTATTTTTGCGGTGTTGTGTTTTCCATAAATTGTGTAAAATTGTGTTTAAAAAAAAGTGAAGAATATTTTAATTTGAAGTTTTATATATTTAAATAGAAAATATATTGGGGCATTTTGTGCTTGAAGCTTTATGTGAACAATGGATGCAAATAATAAAATCCACCAAAACAAAATGCCAAGCAATTGGCAGTGCATTAAACTATTCGATAGCCGGTTTGTGGCCAACACGCTGAAAAATTCATCTCGTTGTCCTAAATGTCGAAATGAATATTCTTACTATTATGATACCGCTGACAGATTTGCCAGTGGTAAGAAACATCTTGTAATTTAGTTATTGTAAATTGTAATTTTCTTAAATTAGAGAGGTGTAAAAATTTAAAACCCAACCACGCAGGATCGATTTAAAGTTACCCATGCCAAATTGCTTTCTTTTTAAGATCTTTACGTTAATCCAAAAATGTGTTGTCCCTAAGAACTTGAAATTAAATCTCCTTTCAGACAAGATTTGTTCTTTTTAGTGCAATTGCGTTAAACTAGATTTAAAGTCTTAAATATCCGCTATTCGTGGAAATTAAGAGTTTTTTTATTGTAGAGATGAGATTTGTTGCCACTCTATGTGGTTAATACACAATATAACAGTTAATCTGAAAGTTGATTAGTTATTTTGTTTTCTTTTAAGTTCGCTACTTGTAGGTGTTCTATCAATTTTTTTATACATTTCCGTACCCTTTTTCCCTTTCCCGTACTTAAAAAAGAAATTTGTTGAAAAACGTCAACGCACTGGTTTTCGCGCCTTCTTTAACTTTTTTAAATTTTCGATTTATTTGTTTTTAAATTTCTCAATTAAAATTAGAACTTATAATATTTGTGTTTTTCTTTTGACACTTAAATTAATTCTAAATTCCATCTTGTCAGGAAGGCTTAACTCCACTCTAGGACGATGCAATTCGCAATCGGCCAAAGATTTTCGACTCGGAAAAGCTACTAATCGGTAGTTTTTTTTTCAGTAAAGTACTTTATATAGCAGCAGAGCTGTTAGACTACCATAACATTGTGATTCTTCTTTGATTTTTTTTCATTTGTCCCAAAAGAAATGACAAACAAATTAAACCTTATATTGCATATGAAAATATTATAGAAGAAAAATCCTAACTTCATTTTTAAATTTGAACTCGTTGATAACGGCATACTAAAAGAGACGTATGACAGAAATGAACAATAAAAAGGATCGCAATTTCCTCTGTAAAGATGCTTCTAAACAACTACGACATTCTTGGGTTACAGTCATGTGTAGTACCTATTCAAAAAGTTAAAAATATTACCGATCCTCAAGAGATCCGCCCAGTAAATATGATGATGACTATTAGCAAAATATTGGAAAAATAGTACATTCTCAGCTAAATAAATATTTTGAAAGAAACAAATTACTAAGCGAAACCCAATCGGGGTTTGAAAACCAACAATGGTATGGTAATAAATGGATGCACAGATGGGAATATACTAATTGGCGGGGAAACAATAGAGATAGTAGAAGAAATTAAATATCTCGGTGTCGTTTTTACAATAAACTAAAATTTGATTCACATTTGCAAAACGATTGCCAAAAAAATTGCCTTTATGAAACGAGTTCGTAATAAAGTGTCTACAATAACATGTATAAAAATATACAACACTATAATAAAACCGCACTTTGAGTATTGCTCTACACTTTTATTCCTAGGGAACCAACAGATGAAAAAAATGTCATAGACTAACAAATATAACGTAAATGTTGCAACTGTTGAAATGGCTATCAATTAACCAAAAAATAATAAATAAAAAATGGAATGCTGTCCACATATTTACAAAACCAGCTAGTATATGTTACGGACGTTCAGCCTTATAATCTACGCAATAACAATAGCTCTATTCACGATCTTTGTGCAATGGTCTTGCATCATAGCATTTGCAAAATGTGTAGCATATTTTACTCATTACTGCGTGTTTTGTTGGTGTAAACTGAAAGTATGCTACACAATTTTGCGAATGCTATGATGCAAGACCATTGCACAAAGATCGTGAATAGGGCCAATGATTTTAGGCTAAACTTCAGCTCAACAAATTTTTATCAGAATCTTTTATTTTATAAAGGTCTTAATCCTTTGACACGGGAATTAATTTCGGCCGTTTAAAAATTCTACATATAGTTTTTATAGCTTAAAAATGCTTCAAAAAGCATGTGTAAAAAATTATATAAAATCTGCTTCAATCTAAAAACTTTTTTAATGTATTTTATTTTTTTATTGGTTTTAAATTTCTTAAACACATATGTATGTACATAATTTAAAGAAACATTTAAAAAATCGTCAAAAAAAATACGCGAGAAAATCCATTTTTTTCATTTGTAATTTGAATATAAACTTTGGCATATAAGGGGCTGCGTCGATTATGACTAGACAAAATAAAAGTGATCTCAAGTGGCCCTGAAATCTTACAGCCTCTTAAGAATTTAAAAAACAACATCACAACGAACCTGTAACTGCAAATTAATTGCATGTATGCTAAAATTTCAACCAGTAACGGGTTGAAAAAATCGATGTACCATATTATGTACGCCACGCATCAAAGGGTTAAACTATTTAACTCAATTCCTTCCGAATTACAAACTGAAATATCTTTTTTTGCATTTAAGCGTAAAGTAACATCATATGTTAGAGAAAATTTTATATATTCAGCCTTATTACGGTTGTCGTTCTCGTGTCGAAAATCCTACGTTTTTTTTAAATGGTACTACGCACGTCGTTATTGTTAAAAATGTTACTCGAAAAAAAAATCTATTACAAAAATCGGTACTACGTTTGTCGCATTCGAATGATAATTTGTTCAAATATTGTCGTTGAAATTTATGTACACGACACACAATTTTTTTTTCGTAAATTTTTAAAACGAACGCTAACAAAAGATAAGATGACTTTTGATTTTTACATTATGCTTATTTTAAATTATTTTTTGCATGCTGTTTTTATACCATCACAAAAAGTGGAAAAAGGGCAAGTTTGTCATTCTGGGTGTAATTTCTACAATAACCATTTATGTATATTCTGACTTCTTATGCATAGCGAAGTCAATTGAGCGATGTCCGTCTATCCGTCCGTGTCGATGTTGAAATCAACTTTGCAAAAAAAAAAAATATGTCAATCGATCAGATATAGAGTCGAAAGAGCTACTATTAGAAATCAGCATGATGGGTCCACGTCCTTCGAGGCAGCAGGTAAAACACCACGCCTACATCTAATTTTTCATGTCATTTTGAATAATAAAGTAATTCCAACCAAAAAAATAAATATATAATGAATTAAAAAATAAGAAAAAAAACATCAATTAAAAAATTGGTGCTCGCCCATATTTTCTGGGACACTAAAATTTAAAAATTTTTTTAAATATCAATATGGGCATCATTTAAAAGCTTTTGAAGAGGTCTTTAAGGAAATAAAAAAATTTTTTAGAAGAACTGATAGGCAGAGTACGTTTTATTCTACACTAACTTCAAGTTTTTTCTTAATTTTACAAATTTTTTGTGTCTGTGTTCACATCATGTAAAAACTGCTGTATGGATTTGCACAAAATTTTGTAAGTAGGTCCCTCAGAACCTTGAGTCCAATATAGAATACATTTTTTTTTTCATAAAAATAAGATATTTTGTATAGAAAAAAGAGATACAAGTGTAAGAGCACCCAATTTTACCTGTATAATCGTGCTATAACTGTTGTCTGCACATTTTATTTTTGTATGTGGAAAATTTTTTTATTTAAAAACACATCTTTCTAAATTTGAATTTTAAGAAAATTGCAAATGAAATACAAAAGTTTTCAAATTGAATTAAGAGCTAGTCGTTTTGTTTTTTATTGTTATTTTTAAGTGTAAATTTATCGCCTAAAATGCTACTGCAAAAATTTTTTAATAAAATTTTATGTTTTGATCTATTACAAAATATTTTATTGTCGAAAATTTTACATAGTACCAAAAAAACTAACTATCGACAGCGACTACGACTATTCTCGAATGTCGTTTTCGACAACCGTAATAAGGCCGAATTTCATAAATAGATTTAAAAATTACAAATTGTAAAAAATAAAAATTGTAAAAATGTGTTTTTAATAGCATAATGTGCTAAATATAAATATAAATTAAATTAAAATAATAAATGAATAAAAATAAAAAAGAACCTCTTAGATCATTTTTATTAGATTAGACGTGTGGAATCTTACCGTATTACCGAATTATTCTTACTTTTTTCGTTTTCCTTTTTTAATTTTCATAGAAGTAAAATTACGAATTATTACGAATCTGATGATGAATGAATCGGGGTTGTCATGAAATCCAAGTCGGATTTGATAATTATCGTTTTTGAAATCCGATATTGGATTCATTTGGTGTCATGAAAACATGTCGTTTTTGTTACTTTCGATTGGAAATAAAACCAATATTCGAATTAGGTGTTTTCTGTTTTTGCTCTTTTGTTTACAATTTTAGGTGTATTTTTTTTCAAAATTTTCCAAATTGTACTAAAATATTGCTAAAAGTTGTGTTTTTAACCGACTTCAAAAAAAGAAGGAGTTTATACAATTCGGCTGAGTGTTGCTTTTTTATATTTGTGCCTCCAGAACTCAGTCATTTCTGATCCGATTTTGAAAATTATTGGTGATATGATAGATTATGCTTACAGATTGGTCTCATTTTAAAAACAGTTCATAAAATTATAAATTAAAGGGTGCACCAATAGTTCATTTAATTTGGTATATGGCCATACTTTTAAACAGTTATAGACAGACAATTGAAATTTACAAAGAACCTGTATTACTAACTTCTCTATACATAAGTATAAAATTTGGATTTGGAAATAAACGGGTGTCCCATTAATTCATATAATATGGTGCATGTGGCCGAACTTTTGCAACGTTCAAATATGCAGTTAGCAGCCACGTTACGCTTTTTAGCTGAAGAATCTTATCAGAGGTCTGTTGGGAAGGAATCCAGTATAAGTTTTGGTAGAAGCACTGTATCAACAGTGTTGCACGATGTGCTCGTGGCTATCGAGCGTTACCTTTGCCCGCAGTGGGTAAAAAGTAAAATTAACACTCGTATGTTACTTTTCACTTTTTTATTTAATTACATTTTTGCAAATTATTTAACTGTAATAAATAAAAACAATTAATTAATTAATTCCGTCAGCTATTAACCTCTTGTTTTACTTCCAATAAAAAAAAACGATAATATTGGATTCTATGACACCTAAAACCGATAAAATTTCAAGTTCGAACACAAAACCGATAACTTGGATTTCATGACACCAACGCGATTTTTTTGTCGGTTTTAAATCCAATTCCAATAAAATTGGATTCCATGACAACCCCGAATGTGTTTTTTATTTATTTATATATCAACTTCAAATAAAAATTTTTGATTTTTTTTCTGATTGTATTTATTCTATTTGCATTTTCTAATCGCAAAGTTTACTGCATATTTAAATTAGCGATAAAATTTTGAAATAGCAAAGTAAGGCCCTTTAGTGCAGTGAAAGGCAAAAAGCTGCCCCATGGACATTTTGCTTTTTCATTTTAAAACATTTGAATTTTGTCGATTGTGATACAAACAAAGAAATGTTTGTTAAGTTTTATATGCTGATTTTTATTGTTTTTCTGTTTTCCATTGCCATTGTAACATTATATCGGCTACTAAATTAGTGGCTGAGAAGGCATTTATTTTATTTTAAGACGAATTGTTAAGTTAAAAGTTAAAATTATATTATTTGAATAGAACATTTGAAATTTAGATGAATTCATCATTATCGTGCTTGATTCTTAAAAAAAAAACACAAGTAAGCTATATTGGGCTATGCCGAATCTTATATACCCTTCACCATCTATGTAAAAAAATATTGAGGTGACAGAGAATTAAAACTAAAAAAAAGATTTGGTACTGCATGTACATAATTTTATATAAAAATCATAAAAATGCCATCGGCTCTTAATGGGTTAAACATTGTATTGTATTTGTATTTTTGTATTTCCTTAAAGATCTCTTCAAAATCTTTAAAATGATTCCCATATTGATATTTTAAAACTCTGAAAGTATAGGCGAGCGCGAATTTTTTCACTTAATGTTTTTTTCTTATTTTTTAATTCTCTATCCAACCATATATTTATTTTTTTGATTGGAGTTACTTTATTGTTCCATATGACATACAAAAATTAGAAGTAGGCGTAGTGGTTTGTTGCTGCCTCGAAGGCTGTGGACCGATCATGTTGATATCTAATAGCACCTCTTTCGACACTATATCTGATCGATTAGCATATTTATTTTTTTCAACACTAACACGGACAGAGAGACGAACAGACGGATATCGCTCAATCGACTTCGCTATGCATAAGAAGTCAGAATATATATACTTTATGGGGTCGGAAATTGATATTGTAAAAAATACAAACAGAATGACAAACTAAGATATACGCTTTTTATACTTTTTTTTATGGTGAAGTGTATAATATTGTTGCTGAAATTGTGAAAATTAAATTAAAAAAAATATTCCCGTGTCTTAACCCCCTGTTTACATTAGACAATGCTGTCATGACAATAACAATACATGCACATTTTTTCACTAATACATGTACACATTTCAATTGTCTGAATTACTGTCTTGAATATTTTGAAGACAATAAACAAGACAGTGATTTGACGTATGACGACATATTTTTTTATAATTGCTTTAACTAAATGAAATTTTAATTGAATTATTATTTTAATTACTAAAATTTTCTTTGCATATAACAATAGAAATGGAAAAATAGCAGGAAGAAACTCTAAAGCTATTTTAAATTTTCCGAGAACGTGCTCATAATGAATTGTCATAATTATTGTCTGGACGCCTACACCACAGAAGCTATTGTCAGTATTTTTGACAACTAATGCGTATTATTTCATTGTCATGACAGCATTGTCTAATGTAAACGTAGCGTTAATTAAATAATTTCAAAGTGCCTGTGCATATAAATAAATAATCGTAGTGTTTTTGATATTTTATTTTTCATCCTCTTTCACTGTATAAAAGAGTCGAAAAAAGTCGACCGTACACAGTAGAGAAAATAAAATAGAATTACTGTTGGTTATTGTTGTTTTTGCTTAAACTTTGATTTTTGTCTTTGCTCTATTGTTTGGACAAAAATCTTTAGTTTATTTAAAATGTTTGTCAGAAGTTTCCTGAAGAGTTATGTAAGCGGTAACGAAATGGCCATCGAGACGTGCTTGGACCCTCAATAATCAATATCGGTAATTAATTTAATCGGGATAATGAAATAAAAATAGCACGAAGTTTTTTGTGAAAATTAAATGTACTCTGTTCAATTAGTGAAAAATTTTTAAATGTTTCTTGCTTCTTGTTTAGAAACAGAAAAATATTTATGCTAACATTTTTTCCATACTGTGAAATACTATAAGCTGCACTTTTTTCGTGTAGAAAGTTGTTAGTAACTTTAGTTATTCCGCTTAAAAAAGTTGAAACTTGTCTTTTAATTTTTTGAAGAGTTCCGGATTATATTGTGGACAAATTTCCAGTAATATTATGTTGAAGTTTTAAGAAAATAAGAGTTAAATTTGTCTTTGATGACTGTGTTTTTAAAATTATTAAAATAGTAAATTCTATCGAAGCTCAATCTTTCAAAGAACTTTTACTAATTTTATTGAATGCACATTTCCATCACGGAATATCAGTATTGAGTCCTTGGGGCAAATTACGGCATTCGATATCGATCGAAATTTACATTTAAATTGTATTGAAGTTTCGATCGACATCGAATTGCCGTAATTTGCCCCGTGATTTTTTTCATATGTTTTTCTATTTTATTTTTTTTTATTATATTATATTTTAGTTTTGTTTTTATTCGGTAAATGAATTTGCTGCCTTGTTATTTTCCCTAAAATATGGAATAAAACTTTTTACTAAATAACAATAAATTACTGATTATTTAAGGAAAAATTCAAAATGTAACTTTTAATGAAAAAATCTAACTTTTTTAAAGAAAAGGGGAACTTTTTCCTGTCTTTCACTGGCAACATTGGTATCAAGACGCCCTAAGATATTGGTTTTTTAATAAGTTCCAATATTATTATTTTTTTTTTTAATTTTACATCAATGTTTTATTTTTATTTGCATATTTCTTTATTTATTTATTGGTTTTAATTTTGCAGACTACCATGTTAAAAGCAACCGACCTATTTTGTTACCCTGTGGTCATAATATGTGCGAAAATTGTGTGTACCACAATCGCCATAACTTAACCTGTGCTGTATGCCTCTCACCAGTTTTAATTCCGAAAGAACCAGCCAAACAATTTTCCAATTTCAATGTACGCGATTATTTCGATATGAATTTTTTCTTAATGGGCCAATTAAATCATTGGCGCTTTTATTGCAGAGAGGGTTCAGCCAATAGTTCCATATTTGTAAGTGCCGCTGGCCGATCTAATCTTAATTGCACACTACTTGATGCAGATGCCAGCGTAGCAACAACGTCAGTTATAAAGTGCGTTGAATGTGAAATGGTACCCTCGCTGGGTAGGTGTCGCGTTTGCAAGGTCTACTATTGCAAACGTTGTTTCGACAACGTACACAGAAATAGTAAAGTTCTTAAAATGCATACTCTGCAATATTTCGATAAGGAAGCTACACAGCAGTCCGACATTTTACGTTTAGCAAGATCACGTTTTTGTAGAAAACATCAGCGTCAGTGTGATCGCTATTGTAAAAAATGTGATATTGTATGCTGTGGAGAATGTGCTCGACATGATCATCAGCATCATCACTATCGTAAATTATTAGATGAGGTAAATAGTAAAAGTTTGAGCGACGTATTCTAATATCAGCTAAATTTCATGTTTGTATTTTATGTTCTATCCCATTTTAGAATGACAGATTAATGGAAGAGTTGCGTATTACTTTAGATAATGCTCAATTGGCTCGTGAAAATTTAAATAAAGGACAAAAGGTAAGTAATTGTTTTTTTTTTTTAATTTCTTTTATTTGTAATTTAAAGATATAATTCATTTACATGTGTATATTTATTAAATAGGAATACGTACATAATACATATGTATTTATATATAAAAAAGAAGAGATAAAATTTATTTACAATCAGTTTCTACCATTTCTAAAAAGCATTGCCGAATCCAACACACAATAAATCTTTTAATTTTTGTTTGTTGTTTAAATCTATTTATATATTGTTTAAATTAATAAAATATTTCTGTGTATAAATTTAAACAAAAACAACTTAATTATGGCAAGTTTATAATTGTTTTAATTAATGCTAAAGTTTTATTTTTATTACTCGCCCTTTTATTATAAATTAATAATAAATTTTTTTAATATAAATTCCTCACAACAACTTGAAAAAGGCACATAAATATATTTGAACTAAATTTATTTTAAACTGTTAAAACATTATGGTTTATAATGGGATGTAAAGAAACTGATTCTTAATTTTCTTTTAAGTTGTGACATAAGAATTTAAACGTTCAAATTTTTATTTTGAGCTGACGTAAACATAAATATAAGGTTTTGAACCCAATAAAAAATTGTTTTTATTTTCATTATTGTCGTTATTTTTTGCCACCAAATTTAGTTTTTATTTTCTTTAAATTTTTAGAGTTCTAAAATTTAAATTGCTTTAAATTTACTGTTGTGAACATTTAAATTTAAACTTTTGGTAAGTCTAACAAAAACATAGCCAATTCTAACGCCCGCATTTCTTTGTAAGCTACAAACATTGAGTCATCTTTAGTCTGTTTACAATTGAAAAAAATGAATTCTATGTTCATTAACCTACGTCTTCACGAGCCATCGAATTTAACAAGAAATGCACATAACGCCGTCAGAACAACAGTGTTAATTTGTCCATGTTTTTAACCGACTTCAAAAAAGAAGGGGTTATCAATTCGTGTGAATGTTGCTTTTTTTATTGTTTATGCCTGAGGAACTCAGTCATTTCTGAACCGATTTTGATTTTTTTTTATTTGAAAGAAGATGCTAACAGATTGGTATTGTTTTAAAATTAAAGGATGTCCCTATACAACATACATGTAAACCGTAAAGGGCGCCACTTTAAAATTAAAAAAGCGGTTCACTATAGCTCTGAAAGTAGCACAAAGTAATATAAAAAATTAATCTAAATTAAAGGGTGTCTCCAAAGGTGACGTAAATTGACCTTTATGGGCATTAATTAAATGCTTGAAATTAGACAGAATTTTGTTAACTATAATCGTTATAATAAAAAGTGTGAATATTCAAAATTAAAGGGTGCCCCAATAGTTCATTTTATTAGATGTATATAGCCATACTATTGAACAGTAGTAGACAGACGGTTAAAATTTACAAAGCTTCTGTATTGCTTAGTACGCTATAATAACAAGTATAAAATTCAGATTTGGGAATTAAAGGGTGTACCAGTAGTTGATGTAATTTGATGCATGTGGCCAAACTTTTGAACCATTATAGATAGACAGATGAAATTTATAATGAACCAACCTGTTTTGCTATGTCCGCTATAACAAGTATACAATTTGATCAATAGATGACGTTAGTTATAAATGGAGAAATCATATTAAAACTCATATTTGATGGCGAACATCACTGCTCAGCCAACATTAGCCGATGTTATGTGCGACATGATTTTCATACCAATTTAATGGCTAATGGAGACGTAGGGCTACTCTTACGATGTTCCCTTCCATAAATATATTAAAAATGTTCTCAGACTATGTGTTAAAAAACCCTTTCATGGAAAAAGTTGCTCTGCTGCCGATTAAATAGCTGCAATATGTTTGTTTGAGTCCTCATGTCCTAAACTATTTTTTAACATTAAGAAATATAATAAATATGTAAATAAAATTGATTAAGAACTTGCTTACGGCGAATCTGTTTCCATGTAGTAGCAATGGCGAATTCATTCCTAAATCTTAACTCCATATATAATAAAACATATGGGCATTTCCACAGAAATCTCAACCGCTACCAAAAAATTATTTTACTAGGTAGTGTCGTCCGGCCAGCTGGTTTGTAGTTGGAAATGTCAAAAGTTTTTGTATTTTCCTTTGTTTGTTTACGAATTTCAAAAAACACTAACAACAAGCGTTTGCGAGACAAAGCAAGCATGTGTATTGAGAGCAATTATCTTTTATATCTCTTTGTGTTTTTGACGTTTCTAACGCACAAAACAACAATAAAAAGGCATATTGTTTTTGTAAATATTGTATTTGTTGTACTACCGCTACTACCTAGTAAAATAAATCTGCCTTGATAGAAAGTATATAAAATTATGTTGTTTTAACATATTTTTATGGGAAAGCTATCAAATTTAGTTATTGTAAAAACAAATTTTATTTATTCAGAATACATACATACATATATTTTGAATTATTCAAACGCCATGACGAACAAGCGCAATAGTTCCGATTTAAACATTTCTATTGCTCTTTTTGTTTTGATTAGACATGTGCCCGGTCGTTCGTTTCAGTGACAGGAAGAATGAAGTTTCCTGAAGAGCTAAGTATGCGCTAGAGAAATGGCCGTCGAGCACCATAATTTTTTAAAGATCAATTAATTTTTTTCTTTTAGTAATCAAGTTAGACAAAATTCAAATGATATTAAATAAACATACTTGTACGGCTCTGGCTCGATTAATAACTGCAATGGCAAAGCGAATCAATTATAAGGTGGTAGCGATGGCGAATTCATTGAAAACTCTGTATACTTTTTTTATATGAAGTTTAACATACGGACTAAGGGCGAAAACTAACGAATTTGCCATCGCTACCACCGTATAATTTATTCTCCTTTTGCAATAACAAATGTTTTAAAACATTTTTTGCTTTCAATATTTTTTAATATAAATTAAATATTTCTCAGTTTGGCTCAAGCTATCATTAATTGTGATTAATTTTACAGAGAACAGAATATTTTATAAAGCAGCACTTTCTGGTTATAGCGAAGAATGCTGACGAAGGTTATAGCGAACCAGAAAGTACAAATAATTACAACTAATAGCGAACTTAAGCCAAAATAAAAAATTAGTACATTTATAAAAATAGTTCAAATAAAATACAATCATAAAATCAAATATAAATTAAATTATTAATCACGACATCTTTAGCAAACCATAATGTTTTTCATTCTTTCATGAAAACACAACATTTTCGAAATACCTGTTTCGTTATTTGCTTTCCTTAAACTTTTAGCTCCTAAAACATAAATAGTTCTATTAATTTGTTTTTTTACTATTTGATAACATATCACGTATCAAATGGTTAGTAGCTCCGTCTGGTTTTATTTCAATAACATTTAATTTCTCTACAGTTACTAGCATTTTGTTTGGTGACAATGTGGTTGATACTGATGGTGTCGTCTTTTCTGCTCTCACACCATTGCTCTTATCATTGTCATCTTGTGTCTTTGATTTTTCTATTTTAGATTTGTTTGTCTCTTTAACATTTACAGTATTTTGATTACTTCGTTTTTCATTTTCGTGACTTTCTAAAATATCGTCGTCGTAGTCGGGACCTAATGTGGATGAAACTATAATGGGTTTTAAACTAAATGATATTAATTCGGGTTCTTTCGTTGATATCTCAGTGGCAATAGTTGTACTTTCAAAATTATCTGCATTGCCACGTTGTGATATATCGTTAACTTCATCGTCTATTAGTAAATTGCGTTCGGAACTTTGTTCACTAACTTGAGAATTAACCGATTCATGTTTGTGCTGTTTCGTATGAGGTCTATGGTCATCATTTTCCGTAGTTGTTGTTGTTTCTTCAAAATGATTGTCTTCTTTGCTATTCTCTGAAACTGATTCTATTGGCTGTTCTGTTCCAATGGTTGCTTCTTCGGCTTCTTCTTGTAATGCCTTTTCCTTATCCAGACGCATTTTTTCCTCCATTTCTTGGAATTTCATAGCCAAGTATCTAGAGAGAGAGAGAGAAAGAGAGAGAGAGATTTGCAACAAACAATTTTTTTTACTTAATTTACAACTTTTACTTACTTGTCAACTAATGGACCGCTATAGTCTTCAGGAAATTTAGGTGTAAAAGGCAAAATATATTTGTACAAACGTTCATTCAACACATACAACTGGGGCGTTGTAGCACATTTAACATTAAACCACCAATCGCACGTTAAAACAATCTGGAATAAAGAAAATTTTAAATATGAACAAATGAGCAAGAAATTAATAGCTTCCATATCCTTTGTGTCTTAAAATTAAGTTCAATTCATTATAATAACATTAAGGCTAATAAATTTCCCTGAAAATGTTGTCTCCCAGAACAGTTTCTACTTAATTGCTTTTCATTTTCTTAGGTGTTTTAATTAGTTTAATATATATTCATTCACTTTCTCGTACTCGTTCAAGTTTTATGTGGATTTTTACTTTTTTGTTTTATCTTCACTCCTTAACTATTTACCTGAGAAAAACAAGCAACATATACTTGTACATATACATACATGGTTTGCATTTAATTCACATTTGTTTCCTTCTTAATTGTTTTTATCATAACGTATCCTTTTCCACAACATTGTCAGAAGTATGTACGTTGTTGCCTCCAAGCAACACATGTTTTCCCTGTCCTGTTTGTATGGTTGTTCATGAATGTGTATTTGAACAGCATGGATGCATTCAATATTCTCACGTAAATGTATACATTTTGTTATAATATAATTAATTGTTATGTTTAACAGAATTTTTAAACGATCCATTTCATTCCCCTACTTTTGGCAACAATTTCGGAGTTAAGTATTATATTAATACGTATTAGGATGCTAGCTATTCGCGGTGAGCTTCGCTACTCTAATGAAAATAATCGTAAGTCGACCACCCTGTCAAGCCAGTTTTTATATGGTTGTGTACATTAATATAAAAGTTACAATAGATTTCCTTCTGTCGATTGGACCTTATGGTCAAATATCTTTAAAATTGCTTTTTGTTAAAATTCTTACTTACCCCTGCTGTTCCTGCGTAATTCTAAATAAATATCTATATCTCTGTTTTAAATTATATTAATATTAGTGCAGCCGTAAATACCTTTTTTCTCCCTTTTTCCATTCACCTGGGTCCTAACTTTGAAAACAGACATTGCGTATTGGACTTTATACTTGAGTACTTATTTATTTTTCGAATTTCGTTCGAATCGATTTAGTTTTTTAAATCGGTTTGGACGCATAAAAATTAGGAAAAAGGACGAAAGGGATGACAACAAATATTTATCCATGTTTCAAATTTCAGAAAAATCGGTTAAGACGCTTAGCCGTGATTGACGCACCAACGAACAAAGAAACTTACAAAGATATTTATAATACAGGTCTAATAGGTCTAATTTTAGGGCCTTTCTAGCCTTGTTTGCTATTGGGATCTACCTCGAAATCTATCAAATCATTTTGGATAATACAGTTCAGGAGATATCTAAATTTTAAATATCTATAGAATCTGAGTTTGTTAAGATCCGTTCATATTTATAAAATTGCGCTTTTGTCCTCTCCCTCATTCTGTCATCCCTTCTGCAATTCTCTTTTTTATACCCTTTACCACAAAAAGTGGGAAAAGTGTTGAAATCAAGTTTCTGAAGGCAATAGATCATCTAGAGAAAATTTAAATTCGCCAATCGAACAGACAAACTGTCGAAAGAAGTGCTATTGAAAATTAGCACGATCGGTCAATGTGCTTCGAGGCAGCAGGAAAAACACCACGCCTAACTCTAATTTTTCCATACGATTTGGAACAATGAAGTATCTCCAATAAAAAAAAAAACAAGAAAAAAAACAAATATATGGAGCAATAGACAATTAAAACATAAGAAAAAAACATTACGTCGAAAATTGGCGCTCACCCATATTTTCCGAGTTACGGGGCTCTCAAATTTTCCAATTTTTTGAAATATCAATATGGGTATCATTTTAAAGCTATTAAAGAGATCTTTAAGGAAATACTAATATAAAAAAAATGATTAACCCAATATTTGTTTTTTTTTATTGGATTTACTTCCCAAACTAGATTTACATAGATGGTGAAGGGTATATAGGATTCGGTATATCCGAGTATACCACTTTTCTTTAAAATACACATAGAATATTCTACGGTCATTTGTCCGTCTTTCCCTTTTTCTCTCATCTAGGTCCTGGCTCTGGAGGCAAATATAGATAAAGAACTATTTATGTTTGGATTTTCATTAAAATCGATTAGCCGAGACTTTTTTAAAACTTAATCGGACGCATAAAAATGCCCGCTTACGGAGTCGCCGTGTTAATACATAACGTAATTTGTATTTAATTAGAGTCTTATTAAGGTCGACCCATGCAGGAATAAGGACAGTTTTTCGAGTTTTGCAACTTAGACTTTTGCGACTTCAGGAAACTTTATTTAAATACCATATACGTTCTTGTACATGCTTGTGGTCTCTATCTTGATAGATCTTTCAACAGATGTCTTTAGATATTGTTTCAATAAGTTTGATATCCGTCCATATTATCTGTTATAAAAACCAAACGACCTCAATCCTTAAAAAATACTGTCGAACTATTTCATGTCCCACTTTGAAATAGTACGAAATTTGTTTGATAAACCATTTACTAATTTATGAGGTCGGTCAATTAGTCCGTGATTTTTCGAACTTCCCTCGTAGTTGTATGAAATGCAACACATCAAGTACCAGCTGTTAATAGACTACTGTGTTAAAAGGAGATTATATTGAAAAATACATTTTAATTTTGCAAAAAAAACTGTATTTCATTCAAAAATTCACGGACTTATTAATTCGCCCTCGTATAATAGTTTATTGGCTACATTTAAGCAGAACGAAATGCTTTTTTCCTTCTACAAAATAATAGTTATTGCCCCACTATTTTCACTTCCTGCAAACAACTTCAACGACTTGTTACTCTTATGTTTAGTTTTCATAATAGATGACTACTAACCTGACTAAAAATGGTGCCATTTGGACAAAGAAATGATGCTTTGCCACCATTTAAATCACAATAGTGCCACACCTGACAATTCGTTTCGGGATCACCAAAGAATCCTTTATAACGTTGTTGAGAACACTCAAATGATGTTTGCGGTATATCAGCATAATTTGGATAATCAATGCCCGGACGACCTGTACTAGGACCAGGATGTTTATCTAGAAAAACAAGGAAAAGAAACAAATGACCATAAAACATGTTTCAATAGTCTTTTTTATTAGTCCAAAAATTAACACAAAGTAAAACCTACTTGGTCCGGTGGGTGTTAGTAAACTTAAAACATGTGGTTGCGGCTGTTGTTGGTGCTCTTCACTGCCAGTCGTATAATCGTAGTCAGGCGAGGAGGGATGGGCATGAGCTGAAACTTCATGATGCTGTGGTGGATTGGCCACAATTGTTTGGGTTTGCTTCAAATTGTTCAATATGCGTATGAGTGTTTTTATGGAATTATCGATGTTATCTGGTGTCAAGGTGTGTGGCAAATGATTGCTTTCCTGCAATTTGTGCAATATTTCCGCCAACGAAGATGTGTGTATGTCAGGCAATTCATTAGGATCTGCTAAGATAGTTTTAGTTGGTGTAAATGGTACATTCGCTTGCACTTCATTATGCTTATGATGATGATATTCAGGGAGATGTTGTTTGGGTGCTAATGGCTGTAACGACAACTCATCATTGGGCTGCTGTTGTTGTTGCTGTTGATGGTGAAGTTGTTGTGGAATTTGGCTGTCATCACTTTTATATTTGTTCAATGGTTTCAATTTAACTGCCTCACCTTCCGCGACTGTTGATAATTTTTGTCCAAATTCTTCTTTTACATAAACATATTTTGGCTTTTCATCAACTACATTGTATTGATGGGTTTCCGGTGTGGGTGTTATCGTTATAATGCGTGGTCTTTCTGTTGGATTTTGTTCTCTAATCGCTGCATAATTGACAACATTTTTTTCCTTTGCCGCAGGCTGCAATCTTATTTTTGATTTACTGTTGTATGATGGCCTCGAAGAGGAATCATAGTTTTCCTGTGTTATTGTCTCCTGTTGGAATGGTGCTGCCGTTGTTACCAATATCAAAGCGTGTGTTGGTGGCCCTACTGTAGGTTTTAATAATTCCAATTGGTTTTGTTGTTCCTTCTGTTGTTCATCATCCAAAGATTGCTTGGGCTCGTCAATAAAATATTCGTTGTATTGGGGTTTCGAGGACCTTTTAATTAATAGATTTACATTTTTATTAATTCAAAAAGCTAAAGCTAATGTAGAAGTGCTCACTATAAGCGACGATATACTACTAAGCTACAGAGTAGTTAATGTTTTCTTATGGTGATCATGTGAACGATGGCCTAGTGAAAGCGAAGCGAGTAGAGCGAGTATGTGCTATACGGGGAGTTGTATGATATTTTGTAACACATCGCTTCTAGATTCGCTTTTTTTTTGTAGCGCGCACTTCTAACATAAGCCGTAGATTGTTTACTTATTAATTAAATAAAACTCTTCTGTTCAGAGAAATCTTATTGGAGTAAAATTAAATTTAAGAAAACTGAATGATAAGATGCCACAAATTGCGGTACTCACCCATTTTTCGAATAATGTGATTTATGTTTGGATGATAATGATGATGATGAGGCAAAATGAGATTGTGGATAGTGATAATGCTGTTGCTGTTGTTGTAATGTATCCATTTGGCCAAATAAACTATGAACTGGTATTGTAATAATTTGTTCTTCAGCTTCTTCACTATTTGATGCTTCTCCTCCTCCTCCTCCTCCTCTCACCTGTGTGGGTTTTAAACTGATTTTCGGATATAAATCATGATTAATAGCATCGTGTTGCGGATAATTTAAATTGTATTGTAACGGTGGTTGTGTTGGTCTAATAGGTGCTACAGCGGTTAAAGTGCCTTGTAAAGGATTTTGTTGATAATGTTTAACAGGTGTTTTATCACTGTTTTTACTGTTGTGTTCACGATATTCATGTCTTGTTGCATGATGCCTCTGCTGATTTTTATTGTAATGTAAACGCTGCTGTAAATACATAACATATTTCTCCTGTGGGGTCAACGTCTGACTATTTTTAAAATTGTATGTTTTAACATCCTTCAATACCTGTTCAGTATAATGTGGTTTCTGCTGTTGCTGTGGGCGTTGGTGTTGTTGCACTTGTATTTCACTTTCGAAAAATTTAGCCGGCTGTAGTTGCTGTTGCTGTTGATGATGATGTTGATTTTGATGAAAAATGGTGGAAGGACTACAATATGAAATGCATTTAAATGAGCGTGATTATGAATTGATTATTACGAATATTTTTATTTGTTTTGGTTTGTGCATTGAAAATGTTTACGATTGTTAAACAAAATTTTTTTTTTAAATTTCAAATTTTTACGAGTTGATTTAAATTTGAAAAAGCATGCACCGATTTGTGTAAAATATTTACTAAAAGCTTAACTTGTTTTTTATTACACTGCTTTAAAACGCAAGGAGTTTCTATTTAATTTTTGTGGATTAATTTTTTTTTAATCGGCACTACAAAAAAATAATAATAACAACTTTTTTTTCAATTTGGCCATTGACCAGATAATGCAACGCTTTTGTTTTTTGAAACATACTTCTATTTACAGCATTAATTATTATTAAATTATAAGTGGAATGATATAAATAAATTTATAAAATACGTTAAATGAATAGTGTGGGATATTAGGCCAGTAAACTATATCTGAAGACGTTGAATTTCATTTAGAACATTTTCAGTATTAAGAATATTATAAATTTTATATGGAATCTCTGTTACTGCTATTAAAGATTTCTTTAAGCGATTCATCATAATAAAAATTATCATTTAAAACATGCAATCAAGGACGACTTCCTTAAAAAGTCAGACTCAGAAGCGAGAAAAAAATGAAAGTAATAAAAGCCAAATATTTAAACTTATTTATTATGGAAAAAGAGCACCGAATTTAAATACTTTTATTTGTGTGTATGCTCGATCAAAGATTTCGTAAAATCGGCTGCAAAGGTTGTGCAGTTGTTCATTTGTAAATAAATTTTATATTTATTAAACTACTCTTTTGATTATTAAAAAAGAATGCGTTGATAGTGAAACCACAGGTTATGCAAAGAGCTATCCATTTCGTCAGTGTTGACCAATGACGAAGAAACTTAAAAAAAAATTAAATATCTAGATCAAGTTTGTAAAACTCATAATAAAAATAATTTATTTTATACGGAAAATTCTTACTTGAACGCAACATTTTTTAAACAAAACTTTTGTTTTTAGATCTTTACAATCCAGTTTGCTTTTTAACAGGATTGATCATATTTTGTTAATAGTTTTTTTTTTTTGCTCTTAAGCTTCAGAATTTGATTTTATCACTATTAATTACTTTCAAAACTTTATAGGTTAATATTTTATGAAACATATTTGAAACTTAATTCCATTATTCTTCCACTAGAAAATTTTAATTCCTGAAGAAACTACACAGAAGAGTAGCGAGAAATCGATCGGTCATAATATTTTATATATGAATTATAAAAAGAAAAAAAGTCAATTTTCATCGACCATTTTGATTTGATTCCTTTTTCTATTTACAAATCTCCCCACTCAGCAAAGTAAGATCTAAAAAGACAAAATCCTTTGTTGATTAAATACTTTTCTTTTTGTGAATATCGTTGCAGTGAAAAATGTATAGTTATTCTAAACAATATTTTCATCAATATCAACTAGTTTTCAGTTAAGGTTAAAATATTACTCACATAAAGTAAAACGTGGTTAGTTTGAAATAAAAAAAAATCTTACAATTTTAATTCACCTGATTTGTATAACTATTCAAAAATAATGTAGTATTTATAACCATAACATAATTATTAAACATAATATGTTATGATTGTTCTTAAATAGAGCTTGGTTTCGAAAATATTTTTGATTTGCTCTTGTCAAGTGGTTTGAAAACGATTTAGTTATATCTTAATGAAATTTAAAAGAGGCAAAGCAGAGTTGTTTCTAAGTGAACCTGCGAATGGTCGGCCCCCTAGGAAGAAGGCGGCAGGCTATAAAGTTAGAGAGCACGGGCATATAATTTATTGAAAACGTCATAAAAAGTTTATTTTTAACTCTTTTAGTTTGGAAAACAATTATCTTACATATCATTTTTCGCGTAGTGCACTCATTAATTATTGTATTTTTACTTTTAAACATTTTCTGTATTTTTAATAAAATTTAGAATAAATTAGTTAAAAGTTTTTTTTTCGATAGCGCTTTTTGTTAAAAAGTTACAAATCTCTAAATTGAGAAAATGTACAAAATGTAATTTTTAAGGATTTTTTCGAAAAGGGTGGTGTTCTTTTATTTGCGTATGTAAATTAAATTTACCTTTTTAGTAGCAAATTTTGCTAACCATTTTTAAGACAACTTATAGCGAATGTAAATAAAACAAAAATTAGGTCAAAAATTATAACTTTGTTTCCTCCAGCCCTATCTAAACATAGCCCATTTAGAAACAAAATTTGTAAATTATTTTTAACCTCGAAGTGAGAAGCACCGATAATAAAAACGTAAATGGATTTTTAATGACAAAATTGTGAGCTACATTCCCAAAAACGGATTTGACAGTCGCGTGATTAGTAAAAAAGAGATAAAAAAAATATCGCTTTCGAACCACTGTGTCTTGGCTGAATAATTTTTTATCCGTTAAAAAATTTTTTGTTCGTCAAGTTTATCTGTAAAATAGTAATTTATTGAAAAATAAATTAAAAATTAGTATTCAATAGAAAATATCGAAACAAAAGTCTTGAAGTTGTACATTTCACAAATAAACGCTAAAATAATAAAAAATCGCAAAAATAATAAGTCCTTAAAAAACGACCGTTTAAACATTATTTGTCGCTTTTCAAACTTTGTAATCAAAAAGAACTAAATTTTAAATAAAAAAAAAAACAAATTCAATCACAAAATTTGCCACTTTTCGCCTGAATCCTTAAAAGTGTCACTGTAATTTCTGTTTTATTTGATGTCCACGCAATAGTGGCCAAATTTTAACCACTTTAGTTATTATTTTAAAACGAAGTTTTTAAAATATTTTTATAATTATGTCCCCAAGTAATTTTTGTTGCTGTTAAGCTAGATACAAATTAAAACATTTTGTTTGTCATTAGTTAGAGGGACAATATTAAAAAGCACCTAAAGCATTTCTAATGGAATAAAGTACTTAAAATGATTTACAAGTTTTGTGTATAAAAACATGTGTCACCGTGGCAGTAATTGTGCAATTGTGAAATACTTCTGCTTCAAAACGCAGCACAACCACTCCTAGGCCAATGCAGTTGTTTGTGTTTTTATTGAGTAAATACATATTAATCGGCCTGCAGTAATTTATGACATGAATTTTCAATTACAGAAACATTATGGATAATGCGATGGTACGAGTTTATTTACTTCATTTATTCACACAAAACCACAAATAGCAATACAATATCTACAGTAGAAATGATAGAATACTGTTTTATATTGATGAGTTCTATGATGATACCAGTCAGATCTAGAAAATCAAAACAAGCAGTTTATTTCATTTAAACTTGGACAGAAATACGACTCCTTGTTAGGGATTTTCAATAGTGGCGCATAAATATTAAAAATAGTTTCTGTAGCCACATAAATCAAACTGCAGATCGTTCAGATTATTTAATTTTAAAATCAACAAGTAAGAGTGCTAAATTCGGCTATGTCGAATCTTATATTCCCTTCACCATCTATGTAAATCTAGTTTAGTGAAGTAACTCCAATCAAAAAAGCAAATAATGGGATGACAGAGAATTAAAAAATAAAAAAAAATTGTTACTGCATAAATAAAATTTTACATAAAAATCTCATCAGTTCTTAATGGGTTAAGCAGTTTTAATAAATTTTAGCATTTCCTTAAAGATCTCTTCAAAAGCTTTAAAAAGATACCCATATTGATATTTTAAAAAATTCGAAAATTTCGGAGACCCGTAACTCGGAAAGTATGGGCGAACGCCAAATTTTTCACTTGATGTTTTTTTTTTCTAATTTTTTAATTTTCTTTCGCCCCATATATTTAATTTGTTGATTAAAGTTACTTCGTTGTTCCAAATGATATACAAAATTTAGAGGTTGGCGTGGTGTTTTGCCCGCTGCCTCAAAGGACATGGGACGATCATGCTGATATCCAGTAGCACCTCTTTCGACTGTCTGATCGATTGGAGTATTTAAATTCTAGTTGATCTGGTGCATCGGCAAACTTGATTTCAACACTAACACGGACGGACAGACGGACATCACTCAATCGACTTTGCTATGAATAAGAAGTCAGAATATATGAACTTAGTTATACCCTTTTTCCACTTTTTGTGGTAAAGGGTATAAAAATGGTGCACGGTGTGGAATTTGCCGTCTTATGTTCTGCTGAACGCCTGTTCAAAGAATAGTGATCTTGCATTTAGTCCACTGGCGTACGGTTGTAAAAAAACCGTAGTGATCACATATCTAAACTAAAATGTAGTTCATTGTCATCTACGATCATTATATCATCTATCAGCTAGTGAAACTCAGGACAATTAGAAGAAATTAAGCTCTTATTAAAAAAATAAATAAAAGTTTAGAGAGAATTAAAAATAGCCAGAATCCACTTTCTCGCACAACACCAATACCCGCGCCCATTAAACGACTTTTTATCTATACTAGCAAATCGCTTATATAATGCAGCTGACCGATCATCTCTGTTAGATAAACGGCCACGTACTCCTCTAAACGTAAACAGCAACCAGGATAGGAATATGCGCCTGTACCCGTTCTGCGTTCATAGAAGATCCATCAGTAATAAAACTAATGTCATTCCTGTGTATAGTCATTCTCAATTAGCGTAATCTCCCTGACCTCTTTGTGCAAGAGATCTAGAAAACTCTCTATGGGCCTTCTATATGCAGTGCTGATAATGCCTTACTTTTCTTTATGAACAACCCCAGCGGTGAGGGTCTGGGCATTGCTTTAACCGCTCGTATGGATCCGTGAATAGCTCTTCTCTGTTCTTGCTCTCTAAACAGCAAATGAATGAATTATTGTGGAATAATGTAAATCTATAGTGCAGTCATAGGGGAGATTCATATAAATTGATCTAATATTATTTTCACTTTTCGCATATTTCTTGCGACGCTTATATATCAGGTTATTACCTCCATATCAAGCTTAACGTTCAATATTTTTCCTTCCCTTGGGCATATATTCCCAAACCATAAACAATCAAAGGATCAACCTCTTAACCACTTCTTCTTCCAAATTAAGACCGTAGAGTTAGATTTCCCAGCATGAGAACCTGAATGCTGCAAAGCAATGAACTTTTCAACAACAAAAGAGTACTGGTGAAAGTTATGTTCCACAAAAGAAGTGACAAAATATATTCATAGAAAAGCGGTCTGAATACCTACCTCGAATTTTTGGTGCATTCATTTCTAAAATCTATTGCTGTAGACTGAAGATTAGTTCTGATCCATTTTATTATAATCATATAACGCCTCGCTCTATAAAATCATTTATCTCGTAAGGGGTCTTACTAAGTCCGCTCCAATATTCATTAAACTTGACAAAAAGCTGAACATTTCTTACCTTCTTGAAAGATATCATACGAAAGAAATACGGATAGAGCATCTACGCTATTGAGAAATTCTATTTCCGTAACTCGTGAACAATTCACGCAGAGCGGTATCAAAAAAAAAAAAAAATATGTCAATCGATCAGATATAGTGTCGAAAGAGGTGCCATTGAAAATCGGTCCATGTCCTTCGAGGCAGCAGGCAAAACGCTACGCCTACATCTAATTTTTTCATGTCATTTGGAACAATAAACTAACTCCAATCAAACAAATAAATATATGGGGCGATAGAGAATTAAAAAATAAGAAAAAAATATGAAGTAAAAAAATTCTCACTCGCCCATATTGTCCGAGTTACAGGGCTCTGAAATTTTCAAAAAATTTTAAATATCAATATGGGCATCATTTTAAAGCTTTTGAAGAGATCTTTAAGGAAATACTAATGTTTTTTTAAATGCTACCCCTTAAAAGCCGATGGCATTTTTACGTAAGATTATATACATGCAGTACCAAATTTTTTTTTAAATTCTCTATGACCCCGATAATTGCTTTTTTGATTTGAGTTACTTCACTAAACTACATTTATATAGATGGTGAAAGGTATATAACATTCGGCATAGCGGAATATAGCACTCTTACTTGTTGTAAGGTCATTTCAAATAAGTACTTATTGTTACGATTTTTTTGAACAGACTTTTTTAAACTTTACCTTTAGCTGGTGTTAATCTCATGCCTCTTACTCTTTCAGTGTCGATTGGTTTTTTGAATTTTAAACATGTATTTATTATTGTTATACCGGTGCAATATTTGTACATTCGGTTGTTGTACGACAAGAACCTTTGGAGTTTAATGTGTTTGTTTGTTATACAAATCTGATTGCATTATGACTAGAACTGAACCACTTACTCGACTATTGATTTACTTCTTTACTCTCTTATTTACTTTGTTTTATTGTTTAACTCTCGCTTATTGTCATTGTTATTATTGCATTATAATTTTTTCATTTTTTTTTTTTATTGATTCAGATTGAAAACATTTCTGCTGGTTGTTTTGTCTTTGCCTAAAGGTTATTCAATTTTCGAAATAATGCTTTGGTGAACAATAATTTTTATAATTTTGTAAAATTAATCAGACTAATCATGGTAATTTTTAGACATTAACATGCTGATTTGAAAATCGCATATAAAATGGACTATTGAATTATGATGGAAAGAGAAAACATTTTAAGCAACAGTGTGGTAGATACTTTTTAATTTGATGCACAAAAATTATTTTAAAAGTTTCAAAAATTGTATGTAAAACAACGTAAAAAATCCTCAAAACGCGTTATTGTTGTTTGTCATTTCGTGTGTTTTTTCTACCATATTCATTTCCGACTCCATAAAGCAGTCGATTGAGTGATCTCTGTGCTTCCATGTTCGGGTTGAAATCAACTTTGCCGAAGCACTAGATGAGCTGAAGAGAATTTAAGTACGCCAATTGATCAGAGATAGTTTCGAAAATTTTGCTGTTGAAAATCAGCAAGATCGGTCCATGTCCTTCGAAGCAGCGGGCAAAACACCACGCCTGCCTCTAATTTATCCATATCACTTGGAACAAATCTAGCTTAGTGAAGTAACTCCAATCAAAAAAAAAAAAAAAAAAACCAATATATGGAACGATAGAGAATTAAAAAATAAGAAAATCATAATGTAGAAAAATTTGCGGTCCGCGTCTTATAAAAAATTTCTCAAATTCAATTTGAATAAACTGTGTTTACAGTTTAATAGCTTTATATGTGCTCTTGACTTCCCAATAGGTTTGATTCTGTGAGATCGTAGGGTTTTGTAGCTGTAATTGTATTTGTTAAAAAAAGTCCGGAATTCACTATACAAATTGTACTGTATGTATGGGAGAAAAAATTTATCGCATGCTACATTTTTTAAAAAACGTATTTAACTTGACGTATTTATCTTCACACACATTATTATTATTATTAATATTTTTTTACAAAAATTACTATCCTATATTTTTTCAATAAGTGAAACAACCGATGCCTAACAAATAAATTGATAGAAAAGCATTCAGACAAGCACGAAACCAAAAAATTTTTTTTGTAACCAAACACTATTTGTTTCTAGCATCTTAACACATTATTCGTAATATATTATGTTTAGAAAAATTATATTATTTTTGTATAGTGCATATAGTGCATTGCATAGTGCATTGAAATTATTTGAAAATCAAGTGTCAAAAAAAAAATCTTTCCTAGTTGTTTATCACAACCATATATTGTTACAGAGAGCATTGTATGTGACCATACCACAACCATGTTTTTTCTCTGCCTGCAGCGCAGATATAAGCCACTTAAGACTTAGATGTTATAGATATTTATGTAAATTTATAAGCTCCTCAACTAGGGTTGCCAGATGGCCTGGAATCGCTTGCATTTTACAATTCTGGTTCGAGTTACGAATTGCCAGTTAAAAAATAGTCTTTAATTTTAATAAATTATTTTTTGTTAAATATTATTTTTAATTAATCAAATTAGTATTATCTGCAGATAAAATTATAATAAAAAGAAAACACAATTTATAACGAAAATTTCCTTTATAAACTTTAAACAATCTTATCTCTTTTATCATTGGATAAAAACAAAAACTTTTAGAAATATCAAATATAATTGACAATGACTTCTGTTGCTTACGGGAAGCCATTGATAATTTTCGGAAGGATATTCCAATTGATTAGATATGGTCCATCTTTTTCAAAAATTCGATGAAAATAAGAAAGAAAATCTTATAAATTGATCTCATTTATGCTTTCCATACAGTTAGCAATTCTTTCTGTGAAAGTTTTATTAGTATTTTAAATAATCTACGTTCACAAAAAAGGATTATAATGTCCTTCGGCCTTATAACGTTTGAAATTTTAATAATTTTCAAGAATTTCAGCGTTCAATTAACGCAAAACAGTTCCTAAAATTATGAAAATGTTACATATCGCACCTGATCAAAAACATGGTATTAACCCAAAAATTTTAAAATTTTCGGTAGAGGTGAAAAAGTGTTTGTGGTTACATTTTAAGAGAATTTGAAAATCCGAATTCATTATAGTAAGCAAATTCCATTAGAAAGTATAATTACATTGTTTTTCCTTGAAATCTGTGCAAGAATTGCAAAAAAAAAAATATTTTTTGAAATAATACCACTTTTCTGAAATTTGTCGATCATAAATGAAACAAATTTTATCAACAAAACAGCATCAACTTAAAATTAAACCAAATTTAAATACAACAATTTTATTTTTTTTTATTTTCAAAAAGCCTCAACTCAAAATAATACCTTTTTGTTGATATGAAGGAAGTCACTAAATAATCATGAAAATGGTCTCAAATGTTGTTTTGATGTTGTTAGTGTATTTCTTGTAAAAAGTGAAATTTTATAAATTTTTAGTTAATACCCTCTTGTTCATCAAGTGCGATATGTATACATGTTTTTGTATTGTAATTAATATATAGCGCTCACTTACTTCTAGAACGCCATAACTCAAAACTTCTAATTTTGTAGTTAATTAAACAGAACTGTTCGCCAATTCATGTTTAATGTTGTGTATATGTTTTATCTTTATGTCTTTTGTACTTTACACGTTTTAAGAGAATAAGTCGTTATTTCACTTCATGTTTGGAAACTTTGTCAATAAGAACGACACATTTGAGTTGTGGAGTAATAAACTTCATAACGTAAAAATCATATCGCCCTCTAAAACATCGTCACATTTCGTTTTGTGACTGTATATGAAAAAGAGATATTTTTAAAATGTATCGACTTTTTGCTTATAATCATTTTTTTGAGTTATGGCTGTGTTGAAAAAAAATTTTATGAACTAACTAACGACACATTTTATTTTATCATATAGTAGCCGATATATTTACAGCAATAACCTCATAATTCGAACATCCCAAACAGGTTGTCCAAGACCTCCTCATTAATATAAAATTGGTGAAACTTTTCTTAAATCGATTTTTAATTTATGAATTATTTTACTAATTGTTGTGGGAACTTAAGCAGTCTGATAATATTTCTAGATGGTGGAAACGAGTCAAAAACTTAAACTGCGATTATCTCGAAATTCATTTTTGTGAGTTATGACGTTGCAGAAGTAAGATGAAGGACGTAAGACTGAATTATAACTGTTACGTATCCTTGCTTTTATTTTATTATTATTTTGTTATTTTTGTAAAAAAAAAAAATTGAAACGATCGCCAGCTTGTATTGTTCACAGCTATTGCATAAAAACGACTGTGGTTTACGCAAAAGACGACTATATTTGCAAAGAAAATAATGCTCCAGATTATTTTTTGTTTTCATATTTAAAAAACGATTCGTGATTAGTAATTTAAGTCACTGCCAAAAAATGCTGATTTTTGAGGGACCTGAATTCTGATCAATGTTTTTTTTGTTTCAGGATATCCCACAAATTTTTAGATATGTGTAAATAGTCTCTTCAGGAACTGCATATCGACCTATACCTTCCTATAGGAAGCGATAAATCCTGAACAGGATATTGAAGTATAAATGATTATCTTTTTTTTTTTTTTGTTATTTATTATTTTTTTTATTTGAAAACACGATGGCATTTTTGTAAAATCCAGTTGAAAAAAACGTGCGCATTGCGTCTTTGATTATAACCTCACTTTTTTGAAAAAGGAAAATCTGCTCGCACACAGATGTTCATCTTTCGAGATAAAGTAATAAACTGTTTGCTTTTTTGTTTGGCAGAAAGAAAATATTTTTTATTGGGAAGTTTTTAAAAAGTAAAGTTTTTGAAATTCCATTTACGTCAGTTGCTCATGTACGTGATCTGAAAAGTGGTCCAAACGCGGGTAAATTAATCATGATTTTGTGTTTTGGGAAACGAACTAAAAAAAAATAGCGTCATCGTTTTGGTTTTAGAAAATTCTAAATTTTCAATTTTTAAATGAAAATACATAAATACAAATAATAAATTTGTCTGTTTAAAAATTGCTGGTTTATTTTCAAAATACTTTGTTTCTGCCCCATTGTGTCATGTAGCAGCAAATGAAGCTGTGGTTCAAAAAGGAAAGCTGTGTAAAAATTTACGAATATTTGCTTAAGGCAAATAAGTATTCATTTTTTTAGAGATTACGCTTTTTAATAATTTAATTTCATACAATTCCAAATAAATTAATAATTTGTTCATTATTATCGTGATGCTTTGTACATACCTAATTGTTTTATCATTATGATGCTGTTCATAAGCCGAATTTACTGATTCAACTGAAGTAAATGTACCTCCTCCCGCACTTCCATTCACATCATGTGTTAAATCAACATTTACTCCGGTTTGTGTAACACTATAATATTGCGATTGTTGTTGAGATTTATGTAGTTGTTGCTGATTGTAGTGATGACGTTGAGACACATGCAGTGGTATTGGTGCAGCAGATCCTGATGGTGGTAATAGGCCAGAAGAAGAAGAATATTCTATAGCAATTTGCTGAGGCTGTTGTTGACGTTGTTGTTGTTGTCGATATTGTTGTTGTTGTTGTTCATCTTGGTTAAATAAACTATCATTATTGATTTCTTCTCCTCCTGTCTTGTGTGAATTAAAAATATGATTGTTATAGTTGTTGTTGTTATTATTATTGTTTATTGGCTTATAAACAATTGGCACAAAATCTCCTGGCACTGTATTGGATGGTGTAAATGGTGTTAAATTGATTTTTGATTGTTTAGTTCGTGAACGATAAACAGCATCAGCAGCATTATTATTGTTGCCACTGCTCCCACCAACACCATGCTGATGATGTTCTTTTTGTTGTTGCTTTGTAAAAGAGGATGTTTGTCTGATGGTTTCAAATACCGGCACTGATGCCGATAATGTGGATGTTGAGGAAGCTGTTGAAGTTAATGGTGGGAAATATTGTACTGTTTTTTGCTGAACGAAAGAAAAGTTAAAAAAAAAAAAAACGAAAAAAATTATGGTTAAGTGTTTAATGTTAAAGAAAACAATAATTTATGGTGTGAAATTTATTCACTGATAGTTTTGCAATTTTTGTAAAATACATACTCGTGTGGGATTACCATCCTTATAAGTGACAAATGCATTATTGCCTTTTCCATTACCCTTGCCATGGCCGTCAAAAGATGGCAATGCGTGTGCAGATGCTCCTGGTGGTCCAGGAGGTTGTAAATGTTGCAAATGTTGTTTTGAAGGTGGCACTGAATGGAATTGTGGCTGTTGTTTTAACTGCAGCTGTTCCTGGTGTCCTTCATAGCCATGAGTATGATAAATGCTTAAGCCTGCATTTGGATGATAATGTTGTTGTCCATCTATTGATGATGGTGCTGATGGAGCTGGTGGTAAATATTGTATATCGCCCTGAACGTATTGAGTTGGTATTGGTATATGACTGCCAGTAGGCCCTGTGCCTTCTCCTGTTATACTTGGTCTGACCAGCTGCTTCGTCTTTTATCATTTCAAATAAATATACAATATTGTAAATGAGCATTCAGATAATTTAACATAAAGTTAATGATTCTCGTTAAAATAATTGAAAATTATTATCTTACCGGATGTATGTTGTTTCTGTTGACATATTGTTTGTTAATGGGCAACTCTGAAACAGGCACATAGAACGCCATGTACGGTATTAAACGTCTTGTACGCTCCGATGCACTCAACTCGGTATCAGCACCCAATAGGGTAAAATCATTCGCGTCATTACTGACATTCATTGATATTCCATATGGCTTCACTGTGTAGCTTTTAAGGCTGCTTGTGGTATAATTTTCATTTGGTATTTCATTTGGATCGACTTTTATGCAAACATGAGTTTTGATAAGAACTAAAATGAAACACGAAAAGAAACTCTTAATAATATTGGCTTTTTATGTTTAAATGTTAAATGTTAAAAAGGAATTATTTCGATCCTTTAAATTGTTTTACTTATTTATTAAATTATTTCAGTTATACTTTACGTAAAATATTCAATCCTTCATTAAAAAAAACTGTATTAAAAAATAATAAAATGCGGAAATTCTTTTATACATATTTTCTTTTAAACATTTATTTCTCTTTGAGCAAGATTTGACATTGTGTATTGTTACGAAAATAAGATTGTTTTCTGTTAAAAGTATTGAATTGTGCGTGTGTAATAAGCACCACTAATAAGTGTGAAGAGTTTAAAAAGTTATCAAACCCCCTTTGAGCATGGCTATGGCTGCTTGTTTGTTAAAGAGAAAATAATAAGCATGAGTTCAAGTCCCAACCAAAAAAAAAAAAATTCTTTTCGGTAGCCGTAGTGAATGAGCTGTTAAAAACAAACAAATGAACAGGGTTGTTAGATTAGGGGATTTATCTCCAAATTGGGGATTTTATTATCTATATGGGGATGAAAATTTTAATTTGGGGATTGAGGATTTTTTCAGTATATATTTTACGTTTTGGGGATTTAAAGAGGATATTTCGGGATTTTTTTTTGGGTTACTGACAGGTAGTACTAGGTAAAACTAATAGAGCAGGTGATCGAATTCGCTTTACACATTTTTCCGAAGCGGCATTAAAATTTGTTTACATTTGCGAAAAAAAATTTCAAATTCAAACTCGAGAAAAATTTACACTAACAAAATATATGCGTCTTTTTGTTTTTGTCCTCATGCGATTACCTAGTATTCAATTCGCCTTGGGTAAGTTTCTCTGTAAAATTGAAAAATAAATTCGGCTTTTTTAACAATGAACTCAATGAAAACCAAAATAAGAAATAAAATGCAATACGAGGTGCTTGAATCTTTATTGAGAATTAATGCACATTTTAGAAGTAATACAGTTTGTTGTGATACTTTTGCTATATGTTCAGAAATACTTCAAATGCTTAACACCAAAAATTTGTATCAAAAGATTGCTTTAGACAACGAGATGAAACATTTTGATTCAGAACCTTTCGATTTTGTAAATCAACTTAACTAGTTAAATTAAATTTAATAATATTTAGTATTATGTGTAGTGGGGATTTTTGGGGATAGTTGAAGTTTTTTTTGGGAATTGTGGTGATAAAATTTGTCTAATTGGGGATACCACTCGAAAAAAATATGGGAGCCCTGCAAATGAAAAACAGCTAGCTAGACGCTCTCAGAGTCTTAATTAATAAAAGGAAACCAATTCATGTGAAGCCTCGCTAGATAAGTTGGTTACGGCGCCTGTATTAGGCAGTTGTCATTAAGTTGGTTAAAAAATGTTAAAGCATGAGATCATAAGCTTAATTCTCACCAGACCCGCAGAATGTTTTATTGTGGTTATCTGTGGATTTTTATTAAAAACGCGTTTTTAGGAAACAAGAGAGATCGTAGCCATAGTCGCCGGGCAAGAGACACATGACAATAACAGATCGTTTCGTATTGCGAGTGACAATAAATAAAAATCATAACAAAGTTTCAATAAAAATTTTAGCATTGATAATAAAAAAACAACACCAAAAATTTTTACATAATTATTATTATTATTATTAAAACTAGTCAAGTGTATTTTGAAAATATGGCAACTCTGTTTGTAACTAAGTGATAATGAAAAGAAGGCAAACTAAAAATCAAGGCACATTCATTTTACTAGGTAGTAGCGGCTCTACAACAAATACGACATTGACAAAAACAACATGCCTTTTTATTGTTGTTTTGTGCGTTGGAAACGTCAAAAACACAAAGAGAAATAAAAGATAATTGCTCTCAATACTAATGCTTGCTCTGTTTCGCAAACGCTTGTTGTTAGCGTTTTTTGAAATTCGTAAAGAAACAAGGGAAAATTCAAACAACTTTTGACGTTTCCAACTACAAACCAGCTGGGCGGACGACACTACCTAGTAAAATAAATCTGCCTTGCTAAATATATACATAAAAAATTAATTAAACTAAAAGAAATAAAAAGTGCAGTTGGTACAATTTGATTCTGATAAGTACAATTTAGGAAGTCGGTTCGTTAATTTAGAAAATTAAATTAATTGCTCGATTAGATTTTTCAAAAATCTCGTTAAATCTTAGTACTATATTCCAATTAAGAAAATTGTTTAGCAACTTTATTTCGGTTGTAATAAAATTGTCTTTTTATTGCCCTTAAGTATGCACCATTGTTTGCTATTGGTTATTATTTCAGATAAAATATCTGTGCCTACTAAGGTCAAACTCGTTTTCAACAAGCGTTAAACAGCATTTTTTTTAATTTAAAATCATTCCCATACTCCACTTTTCCCTACTGGATCTTAGATCTTATTCCTTGTGGGCAAATGTATGTACATAAACACAAGTGCAGCTTGCATTTGGAAAAATATGGTGCCATAAACCGAGTCCAACTTTAGTTTAATTTTCTTTATTCCTTTTGCGCTCATTTATTCATATGTATAGACTGTTAAGAGCATTTCGCGCGAAACGATGAATGGAGCACTGAGCTTCGTAGGGATTTTTTTTCCTTGGTATGAATGCATTCTTTTTGAATTCTCGTAACGATTGGTAATAAAATTTTTCCCTTTTTCCTTTTATAAATTTGTCAAAACTGATGTGTGTGTATATCATTTTTTGAAGGAACAAACAAAAAATTATTTTTTCCGTATATTAGTTTTTTTTATAAAATTCTTTCGACTTGAATTTCTGAGAACTTTTCGTAGTTTATTTTTATAATTTTGTTTTAATACGTAAACGGTAAACTCATTCTTTTGGTCTTCACTTTTGAGTGCAAATTCCAAACTCCCAGCAAAAATAACATCTTCAGATGCAATTAGACTAAATTTCAAAACAATATATTAAATTCCAACAACAGTAATGTCAATAAAAGCTTCCAGCGCTTCTCATAGTCGTCAGTTGACTGCACGCTCTTCCGACATCGATGCTTTGGCTCAGCGTGGCTACAATATTGGTCCTAAAATTGGTGAAGGTTCGTATGCCACAGTGATAACAGCTGGTTATGCCGATGACTCTGGCAGTGGTGTACATTTGGCCTGTAAAATAATCGATAAGGCCAAGGCTCCTTCGGATTTTGTAACCAAATTTTTTCCCCGTGAATTGGAGATTTTAACTAAAATCGATCATCCCAATATCATACAAATTCATAGTATTTTACAAAAAGGACCCAAGATTTTCATATTCATGCGTTATGCTGAGAATGGAGATTTGCTAACGTATATAAAAAAGAATGGTCCAGTGGAAGAGCTGCAGGCTAAAGCCTGGTTTTTACAAATGGCCAAGGCTCTCAAATATTTACATGCCCATGAAATTGCCCACAGAGATTTGAAATGTGAAAATATTTTGTTATCGAAACGTCTTAACATAAAACTAGCCGATTTTGGTTTTGCCCGTTACTGTTGTGACGACGATGGTCGTAAAATTAAATCGGAAACATATTGTGGTTCGGCTGCCTATGCCTCACCCGAAGTTGTAAGCGGACATCCTTATGATCCAAAATTGGCTGATGCCTGGTCCTTAGGTGTTATACTGTTTATAATGCTAAATGCTAAAATGCCCTTTGATGACAGCAACTTGAGTAAATTGTTAGAATTTCAACGTAGCAAGAAGTATGCTTTTCGACGTAAATTGCAAGATAAAATATCAGCTCAAGCTAAGGCTACAGTAGCTGTGCTGTTGGAACCCGAACCACATGCTCGCTGGAATTTAAAAGAAATTCTCAACTGCAGTTGGTTGCGTTCAGACGAAGAAGAAACGTTGACATAATATTTTGTTTCAAACTTAAAAATAACGCATACATGCATCTCTTTAAATTTGTTCGTGTTTTGAAAAAAAAGAGAGTTTTTGTGTAAGAATTTCGCAAAAAATTTGAGTTTCTAAAAATTGTTTTGAAAGATCTTGATACGAAAAATGATTTTTGAAATTCTAACACTTTATATTAACTATTATTATTTATATTTTGTAAACAAATTTATTTATTTAACGGGGTTGTTTTTTTTTTATTAATATTTTTGTTTTGACTTTTTATAATTTGTTTGCAAGTTCTCAATGAAATTCCAAAATGCTGCTCTAAATAAAATTGAAAGAAGAATTGCCTTTGAACTTTATTGTAAAATTGGGTTTTAAAAATTAATATGTGTGGTTTTTGTGAAGGATTTTGGCCATGTGGCCAAATGAAGCGGTGGCACGCAATTCCGCCTTATGGAAAGTGTTTACTAGGGTCAGTACTATTGCTCTATATAAACAATTTTTTCAAATTGAGTTTGTGAGTAGTGAAAAAATGATGAAAATTTTATATGGGTCATATGAGTGGTTTCTGTAAAGGATTTTGGCCAATGTGGCCAAATGAAGAGGTGGCATGCAATACCCATGCAACAATTCTGACAAATTGCTTGACAGATATTTTTCTTCCTGGAGATATTTAGGGATTATTCGCATAAACCCGAGAGTTAAAAGAAACTCTACAGAAAAATAAGTCTGCAAAAGTTACAGTGCTCTTGGATAACACGAGCTGTAGCATACACCCTTCATAGTCAACTGACAAAAGTTGATGGTCAGTTTACACTTTACAAGGGTACATCATCAAATCGTTATTCAAAATTTGCTATAGAGATAATAGAGATAAGGTCAGTTATGCTACAAGTCGCCTGGTTGATGCTGAGTCTTCTACCATATTTTAAGTCACAGACTAAATATTCTTTGTAGAACACGCAGTTTGAACTGCTTTTTTGAAAGTGGTATAAGTCCACTTTTGCAAAAACCTAAGTTAATAGTAATTTTAATGAGCTATAGACTCCTTATCTCCATAGTTACAATCCAAATTTCAATAGATTTCTATCTTGACTTAAAATAAATAAAATCAATTTTGCTGTACAATTCTATCGCAAAAATATTTCTTTAAAAGTGAAGACTACTAAAAAATGTCATCATCCATTAATTCAATGAATTCTTAAAAAAAATATTTATTTTTGACTACTTGTTCCCGGGATTTTTATTGTCCTTAACAAAGTTGTCTCTTTTTTTTCTTTTCAATAGGTTTTTATAGCAAATCAATATTTTTTGGAAGATTTGATCCGAGATAATTCCTTAGCACTTGCCAACAAAATGGATAAATAATTATGCGTAACCTCTATTTTTCTAAAAAAATTTATTCAATTTTATACCATGTTTTTGATATTGTTTTATGTATGAGTTGCATAGCGACGTTCCTAAATGCCGATAAAATCGTATTGAAAAGATACAGAAACGTTTTATTCATTTTGCTTTGCCTTACCTTAATTTACTTTGTCCGGCTCCTACTTATGAGTCTCGTTGCTTACATCTGGGTTTAATATCCTTAGAAAAAAGACGCAAAATACAGTCTATGCTTTTTATATTTGACTTAATAAATGGAAATATTGATTGCCCTGAACTTTTACAGAAAATTACTTTTTATATACCCTTCAGATTATCATTTCGTCATAGAAGATTATTTTTTGTCGCCTTACACCAAAGAAATTACGTTCTAAATAGCCCAATAATAAGATCTTTACATTATTTCGATAATTTGCTTAATAATGGTACTGTGGACTTTAATGCATCAAAAACTTGTTTTAAAAATTCTCTATTGCAAAATCTGAATTAATATTGTATTCTTTTTAGCATGTAATAATTTTATATTATTATAAACTATTTTATATATAAGCTATGTTTAAGTATGTTATTTCATAAGTCTGTTTGGATTATTCACCTTAGACTTAAATAAATAAATAAATAAATAAAATGCAAAAAATTTCTCTGCAACGCATGTTTGCACTTAAGACATGTTTAGCATTGCATACGCATTTTTTTAAATTATGCATTGCAACAGGCGTTTAGGAAGTCTGCCTATATTATGGATTGCAACTTTCTTCAGTTGCCGAGAAGTTATCAAAAATGTTATTTTGAAAATGTAAACAAGCAAAATATAGGTCTGTTTCTTTACTCTTCATTGGGATGCCTTGGGATTCCAATTAACACGAAAATTTGTTATCTTACTTCAATATTTGGTAAATGAAAGAGAATAAAGTTTTGAGAGAATAAAGTTCTTCTTCTTCGTGCACGAAACAGCCCTAACTTTTTTTCGTGCAAGTTATTTAAACCTGTGAAACAGCCTTAAAGCACAAACTAAATACAAATTTTTTCTTCGTGCAAGTTATTTAAATTTGTAAAGCAGCTTTAAAACACAAACAAAATAACAATTAATTATTATTTCTTTTTGCTTTTTGGATTTTGTACTCCCGTACTTTTATATAATTTTGTTTCTTTATGAGAGAAAACAATGCTTGCTCTCATTTTCACGAACTTTACCCAAAAGTAAAGACTTTCAAAATTAAAAAATAAAAAAAAAATAAATAAAAAAAAATTTTCTGCTTAAATAACTTTTGTACTCGAAAAATCTTCAAAGCAACCAATAATATAAGGTTTATATTTGGCGACTGAAGTTGCCAGCTGTTAGTCGGCAGTTGCCATCTGTAATGTAATTTCGGCAACTGACAACGCAACTGAAGTTCGGTTGCAATACATAATCAACCCATAATTCAAGTCTTTTTTATTAATACAAGGCGAATTTATTATTATAAAGTGGATTTATATTGATTTTTTTTTTATTTCTGGAAATTTGACAAGATGTCAGCAGGTCTTTTATAGTGGTCGATCCTCTTTCATACAAATTTGCTTTCTTGTGGTATACTAGAAAACAAAAATAGCATTTTTTGGAACCTAAAATGGAAAATTTTTCTGGTCAAAAATGCTTTTTAATGGCACTGCAAATACATATACATATACTTCATTCGATCGAGAGTATCACTGTTTATATAATTTTATATCTAATGCTTGATTTGTTAAAATGTTTAAATTAACCGCCGCATAACGTCTACAAAAAGACACCAAATACGAACAATAAATTATAAATTCTTCAATTCAACCGGATTTTGTCTGCCAATCAATAACGAATTAAACGAGCATTTGTTTTATTTTATTTAATTTTTTTTACGAAATAATTGACAACATATAATTTTATAAATATTTATTCATTTTACCTTCCATATTTTTCGTGAGATCTCTCAAACTTCAATTCTTTACGAATAACCGTAAAAAAATCATCAATAATTTACCAAAAATGGCAATACAAGACACATTTTTTTACAGCAGATAAATACGAACAGTGAAAAAAATAAAATATAAAAATAGGAAAATTTTTTTTAGCTTTTCTTCACAAATAAATATACACATATTTTATTCGAAGTTCACACTGCATGACGTAGATTAAATTTGTCAATTCTGTAAGACGGCCAAGGGCACACGTTGAAATCATAAAACCCAGCGTTGCATTTTTCTGTTTCATGCAACTTTACTGGCCTTAGGGTAATATTGGCAGTATAATTTAGAAAGCAGAGTTTATGCTGGAACAAGGTGACCATTTCCTAGTCATTGCCGATGTCTTATTATTGACGATTTGCGAGCAGTGCTCGGCTCAAAGGCATTAGTTAAAAACGATAGTTTTAAATTCTTCCAGTTGGTTTTAAAACCAGCTTATTCTATAGTTTTTGGTTTATCTGTGGCTGTACGGTTTAAAAGAAACAAAAAACAAACAAAAATTTTTCTTGTTTAATCTTATCTTGTATCTTATCTTATCTCTTACATATATAAAAATGGTGTAAAAAATGTATAGTAATTCATAAAATGAGAACGGCTAGGCCGATTTCTGTCAGTTATTCGTATTTTCGAGGAGAAGGTATTTACGGAAAAAAATTTTGGAAAATCTCTCCGGAAAAATCGGAAAATTTGAAAAATCGAAAATCGAGTTTTTGTATGAAGTTTTAAGTGAAATTATTTCTTAGTGTAAATCATGGAAAATTACGGAAAATGGGAAAAATTTGAAAATTTATTTTTTATATGAACTTTTATTAACAAATACGTAGGCGCCTGTGAACGTATGAATTTAATTCAATGTTAATACTCATGCGTAGCGAAGCACGCCGGGATCCCCTAGTTAAATATATAACTGATTCAATTATTTGTCTAATTATACAATAATTGAAAAAGGTGAATCAATTTTTTCTTCCAACCAGTCAGAACTACATAAAAGGCATCAGATATATAATTAATAGTAAAAGAGAAAAAAAAAGTTTGATGGACACATACCTGGGACTTTTTTATTACCATTTAAATTCATTAGCATTGATTGAAATAGGATAAGGATTGCATTTGTTATTAATGATCTCAATCCATTTAATCACTAATGAATGGTAATGAGTTTTTTAAACTAATTATCATTGAAACTTCTTAATTAAAAAGCATTACCATTACTGTAAAGAATGGTATTGATAAAAACATTAGCATTACTTATTTTTCAATGCTAATGAAATTGAAAATTAACTAGTCCAACTAATGAATTACTCCCATGTATGGATGGATGTGTAATATTACGTAATGATTCTTTTTATTAAAAACCCAGATCGTGGGCTTACCCCATTATATATTATATTTTTTACATATATGAAAAGTTACTTGTATACAATGATAAACCAGAAAAAATTAGACGATTTAGAAAACAACATTTGCCGACTTATTCGAGAAATTCTTTATCGAATTTTTATTTATAAAATTATTTTGGGAATTTTTATAATATTATTTATTTGAAAATGTTATGAGATATTAGCATAAGATAATAAATAATCTATATCAAATGTTAGTTGCATTGTGCAAAAATTTTATGTCAAGATTGTGCCATCTGTTAGTCCTCCGCAAAGCTACAAGACCAAAATTGTATTCCAGCATCTACAACAGAATTATCATTACAAGCCAGTTAAACAGAAATCAAGAAAATGTTTCTTTGTTTTGATTAAAGTTGAAAACCTCTTTACAAAACACTCTTTACATACAAAACTATAAAACTACTAAGATCGTTCTTATTTTTGTAAAAACTAAGTAAATATTTTGTCCGTGTTTTCATTTCAAAAAATTACTAAAGCTTGTCCCACTGTAACAAATGTAACAAAATCATAAAATTATTTATTAGCAAATGCATTACAGTTCTTTTATATCGGCAGACAATTTTTGTAAAAAAGACAAACTTGCCAAGTGATTAAATGTTTAAGGAAACTGCTAAGGTAAACTACTTTGAGCTACATACATTTAGTTTGTGGTAAAAAGCATCTGAATTGGAATGACCAACTAAAAAAAAAACAAAAATACACAAGCTCAACTTTACTAAATCTAGATAAATTTAGAATAGAAAAAACACAACCCGAATCACCTTTGTTTACATGACTTAAAGTTTAAGTTTTGCTACAAATGGTTAAAACCACATTTATAAATTGTAGACAACACTAATGGTCGAAACAAAAAATTCAAAAATTTTTAACGATTAATTTTTGAAGCGACATCAAGACCAACAAGAAGGTGGCCCAAAATAAATGTTTATTGCCATTACTTTTTAAATGTATGAAATGAAAAGGGTGTATACAGTGAAAACTCTACTTGCGAACACCACCCGCAAGCGGACACCTCTACTGAGCGGACAATTCCTTCAGTCCCTTCGATTTCCGAGTATGCATTCAAATTTGTTTCACTTACATATCAATACATAATTAAATATTTAATAGCAGTGAATGCTGACCATTTTTAATCAACTATCCCGTAGACGGACACCTCTCCACAACGGACAAAACTGCTCTGACTGTCGGTGTCCGCCCACGGGAGCTTTCACTGTATATATTTTGAGGCTTTTCGATTTTGTTTATGCTGCCAACATGATGACAGATGAGTGACCGCCGCCATGGCATTTATAAGGGTTTGTTGCAACAATTCTGACAAATTGCATGACAGATAAATTTCTTCCTGGAGATATTTAGGGATTATTCGCATAAGCCCGAGAGTTAAAAGAAACTCTACAGAAAAATAAGTCTGTAACAGTTACGATGCTCTTGGATAACACGAGCATGAAGCATACACGCTTCACAGTCAACTGACAAAAGTTGATGGTCAGTTTACACTTTACAAGGGTACATCATCATATCGTTATTTAAAATGTGCTACAGAGATAATAGAGATAAGGTCAGTTATGTTACAAGTCGCCTGGTTGATGCTGAGTCTTCTACCATATTTTAAGTCACAGACTAAATATTCTTTGTAGAACACGCAGTTTGAACTGGTTTTTTGAAAGTGGTATAAGTCCACTTCTGCAAAAAACTAAGTTAATAGTAATTTTAATGAGCTATAGACTCCTTCTCTCCATAGTTACAATCAAAATTTCAATAGATTTCTATCTTGACTTAAAATAAATAAAATCAATTTTGCTGTACAATTCTATCGCAAAAATATTTCTTTGAAAGTGAAATAAGTCGATTAGCTTCTTCTAAACGACAAATATTTTGCAATTGTGGAAATAGGATTAAAGAAAAAAACTAATTATACACTGCCCAAGAATATTATTTAACGCAATAAAATAAATTCTTTATTTTGTAGAAAATGAAAATGGAAGACTTTCCTCAACTAAATCTCTCTAAAGATGCAATATTAAACAGAAAAAAAGTACGGAAAGAGAAATTTTAAACTGCCTTAAAATATGTTTGAGGTTTAAAAAGAATGATCCTTACAATTTATTTTAATTATTGTCAAAGAAAATGCTCCATTCAAAACAATATTTTTTTTTGTTTGGAAAAAAACGAAAGACCAAAAAACCTCAGCAAAATGAATATGTTACCACTTTATAAAACTACATGAAACACAACATGAGATAAGTTGATTACCTTATATACTACTTATACACCATAAATTCTTCTTAATATGCTAATGTTAAAAAATTAATAATAAAATATCTCTTTCTTATTTAAAGACGAAGTAAGTTGCATATTTATATTTTTAACTTAATGAAAATAAACTCTTAATAAATTTGGTTATTCTTGTATATAAAAGTCTTTATTTTAACCGTTACTTTTTGCTAAAAAAATAATGTATTTTAGTATGTCTCTAAAAATTAGGACTTCAATGTTATTTTTGAAAATGGTATAAGTCTATGTGGAGCCAAAAAATAATTTAAGTTATTTCATAATAAAATTCAAAAACATCACTCGAATTCATTAAAGTTGGCCAATATTTTTAAATTGATTCAATATACGAAAAACGGACTTATACCACTTTCGAATAAACTAGCTCATATAAATATATTTTATAATTATTTCGCAAAAAAAATTAAAATAATCATTCCGTATTCTTGGAGCATTCGTTGGCTCATTATATAATTTGTAAATAATTTAACTACTAGAGGGTTTCGAAGCTTAGACGGTTGACAACTAAAATACAATTTATTAAGTGACCTGAGTTCATATCCCATCTACTGTAAATTTGGCAACATCAATTTTTCTGATATGTATTAAAGTTTTTTGTGCTAGCGCTTTCCTTCGCCATATTACTCTTAAAGCATAAATTAACTGGATGTATATTGGCTTTAATTCTATAAAGCGCCTACATAACACCAAAGACCCTGCTTTCTGTCACTATTCTTCTTTCCTATCATTGTGTTTTTATAGAAATAACACGATTAAACAGCTAATTCTCTTAAAACATATATCTATAAAAGAAATCTCCAAAAGCTTCACATATTTTAGTCCCCACCTTAAGCTACTAACACGCACAACTAACTATATTTTCAAATTCAATTAACTAAAGTTTTAAAAGACATTTATTTCACTTCACTTATTCTTAATGTGAGAGATATTGACTAAAAAACATTCATTGAATAATAACAAATGAAATGATTTTTTAGCTTTAAGTGGAGTATCCAGTCATTTGTTGAATTACCCACATTTGATACACTCATTTATTCCCTCCCTCACTCACAAAAACCCACTTCATGCAACATATCTAATAATAGCTGCCTTACGGACTGGCTGCTGTTGCTTCTAATGCCTTCTTATGGAGATGGCTGGCATGTGTTCACCACATAATTTAAGCTTCCCAAAAAGGACTGTGACTGTGTGTATGTGTTTGGGTTAAGTATTCAACGTAAATGGTAGTTGCATTAATATAATATTTGTATTATGTATATTGAAATCATGACAAGATACGTGTTTTGTTTTGTACTGCCATTCTACCATTTATTAGATTATTTTTTTTCTCGATTCATTATATTTTCGTATGAACTTTAATAAGTAAATATGATAAGTTGGAATTTAGAATTATGTGCTTTATAGGAGGCCAAACCCTTGGACCGATCTTCCTGAAATTTTCACAGCATGTTACTGTGACTCTGGAAGGAATAATAGGCTATATGAAGTTTTAATTGGACAACGGGGCGTGGCACCGCCCATATTACCCAAAAATTTAAATCGCCATATTTTGGCCATTTTTTGATCTACGTCGACGATATTTGGTACATATGGTATTGGCATAATTAGGAATACGTACCAGGAGAAAAGTGGGTGGGACCCCGCCCCTTTTTAGAATAATTAAAAATCGTAATATAGTCTTAACTACTGGACCAATCGTCATTAAATTTTCGCAATAGGATATTCTTGACTATATAAAGTTGGGAGTGGACAAAGGGGCGTGGCCTCGCCCATATAACCCAAAATTTAATATCGTCATATCTTGTGCATTTTTTGAAGTAAATATATAAATACTTTTAATTTTATGTAATAACGAGGGGGGTAACGAAGCACACTGGGTTCATCTAGTTATAATTAAAAAAAACCCTGAATTTTCGACACTTCCTTTGTAGATTGGTGTTGTCCAAGAACACTGGATATGGTCAACCATGCTATAATTACCTAAGGTTACCTTTATTGAGATTCAATAGCTTTTGGGATAACCTTCTTACAAGCGTATTAAAGTGCCAGGTTTGAGCCCAGTCAGAGCTTCCTTCAGACGAGAAAACTTCGACTTAAACGAAGAACCAATTTTTCTTCTATTATTCGCATAAAATATACCAAAGAGAGTTATGGTCCTATAAATTTATGCTTGACATCTCTGTAGTCTAGATATTAGGCGTTTTCTTCTCCCACATAGCCTTTGTGGCTAGAGACCTACCAAAGTGTTGAAATATTGTGGGCATCATGTTGGTTTAATGATGTTACACAGCACCTTGTTTACTTTAAAAGCATAAGTTCATATCCCAACCATTTAATTGTTGTTGAGCAGCCACAGTGAATGACTATCCGTCTTAAGGCTGAAGAACTCTTTTTGCCAATAGATATTTAATGAAGAAGAAAAGATTTAACACTATATCACTCGAGGTCATGGTCAAAATTAATTAAAAAAAAATAAGTCGTCTTCCAAAAAGGTAATTAATACTGGGGTACACAAATCTGTTATTTCACCTAATACTTTTATTTGCCAGATGTTTTTAATTTAAAAAAGTAGAAAAGGTGGTCTTCGCTGCAGCAAATGCAAGTCCTTTCGAAAACTTAACTGAGGAACTTTTAAAACCTTATAGAATCTTTAAGTAAAATGTAACGATATTAAAGAATAAATTAAGAAATAATAATAATTAACTCAAAAATGTTTACTGTGTTTATTTTAATTTTTTTTTAATTCCCCTTCTATTGTTGATTTGTATAGAAACGAATTTAAGTTTGGTGGAGGAGAATAGTGAACATAAAATGAAATCATCACATGTTTACAACTGATGGCGTTCCAATTTTACCTGTCTTTCTATAAGTTTTCAAATAGTTTTATAAATCCCACTGTGTTGGCTTACACTTGGTGGCTTAAAATTTCTTTAAACACAAAACAAAACGACATAATTTTCAATGAATCTCAAAAGTGTTTTCAATATCTGCTATTTATATCTAAAGTTTTCTATGAAGATGTTGCTCCCATATGTTTCTTTATCTAATACGAGAAGATTGTAAAGTGTTGTACGATAATGTGTGTTGGCAACAGTTTGGTTATTAATAATAAAATAGTTAAAATTTTAACTTCTTAATTTTGTATTTTAAATAATATTGCTCAGCATAGTGTTTTCTTAATAGTTATGGAAAAAGTGATTCTTAAGTAAAATAAACTTTTGTAGATTTGCTTACAAATTTGTGTCATTATCAGCACATACACACTTGTATAATCACACAAGATGGTGACTGGCGGTGGCATTATTGCCCTGCTCATAATACTAGAAAATCGTTGTTGGTCTTAAAGATACACAGAGCATTTGCAAAAGAGTCATACATTTTAAAACTTTGTTGCATTTGTATTGTTGTTGTTGCTCACATGAGTATTGAAAATACGTTTTTTTTTAATGTATTAAATATTATATTTCATAATTTATTTAATAGAAATGGTTATTGTGGTTAAGAAGTTTATCAGAAGAACTCTGCACAAAATAAGAAATTTAGCTAAACTTTTAAGGAACTCACTGTCGCTAAATTGAAATTGACAAAATCCTTTCTATTCGATATAAAAGTTTGGCACAAAGATATTTAAAGATTGTCCATTTTTTTCGATGCATTCATACATTTTAATTATTTAAATAATTATAAAAATTAATTTAAAGAAAGATAGGAACAAGTTTTAAAGATTTGTAAAGAATTAATTTGTAAATTTTAATTTTTAATCGACTTCAAAAAAAGAAGGAGTTTATAAATTCGTGTGAATGTTGTTTTTTTTTTGGAGGGGGGAGGGTGCTTTAAAACAATATGAGATAAGGCAATTATGGCTTTACCTCTCATTTAATAGGGAGATAAACCCCTTTTTCATTTGAATGGGAAATTAGCAATTTTAGAAAATGGTTTTATTTCTAATTTCCGTTTTGAAGAAATTTTGCATTTTACATTGATTAATAGTTTTTTTATTTTTAAAAAAATGTCTAAAATTAAGTATTGAAATCTGGCTTCGCATACTAAAGTTTCCTGCATGGCGGCCGGCAGCCTCGCTTAAGGTTTTCTCTTCCAGTACGACGCGGCAGGTGGCTTTGCAAGTATTATTTAATTATAGTAAGGCGAACACATCATCAGGTGATACTAATGGCGAAGTAATATCCTTTCGCCGTTGGCTCAAATAGAAAATTATTTGTTAAAGAAACTAGTAGTAAAGATTAATCAAATACCGAGTAATAGAAATGTCGATTTTTTGTTTATTTTCGCCGTTACTCAAAATATTAAACTCATAACGCAATCATGTATCAGGTGATATTAGTGACGAATTCATTAATTTCAGTCAAAATGTCAAACTGCATGTATAAAATGTCATAGTCATGGCGAAATAATACAGGTGGTCTCGATGGCGAATTTATTAATTTTCACCGTAAACGCTAAATGTCAAACACAAAATAAAAAAATATTATTGTTATTGAGTTTGACATTTAGCGTTTAGGGCGAAATTAATGATTTCGTCATCGTCATCACAATGGCCTATGTAAATTTTTTTATGACGTTTGTCAATTCCAGTACAGCGTATGTGGGTGTATTCGCTTTCTATCACCTGGTAACTAATTCGCTTCGAACAGTTTCTTATATGTAGTTTTGGCATGAAGAGCGAAGGGGAAATTGGGCGAATTCGTATTTTATATCGTAGAAATTGTTCTTTTTTATTTGCTAGAAAATTGCCCTTTTAAGAAGATAGTTCTTCGTTTCAGATCCTCGATTCAGTTTACGGGCTATTCAAAAACCATCGTATTATTTAGAGATTGCATCGTTCTGTTCTTTAGTAATTTCGTTTTTTATTAATTGAATTTGAAAAAAACTTATAGATTACGTATGAATACAAGTGAAATATATCCATTGGCAACTCGTTTGTGCTCGCCTAACGCCTGTACAAATCGTTACTCGAAAACTTTAATAATTGATATTAATAACTTTTTGTCCACTGTGAGTTTAAACGTGCAAACAACATAAACGCACACTTTTCGGCAGCATAAACGTTGAAATCATGTTGGAACATATTTTCAAAAAATGCTTGAGCCCCAGTGCAAAAGACACAAATTTGGAGTAATTGCCAAAAACCGTAACTGGTACTGAGAAAAAAAAAACATTTTTTTAACTATTACACTTTGAGTGAATGCTTTTTGTGTGTTTATAGCTTATTTATACAATAATTCACTTGGAAAACGGCTCTGTCGTCACACAATTTGTTTTTGAAGTTTTTATAAAAGAAATTTATTCAAACCAAAAGCATAACACAGATTGTCAGAAAGCGAAAAATATAATAATTTATTAATAATTTAAAATCATTTTTTAAAAATTGAAATTAAATATTCTCAATTTAAGTAAATGCTTACTTTTTCAAGCAAACGTGCTCTTTAAGCAAGAAGAAACAAGTTTTTATTTTTTTCTTAAAGTTGGTCCAAGAAATTATTTAAAATATAACAAGATTCCTTAAAATAGAAATTGGGTTTACTAAAGTTTTGAATTTAGGGGTTTATGAGTTTGTTCTCAAAATTGGAGTTCTATTCGTTATTTTTTAAGTACAAATTACTCAATTTTTTTTCGTTGAGTGTAGATCAAAAACATTTTCTTAGCAAAACAAAATTTTCAGTTTCATGTCATTATTTGGATTGCATAGCTTAAGTACATATAATGTCGCTTTTTTTTCAATCGCAAATATTTGACATCTGTCAACAACAGTTAGTATGCAGCTGTCTTTTTTACAACACAATTTTTTTTTATTTCAAGTTTTGCTTCTTTATTTTTTTATTTTTATGTAAAAAAAAGTGTTGCGGTAAGTCACCGTATTCTTGCGGAAGTTTATGCGAACATACTTTCTCTACAACCGCTTTTAGAGGCCACTTTTAAATGCCTCAAAAATTCAGAAATCAAAGAAATTTAATTAAGGCTGCAAACGGTTGAAGGTGCAGACAATTCAACATTAACGGAAAATAATTGTTTCGCTTAAGATACGATATTAAGTTTTTAGTGCAATCAATAGCCTGTGTTGTATTAAACGCTGCTGAAACTTGTTCAGACATTCAAAGGAGATACGAAAAATTTTTTTATTATATATTTGCAAAACATTTCGTGTTGCGATATTAAAGAAACTAAAATGAATATCTGGGCACCGGGAAGGTTTGTCACTGGGCGTAATGTGGAGCTCAGGAGATCCCCTTCCGTAAGAAATCTAAATCTGCAATATTTATGGGATACGTTTTTAGGGTAACCGGGCTTTGATAAGGCTTAGCACTGGGCCTAATGTGGTATTCAGGGGATATGCTTTCGACTTCTACATTTAGACAAGACCGTGGACCCAAGAGAATCGTTTTTGCATTAAGGGAGCGGCAACCTGTGCAACCTAAGCCGATCTATCATACGAAAACTGTACAATTAAAGCAGTTGCAAACATGTACGAAGCTTTACTTTTTAACCATGGAAATGCTTAGTAAAAAACTATTTAGTAGGCGCTGATAAAGGGTTTGATCTAACGCTCCTGAAAGTAGAGCTGCAAAACTATCGATAGATTCGATAGTTTGCTTAAAAACTATCAATACTATCGATTCTATTGAAATTTTTAAGTACTAATTGTGGCGACTATCGCTATCGAAAGAAAAAACTATCGATAGTCAGCCAAAAATAAAGCTATCGATATTATCGATAGCACTATCGATTGTTTTGCAGCTCTACTTTTAACTTTAAACCAGTCCGATTGACAATCTCTTACAAAATACATGTTACTTAAGTTGAAGATATTAAAAATAATAATATTGGATATTTTGCGAAATACATCTGTTTCCAGAGATGGACAAAATTTACACATTATTATTCATATTTTTGAAAAAAAAAAAATCTTTGGGAACTAATACAAGAATCCGACCTTTGTCTTTTGATTGTGTTAATTTTATTTTGTTTTACGAATTTACTTGATTTTGTTATTCTACAAGCTTAAGTTTTACTATAATAAATCTTGAATTTTGCATACAGTTTTAGTATTTGTTATTTTTTTCTTTCGGTTCAAGCTAAGAAAGGTTGATGTACTGAATTTTATTGCAATAAAAGCATTATATCTGAAATTCCATATGGTTTAAGAGGTTGCATAAACAATTTGGTTGAATTCATAAAAAATAGTCTCTTTTGAATATTAAGTGTTTGTTGGTGGCCGCTAACGCTACCGTTACCACAACAATTTTATTGGTGACCAATGGGCTTTTGAAAATACAGCGAACAAAGTTTATATGACTGACTTAATAAATAAATTATAAAATAATAATAGCTGGTTCCATTAGAGAACAACCTTATCATAGACTAGTTTTTGTTTTCCTATTTTTTTCTTTGTTTGCTTTTTTTTAACATAAACAAGTGTGGCCTGAAAAAATTAGTTGACGTGCAAGTCGAGTAAATATATACATATTTATTTTGGACAAGAAGACAATAAAATTTTGCTGCAGAAAACTAAAACACTTTAGAGGAGCGAACAGGAGTTTATTTTAAAATCTAAATAAATATAACTTCTGATTAAGCATTTCGTTCGTTGTATTGTTTTTTTTTTTTTTGTTTTTGGTAAACAAGTTGTGGCCGCAACATCAGGCTTGCTAATGCATGCATACATTTAAATAGATGTGTCCATAAAGTTATAATGCCAACACAAAAAATATTTATGTGGCATGTTGCTCTTAAAATTGCGGCCAACATTAGTTGTTGCATGTATATAGATTCATGCATTCATTCTTGTTTGGTTTTTTTTTTGTTTTTGTTTTTGTCTCTTCAAAAACAATAGTAACTCTGTGGAGTTGAAACCAAATAAACCATCGTCACTTGTACTAACACTGCAACCACTGCTGCCTATCAGCTTGCAACAAAATCTTAGCAGTGTTTTTAACTGATGGTAGTGACAACGCATTTAAGTTATTTCGGCATTAGATAAATAAATATAATGTTGCGTGTTTTCTATTCTTTTTTTGAATTTGCTGCAGTTGTTTATTTTAGAGTCTGTGTCAGATCAAGTCTATAGATACTCGTACATCAACAGACCCATCACTGTGCGATTCATTTATATATTGAATGTTTCAAATTGAAATAATTTTGTCAATTATTTGTTGCCTTCCTAATGCCGTGTTGTTTTCATTATTATTTGTATGACTATGATTTGGTTCGTTCAATGAAGCGTGCAACACTAAATTACAAACATACAAATAAAAATTAATTCTTCGTCTACGAGTATTGCAAATACAGCAAATACTGTGTGCTTTTAATAAATACCGCATCATGCCTTATACTAAATTTTTTTTCGGCTTTTCATAAAATGACATCAACAACAATCAATCACCATTTAGGTACGAGTAGGTTGATATAATTTAAAAAATAAATGAATTCTTTTACCTTTTTGGCAACGAAGCAGGTAAGGCCAATTTATTTTAAAGCTATCTACGCGAAAGCTCTTAAGTAGAATCAAATGGATTTCAAGAACCAGTCTTGCCTAACAGAATAACTGCGCCTATTGAAGGAAAGTTGTAACGAAATAACATGTATGCCAAACGCCCAATGAACAATCAACACTTCCAGCTGCCAAGTGATATCTTTTCTGTCTCCCCTTATCAATTGATTCAAATGCTAGTCATTTTACGTCAGCTCTCTGCAGGTAACACCCTTAAAATTTTATTTAATAGCGCCAAGCGACCGACACCAAGTCGAAAATCTTTGTGAAGGTACCCAGACCGGGAAAACTTTCGCTTACAAACAATTAAAATTATGACTCCCCTATACACTAACTGATAATGCTTATCACTCGGCCTGACATTTAAATTAGTTTTGACAGACCTGTTAAAAAAAAAACAAAGTCACACATACAACAGTTCGTCAAGTATTTTAATTTTGTTTATCTTTGGAATGGAAACTAAATTTATTATACCAGTTTTTCTAAATAAATGTCAGGTGTTCAGTGGTATTTATTGTTGTTCTTTCTTCACCGATAAATAAATTTAGTATAGAAGTAAAAATTTAATTTTGGGTTTTAAACTCAAAGAAACTCAAACGAGGGTTGCTACAAATGATATTGATTGGACTGTGAAAAGATTCTTTATTTTTAAATAAATCAAGATGATTTTTTATAGTTCATTGTTTTTGTTTTGTTGTTTAAACATAATTCTCATTTAATCAAATTAGTTTGGGATATAAGAATTTTAGCACTGTTGAGCTGTTCAGCCCAGACAAACACCCTGCCGCCTTGTTGCCTTGCTGTCAATAAAATAATCATTCTCATATAAACACATGCATTCTAATTTTGACATTTTGAAGTCAGTAGCTGCTGTCTCAAATGTGCTTACAGCATAACACTTTTAATTTTTTTTTTTTTTTTTTTGAAAATAAATATTTCATTAGAATGTCATGAAATGTTTTTTAAGGTTTCTTAAATATTTTTTTTTTAATTTTTCCCCAACCATCGAACCATCGATTTTATAAATGAATGAAAATTGACTTATTTTCGGCTTTTTGGTTCTTTTTAATTCAGTTTCTAAACAATTTTAGAAAGAAAAATTATTTACAAATGTATGCGGACGTTTTCCAAAGAAAACAAGAAAAATTAGACGCTAGCAGAATGAAATGCAGCATTTTCTGGACCGCCACATCCTTCATCAGCATTCTTTGCATCTATCTACCTTATGTTATGTACGTTGTAAACATCATCTATTTAACCAACTAATCTTAATGTTAATTTGGTGGGACGAAGTTCACACACAACTTAAAGCATTTCTTTGTCGTTCTATTTGTAACTCGTCTTGTACATTTGTTGTTGGCTTTGTGCTAGCCTTTGGATTTTATTATTAAATTAATACGCAATATGCGTATTTAAACGGTCTGTGCAATCTTCAAAAAACTTCTGGTATATTGATTTTGAAATCACTTTCACTTTCTTTTTCAAATACTTCCTTATTGCCTCTGTTGTTGCGAAACAGATTGGTAATTGGAGACTTTGATACAAAAAACAAAAAGCCACTCACCTCAATTTAGATATTTTTTATAGGCTTGCAGGACGACATATGTATGTGGTGTTTTTAGCCAAGAAATTACTAATAATATTGGTTGTATAAACCAGTATGTTTTCATAATAAATAATCTACGTGGTATATCTTCACAATTCTGGCCTGTTCCTCAATAAAATTGGACATTGCGAATTTCATAGAATTAAACAATAAAGATAAAGTTTATCTCTAAACGTTACCGACAGGCGGCGCTAAATTGTTAAGACGCTACTTGAATAAACAAAAAAAAAAAAAAAAATAATAATTCCGAGTATTTTTTTTTTATCTGATGGATACTGCACTATTTTGTAACGATTAGATGCTAATATACTTCCTTTATAAATGTACTAGTTTAATTTCTATATCTTCTATATCTTGCCAATAACTGCTGCTTTTCTAGAAAAAAAGTTCCTGTATCTCTTTTCTATGACTCTTTACCTCGTATGTATGTAGTGCTGGCAATTTATTGCGTAGTGGGTATTGACTCCAGTCAAAAGTAGGAAATCAATATTTTCAGAGTTGTATTCTTGTATTTTTATGGTTCAAATACAGCTTTGCTAGAAACACAACTTTACATAGGCTAAAATAAATAAATGTGGGCTTCGCTATCCAAATAAGAAAAATCGTATTACGAGCACTTCTCCAATCCAGCCAGTTTTTGTATACCTTTCACCACGAAAAGTAGTAAAACTTTATATCAAAATTTGTCATTCCGTTGAAATTTCTACAATATACATTTTTGACCCCACAAAGTATATATATTTTGAGTTCTTATGCATAGCGAGTTCGATTGAGCGATGTGCGTCTGTCCGTCCGTGTTAGTGTTGACATCAAGTTTACCAAGGTACTAGATCAGCTAGAGAAAATGTAAATACGCTAATCGAATCGTGAAAAGAGGTGCTATTAAAAATCAGCAAGATCGGCAAGATATTTTTCGAGTTATTTTCCTCTAAACTTTTCATAGTAAAGTACCATTGTGCACCACATTTTTTAAGATATCAATATGGACATCATATCAAAGCTTTCGAAGAGATCTTTAAGGATGTACTAAAATTTAAAAAAAAAATGCATAATGCTTAATGCCACCTATCCCATCCAGTATTTCACAAGACTAAAGTACAAAAATTCAAGAGTCGATGTGTTATAGTTCTCTAGATACAAGATGATAATTTTTTACAATTATTTTAATTTTTCTTCCAGCTATGTCCATTAACAGCAGATTTACTTTTAGGACTCTTCCTCTTATAGTTCACTAGCTACGCTATAATAATTTTCACTTTCTATTTGAGGTACTACGCCCACTGTTCAAGATAGTTATTTGACCAAGTTTTAAAGGTGCTACCTAGTCAAGCTATTTACTTTGCATGAGAAGAGCCAAACGTACGTGAAATATAAAAAATTAAGAAACCTATTTTACCAACCACATATCAGGTAAAAAACTAAAAATTTCAGAAGATCAGTCCACAAATAGAAGCAAAGAAAACGAACATACATATTTTGTGCTTTAAGTATAACTCAGTTTTATTTTTCAACAATATTTCACGTATATTAGAGCTGTAAAAGAGTCATTAATTTTTTAATTAATTCCATAATCATATACTGAATTATCGAATTTTGAATTAAATTCTTTTCACACGAAAAAATGAATTGAATTAAATTTGAGTCAATTCAAATGAATGAGTCAAAATGAACTGCAAATTGTTTTCAATTCAAAAGAATTTGTAGAATGAATTGCAATTGGTTTTTAAGTAAAATTAATTTGTCAAAGTGAATTGCAATTCACTTCCAATTGAATTGAATTTTTAAATAATTCAAATGAATTATTAAAAATAAGTAACACTTATTTGAATTGATTGAAATATGAATTGATTTTGTTAGTAAATTGCAGTAAGCATCTCAATGTTTTCTTTGATCTATAATCATTGAATATATTCAGTTTGATAGAAGATTTTTTCCATCTCATTTTTTATTTCATTCATTTGAATTGAAATTCATTGTTCTAACGCATTTGAACGCATTTAAAATCAATTTAATTCAAACGAATTGGAAATTAATTGCAATTGATTTTAACAAATTTATTTAAATTGGAAACTAATTGAAATTGATTTCTGGCCAAATTTCATTAATTTTTTTTTTTTTATTGGGAAAAGAATTATTGCAAAATTTTGCAGGTCCAAGATGTATTTAAATTTGTTGGCACATTATCGTACCGTGAAAGGCGTTTCTTATGCAATGCCCATAGTTTTGCGATCTAAACTTAGAGTTCAGAGATTAGTAATGAGTTTAGTAATCCGATTTTGGTCGTATGTTTAGGATTCTTATCCTAGTGAAAAACAAATTATTTTCCATGTGCGCACTTTAGTGATATGGAGATAGTGTTCTTTTTTATTATCCCCTCAATTTCTAATATTGAACTTAGGTGCCATCAAGGAAAACAGACCAATAAAACCATCAAGCTTCCATCCCTGTGTTTCATTGTTTATTTACTTGGTGTTTTTTAAGGATTTGTTCTGGTTCCGTCTGGTTTTGCTCCTTACGGAACTTTAATCGTGTTTTTAATTTTTGTTTGTTTTATAGCAGAAGTGAGCACGATTTTGTTTAAGCGCCTTGTATGCTGTCCACTCACTTACTTACTTATTTATGGCAACTGTTGCCTAGTAGCAGGAAAGTGTAACAAACTCATATTCAAAAAAACTCTAAATTAAAGAGAACTTTGGGCCTATAGAGTCACCATAGGGAGCAAGTGAAATATTTATTTTTTCAATTTTTTTAAGCATACAAAGTTTGATTAAAAATTCGTGCACCCTTCGTTTATTTAAAATTTTTGTTTTAGGCGTTAAAATCACTCTTAAAATATTTTCATAAAGAATTTCACTAATTTATCTTCATATATGTACACGAAATAAACAAATTTGATATTCATAATCAAAACGAATGAATTTGATTACTTATTACGTTTATGCTGTCGTTGATGTGTTTCCTGAAAATATACTCTGTCAACCAAAAAATTAGAAGGAATTTTAATTTATTTACCCAAAAAACATTACGAGTATCCTAACAGTTGTTTGAAGTAAATAAATACTTTTAATTTGAAATTCACTACTAGTGCATACCGCTGATGATAATTAAACACAACTTAATTTAATCCCAACAACGATGAGTGATGATTTGAATTTATTTCAAATTGATTATTTGTCATGTTGAGTTCATTCATGTTGTCTGGCGTTTAAAATGTTATTTTCTAAATGGTTCGTTGACCATTGTAAATATAAATTATAGTATTTTAAACGGAATATATTACTTATGCCATTTGTAATTCATAAACTCTAATTAACTGACTGTTATTGATGACAGTGCACAGTGTCTGTGTAAGTGTTTGTTTAAATTTGTGTGTTTTTATAAATACTGTTTATTTAAAGTAGGAAATAAATGTGTGAACTGTTATGATTTTTAACATTTAAATAAGATGAAACGAGTACGGCTTTAGGAGCTCTTTTGTCTTAAGTTCTAGAACACAAACAATAATAAAAGTTCCTTGGCGTTGTCCTGTTCAATCCACTTGTCTCTTCCATCCAATTTAAATGATATTTCAGTAAGACAGGTTTTAAATATCGTTACTAAAGAATCACTCGAATATAACCTTCAAACTCTACTTAGTCGACATGTAAGGATGACAACAAGAGCTTTAAATCAGCATTTTAAAGTTTTAACATTTACTCTCATTGTTTGACAATGCACAATGGGATATTTAGCAATATAAAACTGGAATAAAAGTTTCTAAACAAGTATTCTGATTTTATTAAATCTTTACTTCTGTATTTCGATTGTATGTCCCTCAGGAGTTGGGCGCCAGCTTGCCAAATCGAATACAGGATGTTTTTCTAAGCCGGATAGAATTTAAGAATGGGTTAAATCTCAAACGACGCTCAATTTGTATTTTGTATTTTATATTCTCTGGCCATCAACATTGAAAATCGCTACTTAATCATCTAGATTTCCTTAGAAAATCAGTCTTTAAATTATTATTTTATCGCGAAATTGTGTTCCGCGATGAGGGTCATTTTTTTTTTGGCTCTTAATAGGTTTGTTAAAAAACTGATTGGCACATATGGAGTGAAACCTACAAAGTCCCTTCATTACATACAGAAAAATGCACTGTTTTATGCGGTTTAAAAGCTTTTGGCCACGTTGGACTTTATTTCTGAAAAAATTAAGGCGAGCTCGCTTACGGTCAAAAATTTGGAATAAGTTGATTTTTAGAAATGGACCCGACAATTGGTCTTAAATTGGTCTCGATTATTTACTGTGAGGCCACATGAAGCTGATAAGCCAGTAACAATTGACGCCTTGAAGGCCGACATTGTGTTTTTCCTGTCATAAGGACATCAATATCCGAAATAGTGGCTTAAAAATTGACGCCGAGAATGCGCGGTGGCCACATGCACCAAATATATTATCAAATGTTTATAATATGTATTGAACTTTCGAATAATTTTTTGTTTTTTGTTTTATTTTTAAATTGTTTGTTTCGGGAGAGTCTGCTGTTGGTTCAACAAATAAAAATAAATTTTTAAAAGTCCTACAGCTGCAAGAGATAACAATTTTTGAGAAATCGGTGTTTATTTAATAAAATGTTTTAAATGGTTTCCAAAAATTAGAATTTAAATCTACGAGGGCTGCTATATATATTTCTGGCCTGGCAACACTGAGTGCTGCCAAGTGCAATCTGACATTTCCATTGGAAAGTTTGTCATTTTTAAGCATAATCTCACTCAAAACGTTTTGACGTACGACCATTATTTGTGTTGTTTACAGTGACTTGAAAAAATTAATATAGAAAAAAATGGAATTAAATCGTGAACATTTTCGTGCCATCATTTTTCACAACTTTCAACGTGGATTATCACGAAAAGAGTGCATTGATGAACTTAAATCTTTGTATGGCGATGAAGCACCATCCTATAGCACTGTGAAAAATTGGTATAATGAATTTAATCGTGGTCGAAGCTCGCTCAAAGACGAATTCCGTGAAGGTCGTCCAAAAACGGCTGTTGTGCCAGAGAACATTGATGCCGTGCGAGAACTCATAATGCAAGATCCACATGCGACATACCGAGAGATAGAGACATCCTTGGACATTTCTTCCACCAGCATACATTCGATACTGCATGAACACCTGGCCGTAAAAAAGGTTTGTTCTCGTTGGATCCCGCACAATTTGAAAGTCGCTAAGAAAAAGGCTCGTGTCGATTGGTGCAAAGAAATGTTGTAAAAATACGATTGCGGTGCTTCAAAAGACGTTTATAAGATCGTCACAGGTGACGAATCATGGATCTATGCGTATGAGCCCGAAAAGAAACAACAATCGACCATGTGGGTCTTCAAAGACGAGCAAAATCCAACGAAAGTTGTTCGTGGAAGAAGCACTTCCAAGCAAATGGTCGCCTGTTTCTTCGGCAAAACTGGTCATGTGGCGACTGTTCCGCTTGAGCAACGTAGGACGGTCACTTCTGAGTGGAAAATAATGCGTGGTCAACGATTTTCGTTGTTGAAGTGTTCAAAAACCATGTTTTAGAGTTGTCTCAATCGGAGTGGAAAAAGTGCTTCGACAACTGGTTTGAGCGCATGCAAAAGTGTATAAATCATGCTGGAGAATACTTTGAAAAACAATAAAACCATTTTTGATTATAAATATTCGCATTTTCACTATTAGGCCAGAAATATATAGAGCAGCCCTCGTATTTGAATTCTTAAAATTAAAAACTAAAGTTGAACTACACTTCTTCTGAAGTGAAGTTTCAATAAAACAAGACTTCCCGTTAAAGGAGTATTGAAATGTAGAAAGGCCCTAACTCGTATATAAGTAACTTTACAGGAAAAGGTAAAAACATAATAGAAACTGTATTTATCACAATGTAATATTAAAAATGCAAATGCTTTTAAGATCGTTATTTTTGATACTATTGCATTCAAATTTTGTGACAAGGTGTATCCGTGTAAAATTTTTATTGGAATCACAAAAAATTTCAATTTCGTAAAAAATCGAGTTAGGGCCTTTCTACATGAGACTAGCGATATGTATTGCTGTTTAGTTGAACATACATTTTCAGTATTAAATTATCAATTTGATTTACATAAAACACAAAAGTCTTTTAAGTGTAATTTGTGGAAGATAAAAGTTTACTGTCGCATACTATTCCGTCTCCTTGAATAAAAGATTACCTTTATGACTGAAACGTTATTGATTAATCTTTTTAAACGTTGCACATTAAATCGCTCATTGCAAGTGATTAAAATGTGTGGGTTTCAGCAAACTGAATTATACTCGCGAAATAAAGCTTAATAACACTTCAACTAAATCAAATTTCCTTTAAATCTATAGTTTAGACACATTAAATTAAATGTTCAGTTTGCATTTGAAATATTCAAGCGTTTTATGATATTTTTATGTTAATCGTTTGGCAGTTGTTGTTGTTTTCTTTTTTACTAAATTTTAGCTTCTGATTAACCTTTGTCGTGTTTTTGTTTGTTGCTTAACTGTTGGACTGGTGCTTGCCATGAGTAACACTTTAGATTTACTGTTTTTTACAGATTGTTTTTATAGTTTTGCTAAATTCATGTCAATTTGTTTTACTAAATGAATTAAATAATTTAAATTTAAACAAAGAATAAAAAAAAAAATATTTCATTGAGAAATAAAATATTTTGATCCGGCTTAAGTTCTCTTATATTTTTATTTCTAAACTTATTTAGAAAGAAAACGTATTCTTAAAAAAAAGACGGCTTTAATTTCCACACCCAATTTTTATACTTGTTGTAGCGGACCATCTGTCTAAAACTGTTATATAGTTTGCCAATATACTTCAAAATACATCAACTATACGGGCACCCCTTAAATTTCCGAATTCAAATTTTTTACTCGCTGTTGTAGCGGACTTCGCAATACGGGTTCCTTGTAAATTTCAACCGTCTGTCTATAACAGTTCAACAGTTTGGCTATATATATCAATATACATGACCATTGAAACACCGTTTAACTTATAATCTGTAGTATTTATTCTACGCGAAACAAAGTAGTGAATATTCTGTATAATTTTGATGCATTTGTATATAACAGTTCAACAGATAGGGCTATACAGGTCAAATTGCATTAATTTTGGGAACACCCTCTAATTTCTAAATTCAAATTGCATTCTTGGTGTATAGCGGACTTAGCAATACAAGTTCCCTGTAAATTTCTGCTATCTGTCTATAACGGTTTAAAAATGTGGCCACACACATTAAATTACATAAACTGTTGGTACACCCTTTAATTTTCAAATTCTTTAACTTCTTAATTCAAATTTTATACTTGCTGTTGTCGAGGACTTAGCAATACGGCTTCTTTCTAAATTGCAACCGTCTTCCTATAACGGTTTAACAGTTTTGCCACATACATTAAACTACATTAACTATTGTAATACCCTTTAATTTTTAATTTTAAATATTTATACTTCTTAATATAGTAGACGAAGTAGTGGACATCATATCTAATTTTCAAGACAAGGATTTAGCAAACTACATTAACTTTGGAGACATCCTTAATTTTATTTGTTGTTATTGCGGACTAAGCAGTACAGGTTCTTCAAATTTAATAAACTATTGGGGTATCCCTAAATTATACACCCTTATTGTGTTTGGCGTAGGCGTATTTCGACTACGACAATTTGTAATAGATTAATGATAATTGTTAATTAATCTATTACAAAAATTGTTGTTTAATCTATTACAAAAATTAAAAAAACGCCGAGTTTTTGCTACGAAAACGCCAAACACAATAAGGGTGATAATTTTAAATTTATAATTAATTAATAATAATTATTATAATGATCATATTAATCGAAATTCTGTCCAATTTTCAAGCGTTTGTCTTTAACGGTTCGAAAGATAGGCCCATAAAAGTCAATTTACGTCAGCTATGGGGACACCCTTTCATTTTAAGATTTATTTTTGTAATACATTGTGCATTTGCGAGCTATAGTGATACGCAGTTATTTTTTCATTTTGTTTTAAAGTGGCGCCCTTTACAGTTCATAATACCCGTAATTTCAAAAATTGTAAAACGGGACCAGTCTGTAACCATAATCCTGAAGAAAAAAGAAAAAAACTTATATTTCTTCAGAAATGAGTGAGTTCTGCAGGCCTAAACATAGTAAAAAAGCAGCATTCAAACGAATTGATAACCTCCGTCTTTTAGGAAATTGTAATGCAGCTTTTATGAATCGCTTCTTGTTTTGAAATCGTTGTAAATGTTTTGGAAGGAACATCGCATTTTTTGTTCTTTATTTTCAATTCCTGTAGTTTTATCTAAATTTTTATAAAGTTGTCTGTTAAAAAAAAAAAATATTGCGTCTACTAAACACCAGACACTCAGCGAAGAAGTTAAAGGAAACCTCATAAGAGGTCAAAATTGTGCATCTTTTCATGTGAATTTTTTTTTTAGATTTTTAGAAATTAAAATAAAAAAAATTAAAATAATTTTAATTCATTTATAATATTCACAGTTCACAGCACAGCGTGCATTCATGCTTACCTCATAACAGTCAATATGATACTGAAACAGCATCTATAATGTTGTGAGTAAACAAGTAAGAATGACTTAAAATAAAAATTGCATTCGTGTTCCATCGATGATTGGAACAAAAGCAAAAACAAATGTAAAAAACGAATTTCGGAGAGAATAGTGGATGAATAATTTAAATTGTGAGGGGACTTCGTCTAACCAAATTAATATTGATATGAATACTTCTCGTATTCTTATTTACAAAGTTAAATAGATGATGTTTACAATGAAAACAAACTAAGGTAGATAGATGCGAAGAATGCTGATGAAGGACGTAGCGGTTCAGAAAGTGCAGCATTACATTCTGCTAGCGTCTAATTTTTCTTGTTTTCTTTGGAACATTTACATTTGTAAAATAAATTTTCTTTCTAAAAAGATTTTTAGAAATTAAAATAAAATTAAACTAAAGCCAAAATAATTCCAATCGATTCTTTTTTTTCATTTATAAAATTAATTATTCTACACTTTTTTGCTCATTTATTAAAATAAACAAATCTATAAATTTATTTTACAGATTTGTTATTGCAGATAAGCTTTTGCAATAAATTTTATTTTTTTTTCCAGTAGAAACCTTTGACTTTTTTTCTATGTTATTAAGAATGTCTGCTAATTTTTTTCTATAACTCTTGGTTATAAAGTCTAATCAATCGTAAAAAAACTTACCGGCTTGAGTTTTTTCACACATTAAATATTCAAAAGCAAAACGTAATGTAGGACTAAAATTGCAACTTTTTAGAGACGGATCAAAAAAGTTGCAGCATATTTAGATTAATGTTTATTTAATATTTTTTAGTTCAATGTATTGAAGTTAGAGGAAATGTCTTGGAAATTTATAACAAAATTCCGTTTAACTTTTAGAACTCTTTTTAAAAGAGCCTAATAAACTACAAAATAGACGGAGGTAGACGTCTTTAAAAGTTCTCTAGTCCTTTTCTATAAAATGAATAAATAAAATTCTATGTAAAAAAAATTTGATTTGAGATTTATTTTTTCGATCTTACTCCTTTAAAAACACTAACATTCAGTTTCATGTTTAATTATTGAAATTGCCATTATTTATAAATAGCAATATTTTTTGCTTTATATCTCTAAATAGTTTTCCCATCATAAAAAGTATTGAAGAAAAAAAGTAATATTTAATTAAGTTGAATAAAACTATATACTTTTTTATACCCTTCACCACAAAAAGTGGAAAAAGAGTATATTTAAGTTTGTAATTATGTTTGTAATATCTACAATATCCATTTCCGACCCCATAAAGTATATATGTATATATATTCTGAGTTCTTATGCATAGCGAAGTCGATTGAGCGATGTCCGTCTCCCCGTCCGTGCTAGTGTTGAAATCAAGTGTGCCAAATCACTACATCAGCTAGAGAAAATTTAAATACGCCAATCGATAAGACATAGTGTCGAAAGAATTGCTATTTGAAATAAGATCGGCCCATTTCCTTCGAATCAGCGGCCAAACACCACGCCTACCTCTAATTTTTACATATCATTTGAAGTAACTCTAATCAAAAAACAAATACGTGGGGCGATAGAAAATAAAAAAAAATAAGAAAAAAAACATTAAGTCAAAAATTTGGCACTCGCCCAACTTTTCCGAGTTAGGAGCCTCTGAAATTTTTATATTTCTTAAAATATCAATATGGGCATCATTTAAAAGCTTTTAAAGAGATCTTTAAGGAAATACTAAATTTTTTCAAACAATGCTTAATCAATTAGGAGCCGATGATATTTTTATGTAAAATTTTATATAGTACTACTTTTTTTCTCTCTAATTTTTTAATTCTCTGTCACCCCAATATTCGATTTTTTGACTGGAGTTACTTTACTGAACTAGATTTAGGTAATTGGTGAAGGGTATATAAGATTCGGCATAGCCGAATATAGCACTCTTACGAGGGCTGCTCTATATATTTCTGGCCTAATAGTGAAAATGCGAATATTTATAATCAAAAATGGTTTTATTGTTTTTCAAAGTATTCTCCAGCATGATTTATACACTTTTGCATGCGCTCAAACCAGTTGTCGAAGCACTTTTTTCACTCCGATTGAGACAACTCTAAAACATGGTTTTTGAACACTTCAACAGCTTCTTCTGGCGACGAATATCGTTGACCACGCATTTTTTTCTTGATGTGCGGAAACAAGAAGAACTCATTAGGTGCCAAGTCAGGGCTGTACGGCGGATGACCCATTAATTCCACGTTTTGGCCGGTCAAAAACGCTCTGCGTGAGAGCTCGCATTGTCATGGTGAACAATGATTCGTCTTCTCTTGTTGTTTTTTCGAATTTCTCCGATGACTTCAGGCAAACAAATTCTAGTGTACCACTCAGAAGTGACCGTCCTACGTTGCTCAAGCGGAACAGTCGCCACAGGACCAGTTTTGCCGAAGAAACAGGCGACCATTTGCTTCGAAGTGCTTCTTCCACGAACAACTTTCGTTGGATTTTGCTCATCTTTGAAGACCCACACGGTCGATTGTTGTTTCGTTTCGGGCTCACACGCATAGATCCATGATTCGTCACCTGTGACGATCTTATAAACGTCTTTTGAAGCACTGCAATCGTATTTTTGCAACATTTCTTTGCACCAATCGACACGAGCCTTTTTTTGAGCTACTTTCAAGTTGTGCGGGATCCAACGAGAACAAACCTTTTTTACGGCCAGGTGTTCATGCAGTATCGAATGTATGCTGGTGGAAGAAATGTCCAAGGATGTCTCTATCTCTCTAGGATGTCGCATGTGGATCTTGCATTATGAGTTCTCGCACGGCATCAATGTTCTCTGGCACAACAGCCGTTTTTGGACGACCTTCACGGAATTCGTCTTTGAGCGAGCTTCGACCACGATTAAATTCATTATACCTATTTTTCACAGTGCTATAGGATGGTGCTTCATCGCCATACAAAGATTTAACTTCATCAATGCACTCTTTTCGTGATAATCCACGTCGAAAGTTGTGAAAAATGATGGCACGAAAATGTTCACGAGTTAATTCCATTTTTTTCTATATTAATTTTTTCAAGTCACTGTTAACAACACAAATAATGTTCATACGTCAAAACGTTTTGAGTACGATTATGCTTAAAAATGACAAACTTTCCAATGCACTTGGCAGCACCCAGTGTTGCCAGGCCAGAAATATATGTAGCAGCCCTCGTACTTTTTTGGTCTAAAATATGTATTTATTTACACAAATAATATTGTTTACATTTAATTTGAAGCATCTTTACCTGGGATTTTTCTTTCTTTCTGTCAAAAAAAAAAAAGGTTTTACTCCTCCTTTAAAGCCAGAAATAAATAAATTCCACCAATCGAATCAAATGTGCATCCACAAATTGAAACAAATGAGATATGTTGGATGGAAATAATTCCTGGGAACTGATTCACTTTTTTTCATTTTAAATTTTTAATTTTTAATTTTCACCCTGACCAGGATTCGAACCATCGATTTTACAAATTAATGAAATTTTCGGCTTTTGGTTCTTTTTAATTAATTTTCTAAACATTTTTCTTTCTAAAAATGTTTAGAAAATTAATTAAAAAGAACCAAAAGCCGAAAATTTCATTAATTTTAAATTTTTTTAATATACAATTTTAATATTCATAACTTTAATTTTTTAAAAATAATAATATCGAGACATCTTTTAGTTTGTGTCATGGCTTTGCCACTTACGTTACCAACAAACAGTTTTGTGTCTACAAAAATACGTTTGCTTTTAATCGATGCAGCGAATCTTGAACTACTGTTTTTCTTTAGTTGCAAAACGATTGCAAAATACATGTGAAAATCACAAACAGGTGTAGAACATAGTTTGCTCAAATACAGTCATTAACAGCTCACTCGCATTCGATAAAGCAGGATATGATCTGTTTGTCTATTTCTAAAGCTGTCAATACGACAATCATGAGATTTTATAAAAAGACTTCGTAGTTTTATATGCAAATAAACAATTATTATTGTTAAGAATTTGTACAGCATCCGGTAGTTAATTTTTTTTAGTTGTCCACTTAAGAATTACAAACATGAAATCTGTCTGTTCTTTGTGCAAAAACGATTCCATACTTGAAATAGTTTGATTAATACAAACATTTACTTTTAATAAGTAAAACTAAATGTATAAAATATTCCAAATCAAATTTAATAAAATAATCCAACAACTAGAAAAGTGAATGTATTGCAAACGCTAAAAAGTTACTAAAAATGTTTTGTAATTCAATTGCACAAAAATTATAGTTAAAAAAAGATAAATACATTAAACTCTTTTTTAAAATCCCCAGACTCTGACTAACATGCCAATTGTTGTGTCCATCTTAAAGAAATCGTTAGTTGGGTTGGTTGGTTGGTTGTTTAGTTGGCTGCCTCTTGGTAACAATTTTATTTTGGCAACGAACAAACACACCAGTGTGTGTCTCCTTGCTTTTGTTTAAATTGTATTTGTTCGTGTTATGTTTGGGTTTTCTCTTTCTCTCTAAACTGTCAACGATTCTATTACGAACAAAAAGTTTGACAAACAATTACAATTTACTAAGAAACTTTTTGTTTGGTTTTTTTCCTTGTTTTTTTTAATGTTTGTTACAAATAGTCGACATATAAACGTATTCGCAGCACTGAAGTCTTACATTGTTTGTGCATACATATATAAACGTGACTTTATTTATTTGCTAAGCAATCACAAACACCTTACTTAATGCTGTTTGCAGGCTGTTAGGCCCCACCCTTTGTTTCTTTAATAAATTTTAATTTCATGGGAAATTAAATGACTCATTTAGAAAGATTAGAAAAAAATTAAATCTGAATATTTCAGACTCTAGAATGAAATTTCGCTTGTATTATAAGTGTTAAATTTTTTGATATTATTTTAAATAAGTTTTAAACTTTTGTTTTTAAAAATTTTTTTTGGCCATAGAGAGAAAAAAATATTTTTATTTAAAGTACAATGTTTTTAAATTCATATCATCTTGCTCTCTATCCAACATGCCAGCCAACACAGAGAAAAGAAATTCGTTATGAGAACCGAATTTGTTGCCAATCGAATTTTGTCGGTTGTGTGTATTTTCTTGAATTCGGTTGTAATAACTGAATGAATATAGCACTCACAACTATTTAAAAAATTATTCTATAAAGTATTATTGTGAATTAAATAAAACAATTAAATATTTTAATATTTATTTTTATTTTCAAAGTAAATTATAAGAATAAGATTCACATTACATTTCATGTCTCGAGCGTCGATTTCAGCCTAATCCTTCCTTTGCATCATGATTTTTCTTTTCCACATAGTTTCTTTAAATTTCCATCTTATACCGTGCCGTAGTTCAACTCGTCGTAATTTAAAATATTCCATAGATTTCAGATATGTCTTAATTAGCAGTTTATTTAAAATTAAATTTTTATAACCACAAATAAAAACAATAAAAGCGATTAAAATTAAATTTACAATGATTATTACTGTAAATTTTAGGCTTTTAATAGTCGTTTTTGCTTTTCAGCTTACACACATCTCTTGTTGCTAAGCTTAACCGTTTATTACCACTTAATAAATTCCTACTTGTTTTCGATATTAAATACAAAATATATTTATTTTCCTACTGTATATTTGAGGGAAGAAATAAATAAGCAAGTTCGATACTACCTTCAAAATATGTATTAATAGTTAAAGAAAAAAGCTTCATACATTTCAAAGTTTCTTAATATTTTCTGCACAAACAACGAAAACGCGCTTTGTTGTCATAAAATTGATAGGAAAATCGAATATCATTATTTTTCTATGAAAACAATGATAAAAAAGTTAAAACAAAAGAAATCGACCAAAAAAAAATCGAAATAATTTGCTTCCTGGAAGTTATTCATTATTTTGACGAAAAAAAAATGATTTTGGCTTATAATAATTTTGTAATTTCTTAAAGCCTTAAAAAATACAATACTACAAACGTATGCAGACATTTTCCAAAGAAAACAAGAAAAATTAGACACCAGCTGCATGCTGCATTTTCTGGATCGCTACATCGTTCATCATCATTCTTCGCACTTATCTACGTTGGTTTGTTTACATTGTAAACATCACTTATTTAACCAACTTATTTTTATAAATAAAAATACGAAAAGTATTTTTATCCAAAGTATTTCTTCACTGTTCTCTCTAAAACTCGTCTTGTACATTTGTTTTTTTTTTGTACCAACCTTCGCTTAGTCACGAATGCAATTTTTATTTTTAATCATTCTTACTTGTGAGGAACAACACTGTAGATGCTGTCTCAGTGTCATATTGATTGTTATGAGTTAAGCATGAATATACATGCGCTCTGCCCTGCGTTTTTGATATATTTTAATTTTTTATAAAATTGGGAGTTACATTCCGGATATTATAAATGAATTTAAATTGATCTTAGGTTAAATTCACTTTTTAATTTCTAAAAACCTAAAATCAATTATACTTCATTTATAAATAATATCCTTATTTCATAAAATTTTTATTAAAAAAAACGCAAGGCACAGCGCATGTACATTCATGCTTAACTCATAACAATAAATATGATACTCAAATGAATAACAATAAATATGATACTCAAGTTCAATTCATTTGCGAAGCTGTTCATATGAAATTTTATATTTGTACGACGCAGCTAAACATTAAAATCAGCGCTACAGTTCGTCCACTTTTTGCGGTCTGTGAATTTTATTAATTTTGCAAATTTTTTAACTTTGTTGGGACTTTTTCTGAAAGTACCTACAAACATAAATCTTATTATCAACGCATTGCAAAATTCCTTATTTTTTATTTTCACAAAACAAAGTCGAGATAAGGAATCTTTATCATAAAAAGAAGCACTCCTTTTTATTTTACAACCACTTTATACTTTTTTTGTGCAACATTTACATGAATAATTTTCCAGATAGAAGATCTTAAATAAATTACAAGGCTTTTGCAAAAAAAAAAAATTAAATTTTCAAAAATTTTGGCATTTAAACTTTGAAATTGGCAGTGTTTTCTTAAAAGTTGATTAAGAAAAAGAAAAGCTGAAAATGAAAAAGAAAATAAAGCTGAGTCCGAGTCAAAAAAATTCCAACAATGCTACATGTTTTTTCAAGCAATGTAATGATATTATTTTATTTTAGAGAATGGAAACTCAAGTATAAATGGCTTAAGCAAGACGAAGAGAGAACATCCTGTTTTCATCACTTACTTTTTTCTAAAACGAAGCTTTTGTGCGACTTTGTTTAAAAAACAACCTTTGTGATACTTCTGAAAAATTTGCAGCGGTTACCCTGATCGAAATAAACAGAGTATGATATTTCCCTACTATTTTAGCACTAACAACCCTAAAATGGAATTGTTGGCAACATGTGTCTGTAAGCTGGTAAACACTTTAGGCAATAACTGTGAACACCTAAAAGTTTCTAAAACTGTTTTTTGTTTTTTTTTTGGTCTTAATTTATCAGACAAATGTAATTAAATCAAAATTTTAACATAAAATAGGTCAAATTAATAAAAGCTCAGTGGCAACACTGATAGCAAATTGAACAAACATTTTTGGCTGAAGTTATCTCAAAATAAAATGAAGCAGTTTTTTTTTTACCTCAAAAAGATTTGCAAACACAAGAATTTTAAGAAAACGAACTATTTGCAATATTTTGAAATTTTTTCTAACACTGTTTCGATTCTATCCCACTGTTAATAGTAAGACGTTATTCAAACATTGCTTTTGTTTGTAGCTCTAACGAAATAAAACCACTTTTAACTGTCTTTCCCTGTTGTACTTTGCTATCGAACTGCTTTATTTGTACTCTGAGCTTTGAAACATTTAATTGTTGTTGGTTTGTGCAGAGTATTTTTATTTTATTTACAGAAATGACCTTGCGACCTGTATTTAAGTTTTTTATTTGTTATTTCTATGATTTGTTACAATTTGCTCGAAATTATTGGTTATTTTTATAATAATCATACAAATAAAAAAAAAAAAAATTTGCTTCAAGCAAATTGTATGCGAAGAATTTTACACTGTTACGGAAATATTGTTCCGATTGAGACATTTAATGGCGTTTAACAAATTTAATACGCTAAGAACTCAAAAAATCAATTTGATGAATTATTTTGATTGTATACAGCAGGTAATGGACCTTAGTGGCCATCAAATGGATATGTAGGCTCCGCCAATGGTAACAAAGGGGACTGCAGTAATATGCTTTTATTTAAATCCCAAGCGATTTACAACTAGAGTTTTTAACATGTGACCATAAATAATAAGATTACAAGTTCACACAAGTGAGTCGACATAATGAATAATTAATTGAAAGGAACAACTTAAATGTAGGAAGAAAGATAATAACTTGATCGCATAAGTTTTTTTAAATTAATTCTGGGCCACAGAGCTGTCATAGAAAAAAAGTCTCTAAGACTACAATTTTAGGAATTTCGAGATTCAATTTGTCTAAGTTTGCAATTATTTTTTTATCTTGTCAAAAATGTATAAGAAATGCGCCAGTTAAGATATTTTGTATTAGTGTCCAAGTTGATTTTTAATTTACTGCAGGTGTGCAATTTTCCTCCATTAAAAAACAAAAAAAAAAAGAAAAACATTTTCAAACAGTTATTTGATTCATTAAATTTTATATTGTTACAGAATTGATTTCAGTGCTTAAAATCTTTTACAAGATTATTGTTTTAAATTTAAGTTTAGTTTATAAATAAATACAATATATTAATTATTTCCTTATAACTTGTGTATCATTTTAGGTAAGTCTTTGATTAGTTGAGATTTGATCGTAAAGTTGAAATTACACATTTACTTTAAGGTAAGACAGACACAATTATCTACTTATAGTTTTAAAATAATCTTCTTAACACTCAAATACTTATTAATCTAAATATTGTTAAATTTAGTTTTTTTATTATAATTAGTTTGGTCAAGGTTTTGATTGACCGTAACACTCTGTATTCAATTGATGTAACAGAAATTGAAAAAATCGCAACAAAAATGGAAGCACAAATAAACAAAATAAACAAATTTCCATGAAAATATGATTTTCTCACTAACAAAATAATAAATGTTTATTCGTATTATTATTAAATAATATTACGAGTAACAAAAATTGCTTGTATTACATATTTCATAATTAACATTCGATTGTTGGCAAATGCTCTTTTGTTGTTTTTTTTTCTAATATTTTATAAATAGGGCTGCGATTTCCATGCAAATGCATGTTTTTTGTCGATAGTGTAAGAACGATATCGACTAATTATCTTTCCGAATCAATAAATTTGCGTTAAAATGGCATCGATTTGTTTTTACATATTTATGCATATTTTGGTGAAAATGCATATTTTTGCATATTTTCGTGAAAATGCATATTTTTTGGCATATTTTAAATTTATTAATACATATTTTTGCATATTTTGAAATTTTTAAGTGATTTTTCAAAAAATGTCAAAATAAACCAAAAAATCAGTAAATTCTTTTGATGCTTTGCTTAATATACATTAAGCACCTTACATGGTTAAGGCTGCCAATAGCCTTAAAATATTTTACTCAAAACTGTTACATGTTACCTGCTTGGCACATGGGTTACACCGTGTTGCAGAGGATATTAGAAGCAAATTCAATAATATTGATTTATTAGTTTCATACGGGAAAAAAATATTTTTAAAGGCTCCTTCACGAGTTTCAATTTTTAAAGAAATGTATCCCTTGGTTCCCCTTCCCCCGCAGCCAGTATTAACAAAATTGGAACCTAGCTAGATACTATAGAATACTATTCAAAAAAATTTGAGCTATTTATTTATTCGTATACAATTATAAAAGTAAAAGAAATATTAAATTTATGTAACATGAACAGTCAATTAGCATTTGTATCTTCCAACTAGGGTTATATTGGTAAGACAATAACTAAATTCGAGGGATTTAGTTCACTTAATACTCAAGTCAAATTAGTTGATAATGCAGAAAGTAAAATTAACAATATGAAAGGAAGAACAGCCCGACAAATCAAAACAAAAATTCAAAGCGTTTTGCAAAAAAATGAAGAAGTAAAAAAATTAAACAAATTTCAAATATTTTTGATCTGCAATCATATGTGGGATCTGAATTAGAAAGTGAATATTCAACAAACGAATTGGTTTCTTTCAAGTATACTTCTATAACTTCGGCTGACGTTGAGAGGTCATTTTCTATGTACAAAAGTTTTTTACGTCTGAACAGACAAAGTTTTATTTTTGATAATAAAACAAGTATTTATTTGTTTATACTCGTACAAACAAAAATTTAAATTAGCTATGTATTTAAGTTTTTAAAATCCATATGTATGTTGTAGCTTTAAATAACAATGGACTGAATTTTTTTTATTTTTGTTTTGTTTTTAATTAAATTAAAATAAAATTGACTGCATATTTTGTATTTTTTGAGTGCATATTTTCGATTTTTTAGTGCATATTTTAAGCTCATATTTTCGATTTTTTAGTGCATGAAAATCTCAGCCCTATTTATAAATATTATTTAAACATGCAATCTTCTTTCAAATTTACAATTTACAAGATTTTACCAACCGTTAAAGGAAAATAGTTGTGGTATACGTTGATTTCAATAGACAGCCTTGTCAAAGTAAGATTTTATTAAATTAAAAAAAACATCCTAAAACATCCACACGTTATAAATAATCACATAGACTGAATTATTTAAGTACGCCAGTTACTGAATTTATATTTCAGTAGTACCACATTAGATTTTTATACCCTTCACCACAAAAAGTGGAAAAAGGGTATATCTAAGTTTGTCATTCTGTGTGTAGTTTCTACAATTTTCATTTCCGACCCTATAAAGTATATATATTCTGACCTCTTATGCATAGCGGAGTTAATTGAGCGATGTCGGTTAGTCCGTCCGTGTGCCGCGGCAAACTTGATTTCAAAAATAAATAAATATGTCCATTGATCACATATAGTGTCGAAAGAGGTGCTATTGGAAATCAGCATGATCGGTCCATGTTCTTCGAGGCAGCAGGCAAATCACCACGCCGACCTCTATTTTTTTCATGTCATTTGGAACAATAAAGTAACTCCAATCAAAAAATCCGAGTTTACGGGGCTCTAAAATTTTCAAATATTTTAAAATATCAAAATGGGTATCATTTTAAAGCTTTTGAAGACGTCTTTAAGGAAATACTAAAATTTTTTAAAAATGCTCAACCCATTAAGAGCCGATGTCATTTTTATGTAAAATTATTAATACATATGTAGTACGAATTTTTTTTTTAATTCTCTGTCACCCCAATATTTGCTTTTTTGATTGGAGTAACTTCACTAAACTAGATTTACATGGATCGTGAATGATATATAAGATTCGGCATAGCCGAATGTAGCACTCTTACTTGTTTTATATTCCGTTTTTTCGTAGTTTATGTGAGCCTCTCCAAACAAACAAAAATCTAAAAAAGGGCTTTAATAGCTAAAAATAAAAAAGATGTTTAGTGTGTGTGTGTAGTTTGTGGTTGTTGATAACGTTATTAGATATATCTTTTTAACTATAATGAGAACACTAGCAAACTGTATATTTAATTAAATCTTACAAAGAGATCTTTCCAATCACAAATCGGTCTGTACGTGGACCAAAAATAGGGCAATTAGGAGATAAACAATTTTATGTTCGATCTTTTTTTAATTTATCTAAAAATCATGTCATGCTATATTTTTGTGTAAGTGCTCCAAAAACTACGACAAGCTTTCATTTGGTGTGTGATATGTTCGAGTAGGTTAAAAAATAATGACTGATTAGCTAGATTGATTTTTTAAACAACGTAGCCAAGAACCTTCTACTTTTTAGTATTCTCTCTAACAGAGCATTTTCCGTATTGCGTTCAAGAATCTTCTCCTTTGTGATATATAGTTCGATCACTGGGTTCGCTAATAAGTTATGTTTTTTTTATTAAAGCCATAGTACCTAGAACTACGTATTGAACCTCGATTTTTGTTTTATTTTTAATTTGAAAGGTTATGCTTACAGATTGGTCTAGAATTTGAAAAGGGTGTCCCCATATAACATATATGTTTTTTACGCGTATTATGAACCGCAAAGGGCTCCACTCTAAAATTAAAAAATCCGTATCACTATAGATCCAAATAGCATAAAGTTATACAAAACTAAATCTTAAAATTATAGGGTGTCCCCATAGATGACGTAGATTGACCTATATAGGCCTATCTTTTGAACCGTTATAGACAAATGCTTAAAAATTTTACATAATGTTGATTACTGTGATCGTTTTAATAACAAGTATAAATATTAAAAATTTTAAATTATAGGGTACCCCAATAGTTCATTCAGTTTGATGTATATGGCCATACTTTTGAACAGTTATAGGCAGACGGTTGAAATCTACAAAGAACCCGTATTGCTAAGACCGCTATGCCAACAAAAAAAAAAGTGGATTTGGAAGTTAAAGGGTGGCCCAATAGTTAATGTATATTGATATATGACCCTATCGTTTGAACCGTTATATACTTTTTCTGGTATATTAAAATGTATAAATATTTAAAATTATAAATTATAAGGTGTTACAATAGTTGATGTTATTAAATGTATATGACCAAACCGTTGATCTGTTACAGACAGCAAGTAAAAAATTTAAATTTGGAAATTAAAGGGTGTCCTAATAGTTAATTTAATTTGATGTATGTGGTTAGACTTTCAAACCGTTATAGACAGATAGCTGAAATCTGTTTTTAAATCGGTTTTTTTTTTGCAAGAATTATATTTTTGACAAGTTTGAAGTCGGTGGTTTGTTGTCTTCTATTTCTTTTCGCCAGCAATAACTAAATTCAGTTTGAAAACAAAATGGTTAAAATTTTATACCGTAGAACGTTGCGTTTGCGGTTAAAAATGTACTTTTGAAATTATGGTGCACTACTCTTTATGTTTCAATCACATGGTATAATTTTTTTCTTAAAGAAAATTTAATTTATTTTACTTTTTTACAATTTCCCACCAATATATCACACGAAAATAGAAAATGCTTGAAAACTTCGATTGCTTTTGATTCCAAGATCATAACCTACATGTTGTTTTATAATCTCCACCTCTTTTTTTCTAAAACTGAATTTGTTTTATTTTTTTTTTATTAAACATTATTTTTGTCTGCTTTTAATTCCATGCACAATGTGTGAAAATGTCGTTTGATATCGTTTGGGTTTCAAAATATTTTATTTGTTAAATGTCAATTTACAATAAACTATTAATAAACAATTCTTGTTACGTCGTACAGTGGACACAAAGGCAATTTTAATAGTAATAAATACAAAAGTTTCAATTGTTTTTTAAACAATTCTGTTTTAAGTTCAAATATATTTAAGTTTTTAAATTTATTAAGAAAGAAAAATTATTTACCTCTTTGTGTATTACCGTTTTAAGAAAACCGGCACTAGCAGAAAGAAATGCAGCATTTACTCACCAGCATTCTTCGCATCTGTCTAAATTTGCAAGCATTTTTGTTTTTATTTCTTAATTAATTTAGATATTAAAATGTTTGTGCACTTAAGCCGAATGAAAATTATTCATTGTGTTATAATACTAAAATAGTTTATGTGTGTGAAGATAAATACGTCGAGTTATATATGTTTTTGACGTAACGACTTACGTAAAACATATATGAGTGTGAAGTTAAATATGTTTGACGTAACATCATACAAAGAAAAACGCGAATTGTTTTACATTTTTAAATATATTTAACAATAAATTTGTAAAAAATAATAAAATTTATGCGATTTCAACACCTTCTTAATTATATCTACATAAATTAAAATTATTTTTATTGAAAGTCAGTACATCAAATTTTGGTCTCTAAGATATTTTGACCAATGTGGCTAAATGCAGAGGTGGTACACAATGCCACCTTATGGAAAGTGTTTACTAGGGTCACTACTATTGCTCTATATAAACACTTTTTTCAAATTGAGTTTGTGAATAGTGAAAAAATGATGAAAATTTTATTTGGGCCATATGAGTGGTTTCTGTGAAGGATTTTGGCCAATGTGGCCACTCATATGGCCCAAAAACATATATAACTCGACGTATTTATCTTCACACACATAAATAGTTTGACAAATAATTTCTGGTTTGATCTTTTAACAATTGTGGATATTTTTAAACAAATATATTTTTGTCTCACTGGGGGATATTAGAAATCAGACAATGCAGTTCATTTTGTCTCAATTGTAAACTTTTCCTCTTCTCTTTAAAAATTAACACATCATTTGAAAATAAGTTTTCTTTTATAACAAAACAAGAAATAACAAAATATGTGAACTTAAGCCTAACTAAAAATTATTTCACTTTCTTGCAAATTTCTCTTTTATTTTTTACAAGTCTTTCTTAAGGGCTAAAAAAGAAAAAAAAGATATGAATGAAATACTGCTCTAAACCCTGTTTAAAAAATAAATTATTATTCGCAATTCTATTGGGGTGTAATTTTTTATTTTTATTTTTTTTTACTATTTTCCAAAATATCTAGTCTTAAAATAAATTACAAATAGCTAAATTTTAACATTCTTTATGTTCAGCTAACCAAAAATGTGATTAATTGCAACGTGTGTTTCTTTTTATAAAATATTTAATAGAAAAAAATTACGTAAAATTCACAAGTATTTACTTTTTCATTTCATTAAAATTATCAACTGAAAAAAAGTTAAATAAAAAATTAAGCAAAAACATGCAGTTGGAAGTTATGTTTGTTGTAGACAAAACAATATGAACGCATATCAAAGTTGTTGATTATTTTTTATAATATTTTCATTTTTTTTTTAATTTCGCACAAAAAAAAAATACAAATAAAACAATAAAAGTAAAAGTACAAAATATGTTTATATGAAGACTATTATCACGTACAAACAATAAATATCTGTTTTAAAATAAAACGGCTTTTATGAAATATTAAAATTTTTTTTTTTTTCAAAAACATACCTGAGAATTAATGTGGCCCATAAACGCAACAAAAAGTTTTTATTTTGATTTTATTAAATTAGGATTTAAACTGTGTATATTACAAATGAATCGAAATTATTCTAGTTTTAGTTCATTTATTTTAATTTCTAAAAAAATTTTTAAAAAGAAACAAAATTTATTTTACAAATGTATGTGGACGTTTTTTTGTGTGTAAATTTCGTCTAACCAAATTAATATTGATATGAATATATCTCGTATTCTTATTAACAAAGTTAGTTGGTTAAATAGATAATGTTTATAAATATACAACTAAGAAGAAGAATGCTGATGAAGGACGTAGCTGCCCAGAAAGTGCAGGATTACATTCTGCTAGCGTCTAATTTTTCTTGTTTTTTTTTTTTTTTTTTTTTTGGAAAACGTCCGCATACATTTTTAAAATAAATTTTCCTTCTAAAAAATTTTTTAAAAATTATAATAAATGAACTAAAGCTAGAATAATTTCATTCATTCATATTCATTTATAATTTGAATTTTGTTTTATTTTTTATTTTATATTTTAGAACATTTGTGTGATATTTATAAAATATTTTCGTATGTGTCTCCTATATTTCACTAATTTTGCTCAATGCATTAGTTCAATTAAAATAATTTAACTGCCATTTAATTTTTTTTTTTTGTAAAGTGGAAAGGAGGACATATTTAAGTTTGTCATTCCGTGTGTAATTTCGATAATATCCATTTCCGACCCCATAAAGTGTATATATTCTGAGTTCTTATACTACATAGCGAAGTCGATTGAGCGATGTCCGTCCGTCCGTGTTAGTGTTCAAAACAACTTTGCCGAGGAAATCGATCATATATATTGTCGAAAGAGGTTCTATTAGAAATCAACATGATCGGTCCATGTCCTTCGAGGCAGCAGGCAAAACACCACCCCTATCTCTAATTTGTTCAAGTCATTTGGAAGAATAAAGTAACTCCAATCAAAAAAATAAGTATATGGGGCGATAGAAAATTAAAAAAATTTAGTATTTCCATAAAGATCTCTTCAAAAGCTTTGAAATAATACCCATATTGATGTTTTAAAAAATTTGAAAATTTTAGAGCCCCGTAACTCGGAAAATATGGGCAAGCGCCAATTTTTTTCACTTGATGTTTTTTTTCTTTTTTTTTTTAATTCTCTATCGCCCCATATTTTTCATTTTTTGATTGGAGTTATTTTATTGTTTCAAATTACATGAAAAAATTAGAGGTAGGCGTGGTGTTTTGCCTGCTGCCTCGAAGGACATGGACCGATCATTCTGATTTCAAATAGCTCCTCATTCGACACTAATCTTATCGATTGACAAAACCAAATTTTTTTATTTTTTAATTCTCTGTCACCCCAATAGTTGCTTTTTTGATTGGAGTTACTTCACTAAAGTAGATTAACATAGATGGTGAAGGGTATATAAGATTCGGCATATTCGGCATATAGCACTCTTACTTTTAATTACCCTTAGCTATTTTTATAACTGTAAAAACAAAAGCTGTGATATTTATAAAAAGCCAAAAACAAACAAAAAAATCAGAGGGTAGTGGGAATTTAATCGGGGGGAAATATTGATCTTTTCCAAACATACTCTTTGATATTTTTGTTTTTTTTTATATTAAAAACTCAAAGTTATGAAACTAAATATAAGTAATTTTAAGCCAGGAGAGAATTCAACCAAGGAAATAATAATTCCATTTTATTTATTTTAGTGGTACCTTTTAAAAATGTTGACTATCGATGTACCACTTAAGGTAGGTACGCCTATCAAGCTGTTTGCAAATTAAAGGAATTCTATTAATTAAAGATTTCATATATTATTTAAATGCAGCGACAAGACTTAAAAATAACAAGCTTTTGAGTTCAGAGAGAAACTTATGAAGAAAAATTTATCGTGCAAACACTGTACCCTTAAATATCATTTTAATTTCCAAACTTTGAAATTTTTTTAAGCACTCCTAATGTACATTTTATTGCATTTGTTTTTATTTATTAATGAATGAAAATCTTTGTTTACTTTTTTGTTGTAAACAAAATCAAAACAGTTTCTGCTCTGATGAACAAGTACTCATTATTGTTTGAAATGTCTTTTCTTCGGGGTTTTTTAAATTTTGATTTTTTTTTTTTTTTTTAATTTGAAAAAATTATAAAATAATGGTTGGAGGAAAATTTACGATTTTCCTTACAAAATCAATGTAGATTTAGGCAATGAAAGTTTACAGGTGTTCGACATATTTTCGAATTAATTTTTTTCTCCATGTTTGAATGTTTAAAATATTGAGCTCGAAAATAAATTGACAAAATTCTGACACTTAATTCTCATGCTCAAGGATGATCAGGCTGAATTATCAAAATTGAAATTATGTTTTCAGCTTTCTTTTTAAGGAGATTAAATTTCAACACTTGTCTTTAATTGACAAAAGATGAGACAATATACGCAAAAAAAAACAAGAGGTCCATGGGACGCTCTTGAATTTATAATTCCCGATCTAATTTTGAATAAGAAAATTATTTCGGGCATATGTCCAAACCGACTGTTCTTAACGAAGCGCATTCCATATTTTCAAATAAAAAATCATTGATCTCTATCGACAGTAGCTCGACCACCGGCTTTGCCTTTAAAGAAATAAGGTCCCATGAAGCCACCAGCTTTTAAACAGCACTATAAAGGATGCCTTTTTCTAGATGTAATGAAAAATGTAGGGTGTTTTATGCATTGGTTTGATTCTGTTTGCGTAATTTGAGTTTTAAAAAGCCAAAAACAAACCTCATTGCTTAAGACTGCGATATAACTTGTGCAAATTGATGATGATTAGCCAGATTATATTGATCAGAGTTAGAAAATGACCTTAGTATCAGCTCTAACGATTTAATGTATAAGACCACGCCTCTATGATGCGTGTGTCTAGTTATAATGCTTTTTCAGATTGAGACCTGTGACAGACGGGTAGATATTATTGATAGAGTTTATTTTTACGCTTCAGTTACGGGCCCCGAAATATAAATTAACACACTCATATCATTCAAAATTGGAGACTTAGACATTTAAGAAATCAACATGGGGTAAGATCCCATAAAGTAAAAAATTTTAATCGATATCACCTTGAAATATATTTAAACTCTGCAGTGACCATGAAATAAAAAGGAAAAGTGAAAAATTGAATTGGTTTTCGATAATGTCGACAACAGAATAATTAATTGTGATTACCAGTGTCTATATAATTTTATTATCGTGATGTAAACATTTCTATCGACATGCAACTTTTAATGTTATTTTCTGCTTGTTTGTTTTTTTTTTTGCAATTTAGCCATGTAATAATATTTTACTTGCAACAAACTCAATCAGCGTAACAAATAAACATATTTACTTGCATACGAATTAAGGGAATTTGGTATCAAACACATTCTATTTTAGGTGTAGAAATCTTTTGTATCAGTTTCTTTCTAAATTTTAATCTATTTTGTTGTAATTCAATATATTTCTTTTGAATACAAATTGCAATACTTCTGTTGCATTTTTTTAATTATTATAACATCAAAATATTTTTTGTTGTTTTCGTTGCTATTTTCATTATACTTTTTATATCACCTAATGCAACATAAAACAAAATGGTAAAAATATATATCGGTCTCTCAGTCCGTCTGTCCGCTTGTCTATATTAATTTGCTACAATTAAATAAAGTATAGAAATTTTTGTTGTAAGGCTGTTTTAACAATAGATACGCATGAGAAGTCATCGTCAACATAAACATCATCTTAATCAGCATGTTAGATAGACAATGTGTCATTGTGTCGTCAACATCGTCGTTCATTGCACCCTTTGAGTAGTCTACTCCCAGAAATATGATTAGTTTACTTCAATATTTTTTTAATGTTTATGCTTCTAATTTTTCAAATATGTGTGCCACTATGTCGCTCGTTTACTTGTTGGCAGGTTGTTCGGTATCTTTAGATAACGTTTGGAATTTTTCAACTCAAAATCTGTCTCCATATCACTTTCTCATATTGAATTTTTATTGTTTTGTTGTTGGCTGCTTTTGGCAACTTCTCGCAATCATATTGCGTTACATTTACTTTTAACAATAAAGAAAAACTATTACAAAACTACCATTCGCTCTTTCTATTTTTGTTATTAGTAGGAGTATTAATTACTTGTATTTTAAATTTAATTTGCATACAGTATGTGAAGGAAAGATGAGAAAAAGTTTAAGTCATAATTTAACTCACAATTATTTTAAATGCATATGTGAAATTAATTTTATAGTAAGTTATTAAGAGATTGTTTTGAAATATTTCAAAAAAATTGTTATAAAAATTGTTTTAACCAAAAAAAAATAACAAAGACCAGATTTACACTATGCAATTTTTTGAGGCATTTTTTTCCAATTTTCTATTTAAGTTACAGCGTTATGCGTTATCTAAAAGTAAACATTAGCAACAGTACCATCCCCCCAAAACTCAAGCAATGCCTTATTGCTTACTCCGCCTGCTTCACAAACAAATAAAAATTTCATGCTAGTTTCATAAAAAATTGCATAGTGTAAATGCCGTAAAATTCTAATACTCTGGAAATTCAAAAAACGTATTCCCTTATTTAAAAGAGAAAGGCTTAACTGCTAGTTCATCTTCTTGAGCATTTCTTTATATGGCTCTGTGCGTCGAAGTTCTTAGTGTGTTCTTTTAATGGTAAACTATTCGATATAAACTGTTTGCCCTCAGAAAGTCATAAATATCATAAGGCTACTGTTTCAATAAACATTGTTAAGGCAATAAACGTCTATTATTTTCTTTTTTAAATAAATTAATAAATATATAAATAACGAACCCTATGGGAAGAGAATCTTAGCTCCAAAAAACCGAAATATTGTTTGAACTCCATAAAAGCCATATAGAAATTTTTCAATTTTCACCAGAAAGATAACTAATGGAAAGAACATTTCTGTATGCTCAATATAGCAATTTCTAATATTTAGTTGTGTAATATTACCTGACTGGATAGTCCCAATAATTAAATGTATTTTAAGTCATTAAGTCATTCATGGTTTTTTATTTGTTTTCTGTAAATCAAATTGGTAGCAAAAATATATCAAATTTGTGTGTATACAGCATATAGGTCGAGTTGCAAAATTTCGTTAAAAAATGGTGGTATACATTTGTGCAAAAATATTATTTTTAGTGAATAGTCTATGTTTATTATCATTTGTAGATACGATGAAAAACAATGCATTTGGACAAAACCTATTACGCGATGACAATAGAAAACTTGCTACCAACTTTAAAGCACGCTGAAGACACTATCATTATTTAGAAGTGAATTCAACCGCCAACAAACACAAATAAACAAACTTACAAAGAGATTTATAATATATAGTCCATTATATTTTAAGTCAAGAAAATTCAAGAATTTGTTTATAATTAATATAAGTACGAGTACGTATGGAGATACATTTATCAATAAAATATTCATGAATATAATTCTAACAGAAGAAAACATAAGTTTTAGCACTGAATGCAGATTTCAGTTGGCCGTAAATCAAAATTGAAAATTTTAAAATAAATAAAAGTCAGTATGAATTGCAAACATATTGCTTAAACAAATTTTCGTACCTCACCAAGTTTAATAAGTGACTAAGGGAACTTCCCAATTTTACTTATATATTAGAATACGGAATTATGCATAGAATATAAAAAAGGGGTATTCAGTAGGGCAGGTTGATTTAATAATCGCCCTTGGCTCAGTGAAAATCGTATTCTAGGGATCAAAGTAAGAAACTTTGCCCAGTGGCACAACCCCTGGATCTCTCCTGGGGGGGTTCCACCCCATCATTAAACGGTGGATCATCTTGATTTAAATATTCTTTCAAAGTATCGTATGGAATGCTTCGCGTGAATGGTGATTCAAATACGTCATTTATGTCATTCATATTGATCATTTCCGTGTAACTTGTGCAATAAAAGTTTATATCTGGTTTTTATAAGCTCTGAGTCTAAGACGTATAAGTACTTGGAATCGGTGGAAAATTCAATTCTGGAGCAGAGGGCATATTTTTCAACTCAATTTTATGAAAGCCGTCCACCACCTGAAAATATATAAAAATAAAACAATTGACTCATTGGGTTTTCGATAGTTGTTGATGTTGTTATTGCTTCATCTTGCGGTGTAGACTTTTGTAAACTTTTTCATTTGGAAAGATTTTTTTTAAATATTTTTTTTATCTGAAATTAGCACTTTGCACTTCGAGTTCTTCACAACGACTTAATGCATTCACAAAAACTGTTGCGTTATATATGGTGTACGAGTCGAGGTAATAAGAATGAAATGGTAATTTCAATTCTACCTGTAACCGATTTTGTTGTCAAAACTGCCCATAAAGTACTTACATGTAAATTAAACGTTAATCTGACCACAAATGCTGTTGAACAAGTGCACCTTTTATTACTTCCGGGAAAAGAAAAAAAGCATAGCCATTTCGCTGATTTTTTCATGTAAAGTCCCATAAATGGTGATTTTTTGAAATGTTTGTATGGGAAACCCCCCAGGAGAGATCCAGGGGTTGTGCCACTGGCATGGGTCGATCAGCCCTCCAAAATTAGTGGGGGTCGGTCATACATTTGGACTCGATTGGGGCACTCAAAATGGGTCAAAGTGGGATTTTAAAATTTTTTTTTACGGGACAAAAGTCAACAGTTGGATGGTAGTAGAATTCGTTTTAGAGGTATAGTTCCTCGGGCAAAGTTTCTTATTATGATCCCTAGACTACGATTTTCACTGAGCCATGGGCGATTTTTTTGCCTCCCCACCCGCCCTAGTATTCAGATATATGTATATATTCAAATAAATATATGGACGACCAAACATGGTAACCAAGACGCCCTATGCGACACTAGATACCGTTGACTTTTTTGGCCTAGGCTGGACCGTAACATGATGTCCTAATTATTTGGAAGGCCTAGGATACGACCTTGTGAGTTGTTTGTTAACAATAATTTTTAATAGTTAGTTAAAATCAGGAAAATTTTTTGGCACGATTTTTAAAGCCCAACCAAAAACACGAAAGAGAATTAATTTTTTTTTGTTTGTAAGTCTTCTAAAAAGCGAATAAACATTTCATGGAAACATTTTGGTAATAGTTCAGAGAATTTGTTTAGAAATCTAACAATACTTAAACTCTCTTAATATTTTAAGTTAAGCAAGAATTTTTTGATGAATGTAAAAATTTTAAAAACTTACAACCCTACTTGGGCTTTACAGAAGAAGGAATTCCTCTACAATGTCATTTTGCCGAAGCTGCCACGATGAAAAGTAGGGAGAAAAAGATTGGAACACTCCCACATCCGTCCTGCACGTGGTTTGTGGTGGATTGATTTCTTCACCAGGAACAGGTTTCCCAGATTTTTTCGAGTGGTATCCAAAAAAACAATTTCAACTATCCCCAAAAATCCTCACTGCACATAATACTATTTATTATTAAATTCAATTTAACTAATTGATTTACAAAATCGAAAAGTTCTGAATAAAAATGTTTCATCTCGTTGGCTAAAGCAACCTTTTTTTACAAAGTTTTGGAGTTAAACATTTGAAGCATTTCTGAATATGTAACAAAAGTATCACAACAAACTGTATTTTAAAATGTGGATTTATTTTCAATAAAGATTTAAGCACCTCGTACTTTTTGTTAAAAAAAAGGCGAATTCATTTTTCAAATTTACGGAGAGATGTCACAATTTTTAACTGAAATTTTCATCCCCATTTTTAAAATAAAATCCCCTAGTCTGACAACCCTGACCACAAAAACTAGTTTGTTTCGCGTATTATATTACTCTAGCTATCTCTTTCTCTCTCTCGCATTGCGTTTTTGGCCGAAAATCATTGCAAAAACTTTGAATTCAAAGAATAGTTCCCAAAAAAAAAAAAAAAAAAAAAAAAAAAAAAATGAACTTAAATGCGACTAAAAGTTTTTTGTTTCTGCTAAAGATAAAGAAAAACTATTCTCTTAAAAAATATTTGCGTCGAATTTTTCAATTATTTAAAATTAAAAATTAAAATATTTTTTACACATTTCTTAATGTTCAATGTAAATTGATTTAAAATGAATCTGCAGGTTTTATTTTATATAAAGTTCTTCTAAAGAAGTTTGTAATTTGCCTTGAACTATAAACATTTGTCAACAAAAACCATCAAAAAGATTAAACATATGCAAACATAAGAAAACCACCAACCATCCATCCATCCATCCAACCATGCATCCATTCTCATGGTTAACGTTGGTGGTATTAATGTCGAATTAATTGTCACCAGTAAAAAAAAAATTTGACATTGTAATTTCAACAGAAATAATATTTACAACAATAAAAAAACTACATGTCATTAAATATAATTTTAACATTTAGTCGCTAATTTTGTTATTGTTGTTTTATTGTATTTTAACAGAGTTTTAATATTATTTCATGGATTTAAATTTTCACTTTACACTTTTCCTTTTTCAAAATGTAATAAGCAGTTTCAAATCTTTTATTCCGCTGGGAACTGGAATTACAATTAAATGAATACTAATTATTATATGAGTTCCTAATGTTGCAGTATTTTATACAGGGTGACTTTTTTATAAAAACTTATATTTTTTATGAAAATAAAAAAAATTTTATTTATTAACCTGCTAGAAACCAGTAATATTATAAAGAAATAACGGTCAAAATTTAGTTTTACCTAGCACCCGCGAATTGAAAAATAATTTAAAAAAAGGAATAAAAATTTTAATAGTGTTAAAATATAAAAAAAATAATTTAATTTAACAAATTAAATTTTAAATTTATTGCGCTACTTTCCTGCTATTGACGTGAAAGCACGTCTCGATGGCCATTTCGCTATCGCTCACTTAGCTCGTCAGGAAACTTCTCACAAATATTTTAAATTTAGTTTAATAAAAATTTAACAGCTCTTAGTGGGTTAACTTTTTTTTATACATACTTTTCAAAAAGCTTCACTCCTTAATCCGTAGCTCCAAAAATGACGTTTTATTCATTAAAATTCAATCTCTCTAAAAACTACACAAATAAGCTTCGTCGATACTTTGTTTGCAAGGACATTTCTTGGAAAAAAATTTTTCAAGAATTTATCAACTGAAAATTAACGATATGGCGAATAGAAAACTAACGGCAGCGAATTAATTTTTTTTTTGCTTTATTTGAATGGAAATGCTTTTGAAAGAGAGAGAGGTAGGGATAATAAATGACAGTTTCTGAGCGGTGATCATATATCCCTCTTAAAACAGCTTAAGAAAAATTAGGTCTATTAATTTAATTATGAAAAAAATTCTTCAGTAAATTCCGCTAAAAACCGTTCAAATAAAATAAAGAAACAACTCTCCTTTTTTTGTAATAGCTTTGGCTAGTGAGCAGTTTAGTTTACCATTGATCATCAGTAATGATACTTTTCCATGTCCCTCCATGACAAGATTGAATAATTGTACCAGAAATAGTGGTGCAATGAATATTAATTATTAAACATCATCTTGTCATGGAACGAAATAATTACTACAGGTATACCTTGCATAGCACTGCTTCGATCAGTACGGCTTATCTATAGAATAAAATTTACAACAAAAAATTTTTCTTGAAAAAAATTTTGCCAAAAAAAATTGATAAAATTTAATTTTCAAAATATTTTTTTTGTAACGAAATTGTAAAAAATATGTAACATATCATCGTTTTTTAACTCGATTCATCATGTCCTTTTACTTTATTGAGGAGTATAGAGCTGTAAATAAGAGCATAGGGCCCAAGCGTCTTGTAGTCCAGTTTCAAATAAATACGGACGGTAAAATGGTGGAACCGAATAACCAACCGTACTATGCGAGGTAATCCTGTACATGTTTTTTATTTCCATTTATTTTTATACAATCTAATGTATTTGCATTAAATTTATTTTTTGCAAAACCAGATTTTTCGTTTTTATAAAAACTACAAAATTGTACAGACAATTTTTATATTTTTTGTTTTCTTTATGTTTTTAAGAAAAGAAAGTTAAAAAACTTTGGTTTTTAAATAAATTAACGACAATTTTCATTGAAAGTTAACTTTTTCAACGCTTGTTATGAATAAGTGAATATAAACAAACAAACCTGTTACAGACAGTCGTACATTGTATGAAAGAATTATTTTTTTTTATTTATGCACAATTTTGCATGTTATATAACTAGACCCCTAAAGTATTAAATTATTTAACCAAATAAATTTAGCTCGTATCATTTGGAAAAGGCTGACTCAATATTACTCTTTTTAGATTTTCTCAAATTGTGGTTAAAGGTTGTCAGATGATTTCGCTTAAGTAACCAGTGCAATTCGTATATAAAAAATAATAGTACAAAACATAGTGACTACGCACACTTTATCGAACATTTATTTATTCATGATTTGATCCTCCGTTTTCATAAGTCCTTTAATTTAAAGAAAATGCATGTTTATTGAGAATTAATAAGTGAAAAAGAAGAATAAAAAAGTAACTATAAAATCTACCAAGCATAAAAATGCGATTGATCCAAGTAAAGTTGTAGAAATGAAAAATTACAAAAGCAAAAAAAAAATAAATAAAAGATTCTGTTGACCAAAAAAAAAAACTTTGCAAAATAAGAAAAATCACAATCAAATTGCAATTGTTCAAAAACGACTCTTAGTTCACTAAAAACAAATATTAGAAAACATAATTCACAAAAAAATATAAAAAATAAATTAAATAAACGCACGGCATCAATGTTCTCTGGCACAACAGCCGTTTTTGGACGACCTTTACGGAATTCGTTTTTGAGCGAGCTTCGGCCACGATTAAATTCATTATACCAATTTTTCACAGTGCTATAGGATGGTGCTTCATCGCCATACAAAGATTTAAGTTCATCAATGCACTCTTGTCGCGATAATCCACGTCGAAAGTTGTGAAAAATGATGGCACGAAAATGTTCACGAGTTAATTCCATTATTTTCTATATTAATTTTTTCAAGTCACTGTAAACAACACAAATAATGGTCGTACGTGAAAACGTTTTGAGTACGATTATGCTTAAAAATGACAAACTTTCCAATGGAAATGTCAGACTGCACTTGGCAGCACTCAGTGTTGCCAGGCAAGAAATATATATAGCAGCCCTCGTATTTTATTGGAACTACTTTTTACAAAAGAATTATTATTCTTTAGACAGCCTTAAGTTCGTTATTAGATGTTGTTAATTATTCAGAATACAGTAATAATTAAATACCAGCAGAATGAAGATGGATTCTCTGAATTGCTTTAACCTTCGTCACTATTCTTAAAAAAATGGTTTAAAAAATTAATAATGAATCATCATAATTCTAATAAATATGAGCTGGTTTTTTTAAGTAGTATAAGTCCATTTTTTCATATATTGAAATATTTAAGGGTTTACACCATACACCATTTAAATTTTATTATGAAATACTAATTACTAAATTTATTTGAAAAAATAACGGAGTTTTTTGTCCCCATATGGACTTATACCACTTTACTAAAAAAAAAAAAAAAAAAAACAGCTCATATGTACTTGTTTAAATAGAAAAATTTACTTTTTTGAAAGAGTTCTTTTCAAAATACTTTTTAAACTGTTGAATCTATTGCTTTAAAACAAATTCTTCGGACAGCAAGTATAACTTGGAAAGACGACAATTTATATTATTTTTTTAAATAAGTTTTAAAATGTTGGATAAGTATTTTTCCCAATTATTATACCCTTCACCACAAAAAGTGGTGTCATTCCGAGTGTAATTTCTACAATATTCAATTCCGACCCCATAAAGTATATAGTTTCTGACTCCTTATGCATACCGAAGTCAATTTAGCGATGTCCGTCTGTCCGTCCGTGTTAGTGTTGAAATCACAAAAAAAAAGTGTCGAAAGAGGTGCTATTGGAAATGAACATGATCGGTCCATGCCATTCGAGGCAGCAGTCAATTTAATTTTTTCATGTCATTTGGAACAATAAAGTAATTCCAATTAAAAAAAAAATACATGAGGCGATAGAGAATTACAAAATAAGAAAAAAACATCAAGTGAAAAAATTGACGCTCGCCCATATTTTCCTAGTACTGGGTTGTGAAATTTTCAATTTTTTTTTTTTTAATCAATATGGGTATCATATTAAAGCTTTTAAAGACATCTTTCAGGAAATGCTTAAATTTTTAAAAAATGCTTAACTAGTTAAGAGCCGATGTCTTTTTTATATAAAATTTTTATTTTTTCATTCTCTGTCACGCCAAAATATCCTTTTTTGATTCGAGTTACTTCACTAAACAAGAGTTACATATATGGCGAAGAGTATATAAGATTCGGCATAGCCGAATATAGCACTCTTACTTATTTTTAAGTAGTTTTAAATTAAGTTGTCCCAAAATTGCCACAAATTGGTCTTAATGGCATATTTTCTTTATGAATCTTCGGAAGACCATATATCCTTGGTGCAACTGCAATCTTAGTTGTTAACTTATTCTTAAGAGCTAAACTGATAAGATTTAATGAATATGACTTATTTGGAATAATAAAAATCGATCAAGTAGATAACACGTTAAAGGCCTTGAATGCATTTCATAGCCAAATTCAATTTACGCTGGAAAGGGAACAAAACAACAAATTACCCTATTTGGACGCCCTGATTATTAGGAAAGGAAACATAATTAAGCTCGACTGGTACCAAAAACACATGGCATCGGGAAGACTAATAAACTTTTATTCAAAACACCCCAAAAACATAATCATGAATACTGCAACCAACTTTATTTCACGAGTACTAAATATTAGTAATAAAGATTTCCTTACAGCAAATAAAGAGAAAATAAAGACTACACTGCTGTAAAATGACTTTCCAATCAGAACAATAAACAAATTAATTCTTAACGTAATAAAGGGCAAAAACGTATCACAAGTTGACAAAACTAGAATAATAGAAGAACCGAGAAAGATGTACAAATCATGTGACTATATTCCTGGCTTTTCTGAGAGATTTAAAAATTCCGATATTTATGACAAAAAGAAGTATATTTTAGCGATGAAAACAACAAACATGACAAAAAAGTTTTTTAACAATGTAAAATCCAGACTAGATAAGTTGGAAAAGTCTAACTTAGTATATGAAATAAAATGCAATGGTGACGACGCAGACATATGCCAAAAGGTATATGTTGGCACAACTAAATCAAAACTAAAGACAAGATTAACATCGCATAAATCGGACTTAAATACAAACAAACCTCTTAACCAAAAAACTGCCCTAGCTGCCCACTGTACGATAACTGGACACAAGCCAAACTTTGAGAATGTTAAAATTGTAGTAGGAGAAACAAACACAACAAAGAGATATATGCAAGAGATGCTTCATATAATAAACACCCCCTCAGAAAAGAGAATAAATTACAAAACAGACGTGGACAATTGCGCTCACATATATCGTTACACAATTAGTAAACATAGGAACAATAAACAAATAAAAAACATAAAAACAAAAACAGTCAGTGACAAAGTGTAAGCATAAACAAACGGACGACGCTGAAAAGAATTAATGTAATTGTAATTTAATTGTTATTTTGTAATTTTTATTATTGTATTATTTTGTTATTTGTTTGCTTTGAGCATAAACATTTTTTTGTTGTATATTCTAGTCATATTTCCCTGAAGATGACCAACAAAGTTGGTCGAAATATTGGAAAATTAAAAATAAATAAAACAATAAAGTTATTTTGTTTTTAATTTATTAACAAAGAGGACCTCAAGCCGAACATTATAATTCAACTTAAGAGTAAAAAGGTCTAACAACAAACAACTTATTTATAAAAAAAAAAAACTACTTGCAGGAAATTTTTTATTTGTTTGCTAGAGATATAGTGCAGCTAGCGGGGTTAGCAAAATAAAAACATCTAAATAGGCACTAATGTCTGAAGTGCGAAATATAAAAAATCCGATGACAAAAAAAAAAAATGGTCGTTAAGCGTACTCGCTGTACTTTAAAAGAAACTTAAAACAAAAATACAGGCATGAAAAAATAGTAACTGTAAATCTGGACTAATTTTTCTGCTATAATGAAGAGTATATATGATTCGGCACTGCCAATTATAATATTTTTTCTGACTTATTTACCGGTTACTACTCACAATTTAATTCAATACTTTTTTTATCATCTCTCTAATTCTTATGACACTTTCTCTACATATCATTTTAATTAAACGCTTTATGGGTGACAGCCTCTAAACTTTAAATAAATTTTTTGGAACTTTCACACTTTATTCGTGGCTTCTATGTGTTACATAATTTTCGAAATAAGATAATTTATGTTAAAATATCTTGCAGTGAAATTTCGGTTGTCAACTTAATAAGAAAAAGTTGTAATTTGTTTTTCATTTTCATTTCATTTCACTTTTTATGTGCAACTAACATTGATCTTGAAATGAAGCGAATGAAAAGAGTAAGAAAACATCGTTAATGAAAACAACATTCAAGAAGAAAAGTTGTTTATAACTTTTTTCATTGGGCGAGTTGATTACACAAAATAAATAAAAAAAAATTATGACAAGTTTTTTTTAAATAAAAAAAAGAAAATTATCTTGTTATAATTCAAGAAACAAGTTGCCGTAGCCGGTTGGGAGACAAAAAAAAGATAATAATAAAAATAAAACACTAATAATTAAATTAAATAGAAAATGAAAATGAAAAGTTTTAGAAAAGTCAAAGTAAAAGTGTAACACAGCAACAAGTTACCAAATAAATTAAATTACTGCAAATTTGTTAATGTCGTATGTCTTAACAGGCCAACAGCACCAAAAGCACAACAGCAGTTAATTCACTATAAGGGGAAAATTGAAAAAAAAAAATATTTAATGATCATAACTAAACAAGCGACTAAATTCCAATAATGTGTTGTACAAATTTCTTAAATAACTCTTTTAACATAAATACAGTTAATAACGCCTTTTATTTCTTATTTGTTAACATTGTATGCATTTCTTTAATTATTAATTAATTGGGTTTGTAAGAGATTTTAAACAAATGCCAAAACAGCCATATTTAAGAGGTTTCTTTCAACGTATTTAAATAAAATATAAAAAATTTAATATTTAATTAGTTGCGGTATAGAAATAGTTAAGCCAAATGCTCAAGATTTTTATCAGGGGATTACGTTGAAATAAAATCATTATAATGCGGTTTTGTCTAAACGAAGACAATTTTAGCAATACACTAAAACCAGTCAGACGTCAATGTCTTTTCAATTTTACCCGTTTATGGAACAAAAAAAGGAAAAATTTAAATTTGAATAGCAGTCTTTGAGCACCGATTTAAGCATCAATTAGAGTACATTGAAATAAATTAATTTTCTAATTATTTGACTTTCTTCAAATTAAGATGAATTACGAAAAATCTATTCTTATACTACCTTTTTAAAGCTTTCAAAAATTGTTTTTAATACGAAAAAAATTTGATCTGATCTGATTTCAAACAGTTCCAAAAATTGAACAATAACGCTATCGTCTAATTTTGACTTTTACATTTTGTAAATTTTTAACCTGATCAAGCGCACTTTTCCACTGATCCTTAATCACGGAGAAATTTATCTTATCCTGTGCCTGTACATATTAATAGGAATAAGGCAGACTGACTTTAGTGCACTTTGTCATCGCGAAGAATTTAATGGCCATTTCATATAAAATTTTGGAGGGACACATATATCAAACGAAACTGTTTTTTTTCACTTTTATTTCAATGCAATTTGAATCTAGACTTTATTTTACTTTTAAAACTACTTTTCTGATTGACTCAATTTTAGACTCTTATTAAACTTCTTCATAAAGTTTTTTACATTTTGTAATCTGAATCATATTATACTGCTTTATTAAGGCTGCTAAATAAAACAAGTCAAGAATTATTTTTTTAATTCTAAACTCAACACACTATACTGCTATCCGCTTGCAGTTGCGATGTCTATTTATTGTCGACTTAAAATGTCTAGATTGTTCTAAAATGGAAAGTTGTGGCAACGTGTTCTAGTTTATTTTCAATTCATATTTTTCTTATTTTGATTCAACAATAACCAATAAGAAAAAATAATTTACCGCACATACACATAATTTTCTCTTTATTAAACACCGAAATTATAAAAAAAATTAAGTAAGCGTTCGATTCTCTCTCTCTCTCTGTCTTGGTGATTATGTGTTTGTGTCTTGTAAATTTATTTAAAAAAAATATTAATAAATAAATCTTCCTAACAATGAGGAATCGTTCAAGTTTGCACAATATATTTCCTAGATTATTTTTTAATAGGTCCTAATTTTTTATATACATTAGCGTTTCTGCTGTTTTTTCAGAGGTCAATTGGTCAGATTATTTCAACACGTTTTTGTTCTTTTTATATGCGATTTTCATTGAACTTTTTGTTCAAAGTAAATCAAAAGATCTGTATGTCGTTTGCTAATAGCAGCCTTAAGTCATAAAATCTCAGTTATAAATTGCTCTTTTTTTTCTGCTGTTAATTGAACAACACACAAAGAAATTACAAAATCTGCTCTAGATTTTGACAGATCCTTGAGGCAAACCGCAATAAAACAAACATTTATTTGCACAATGTGATTTAAACCAAAACACAAGCAACAACAGAAAAATCATCTAACAATTGCATAGAACAAACGAAAAAATAAGAAATCAGATACAATATTGTTGTATTTCTTGCAAAGACCGACCGTTACAAATGAAAATTTAATAATAAAAAATACGAAAAAACCGTTTTTTTTTTTACCTTTTATGTATTTTTTAAGGTTTTGCTTTTGTGTCGTTTGCCTCTTTTCAGCAAGGTATCAACAACAGATTTTCCAGAGTAATACGAGGGCTGCTATATATATTTCTGGCCTGGCAACACTGAGTGCTGCCAAATGCAATCTGACATTTCCATTGAAATTTCGTACTCAAAACGTTTCGACGTACGACCATTATTTGTGTTGTTAACAGTGACTTGAAAAAATTAATATAGAAAAAAAATGGAATTAACTCGTGAACATTTTCGTGCGTTCATTTTTCACAACTTTCGACGTGGATTATCACAAGAGTGCATTGATGAACTTAAATCTTTGTATGGCGATGAAGCACCATCCTATAGCACTGTGAAAAATTGGTATAATGAATTTAATCGTGGCCGAAGCTCGCTCAAAGACGGATTCCGTGAAGGTCGTAAAAAAACTGCTGTTGTGCCAGAGAACATTGATATCGTGCGTGAACTCATAATGCAAGATCGACATGCGACATACCGAGAGATAGAGACATCCTTGGACATTTTTTCCACCAGCATACATTCTATACTGCATGAACACCTGGCCGTAAAAAAGGTTTGTTCTCGTTGGATCCCGCACAATTTGAAAGTCGCTCAAAAAAACGCTCGTGTAGATTGGTGGAAAGAAATGTTGCAAAAATACGATTGCGGTGCTTCAAAAGACGTTTATAAGAATGTCACAGGTGACGAATCATGGATCTATGCGTATGAGCCCGAAACGAAACAACAATCGACCGTGTGGGTCTTCAAAGACGAGCAAAATCCAACGAAAGTTGTTCGTGGAAGAAGCACTTCGAAGCAAATGGTCGCCTGTTTCTTCGGCAAAACTGGTCATGTGGCGACTGTTCCGCTTGAGCAACGTAGGACGGTCACTTCTGAGTGGTACACTACAATTTGTTTGCCTGAAGTCATCGGAGAAATTCGAAAAACCAAGAAGAGAAGACGAATCATTGTTCACCATGAAAATGCGAGCTCTCAAACCAGAGCGTTTTTGACCGGCCAAAACGTCGAATTAATGGTTCATCCGCCATACAGCCCTGACTTGGCACCTAATGACTTCTTCTTGTTTCCGCACATCAAGAAAACAATGCGTGGTCAACGATTTTCGTCGCCAGAAGAAGCTGTTGAAGTGTTCAAAAACCATGTTTTAGAGGTGTCTCAATCGGAGTGGAATAAGTGCTTCGACAACAGATTTGAGCGCATGCAAAAGTGTATAAATCATGCTGGAGAATATTTTGAAAAACAATAAAACCATTTTTGATTATAAATATTCGCATTTTCACTATTAGGCCAGAAATATATATAGCAGCCCTCGTAAATTGCTTGAACATTTTGGTTTTTAGAGAAAAAATGCTTAGTTTACTTTCATCTGTAAAAAGTAATCTTTTCCAGTAGTCCATTTACTCATTTTAACATTCGTAGTAAATATGGTTTTATGAAACACTGTTGGCACATTCGAACAAACGCTTTTATTAAAGTTTTTGTTTGTTAATTTAATTTATTCATGCTTGATTCCTTCAAATCTAAATATTTCATGATATACTTATGAAATATTTTTTATTTAAAACTACAAACTGAAATGTATTACTGCGGGGAAAGCATATTCATATGGCCATTTCACTACTACTCATATAACTCATCAATGGATTTTACCCAAATTTTTTATAGAAGACTTGAAAGTCTTATATCAAAAGCCAAATTGATTAAATGAGAACTCCATTGCATCAATAAGACAAAAAGACAATAACAACTCCAGAATGTTTTGTACAAAAACACAGCAAACATTCAGTAATTATTTCATGAGAATATCATGCAATATTTAGATTTGAAGGAATCAAGCACGAATAAATTAAATTAAAATCAAAAAGATTCCGAATAATAAATTTTCATAGCGATGTTTTTCTTTTTCGTCAATTCTGTTGCTGTTATTATACCCGATTAACCGATGTACGTCTGTTCGTCCGTGTTGGTGTTGAAATCAACTTCGCCAAGGCACTAGATTAGCTAGAGTTTCAAAAATTTTGCTATTGAAAGTCAGCAAGATCGATCCATGTCCATGTTCTACGCAGCGTGCAAAACACCACGCCTACATTTAATTTTTCCACATCATTTTAAACAAATCCAGTTTAGTCCCAATATAGGGACAATAGAGAATTAAAAAATAAGAAATAAACATTAAGTAAAAAAATTGGCGTTCGCCTAGTTTTTCCAAATTATGGGTCTCTTAAATTTTCGTCGAAAAGTACGATTGTGCACTATATTTTTTAAGACGTCATAAAAATGCTTAACCCATTAAGAAAAGAACCGATGACATTTCGCCAATTAGAAAAAAAAGATTAAAGGAAACTAAAAAGGTACCGTGAAATAACTCCCAAATTAAAAAACGAAATAACTTCCAAACTTCCAATGCCAAAATGAAATAAGACCCAAAAACTTAACCGTTAATTTAAAATGAAAATATTAAAAAAAATTAAATAACTCTCAAATGAAACTGTTTTAACCTCATGGTTAACAGGTACCTCCCGATGAATGAGGTCCTTAACTTTGATATCTTACCATACCTTCCATTAGGTGACTCCTAATAAAACTTTAAATAACTTTCAAATGAAATAACTCCCAATTATTAAAATAAATGAAATAACTCCCAACAGAATCCAGTTAGGAGTTATTTCATTCTCCCAATGAAAATTTATGAAATAACCTCAAAAAAAATAACTCCCAATTTGTATCGGATATTTGAATTTTTTATTGGGAGTTATTTCATTTTGTTTTGGGAATGATTTCACGGTACCTAAAATATATAAGTTAATTTAAAAAATGTATGTTTTCATAATCATGCAAAAAGTGTTTTAATAAAATTTATAAATCTGAGCAACTTACGTCAATATCAAGTTTTAATTTCAATTTCAAACAAATATTGATCAATTTACAGTTTAGTGTAGATTGTAAGTTGTACGAAATACAACCAGGCCATTCGTTGCATGTTTTCTAAAGTCTTACAAAGAAAATGTTTAATCAAACAAAAATTTCTATTTGAAAATTTTTTTTTAAATATTTTGCTATTTACATAAATGGCGTTCAGTAAAAAACCATTACCATATCGATTTTTTTTTTATATTTAAAAAGTAAATAAATTAAATACATAGAATTTACCAATAACTTTTTTAAAACTTTCGTAAAAATTTACAACGTAACATACATTTACAATCAACTGGTAATTAAACAATTAAAATTAAAATCTCTATTTTTTTTCAAACAAGTTTTTCTTAAAAACACCTAAAAAATCAAATGGTTTTGAAAAATTGCAACTTTGTTTGTTGGTGGCTGTATGTCTGTGAATTTAATTTAACGTTCAAAATGCCTTATAAGCCTCACGAAATTTAATATAGTCAAACCACACAGGATTTTTTGTATGTATTTTTATGTGTTTTAATGTAATTTATTTACATTTTAGACAATTTTATAAAAAATATTTATGTATTTAAAATTATTTCTTGTTTTTTAATTGATAATTAGTCATTAATCAATTTTTTTTCTTTCAATTTAATTTTTATTTGAAAATATAGTATTCGCAAACTGAATTTAACGCATAAGTATAGGAAAACTATTTGCGACATGAATAAAATTTATTTATTAATAAACAGTGAACTGGTTTTTCAAAGATGAAATGTCCTTCAACGTTACGAAATTGTAACCTGCAGCAGATTCAATAAAAACTCAGCAGAATTATTTGTAAACGCTGTGATAAATGCTTAACAGTGTGTAGTGAAAATTTTTGTACGAAACATTTTATTTTAAGCCATTCGTAAAAAAAAACTTAAGTTTTTAAAAATAAAATCTTATTGTTATAGACATTAAAATGGCAATTTTAAGAGCAAATTAAAAAAAAATTAAATACACGAAAGGGAAACAATTAGAAGATTGCCTAAAATGGCTCTCAGTACGGTTTGTAATGTTTAAGAAATGATGAAAAGTATTAATATAAATTCAGGAAGAATTTTCTAGTTATTAAACATGTAAGCAAAACAAATAAACAAGATCTGGTATTAAAAAAAGAAAATTACGTAAATATATTTTTAATAACAGAACGTAAAGAAATTTCAAAGAATTGCATGCTTTTGAATGTCGAAACATACATCTTCTATCCTAGAAAATTCTCGTTCGTTTACCGGTTATTGTCTAAAAGTTTCCATCACATTCTTAAAGGCAAAATGGAAAAAATTGACCCAAACAGCGTTGCTTTTTCTTTTTTTTTTTCGAATAACTACCAAAAATCATAGCATTTTCAGTTTTGATAAACAAACACCTTAAATATAAGCCGAAATTTCATTCGATTTTACTAGTAAAAGCGCTACAATGGCAACACAGTTTTATATAAAATATTAATAACCTTCGGTCATCCATTTCTTGCAGGGCTTCCAATTATGACTGGCAGGTTTTAAAAGTAATTATTTTGGATACGATTTGCCGAGAATACTTTTATTATTTTTGAATAATGGAAAAATATATTATGAAATTTTAGCACCGTAGTTCTCAATAAAAATGAAATTCGTGCTGTCATCCTCCAACTTACATTTGCAGGGGGTAAAATACCCAAAGAAAAGCAAATTAAGTGAGACTAAATTCACAGCAAATCTACACCAGCGTTTAAGACTCTTACAGTAATATAATTCTTTTAGTTTTAGCGCTGCAACTAATAATGACAATACTGTTTTCTCAAATCTCATTTCTTTCAAAACTGTATAAGCGAACTGTTAAAAAAGAAACGTTTCAATCGAAACACCAAACACTCTCTGAGTACCAGATGTACTTTTTGGAAAAAAAAGCTATGAGAAGTGTTAACATTTACATTTAAATAAGGCAGTTTTCCGTTGATAAAACCTACCAATTACAATCCTTCTGTTGATTAAAAATGTTTCTAATATAGTCATTGTCATTAAGTGAAAGTCTAGTAATAAACCTTTTTAAAATGTCACAAATATAAATATAAAGACCAATTGGAGTAAATTTTTGACTTACTATAAACATATCGATTATGATATCGAATATATATATTTAATTTTTAAACAATAGGTCTTTTTTATTTTAATATATATTCTCGATATTTCGCTACGTCATTGTGTAGCTACGTCATGACGTAGCATTGTGTAAATTAAATAAATATATTAATTATTTAAAAGGTCAAATAAAAACTTTATTAAAAGATTAAGATAATAGTTTATTGACTGATTTGTAGTTCTTTCCTGTACAATATCTAAAAACTTTTTGCTCCAGTGTTTCTTTTTGTTTTCTAGAAAAGCATTGCTCGTAGGTAAAGAAAGTAGAATTAACACAAATTGTTCCATGCCCATCATAATATTTCTCTTAATAGATTGAGATCTAAGAAGAGAAATATTAAGATAATGAAAAAATTTTCAAAATCGGTTCAGACATGACTGAGTTCTGCAAAATTCAGACGGATTCAAAATGAGAGAAAGGCGTGGAATTTTGCCCGCTGCCTCGAAGGACATGAACAGATATTGCTGATTTTCAATAGCAAAATTTTCAAAACTATGTCTGATCTGGCGTATTTAAATATTCTCTAGCTTATCTAGTGCCTTGTCAAAGCTAATTTCAACCCGAACACGGACGGACGGACAGACGGACTTCGCTCAATCAATGGGGTCGAAAATAGATATGGTAGAAATTACAAACGGAATGACGAACTTAGATATACCCTTTGACACACGTAGTGAAGGGTATAAAAAACTGGGGGCAAATTACGGCATTCAATAGAACTTAAATTTAAATTTCGATCGATATCGTATGCCATAACTTGGCCCCTGATTTAAGAGGGGATTCCACTCGAAAATAATTTTACATTGAACGGCATTCTAAATTAAATTTTTGCTGATAATAAAACATTTTGTAACTAAATCTGTTAACTAACAGAATTCAGTTTTGCTGGTCTAAAAACTTTTTGTATCTACTGTATTTAAACTGAATCAAATTATTCGCTTTATATTTGCTTTTGTTTCATACATTTTCTTTTAATTCTTAGTTTATTGTTTATATTTAAACATTTATTTATTTTTTTTAATTGCATTATGTAATTTTATTTAATAAGATGTTTTTGTTGCACTTACCGAATGCCAACACCAAACAAAACCAATTGACCGCAGCCATTCTTTGTAAATGTGTTTTGTTGTGCATGTGTGTGTGTTAGATTCAGATTGCTTTGACTTTTTCTTCCTTTTCAATTCTGCTTCTTGTTAGAGAAGTTATGCGGCTGTTGCTCCTGCAGTTGCTACAAATTGTAGTGTTACCGTTTGTTGCAAAAAACACTGTTTTTTTGTGGTTTCTAAAAACCTTTTAATTTTCATTTACGTTACAAACAGCAATTTGTTTTATTAATTTATGCAATATTTACTTAAAGTAAACATGTTTATTTTAAATTAAAGTGACTCTTAAAAAAATAATATGCAAGAATTAATTTGAAAAATAATTTTGATTACATTTTGTTAATTATGATAAGCTGTAATCGCATTATATTTATTTCTTTCGATTTATCATATTAAATTGATCTTGAACACGTTCACTTTATTTCTTTTTTTTTAATGAAAATTAGTTTTAATAATTTTTTAAAAATTTCTTTTATTGCGAGTAAAAAATCTTTTTATTATTGATATTTTTGATTTTATTATTTCCTACTTTTCTTATTTTAATTTTTGTATTTGTTTAAAATTTTTTATTGTTTTTATTTTGTGTTTTAGAATCTGGGTTTTTTTTTAGAAAGTGAACTTTTTCTTTTTTATATTATTTGTATTATAAAAAAGCGTGAACAAAAAAAATACAAGTTTTATAGCAAAATCTATTCCATTTGATTCCAGCATCTATTATATTTGTCACCTAAAGAGGGCGGTCCAATAATTACTCAAATCTAGATAGAAACATTCTAAAAATTATTTTCATATATACTTAGAAAATTTTCCTGGGCGAGGCTAAGCGAAACTATACAACAACTCTTAATTAAAAATTTTTGAAAAAGACTTTTTACGCAGTGCCGTAATTTGTCTACTTGATAATTGTCTATAATGATCCCAGGAAATTTTTTAAGATCGACTTTTTTTCAACTAGATATTTTTCTTATTTAATGCATTTGCCATTTGATGATGCGTGTTCGGCATTTAATTACTCATCATTTCTTTATGTAATGTATTTAAGAACATCTTACTATTGCAATATTGCAAACTAATGATTTTTCGAAAACACCGTTAGTCATATACAGAACATTAATGCATTTCTGAAGAGATTCATTACGTTAAACATGCCGGCCAAGCAAATACGTGACTAGTGAAAAAATGTCACTGTTTTTTAAGTGCCGGTTATGCTGGCATTATCCTTGCAAAGATTAACATCAATTTTGATTGATTAATATTTAGAGAAAACTAAAATGCAAAAATACAATTAAACAAAATAAAGATCCTTTTACACAGCACTTTTTGTCAATTTCAAGGCCGCGTTACAACGATATTTTAATGGATTTTTTTTTTTCTTTTTAATTTCAACTTAAAAACTTTTTGCAAACAAAACTAAAAAAAAATTATGATTAATCTTTATTATATTAATCTTTTCTGACATAAAATGTCCTTCATAGAAATGAAATAAGTTGAAAATCTTGTAACATCTGTTGAAGAAATAACAACATTTCAACATTCAAAACCACTGAAATGTATGTCGTGTTTTTTAACCAATATATATATATATATATATATACATATATATTTGGTAAAACAAAAAGAATATTCAAAGTTAATAAAATATAAAATTATCTCAAAAGGGAATATAAAAGATATGTCTTAAAACCAGATCAGTTGAATTTCGGCGTTTATAATCGCCCTTTCCATAACATTCTGAAACTAAGAAATCTTTCTATTATTATTATTATTATTATTATTATTATTATTATTATTATTATTATTATTATTATTATTATTATTATTATTATTATTATTGTTGTGGTTGTTGTTGTTGTTGATGTTGTTGTTATTTATTTTTAAATCATAATTGTGTTTAAAACATTCAATCTACGCATGTCATTGATGTTTACAGCGTCTTAAAACGAACCCCGGAATTACCCCAAATTTTATATCGTTTTTATTTAAATAGAAGGGCATTGGCGCGATTAAAAAATTACTAAAATTTTCAAGTAATTTAATTGATAAGGGATCAAGCAATGAGATAAAGTTCTAAAAATTAAAAAAAATAACAAAAATCGATATTTTAGATAAGCAGAATCTAAAAAGGCTTTCGACACACAATGTATAATCCATACAAATTTAAATGATTTTCTTTTCGAGTCGAAGAACAGAGTAAACATCCTGGTCATAATAGATAACATATTTAAATAATGCCTTTTGGTCTCCCATCTCGGTTTTGGAGACCCTGCCTATTTGACGCTAATGATTCTAGGCCATATGTCAGCACTTTCACTATATGTCAGTGTTTTTTAATTCTGATTAGAGGCTATTTGCTGGCGTACCACGGAATGGTAGAACACAGAGACGACGATCGCTTTTGCATGTCATAAGATATTACCAATAATGCGGTGTGAATAAAGAATATGAGCATTGTTCTGCAAACTGTGATGCTAAAAGTTTCTTTACCTAGCGTTCCATAGGTCACATTCCTTTCACTCTGGGTAAGACAACCTTCGCGTAAGAATAAACATGGACAAGTACTTATGCAAATATCGCAGTATCTTTTCTGGTCATCAAAGTTAAAAGGCATATGCCTCATGCTCACCCCAGACTACAATTCTCTGGTAAATCTACCTTTAGCAACAGACATGTGCCAAATTCTAAGCCTTTACAAAGACATTGGTATATGCATGTCTACCGAGAACCGTGAAATCCGTAGAGTAGTAGCAAGTCTAGCTAGCTATTCCTCTTTACTGTTCCAATATTGAACTGTTCAGTCGACTTGTAAGGAAACTGTAGTTTTTATTATATCGTCTTGATTTTTAGACCAAGTGAAAAGACTTCATTTAATTTTGATGGTCATAGCACTATTGATCATATGCGAAAGTAAAATATTTTGTATTAAATAAAAGCAACACTTATGGTATTCAGGCGCCAAATCTTTATAGAAGAATAGTTTTAGATGTGCAAATCAATGATGAAAATTTTTAAGGTTTATTTTTTTTTAGCAATTAAATGCAAACGCCAGATTAATTTCACAATTCAATAATTTTTCCACAGATCGTATTCTTTACGCTTTTTTTTAGTAAAAAATTGAAAAACACTTAATCACTGTTTATAAGAAAAAAGTAATAAAACAAATTTATAATATTAATTTTTAAAAAACCGTTAAAAAATAAAAACTTCCGTAAAAAAATTTTAAGTTAAAAATCTTAATTCAGTTTGGCTTGAAAAAGCGACTTTGTATTGATGATTTTTTGGCTTTATATTAATTTCTCGAAACTTCAAACTGATTCAAACAACCAGCCAGACGTACAGTTTATTTTAACTTATTTTAAAGTTAATCCATCCTTTCCACTTTTGTTTGATAAAGTTAGATTAATGGAAAAATTAATAAACAATATTTTTTGTTAATAAAATTAAAAAAATTCAATGTGTCTTTTTTTAATTTATTATTAAATTAATTTAATATTTCCTAAAAGATTTTTTTATCATATTGTGTTTATTTAATTATTTTTTGTTCTTGTAATATCAATTCAATTAATATTTTATAATTACAATGTTTGAAAATATTGACGCTTTTCACAATTTAATTTATTTGATTAATTTGACATTAATTTTAAAATTCACCACACGTTCAAATGCAATCACATAAATAAATATAACGGCTTTTTAACGCTTTCACGTTCGTTTAGCGTTTCAAACAATTCAACGTACGGCCAAAGACTGACGTTTAAACAAAAGTGTTTGATAAATTTTAAGCGCCTTAAAAAAAGACAAGACTTGAAGAAATCTTTGGCTTTAACTTGTATACCAATAAACAAAAGTGATTGTTTATAAAAACATAAAAAAACAAAGTATAGTTTAACAATAAAACTTAAAGAAAGAGTAAATTGTTAATAAAACTAGTTCAAAACAAAGAAAATCTCACAAACTTGAACTGTATTATCGACGTGCATGTCTCTCTCTTAAAAACACTCTCGAAAAAATAGTCTACTTTTGTCTCTGTTTACATTTTTTTAATCCACGTGCTTAAGCTTTTGTTTACATTTAAAATATAAAACAAATCGTCGGCGGTTTTAGTATTATGTGCGGTTTCTGTATTGCAAGCTAGCGGCTTGTCTAGGAAATTTGTATAGTAATCACTCAAAAAATTGAGTGCTTTTCATACAAATTTTCTAGACGAGTCGCTCGCTTGTAATACAGAAACCGCACATAAATGTGTGAATAAAAAAAATAAATATTGTTTGTTTTTTTTTAAGATTTCTATATATAATTTTAATTTTTTTGTAGTCATTTCTACGAGGGCTATTCTAAAATTCGCAAGTTGACTTGATAAAAATACTTTCGTAAAAAATTGTGGAAGAAACATATCTTTTGGAAGAGTTTGAGAGTTTTGATTTGGAGTTAAAAATTTAAACACTATAAAAAATGTTCAAGCAAGTAAACTATTATAGACTATAACGCTTTTTAGGGCTTTAAGCCCAAGGGGTAAAAATGCTGCCCTAATATTGTTTTTACAATATCTATTCTTCTTGCATAGGCCTTTATGCCCGGAACAGTAATAGCAAGATACTTCAAGCTTTCACAGAAGTTTAGTATTTTATTTAAATAGTCCTATCCCTTTAAATATTTAAGTTGACACATAAAATTTACTTAAATTATGTAGTGCTGTATGCGCCATAGCGACAAGTTTCTTTTTTACATATATAACTCGTTAGTCGCAGATACCTTACACAGAGATTATGTTATACTTCGTACTGTTATAAGGACAAGGTACAAAATAAAACTTAATTTATAATTTTAAATGTTATTCCTGTTACTTTAACGGCCAAAGCAATCGACATTCTGTCCAATTTGCAAGCGTTTGTCTATAACAGTTCATAAGATAAGCCCATATAAGTAAATTTACATCAATTATGGGAACACCCTTTAATTTCTAAATTCAAATTATAAACTTATTGCGGGGTTAGCAATACAGGTCCCTTTTAAGTTTTAGCGTTCTGTCTATAACGGTTCAGAAATTTGGTTACATACTTAAAAATACAACTATTGGTACACCCTTTAACTTCCAAAACAAAATTTTATACTTGGCAATACAGGTTCCTTGTAAATTTCAGCTGTTTGTCTATAACGGTTCAAAATTTTGGCCATATACATCAAATTACATCAACTAATGTAACACCCTTTAATTTATAATTTTAAATATTTATACTTCTTATTATACCAGTCGAAGTAGTGGACATTTTTTTTAATTTTCAATTAATTGCTTATAATGTTTCAGAAGAAGAAGTCCCATATGGGATAAATTACATCAACTATGGGAACACTCTTTAATTTCTAAATTTTAATTGTGTACTTTATGGCGGACTTGCAATACATGTTCCTTATAAATTTCAGCTGCCTATCTATAATATTTAAAACTGTTTCAACATAATTTAATTTATAATTTTAAAAATTTGTATTTGTTATTATCACAGTCATAGTAATCGGCATTTTGTCCAATTTTCAAATGTTTGTCTATAACGGTTCAAAAGATAGGCCCATATAGGTCAATTTACGTCACCTATGGGACACCCTGTAATTTTTAGATTTTTTTTAGATACTCAGTTTTTTTTATATTTTTGATTGGTGCCCTACACGGTTCATAATACACTTAAATATGTATGTTGTATGGGAACACCCTTTAATTTTTAACATTACGACCTGTTTTTAAAACGGCACCAATCTGTAGGCATAATCTATCAAATCAACAAAAATTTTTCAAAATCGATTCAGAGATTACTGGCACAAACATAAAAAAGCAACATACAGTCGAACTGATAACCTTCTTTTTTTGAAGTAGATTAAAAAATGGAGGGGCTCTTGCATAGTACGAAGACTGGCGATTTCGATCTTGGATTAGAACAGTTTCGTTAGTGGATTGAAGAATGCGCCCAAGAGTTATCTACTACAAATGCAACAATCGTAATAAGGGTTCCTGAATGTTTAAATAGAAAAATAGGTTTGCTAAACTGGTCTTTCGTATTGAATGGGTCCGTCTTCGTACTTAGAGCATGATTTTTGTTTTTCTTAAGTTAAAACATTAAGTGACATCTACTTTTAAGTTTGTGATTGAGTTTACAGTAGTGAGTTTGTTTTGTTTTTTCTTCACATGATCATCATTATCACGTTTAATGATTTATATGGTTGTCGGCCTTTGTTTCTTCACTAATTTTCCAAAGTTTGTGTTGGCATTTATTTATTATTGTAATTGATAATTAATCATATAAAATAATAAACAATTAATTATTATTACTATGTTCTAATGGCATTTAAATATAAACAATATTTAATTAACTTCATTAGATCTTTTTTTTTCTCAAATAGTCGCAGACATGATGTTTTATTTAATTTAATTTAATTAAAAATCTTTGTTGTTTAAGCGAAAAATTGGAACTTTATGCTTTTTGTCAATAAATTAAAAGTTCGTGTTTTTAAATTTTGTTTAAACACTCCCTTTTTTTAACTTACAAAAAATAAGGTGGGCACTTTTTAATTTGCGGTTTCTGCAAAAGTGTAAATAGCGTTGTATTAAACCGCCTTCATATGTATTTGACATCCATATATACAGTAGTTAATAACAGCGATTTTTACATATCATGAATGTCAAAAATTCCGATCAGAATTGTTTTAATTCCGCATTAACAATTCCGATCCTTCTTTACATTCCGATCGATTTTGCTTATTTCTAAAAAAAGATACTTAATCTCCACCTTTTTATTTAAATGTGGCAATATTGCGCACACCAAAGTAAGCAACAAGGATAATCTAAAGAAGGACACATAATAAAAGTTAATTTGAAAACAGTAAATAACAAAAATTCAAAAAAACTAAATTCAACCATGGTTTCATTCCGAAGAAATTTTCCGTTTTCTAAAGAATCAATGTGCGGAATTAAACCACTTCCGATCGGAATTGAGTTCTGTGACATGCCTGTATATCTTAGCAGACCTTCTATCAAATAAATACTAATTGCTGGTTCCCTAGTAGTTCATTTTGGGTAACATTTCTGCACATACACGTTGAATATAGTATGCAGCATTTGAACTTCTTCACTAGGGCTGGCAGATTCAAGTTTTCAAGACGCTTGACATTTATCAAAAAATTGTCTGATGAAAAAAAATTAAAGATTACTACGGAATCGAAGTATTGACAAATATCCAAACAAATACACTAAAAAAGAGCACTAACGACTAGTGTAACAGAGAGTGAGTGCGTTGAGTGAGTGATAAAATATATTAACGGCCATAAGTGAAAATATTTCCACAGTTTTAATCCAAAAAATTCGGTTAAATGGATCATGGCGGTTTCTTTAGTTAATATTGACCACCGAATCGGGTAAAGTTTTCGTTTGCATGACAATGTTGAGATGAGACTAATTTTTATATAACGAATATGTCACTAAAAATACAACACTGTCGATACCATGTTTATAAGCCTTAATATATAATATCAAGTCCTTTTATGCGCAAATATTAACAATTTTTGTAATCGCTTCAACCATATGATCGGTTGGTTCGTTTTTCTAGTCAATACTCTTGAGTGAGTGTCATTGTGAAGTGGATTTTTAATATTTTATACTGACAGAAGTTTTATTATAAAAATTAAAACTATTAATAACTAATAAATAAATCTATTGTTTATTAAATACATATCGACAAGGCCGATTTGATCAAGATTATTTCATACATTGGGTTAAAATAACAATAAAAATTAATAAGAAACTTACCGTTAACATAATTTAAACGAGTGCCCTAATATGCCAGAGGTATGTTAATAATAATTGAGATAACAAACTCCCCTTGAATATTAACACTTCCACCGAATGTAAATGAAGTAAAGAGAAAATGAATGAAAAAAATAAATAAAAAACACATCTATTCGTTTTATTTTATATTTAACAGACAATTTACATTGAATAATTTAGGCCGTCTGTCTTGTCTTCACTTGTGTGGTAAAAGACAAAGTTGTATTACCAATCATAATGATAATAGTAAATTTTAATAATGGTCAATTATGGCTCCAATTTTATGATTATATTTTTTTTATAAAATAAATTCAAACATAAAAAAATATTTTCATTGTAATAGCTTATTTTGGGCTTTTCGGCTTTGTTTTCTAGTGAATGTAACGGTTGTAAACATCTTAATTAAAAGTGAAAAGTCTGATATAATAATCAAAAAGTTTTAATTTAATATAAAATCCAACAATATTTGTTGGTATAGTTTTGATCAATAGTATTTTTTTTTTAAACTCAGACGTTATTAAAATTTAAAATGTGTAAAATGGAAAAACTATCAAATTTAAAAATAATGTACTGCATTAATAAAAAAAAAAAAAAAAATATGGAATAATGCCTATAATCGGTTATGTAGAATACTTAAAACCCTTAAGTTAACTATGAAATTAGAAATTTCTATCAATGTTTATAGTTAGGTTTAAGTTCGGTATTATGTGTGATCAATTGTAAAGAATCAGATACTAGTAAAACTCGATTCATTTCCCTGATTGCCACATGAATAGTATTTACCCTGAAGGTACGTAATTACCAACTCAAAATTTTAACAATTACTTAGAATAAAGAAACGGGACTTATACTCCCCGAATTTTAAAATTAAATTTAAGACACTGTGAGAAAACTATTTTGTTCATAATTTTATTCATTTAGATTTAGAAAATTGAATACAGACCCATTTAAACTATTATCTTTTGTTTGTTTTGTTTTATAAGTCAGTAACAACATTGTTTTGAAATCTCTCGGGAAATAAGTCAAATTGTTCTCAAAATAAAATAGATTCTCTCTCGCAACCAGCATTGTCTTAATTTTTGATTTCAGGACATTTCATTTCTTATTTTTGTCTTTAAATAAATTATCACACTGAAAGATCTCTCTACTTTTACAAATGAAATTGGAAAGCTTATTATATTCGAAAACATTAATTTATGACAAATAAAGGAAGGCAGGCTTAATAAAATGATATTTATAAACAGAATTTATAAAACTCTAGACCTCAATCGAAAATGATTCAGTTTTAGCATACACAAGATTATAACCGGCACGTAAATTTTTAATGCCGCTTCTATGGCGGAAGTTAAATAAAAATTTTAAAATAAATTGTAGTTTTATGATTCACGCAGAGAGAGCCCTCTATCCAAATTACTCCTTGGACGGCCAGTATTAAGGCAAATTAATAACAGTATACCCACAGCGACAATAGCAGCCGATGACATTTTTATGTAAAATTGTATATATGCAGTTACAAATTTTTTGTGAGTTCTTATGCACAGCAAAGACTATTGATTGAGCGATGTCCGTCTGACCGTTCCTGGTTGTTTTGAAATCAACTTTGCCAAGTCACTAGATCAGCTAGAGAAAATATAGGTACGTCATTCGATCAGACATAGTGTCGACAGAGGTGCAAGATCGGTTCTTCGAGACAGCGGGCAAAACACCACTTCTGACTCTAATTTTTCCATATCTTTTCTTATACTTTTTCAACTTTTGTTTGTATTCCTTTTTCACAACAACAATCCTAAGCCAAACTTAAATTTTTGGACAGTTTTTGAAACAAAAAACTTTATAGTAGGAAATAATTGCTTATGCCGATTAATATGTATATACATGTGGTTATACATATACATAGTAAAGGCTATAAAAACTTCTGCATAGCCGACTACAGCACTCTTACTTGTTTATAAGTTTTCCTCTTTTTTATTTTGCATTTTGATGTTTCTACTCGCTTTTTAGCCGATTTGTTCCTGTTTGTATTCAACAATAAAAATAAAACTAATTTATGGCACGATAGAACATAACACTACATACCGTTAAAAACAAACAGCTAAACTAAAACTTAACTTTTCTAACTGTTGGGAAAGGGTTTATTAAGTAAATTAACTTAATATTCAAGTGTTAAGCTAAATATTTTTTTCATGTTGCTAAATTCCTAATCTTAACATCATTTAAAGTTGAACTACTCTTTTGTTTAACCCATTTCCACCTTTTTTGTTTTGAATCTTGTAAGTCAAATGTTAATAAGTTTACACGTTGTTTTTGTATAATTTTTTTATTTTAGTTTTGCTTTCGATTCTGTCAAATTTTTTTTGTTTGGATTTAAAAATGTGTAAATGATTTTTTGCCTTTTTTTCAGTTGCAGCTATTATATTCCTTTCACATTTTTTTGGTAGCTTGTTTATAATTTTTCATATCAATTTTTTTTTCTTAATAGCAGTAAAATAGCTTTCAATAGTTTTTAATTCTTTTTTATATGGTTTTGTTGTTTATTAATTTAACAAAACGGTGCAATTAAATTCAGCTTCTCTTCTTCATCATCAAGTCGGCTCGGGTCGTTAAAAATATTTCTTGGTTATAAAAGTAGCAAAGAGTACATACACACTTTGATTAAATGATTGTAAACTTAATACAAATTCCATTTTTCTGTAAAGCGAGTAGTTTTTTAAAGTAAGTGATTTTTAAACAAAAAAAGAAACCAAGCATTAATGTTATATTGGAGTGACAGATAATTATAAAATAAGATAAAAAAAAATTAGTACTGTATATTTTACATACAAATTTCACCGGCTCTTATTGGGTTTAACATTTTTATTTTATTTATTTATTTATTTTTTTTTTTTTGTTTATTTTTGCATTTCTTGAAAGATCTCTGCAAAAGCTTTTAAATGATACCCATTTTGATATCTTTAAAAATATGGTGCATAATCGTACTTTTCTATGAATAGTTCAGAGGCCCATAACTTGTATAATATGGGCGAGCGCCAATTTTTTCACTTGATGTTTTTTTATTACTCTATCGCCCCATATAATGCTTTTTTGATTAGAGTTATTTCAATAAACTAGATATTTGCTCCAAATGATATGGAAAAATTAGAAGCAATCGTGATGTTTTGCCCGCTGCTTCGATCTGATTTTAAGCAGCAAAATTTTCGAAACTACATCTGATCGATTGGCGTATTTAAATTTTTTCTAGCTCATCTAGTGCCTCGGCTAACTTCATTTCAACACTAATCCGGACGGAAAGACGGACATCGCTCAATCGACTTCGCTATACATAAGAACTCTAAATATATATGTACTTTATGAGGTCGGAAATGGATGTTGTAGAAATTACTAACGGAATGACAAACTTAGATATACCGTTTTTCTACCTGTGGTGAAGGGTATACAAAGTATAAAATGGTGCTTTGCAGGACATACCAAGGAGTATTCATTACTTAGTTTAAATGCATTAATTTTTACGTAAAAATGAAAAACGCTCTAATTAGAAGAGAAATCAACAAGTAAAAATATTAACATACACAACTAAGGTAGATAGATGCAAAGAATGCTGATAAAGGTCGTAGCGGTCCAGAAAGTGCAGCATTTCATTCTGCTAGCGTCTAATTTTTCTTGTTTTCTTTGGAACATTTACATTTGTTAAATAAATTTTCTTTCTAAAAAAGATTTTTAGAAATTAAAAAAAAATGAACTTAAGCCAGAATAATTTCTATTCATTTGAAACAGCATATGATTTTTTTTCCATAAAACTTGATCTATGGAACACAAAAAAAAAAAAGATTTCATTTGGAATTCGTCTTAGTTTGCAGAATTGGGATGATAATAATGACGTCAAAAGGACAATAGTGCGCAAAGATGTGCGTAGCACCAAATATTTTCTTTCGTGACGTCAAGAGATTGGGGTTTACTAAATGAGATGTTCTCTGAAATTTATAATACTCCACTCTTTTAAATCTCTGTTATTATTACTATGACTTAAAAAATGATTTAATTTTTATTGAAGTTATAAAGTTTTGAGCCACGTTGTGCAACACAAAAACTATTAAACGAAAAACGAACAAAGCTATTAAAAATTTGTGGTTATTAAATATTTCATTTTTTAAATATTTTTAACAGATGGTCAAATAATAATTCGGTCTTATTTTAACGCAATTATTACTTTAAAATGTAGTTTACCCCGTGGTTTAAACAAAACGTTTATGTTACTTGTTTGAAGTATAAAAACGAATATTATTTTTCTTAATTTAAAAGTGATCGGGAAGATGTCTACGAATATAATCTTTTAGTCGAATTGAGGAAAATGCCCAATAATTTAAATTTAAATTTGTTGACATTTATGCAGTAATTTGTTTGGAAGCAAAAAAGCAAAAAAAAAATAATAATTTAATAGCTGAAATCTTCAAGTTTGTAAACAATGATATTTATAGGTGAGACCAACGCGTTTTCATTGTTGAACTATTTTTCAAAAATTATGAAAGTGTGGATGCTTCGAATCAAATTATTCGTTAAACCCCTCTCATTCCTCAGTGATGACAACAATACTTCGACAAAAAATAACTGCTTTGCACTTTGACAGCATATTTTAGACCACCTAACTGGTTTTAATCAACTCTGTGCTAAAGATTTTCGGCCGTCAAATAGTAACTGTCAATTTACGTCTTCGTCGCAGAGAACTGCGTAATTGATAGAATTTGCTATAGACTGAGGTTATTCATGGCATACACATCCAATATGCTGCTCCTCTTGGTCCTGGGTCTTATACTAGCCAATGCTGGACAGACACACACATGCGACATACCGAGAGATACAGACATCCTTGAAAGTCGCTCAAAAAAAACTCGTGTCGATTAGTGCAAAGAAGTGTTGCAAAAATACGATGGCGGTGCTTCGAAAGACGCTTATAAGATTGTCACAGGTGACGAATCATGGTTCTATGCGTATGAGCCCGAAACGAAACAACAATCGACCGTGTGGGTCTCCAAAGACGACCAAATTCAACGAAAGTTGTTCGTGGAAGAAGCACATCGAAGCAAATGGTCGCCTGTTTCTTCGGCAAAACTGGTCTTGTGGCGACTGTTCCGCTTGAGCAACGTAGGACGGTCACTTCTGAGTTGTACACTACAATTTGTTTGCCTGAAGTCATCAGAGAAATTCGAAAAACCAACAAGAGAAGACGAATCATTGTTCACCATGACAATGCGAGCTCTCATACATCGGCTCAAACCAGAGCGTTTTTGACCGGCCAAAACGTCGAATTAATGGGTCATCCGCCGTACAGCCCTGACTTGGCATCTAATGACTTCTTCTTGTTTCCGCACATCTAGAAAAAAATGCGTGGTCAACGAATTTCGTCGCCAGAAGAAGCTGTTGAAGTGTTCAAAAACCATGTTTTAGAGGTGTCTCAATTGGAGTGGAAAAAGTGCTTCGACAACTAGTTTGAGCGCATGCAAAAGTGTATAAATCATGCTGGAGAATACTTTGAAAAACAATAAAACCATTTTTGATTATAAATATTCGCATTTTCACTATTAGGCCAGAAATATATAGAGCAGCCCTCGTACGCTAATACATTTACCCTTCTGTGATTGGGCCGGTTTGTGTCTATAAAATTCATAGCCAGTTAGTACACATCCGGAGTATAGCCGTCTCTCTTTAATCTACCGAGTCCGTTGCTCATCTCAGTAGTTTTCTGGTCTTTAATTCACCTTCCTTATTTCGACTTGCTAGTACCCATAAAGTTTATGGCCGCTTGGTTTCCGGTCTCTTGTTAACCGACTGAGTCCGTTGAACATCTATCTTCTCTGCTTCTAACGCTTTCGCGCTGAATTTTGGTTTTAATTCTACGACATAGAAGTTCTTCAGCATCATAACTTAATTGCACAATTTTTTTTTAGTGTTGATGCCGTTTTAAATCAATATCATTCGAGGTTAATAATGTGCACCTGCACATAGCTCTCTTACACTGGCAAGTGAAAGTCTAATTTGGTGGGTTGCATACGAGATACTAAGCTCTATCCTGCCCACTCTTTTGTGAATTTAGGTTTTTATTTTAAAGAACCAGCACTCTTTGCAGGAAAAGTAGAATGTTTTAGACTCTCATTGAGGAGGTATAAGTTAAGCTTCCGGCAAATGCCAGCTAATTGTATGATTGTAGAAAAACAAATACATTCCACTGATTTCCTACCGGCTCTGCGATTGATAGCCTCTATGTGGTTTTGTTTTTTTTATTATTATAAATGACAGCGCACCTGCCTTAGCCAATGGTATCCAACAGCATTAAAAAGTCGACGAAGTAAAATGATAAATCAAATAGCTGTACTTAACACCAGACGTGCCAAAGCAGGACGTTAAATAATACGTAAACTGCATATGCAAATTCTCCAAACAATAATTACTTAAAAAAGAACGATTTTTAAAAAATCGCATTCAAAACATACGAAAAAATTAAAAGGAACAAAAAACAAATATGAGCCATATATTTATAAGCATTAGCTTTTTTAATTATCTTTGTTCTGAGTTGTTTTTAATTAAGAGTTACTAAAAACACACTAATTTTTCTCATACTTAAATTCCAGCTTTTCGAAAATCCTAAAAAATTGCATAGAAATACTTCCAACTTTATTAAATAACTATTTTTGATTAGTTTGATTATTAAAGCCTGATCTCTAATCACTTTAATTGCTTTGATACCACAAGATAAATAACAACCGAATTGAAATTTTGCTTTCATTATCCCCATTCATCCACCAATTTCTGATGTCTATAAACAAATGCAACAGCTAGAGATAGAGAAAATGTTTTCACGGGATTTGTGTTGTTAAACAATTTTAATACTCCGTAAGTGCAACTAAATATGTGTCACTGTATGTGTTTGACAAATTAAATGCTAAAATTATTGCAAACATTTGCTGCAATTGTGCATGTTATCTCAATAGTAATACTGATACTGAATTTGGAAAGCTGGGTTAAAATTCGGAATTACGGTTGCGACAACAACAACAATGAATATCGATATTTAAATTAATGAGTTTTCCTAATTTCTTAATAAATTAAAATAATACAAATTTAGTTACTGGCAGGCAGATCCTAATGAATTTTGTGGTTTGCTACATCCGACATCAGTATTCTTCGTAACTACTTTTATACTCTTCACCACAAAAAGTGGAAAAGCGTATATTTATGTCTGTCATTCCGATTGTAATTTCTACAATATTCATTTCCGACCCCATAAAGTATATATATACTGAGTTCTTGTGCATAGCGAATAGATCAGGCATAGTGTCGAAAGAGGTGCTATTGGAAATCAGCAAGTTGGTCTATGTCCTTGACGCAGCGGGCTAAACACCACGCCTACGTCTAATTTTTCTATATTATTTGGAACAATGAAGAAACTCTAAACAAAAAACAAATAGACAGGTTCAGAAAATAAGAAAAAAACATCGAGTGTAAAAATTGGCGCTCGCCCATATTTTCCGATTTACGTGGCTCTGAAATTTTCCAATTTTTTTAAATATCAAAATGGGCATCATTTTAAAGCTTTTGAGGAGATCTTTAAGGAAATACTAAAATTTTTTAACAATGCTTAACCCATTAGGCGCCAATGACATTTTTATGCAAAATTATAAATATGCAGTATCAATTTTTTTTTTATATTTTCTAAATCTCAGTCACCCCAATATTTGCTTTTTTGATAGAAGTTACTTCACTAAACTAGATTTACATAAATAATGAAGGGTACATAAGATTTGGCATAGCCGAATATAGCACTCTTACATGTTATTTTTTCGGTTACACATCATCTGATTAACCAACTAGTTTAAGTGAAAAAATATGAGAATGATTTTATTATCAATTGTCATTGATTGGCAAGAACGAGACTTTGGTTTAGTAAAAATCCTTCCCGATTTCTGGAAATCATGAGCCAATTTACACTATGCATTTTTTCTTGAAACTAGCATGAAACTTTTGTTTGGTGGTGAAGCAAGAGGGGTAAACAGTATGGCATAGCTTTAATTTTGAGAGGATGTTATACTGCTTATGTTTTGTTTAAATTAACGCGTATCGCTGCAACTTAAAAAGGGGAATTGAAAAAAAAAATCATCAAAAAATTGCATCATATAAATGTGGTCCATGTCAAATTTGACTGCAAATTTTTACGTTCAAAAGAACTAAAAATATTTAACATGGAGTGAAATGTTTATTTGTAAAAATAAGAATGAAAAAATCTTAGTTCTAAACAAACCATATCCTAAAAATCACAAATAATGCCTCGAAAATCCCAAAACTAAGACTTTATACATTTGGCCCAACAACCACAGTATACTTTTGAGAATTGTTAAAATTAAAAATGGGGCTCCTTCAAACCGGCTTGAGTTTTGCGATTTTAAAACATTTCGACGCTTAATTTTGTATGAAGTGATGCTGTCATAAATTAGAAAAATTGATGGTTCATTAATCGGGATAATTTAAAAAAAAGCATGAAGTTTTTTTTATGAAAATTAAATAATTTAAAAAATATTCCCGTGTCTTTAATTAAATAATTTGCAAAGTGCCTGTGCATAGAAATAAATTACCGTAATGTTTTTTGATATTTTATTTTCCATCCTCTTTCAACTGTATAAAAGAGCCGAAAAAAGTCAGCCGTATACAGTGGAGAAAAAAAAAATAGAATTACTGTTGGTTATTGTTGATTTTGCTTAAACTTTGATTTTTGTCTTTGGTTTATTGTTTGGACAAAAATCTTTAGTTTATTTAAAATGTTTGTCAGAAGTTTCCTAAAGAGTTAAATAAGCGGTAACGAAATGGCCATCGAGACGTGCTTTGACCCTCAATAATCAATATCGGTAATTAATTTAATCGAGATAACTTAAAAAATAGCACGAAGTTTTTTATGAAAATTAAATAATTTAAAAAAATATTCCCGTGTCTTTAATTAAAATTTTCTTTTAATGGGGGAAAACTTGGTGGTGCCATTTTGGCTCAAAAAAAATGTGAAAGTATGTCATTTTTACAAAACTCAATTTAAAAATCGCATATTTTCTAATTTGGGAAATTATTTAATTAGTTTTTGAAGCTTCCATATTTTTGCTGGGTACATTACTGAAACTAATTAACTGTTTAACAAAACAAAATTGAATGTGTGGACACGAACGCAATTTTAAAAGAGAATTTAAGAAAAATGCAGAAACAATAATTGCATGTCTAGACGAGGACTAAGGAGTTACGTGAACACTAAATAATAAAAATTTTGTTCCAAAATGGAATCATTTACTCACTAAATGTTCAGAACATTTCTGTCACGTTTTTTAAGATGTATAAAAAAATTTGCATTTAAAGTACACAACTTACATTTCCCTTTCTCTTTTGCTTCTTACACAATGATAAACTGTTTGTACAAAATGACCTAATCCAGGTACACAACTTTTTGCCAAACATTAAAATGTAGCTGAAATATGTTCAACAATTCGTCATACAAAATCAAATGCATGAAAACCAAACATAATAATTGTACATTCAAGTTTGTAAATGGCAAAGCCTTTAATATTGCATGCTTATGCATGATGAGTGCAACATTACATTTAATGCAATGGATGAATGAATGGACTGATGACATAAAATGAAAATGCAATTTGAATAAATATTTTTGGAATGATACACATGTCAATGAATTAATTAATTTACTCAAAAGATAAAGAAAAAAAAAATACACCAAAAGAAAAAGAAAACAAACTAACAAAAAAGATGTTTTTGTTTGGGAAATGCAATTTGTGATATTCACATGAACATTTTCTGAAAACGATAATTATAAAAATAATTTACAAAATACATTTCCACACACATACACATGTATGTATAAGGTACGCCCTTATACATGTGTAAATATGTATGTATGTATCTATTAGTATTTTGCAAAATTTGACAAAATTGTAAATAAAGTGTAAATTTTTTTAAATAATTTCCATAATGAAATATTACGTTAGAATGGGTTATTTAGAAATTGTGGATTTAGTAAAAGATCATTTTGTGTTTTTCGTGAACTGAAAATGAATTATGAATTATTTGTAAAGCCCGTAAGATAAGGATTTGACAAATACCTAAGGATTATGAATAAGAGTGATAGTGTAAAAAGCAAATTATATAGGTAAGCAAATGTACAGGCATGTCACAGAACACAATTCCGATCGAAAGTGGTTTCAATTCTGCAAATTGGTGCCTCGGAAAACGAAAATCAAAAAAAAATTTTGAACTTTTAAATTTCAAAGTAAATTTAAATTTAGTTTTATTATGTGTCCCTTTTAAGAGTAGCCTTGTTATTTACTTTGCTGTGCGCAGTATTGCCACACTTAAATAAAAATGTGAAGATTAATCATTTTTTAAAAATAAGCAAAATGGATTGGAATCTGAAGAAGCTAAAACTAAAATGATCGGAATTGTTAATACGGAATTCAAACCATTCCGATCGGAATTTGTGACATGCCTTATAATTTATATATGTATATTTTAAGTACAGTTAAACCTCGATTAACCAGGCCTCTATTAATCGGTTACTTTTATTAACGGGCATGCGGTTCTTTTTATTTTTTTTTTCTCCGTTAACCGTGCCTTACATCTATTATCTGTGCAGCATTCGTATGTATGTTTTTTATGTTAATCTAACAACACACAAGAAAATAATTGCGCTTTTATTATTAAACACGAAGATTTTTCATTTAATCAGGGTTGTTTGCTGCTCATACCCCAGCCAACCATTAAATGAGCATCCGAAAAATACTCTTAGGTGGGATATTTCTGAGCATGCCTTAACTAAATCTATGATTCCTATATGACAACTAAAGATTTGTATCTTTAGAGCTATAAATTTAATAGCTCTTTAAGAAAGACAAAAAAGCTATTAAAGTAGTTTCTGAAATAAATTAATCTGAACCAGTTTCGTAAAAAAAATCCCTCACTTCTCAAGTTTTTGGGTGCCAAATGATTATTCTTTGTATTCTTTATGAAATAAATGAGTAAAGTTTTCTTTCGGATTTTTATGGTTTGCTGGGAATTTCCATTCTACTTGAAGTGTCATAGTGTAGAAACAAAATGTAAGTTATAGTGCCTTTCCATTGACGTGATTTCGTCTACTTGATTTTCCATACATTTTTCATGCTATCAAAACCATTTAAATCACTTGATTTATTTAAAATCATGTCGAAAATGTATTTTTCGAACTAACTTTGCCTTTGCAACACTGTGTTGTGTCTAGGATATTCAAGTTCAACTCCGTTCTATCTATTCATATTGGATGTTTTTATCGAAAAAGTGACAATTACTTTTAAATTTTTCAAAACAATAATCTTTTTTCTTACAAAAAAAGTGTTAAAAAATACAAAAAGAAAAATATAGAAAACAAAAATTAAATTAAAAATAAAACGATTTTTTTACCAAAAATAAAATAGTCTTTTTTTTCTTTTACGGAGAAAATGTCAGTGTAACGTCACAAATTCGAATTTACAAAACACTTCAGCTAAATGGAAACGCTTCGAAGTGTTTTTCTCAAAACTAGTTGATTTCAAGTCAATGGAAACGCAGTATTACGTTTGATTTTTTGACAATCAGAACAGTTCTCATCAGATTTCTTTCATACAAATAATACAAGTTTTAAGACTTGTATTATAATGTGCATGGGCCTTACCCTGGAGTTAATGTCGACGTCGTTGACGGCGTTTTAACGCCGAAAAAGTTGAAATAGATCAGTGATGCGCAAGCCATACCACAATTGTGGAAAAATAATTTACACACATTCTTATGCTCTTTTGTTTAGTCGTTGATTAAACATCGACGAATGCACATGCGTGCGGATGTATGAATTTTTTCTTTTAACACACTGAAAGAAAAAAAAATTTTAATTTGTTACAGCAAAAATGCGAAGTATGGCATTTCAAAAATACTTTAGGATTGAAAACGCTTTTGGAGGTATGCAATGCCTTTTATGTTATAAAATATAAAAAAAAGAGAGAGATACTTTAAAAAAGCATTTTGGAACTTTTCATAATACATTTAATATTAAAGAAATAATTTATCTTAGATCTTGCAATTTTAGCCGCTATTTAAAATAAACTGAATTTAGAACTACAAAGTACGAAGGAACAGAGTTAACTCGGTTAACTTAAAAATATTATGCTCATTCGAAATTTCAAAAAAAAAACATAAAAATAGAAAATTTCGTATGTAATTTTTATGAGATCTTTTTTATTATAATTTTTTTTATTAAGAATTTTTACTTGTATTTAAAATACTTTAGTTTTTTACTATTACCAAGTAATATATTTTTTTCACTAAGCAACTTTTCTTACATTTAAGAAATAAAATTTTTACTTGAATTTAAATTAAATTTTAATTTAATTGCTTATGTGCATTTTTTTATAATGTTACCAAGTAACAGCAATTTTTAATCAATCAATTTTTTTACGTTTAAGAGATGAAAATTATTTTATAAATAATTCTGCTAAATTTTGTTTAAACTAAAATTTTTTTACTTAAATTTAAAATACTTTAAATTTGTATTATTTGCTTATGTGCAATTCTTATAATATTACTGACACCGTTTATTTATTAAACAACTTTTCTCGTAGTGTAGCTTTATATTTCTCACCAATACAAATACATTTTATATTTTGCGCATCACTGAAATAGATTGAACTTTTACGGCGTTGCAACGCGTTGAGATTAACTGCTCTCATACAATTTCATACGATTCAACTTTTTTTTTGTCATTTGACGCCGTCAACGACGTCGACATTAACTCCAGGGTTAAGTGGTATCAGAGAAAAACTTATGAATTCTAGATTAATAATTTTTTAATCATTTTTTTTTGCGCTGCATTTTTTAAATGACATTTACCTAAAAAAGAATGAATAATCACGAAAAGGTGTTTTTTTTTGAGATTTTATCAAAAATTAATTCGATTTTTGAAAATAGAGCGAATTTTTGCTTTGCAAATTGTTCTCTGTTTTGTTGAAATAAAAATCTTTAATTTGAACTTGCTTGACTTCTATTGCTAATATAAAATCAAATTTCTTATAATATTGATGAATCCTGTTGCTGTTTGTTTGTTCAATTCAATGCGAAAAATCTGTTGGTTCAATGTTTGTTTACTTAATGCAACGAGTGTTGCAAATTCATAAAATTTTATTTATTTAAAGCTTTTATTTTCTCTTTTTTTGTTTTCAATAAATAAACTGTTGATAATGCACATTAATGAACCTTCTCATAAGTTCCACAGCTGTTACAACTTGTTTGTTTTAATTTATAAATTATGTTGTCTTATGTTATGAATGCTTGAAAGCCACAAGATTTAAATGCATCGCTAAATTTTAGTCAGTTTTTGTTTTTCATAATAAAATGTTTTTAAAGACAAATGACCCGAAAAAAAACACCTTTATTTATTCACTCGCTTGTGGAGGTAAATTAATAATTGTTTTACAATTGATGGTGCTGTAAAAAAGTTTATAGAAAGCGGCAAAGCTGGTTTTGAATAGTATATAACTACCTTTTGGTCACATGTAAAACCTTAATATACAACCCTAAATAATAAATCCAATTTTATAGTTGTGGTTATAGCGGACTTACAGCTCCTTGTAAATTTCAACCGTTTGTATATGAATGTTCAACAGTAAACTATAGGGGCACCCCTTAAATTTATAATTTTTAATATTTGTACTTCTTATTATACCAGACAAAGTAGTGGACGTTCTGACTAATTTTCGGGTGTTTGTATATAACGGTTCAAAAAATCAGGCCATATAGATCAAATTACATCTATTTGGGAATACCCTTTAATTTCTAAATTCAAAATATTTACTTGTTCCTATAGCGGTTGACAGTTGTTCAATGGTGTGGCCATAACATCAAATTAGATGAACTATTGGGTCACCCTTTAATTTATAATGTCAAATATTTATACTTGTTTAAATATCATAGTAATCGACATTCTGTCAACCGTTTGTATCTAACTGTTTAAATAATATGCATATTAAGTTTAACTTACATCACCTATGGGGACACACTTTAATTTTTAGAGTTATTTTCGTATTACTTTGTGTTTTTGGGAGCAATACTGATACACAATTTTTTGAATTTTAAAACTGCGCCCTTTATCGTAATACACGTAAAAACATGTAAGTTATATAGGGACACCCTTTAGTTTTTAAAATTATAAACTGGGACCAATCTCTAAATAAACCTGCACATAAAGAAAAAAAGTTTCTCGAGCGTTTTTGACCGTATGTTAACAATAACACAAACAATGTTGGCATCCAAGGTGCGCTGTGACCTGTCAGAAAATAATCGAAAATGACCTTAGAGGCCAATTGAAATGGTTGCAATCACATCTACCCCGGAATCAATGTCATATATAGTTTTTAAAAAAGAAATTATTGATCATAGTGCACTAACGATTTTCAACAACCATAACGCGAGCCGAGCTCTGTCTTCAGTTGTGTATGTCTCTAGCGTGTAAACCGCATTTAAGGCAATTTAGTTTTATTAAAAATTCAATTAAGAAAAAAGCGGGTTTCATCGCTGAAGACAATTTTATGTTAAATTAATAAATTAAATTGATGACTGATTTTTAAAGTTAAACTTGATAACATGATTATAAATGTTAAAAATGAGGTGGACAATAATCCCTTCGTATATTCTATCGAATTTAAAAAACACCCGTTACTCGTATTTGTATTCTTTGTTTTAAGTTTTTGACAACTGATTTCTTAGTTTCGTCTCCATGCATTTTGACTGCTTCTATAATCTTCTCTAGTGTATTTTTTTTCGTAATGTGCCATTTAATTTATGAGTGAATAATTTATTTTTTAATTCACTGACTTATTAATCATTTTTTTGTTTTCGCTTTTTTTTAACACTTCTGTACCAAACTTGTTTAAGACTAAAAAAAAATTGAAAAATAGGCTGACAGTTTGTGCCATTTACATATTTCTTTGTTAAATAAAACTTTCCTTTCATTTTCTTTTTTTCATTTGCATACATTTTTAAAGAATTAATTAAGTAATAAAGGTTTTTCTCCTCTCTTTTGTGCACAAAATTATAATAAGCCTATTTATGTTGCACTTATCAATACAAAAATTAAAAAAAAAAAAAAAAAAACCATTTATTTGACGCTCGGTGTTGCCAATTTGACTTTTTTTAATACTCTTGTTTAAATGTTAAATGGTGTTAGTGGTTTATAACTGACTAAATGTTATTGATACCATTTGTTAATGATCTTTGGCTGCTGTGAATATTCTGATTTTTAAGGTGTGGTAATAATATTTTTATGTAAAATGATCGTTTACAGCGTCACTCCTCTACGTATGTGACTCAATCTTGTTTTATTTTATTCTAGTATACAAATTATACAAACTTAAAAAAAACAGAGAATTTGTTAAATGCAAATTTCCTTTTCTGTTCGTTTGCTTAAATCGCAAATAACTTTTCCTTTAAAATTTTTTATTAATTTTAACCTTTTCAATGGAAAAAACATGTAATTGTTTTTATGTTTATGTTTATTTTTATTTCGATATTAATAGTTGTCAACAGCAGAAATGTGCTGCTGAATTGAAAAAGCCAACGAAACAAATTGTTGCATGTTTCTATAATTGAAAAATAATAAAGAAAGTGCGATTAAAATAAAAAACGTTTTTATTTTTATAAAAAGTGTAAAAGAAAAAACAAATTATTTTCTGCAAAGTCAAAGGCAACAGATTTCTTTCTATATATATTTACATCTTTTTTTTCTTAAGTATTATAACAGACCGCCTGTTTGCCCACAATTTGATTTCAAATGTTGGCTGGCAAAAGAACTTGAAAAGCCAAGAATTTGTTTGTATTTATTTCCTTGCGAAACAGAAGCAAAAAAGACACTAAATATTAAAATGGTTTTTCCTTTAAACATTCTTCATGTTTTAAAAGAAATTCACTTTTGATCTGGTTTTTTTTAACATTGACCTGTTGAAAAAAGTGCTTTAACACTTAGCAGACTTTAATTTAACATTTTCTTAATTCAGCAGAAATATGTTTTAATCTAAATATTTCTTTCTTGAATTTTTGGTGATTTAATTAAAAAAATATTTTTCTAATTTCAGGTAGGATGATCTTTTGGTTACATTTAATTCAAATGTCGGTAAGTGAATCGATATTTTTGAACTTAGACTGTCTAATGACCACTAGTGCTGAAAAATAAGAGAATAAAATTGATTCTACTGATTATTATACAAGTTCTGGCCAAAATGTCTTAAGTCAAAAAGCTTTGCAGTTCGATTTTTTTTTTTTGACTTTCTGCAACTAAAGGGTTAAAACTTAACCAAATTCGTTAAAGCAGCAATACACACTAAGTATTCACTTTTGTTCGGTCAAAAAAAAAACATTTTCTCTTTCGATTTTCAATATATTTCTAGAGTCTTTCTGCTTTAATATTGCTCATATTTATTGCTTTTAAACTGTTCCCCTTTCTGTAAGTTTGGAATTACAGACAATACTCAATGAAGGTTCGTGGCAAGATAAATTTACGAGTTTACTGATACAAGATTTTGCACCCATTAATAGTTTTATTAACCGACTTCAAAAAACAAGGAGGTTATACAATTCGGCTAAATGTTGCTTTTTTTTATATTTGTGCCTGCAGAACTCAGTCATTTCTGATCCGATTATGAACATTTTTGGTAATATGATAGATTATGCTTACAGATTGGTCCCGTTTTAAAAACAAATCAAAATCTTAAAAATTAAAGGGTGTCCCCATACAACATACATAATTTTTACGTGTATTATGAACTGTAAAGGTCGATTCTGTAAAATTTAAAATGACTGCGTCTTACTATAGCCCCCAATAACATAAAGTTATATAAAAATTAAAGGGTGCCCCCATAATTGACGTAAATTTACTTATATGGGCCTATCTTTTGAACCGTTTTAGACAAACGCTTGCAAATTGGACAGATTGTCGATTGCTTTGGCCGTTATAGTAACAAGTATTAATATTACAAATTATAAATTAAAGGGTACGCCAATAGTTCATTAAATTTGATGTATATGGCCATACTTTTGAACAGTTGTAGATAGACGCTTGAAATTTTCAACCGAACCTGTATTGCTTAGTCCGCTATAACAAAAAGTATAAGACATGGATTTGGAAGTTAAAGGGTGTTCCAATAGTTGATGTAATTTAAAGTGTGTGGCCGCCCTTTTGAACCGTTATAGACAGAACGCTGAAACTTAAAAGGGACCTGTATTTCTAAGTCCGTTATATTAACGAGTTAATAATTTGAATTTAGAAATTAAAGGGTGTCCCATAATTACTGTAGATTTACTTATAGAGGCCTATCTTTTGAACCGTTATAGACAAGCGCTTGTAAATTTATCGCAATGTCGATTGATATGGCCGTTGTGGTAACAGCTGATAATATTTAAAACTATAAATTGAAGGGTGCGCTAATAGTTCACTTAATTTGGTTGAAATTTACAAAGGACCGGTATTACGAACTCCTCTATAACAACAAGTATAAAATTTTGATTTGGAAATAAACGGGTGTCCCAATAGTTGATATAATATGGTGCATGTGGCCGGACTTTTGAATCGTTATAGACAGACAGCTGAAATTTACAAGGGACATGTTTTGCTAAGTCCGCTATAACAAGAAGCTTATAATTTGAATTTAGAAATTAAATGGTGTTCCCAAAATTAATGTAAAAATGCTCTATATGGCCGTATTTTTTTTAACCATTGTATACAAACACCTTAATTTTTAGACAGAATGTCTAGTAATTTATTTGGTATAATAAGAAGTATAAAAATGTTATATTATAAATTAAATAGTTGATATAACCGGATATATATGGGCAAACTGTTGAACCGTTACAGACAGACGGTTGAAATATACACAGAACCTGATTGCTAAATCTACTACAACAGCAAGTATATAATTTGAATTTGGATATTTAAGAGTGACCCTATAGTTGCTGCAACCTAATTTATGTGGCCATACACTTGAGCTGTTATGGGAAGACAGATGAAATTTGTTTTGAAGTCGGTTTTTTTTCGCAAGAATTATTTGTTTTCAGTTGAAAATTTAATTAAACTTTTAATTGAATTAATTACATAATAATTTGAATTATAAATGCAAAATTTTTTCTAATTAAATAATTAATATAATCAAAATTAGGCTAAAAATTAATAAAAAGTTTTTTTCTGATTAAACAAATAATTAAATCAATTAAATATTTAATAATTTCAATCGGAAATCAAATAAGGCTATTAAAAGGTAAATAAATTTTTTTTCTTTTTTTACCCTTTGCTTAAAAACAGCCCCATGAGCCCCATACAAATGCAAGGAACCTATACGCCACACGAACTAAATCGAGAGCAGAACAGGGAAATTTTGCTTTTGCTTGTATTTGACAGTTAGATTATTATGAAATTTCAAAGAGCAACTAACCTAGTGTATTTAAAACAGGGTGTATTTTATTATAAATTGTTGAAACGTAGAATTGTTGAAACTTAGTTTCAAATCTATTCAAAGAGAACAAATAAGAAAAAAGTCCCTGGGCGTATAGAACTTGTTAGTTTTTTTCGAAGACACTGCTTTACATCAGACTTTCATTTAACCTTTTTGTCATGTTGTTGGTGAGTTTCCTGCGACTATTTATAGGATTCATTTGCTAGCATCACCTCTTCAAGCCTGCATTTATAACCATTTTAATTAAATTTATTGACCCTTGCCTTGATGTGAAAATAACAGCACTGTTCCATATCAAAACTGTGACTTCTATATCCAGTTTAAGAGGTCTTGACGCAAAAAATCGAAAATCGTTTTCAGTAACAAGGAAATTTTTTAATTCTTTTCTCTCTAGTACATCTCGTTATTTTCCAGTTGGTAGTGCTTAGCACCTTTCTTGGACGGCAAACACCAATTTTTTTCGGCTAGTTTGCTTACTATAACATTCAATACATGTTTTCGCTCTATAAGAGCTATAAAAGGATCTAACTTCTTTCCTATCACTTAATTCTAGTCTTGTGTCACATCACTAATGCTGCCCCTATTACGGTTCACATATCAACTCAGTTGAATTGAAATTGAAACAACTCAACTTTAAAACAACTCATCTTTGTTTTGGTATTACGAATTACAACTTATTCTGGTTAAATTGTATTGATGTTGCCAGCTTAAAAAGTGAGGATTTAACAGATATTTAAACAGCTGATGCTATTGTGGCGAGCAATTAAAAATTTCAATTAATGTTTGTAAAACTGTGTGTGTGTTTTTTTTTTAATTATATTTAAATGGAGAGAAGTAGAGATTTATTTTAAATGACGAAAGTGTTGATGCTGAAAGTCATGTGCTGAGCATTCGAAAAAACCTCCGTGATCACTCACGAAGGCAATGCACTGAAAGTGGTGTCTTCCACTTCATTGTTATCCATTGTCGGTAACACATTATTTACCATAAAAGCATTACCACTGGGTGCAACTTGCTCCCTTATTTGTATACGGTGCGCTACACTCTCTTCGATTGAAGTTAGTGATACCTCTGGCGAAGGACCGCCACCTGTAGCAACGTAATTACTGCGGTTGTTGGCAAGCTTTCTCTTTAAATTTGCCTTATAGTGTATCCAAACTAGAGATGAGCGATATTTCAGTACTTGTGATTAAGTCACTGCAGTGACTAAGTTGATCAAGTAACAGTTCCGCTTAAGAACGTTCTTTTATATTTGCACACACACACAAACTTAAATTTAATTTTAATTTGTGAAAGAGAAATATATGTACTTTTGACTCTTTCATTTTTACATATAAAACAGCGTCTTTGGTGCGTAGCTTTTTCTTGCTCTTACTTATTAACTACGAGGGCTGCTCTATATATTTCTGGCCTAATAGTGAAAATGCGAATATTTATAATCAAAAATGGTTTTATTGTTTTTCAAAGTATTCTCCAGCATGATTTATACACTTTTGCATGCCGATTGAGACACCTCTAAAACATGGTATTTGAACACTTCAACAGCTTCTTCTGGCGACGAAAATCGTTGACCACGCATTTTTTTCTTGATGTGCTGAAATAAGAAGTCATTAGGTGCCAAGTCAGGGCTGTACGGCGGATGACCCATTAATTCGACGTTTTGGCCGGTCAAAAACGCTCTGGTTTGACCCGATGTGTGAGAGCTCGCATTGTCATGGTGAACAATGATTCGTCTTCTCTTGTTGGTTTTTCGAATTTCTCCGATGACTTCAGGCAAACAAATTGTAGTGTACCACTCAGAAGAGACCGTCCTACGTTGCTCAAGCGGAACAGTCGCCACATTACCAGTTTTGCCGAAGAAACAGTCGACCATTTGCTTCGAAGTGCATCTTTCACGAACAACTTTCGTTGGAATTTGCTCGTCTTTGAAGACCCACACGGTCGATTGTTGTTTCGTTTCGGGCTCATACGCATAGATCCATGATTCGTCACCTCTGACGATCTTATAAACGTCTTTTGAAGCACCGCAATCGTATTTTTGCAACATTTCTTTGCACCAATCGACACGAGACTTTTTTTGAGCGACTTTCAAAATGTGCGGGATCCAACGAGAACAAACCTTTTTTACGGCCAGGTGTTCATGCAGTATCGAATGTATGGTAGTGGAAGAAATGTCCAAGGATGTCTCTATCTCTCGGTATGTCGCATGTCGATCTTGCGTTATGAGTTCACGCACGGCATCAATGTTCTCTGGCACAACAGCCGTTTTTGGACGACCTTCACGGAATTCGTCTTTGAGCGAGCTTCGGCCACGATTAAATTCATTATACCAATATTTCACAGTGCTGTAGGATGGTGCTTCATCGCCATACAAAGATTAAAGTTCATCAATGCACTCTTATCGTGATAATCCACGTCGAAAGTTGTGAAAAACGAAAATGTTCACGAGTTAATTCCATTTTTTTTCTATATTAATTTTTTCAAGTCACTGTAAACAATACAAATAATGGTCGTACGTCAAAACGTTTTGAGTACGATTATGCTTAAAAATGACAAACTTTCCAATGGAAATGTCAGATTGCAGGCCAGAAATATATATAGCAGCCCTTGTAAGAGAAGAACACAAAATTCCTCAACTAAATACACTCCAAAATTAATCATACCCTAAGAGAAGAACGCATAAATTCCTCTTTTTAGCCTAAATTAAAAAAATAATAATAACAAATATAGTTGGTGCTATATTATTGACTGGCACTGTATATTTAAAGATTGCTTTTATTATTAGAAAAGTACACTAATATTATTAATGTTTTTACAATTTTTTTACAAATAAGTCAAGACGTATTAATTACCGGTAACCTAACTATCAAACACAATACATAAAAAATCTTTATAATATTTTATTATATGGAGTTCGGCAACTGCAAACATCAACGAATTCGCCATCGCAGCCACCTGGTAATTGATACGCCTTGAAGTAAGTTTTATTAATTTAATTATTTAAAAGTTTCTTTTGACAACTCAATTGCCATAAGAGCCAGAAATTAAATCGAAAATATTATATCATTGTTTGAACTATTATTAAACAAAACTGTAATTAAATTGCATTGTTTCTTCTTTTGCCAACAAATTATATCCACTTTTCTTAAGTTTATTTTTTAACTTAAACGCCATCGTGCTGTGGACGGTACTACTGCAGAGGTCATTTTATTATTTTTATATGTACACTAGATGAACCCGGTGTGCTTCGCTACCCCCCTCGTTATTAAATAAAATTAAAAGTATTTATAAAAAATGCCCAAGATATGACGATATTAAATTTTGGGTTATATGGGCGAGGCTACGCCCCTTTGTCCACTCCCAACTTTATATAGTCAAGAATATCCTATTGCGAAAATTTAATGACGATTGGTCCAGTAGTTAAGACTATATTACGATTTTTAATTTTTCTAAAAAGGGGCGGAGTCCCACCCACTTTCTCCTGGTACGTATTCCTAATTATGCCAATACCATATGTACCAAATATCATCGACCTAGGTCAAAAAATGGCCAAAATATGGCGATTTAAATTTTTGGGTTATATGGGCGGTGCCACGCTCCTTTGTCCAATTAAAACTTCATATAGCCTATTATTCCTTCCAGAGTCACAGTAACATGCTGTGACAATTTCAGGAAGATCGGTCCAAGGGTTTGGCCTCCTATAAAGCACAAATAAACAGACAGACATTCATTTTTATATATATATTTTTTTTTCTCATTAATGTTTTTAATCTACAGACAATACTAAATTACAGTTCTCCTTATGTCATTAAAACAATGAAAATTATAAACGTTAACAGAACATTAAAACAATATTTTTTTTATTGTTGTAAAAATTACAATTTCCTAATTTGCTAAAATGTTTGTGCTATAAATGTAAAGTAATATTTTTCTATCAAAAATAAAAAAATAAGAAATATGGGCTCAACCGGGATTTGAACCCGGGACCTCTCGCACCCAAAGCGAGAATCATACCCCTAGACCATTGAGCCTCCTGCATTTTGCTCGCCAAAGTTTTCCCTAGTTAAGTCTATCATTGCTTTAAGTTACCAAATGTTTGACGCATTTGGCAAAAAGTTTTACCATGTTTGATCATTTGCATATCTTGATATGTATTTTAATTAAAAGAATTTCAAATAAATTTGGATCATCTTTAAAGATTGTTTAAACAATGATGGCCAAACAAACCGCGCGGGTTCACATACAAACAACCACAAAAAAAAATCAAGAAGAGATCAAAATACATCACACACACATGCTAGCTCTCAAAAAATTAAATTATTTTTAAACAATCATAAGTATGATGATGATTGATGTTTTTTTAACTCTGGTAAATATAAAAACACGCATTATTTTATTACTCAATCATTTTACTATAAATGTTTTTGTGTTTGTTGATGGAAAACAAAATGACAATTTTATCTTTTAAAATATTATATTAAATATTATAATAGTAATGCTATAAACACAATCATGTCCATCGACCATCGACTACAAGATGTCAAAAATAGAATACATGCGTGCTTATGAGAATAATTCTTTTAGCCGCTACACGACTACCGACTACACGGCTGCTTTTGTTGCCCGTAGCCGTAGCTTTTTATTTGTCAAATTTTCCATTTAGTTGTTTTTTCATCAATTTCTAATTTATTTCATTTGTATTTATTTTTTGGGTTTTTTATTGAAATTGGTAGGTATATAATAGTTATTTTTACTGTTTATATGTATTTATTATATTGTTTAATGTAAATGTGTTGTTCAATTTACATGCAAATATGGACGTGGACACTTGATACACTGAAGTCTTTGTTTCCACTATTTAAGCAATAGTACTTATAAAGTTAATTAAATTTTCCTGAGACATTCAAATTTTTTTTTTACACAAATTCACTTAAAAAAATTAAGTTTTTTTTGTTTTAGTTAACTTTAATACCTATGTCAAAACAGATGTTTATTTTTTTAGTCAGTGGTCGATAGTCTTTAAAAGAATTAAGTAGCTGGCGACTTGGCTATTTTTGTAGTCAGCTACTTTTGTAGTCGGTAGTCGATGGTCGGTAGCCTTTGATTGTGTTTATAGCATAACTCTTACATTTTATATGATCTGGCAACGTCATCTAGTGACAATGTTTATATCAACTCATATCAAAAATGATTGTTAGAAGCAACTCCAAATTTTGTTTATGTTTGCTCTAAGAAAAAACATTTGTGAAAATTACCAAAATAAAAATGAAATAAATATGTGCTCATTGTTGCCTCTAAAAATAGAAATTAGCATTAGATACAGCGGTAACGTTGCACATATAGGGGTATTTTGGCAATCTAGCCGGACATTACTTTTGTTTTTTGCTTATATTGGCTTTAAAAAATTACTAAGCTCACCTAAATCAATGAAACTTGGCGGAAATGTGCCATAGTTCTATGTTGTTAGGCATTGAGAATAAAAAAAAAATCGGATAAAGGAGAGAAAAAAGTTCCCCTTAGAAGAACTAATTCTACCTTTGGAGTTTTCTATACTTTTGTTAGACAAATGCAACTTTTAAGGACAATAAAAGTTTAAAAGCCTTAACTTGGTCGAAGGAGACCATTTTAGCCCCGTGTTCTTTTGTTGGCGGTGACATAAAATATTAATTTTAAAATAATATAAGTATTAAGACAGTTGAATACCCACTTCGTAGTACCATTAAAATTAATTTTTTTAAGTTTTTATGGGCAGGCGGAGGTATATTCCTTCAACCCCACAAGTGAATTATTTTATTTTTTTTTCGTAGTTTTTCTAAGCTATTACGTCGAGGGTAAGGTATCTGCCATTGCCTAAACAATTCCACCAGCCAACAATATTATTAAAAATAAATTTTTTTTTTTAAGTAAAATTTAAAACACGGGAATAATTAATAATATAATTTAAACTTTAAAATTTTTATCGTGCTATTTTCCCGGTATTGATAATTGAAGGTGAAAGCACGTCTCGATGGCCATTTCGCTATCGCTTACTTAGCTCGTCAGGAAACTTCTCACAAAAATTTTAAATGAACTAAAGATTTCTGTCTAAACTTTAAAGAAAAGACAAAAATCAAAGTTCAAGCAAACACAACAATAATCAACTTTGATTTTATTTTTCTTTATACTCTGCATACGGCAGACTTTTTTTCTGCTCTTTTATACAGTTTAAAGATGTTGAAAAATAAAAACAACAAAACACTACGTTATTTTATTCTTTCTTTTATGCACAGGCACTTGCAATTTTAATAATTAAAATTTAAAACACGGGAATAATTAATAATATAATTTAAATTTTAATTTTTGCAATTTATTATTTTATGGAATTTATTTAATTTAAAAATAATTAATTTATTCATAATAATAACTGATTTTATTTAAAACAACTTGTCTTTTCCACTGCGATGATGATGAGTGAATCGTTCTTCTTTTTCTTCAAAACCTCTTCCAAATCTTAGGCCGCTTCTTTTGAAAGCAACAATGCTTAATTAATTGATCATTCATTCAATAATAACTTTAATTCTGTGAATAAAATCAATTTATGTTTCATGAAACTCTTTCAGGATTAAAAAAAATCTTTTGTCGTCGTGTTCAAGTCCAGTTTTCCGGTTCATTCACTATTAGCCCCAATTTATTTCTAAATCTTTCTTTTTTCACATAAAACATCTTTAAAACATCTACTTATTATATATGTGCAATTATTAAAATCCAACATGGTTATGACTGACAAAAGGTTTTTACTCGTGTCTATGTACCTTTGTAAACAAGATGAGTTAAAACAGAAAAAAGGTAAAACAGGTCTTCCGTTAACGTATCATGAAAGTACTGATGGTAGGTATTTGGTCCATCCACGCTAACTTCCTTTCATTTTGAGATATGATTTTTGGTACCAATAGATGCAATACTCAAGATTTTTCTGTTTTCATTTGGAATCCTTCCTAATTAATTTTTTGTAGTTTTCAATATCTATTAACATTAATTTTGTTGTTGTCGTAATTTTTTTTATCTTAGAAAAATAACCTTCGCGGCAGAAAATATAGCTATCGACAAAAATAATAGTTTTAGTGGTTCTAATAAACTATTCGCTTTTTGACCAAAGTAAAGTTGAAATAATCGAAAATTAAAATTTTCACGTTAGAAAAATTTCAGCTTAATTAATTAACTTCGCATACATGTTGAAATTATATTGTATACAAAAGTATTTTGTGTATTTACTTTTATAATTTGTTTTTATTTTTTTAAATATGTCGGAAGAAAAAAAGAACGAAGGGCTCAACCGGGATTTGAACCCGGGACCTCTCGCACCCAAAGCGAGAATCATACCCCTAGACCATTGAGCCACATGCAATTTGAAACACAAGAAATGTATTTAAGCTAAAGCAACGTACTGTTGATCACAAGAATAGACTACACAAATAAAATGATTTTTTTTTAAATAAATGCCTAATACATAAATAAGATGCCCCTTTTTTGTAATCGAGGTGTGTTCAAAAATTAACGGAAATTTTTTAATATATCTGCATTTGTATATAAGTACGCTTTCTAATTCTGTTATTAACGGTTACCTACAACTCGTAAATCAAGGCCGCTTTACGTGTAAGACTTTTGAAAATAGTATGTGTGCTAAAATAGTATGAAAGTGTAGCTTTATCGTTGATGTATGGACAGATATTTTGACAAATCTCTTTGATTTTTTACGCAATGAGAAACACACAACATCTGCCAGATTATTAATAACTAATCCACGACTTCGTCTGCGTGTTATTTCTAATTTTCTTAAAATTTAAAATTATTCCGAAGTTTTGTAGACAGCGTTAAAAATGTTTCATTAAAAAAAAATAAAATGTACTGAAAACTGTTTTAGTATCATTATACCAATAGAATTGGGTGCTTTCAAATTATTATCTCTCTTAGTTTCGCTAGTTTTCACTCTAGTTTTCAGAACATATGTTAAAAGTATTTTCGTAGGAAGCACCCTTTTCTACGCTTCTATTTATATTCAAAGCGATCCTAAAAAGAATTCTAGGGCTTAGCTCTGTAGCTCTTCAATATTTTATATTTTTTATTTACTTTATTTTATTTATAATTTGTAAGCCTAATTGGCCAATAAATAAATTACAGAATTCCGCACCTTAATTAACTTAACTTTATTTAACCACAATAGATTTTGTTTGAAGACAGACTTTGTTCACATAGTAACGTACATGTAATGGAGAGATACTTACCTTACTATCGCAGTTCTTTTAAATTGTAATAAATAGCCCAACAAATATTTTTATTTATTCGGAAGTTCGATAAATGGAATTAAAATTTGAATATGATTTCGAGCAAATGAGGAAATAATTTCCATCAATCGAGGAATAAGGTCCAGTGATGCCCACAGCAGTAAATTGCATCAAACAGTGAATTTTTCTGAATGTGATGAAATCTGTTGCAATTTTGTTTATTACCAAGCCCGTTAAGCAAAAAATGAGTGTCATTGCTCTACCCAGATATACTTTTAAAGTACTTTTCAAAGTAAATCTGAGTAATTTGGTAGGGTTGTTCAAGCGTCAATCTATTCATGAGCGCAGTATGACAGTTCCTTTAACAGTTGACGCTCTTGTAAGTTTCGTCTGTCTAAAATATATCCCTAAGCGTAGAGTTAATATTATTTGATTTGTACGGAAGGTACCCATTCCCCCTGCGTACCTCCTGGCCTTTGCTTGAAGCGCACAATAATAGTTATGCAGATATAGGATAACCTTTCGCTGCTTCATTAAAAAAATAAGTCAGTCTATTTGAATTTTCTTATCAAAGTTACAACACAGATTTTGACTAACGTATGTATCGCTGGTCTCATGTAGAAAGGCCCTAACTCGAATTTTTATGAAATTCAGTTTTTTCGTCGCAAATTTTGAATACAATAATATCAAAAATAACGATATTACAAGCCATTGCATTTCAAATATTACATTGTGATAAATACAGTTTCTGTTATGTTTTTACCTTCTCCTGTAAAATGACAATTATGCGAGTTAGGGCCTTTCTACATGAGACCAGCGGTATGTACATATATTATTTGTTAAAATTGTTTGTAGAATTGAGGATATAACATAAATTATAGTAATAACATTGAGTAGAGCCAAATTCTGTCAATAGTGAAAAATCAATGCTGTGTTGTGCCGCTAAATTCACTTGTTTCGCAGCTCGCCAAGAAAGGTTGATGCTATACGTAAATACATATCCATAATTTTTCCAATAATAATTTCTACATAATTTCTAGTGCTTATAATTTGAAAAAAAAAAAAAGAAAAAAAGTCTCTTGTGTTTTGTCTCTTGAGGTTTTCATTTAAATAAATGAAAAAATGAGGAAAAAAGCAAACTGCTCCTTAGCTTTAAGCACACCTCGTACTTGTTTTTTAATTTGGTTTGTTTATGATTTTTGTTTTTTTTTTTTGCTTTCGACTTGCAACAAATTTGATGAAATTTTTAATTCAAAATATAAAGCATATTTTAGGGATTGTATTAAAAAACAAAGTACTTCAACAAAAATTTAATCAAGGTATAGCTTTCCACAAATATTTGGTGACTACATTCGAAATAATTTTTTTGTTTTTTAGTTTTTTTCTCACATAATATATTTGTATGTGCATATTTAAAAAGAACCCTCGTTTAACGGGTTAATATATAGGGTACGTTTTGACCGAGAAAATATGACATTTTAGTTTATTAAATTTTCGACATTTTGTAAAGAACTTTACAGTTATAGCGCAAAAAAAATGACGCCAATGTAGCGATTTATGCGCCCGACTCTACTTGTTTTCAAATCCAATGGAACGTATTTATTTTTGCAATATTTTATACGCTTCACCACAGATAAATAATTAATGTGGTTGTTGTTAATTTTATTTTTTAATTTCTGCATGAAATCTGGATCTTCAGTGGAACAACAGTGTATTTTCTTAGGAGCTAAATGTAGGACAAATTCTTCTTTTTGTCTTAAAATTAGCTGTTTACAAATGACAACACTTCCCGCAAATGTTGCTTTATAATACGTATACAATATTGTATGTTCCTATTTCGACGACTTACATTTAAAGTATTTTTAAACGCTCTTTAAGATACAGTAGCAGCCTGCAGTGTTGTCAGTTGTAGGATTTCTCGTCAATCGTGGCGATAAATATCCGCGATCGGTGATCGGCAATTGGCGAAATTGTTTTTGGCTATATTTTTGTAATTTATCTGCGATATAAATTTGATCCGCGGAATGAATCAGATTTTATTTTTTTCATAATTTATTTCGGCTTACAATACCTTAATACCCTACTCAGCAAAGTTTTTTTTAAATAAAACTAATTTCAAATTTGAGCGGTAATCGCCGATTTTTATTGCTTATTTAAAGATAAATTCTTTATATTTAAACGAACGTACTTTTTATGTTTTTAAATACAAATACAAAAAGTTACAAAGTAGAAAAAACTTTATGCCTTTTCTTAAAAAAAATAGTTCATAAAAGATTTATTAAACAATTTTTGTATTGAAGTTTCTTCGTCAACTTGAACATTAAAAAATTAGTATTATGGAAATGTATTTACAGCAAAATTATGTTCACTTTGAATGTCAAAGTATTTTTTTTTTTTTTTTTTAATATTTTAAAATTTATACATTTGAAGAAAAGGTGTTTTTACATAAAAATAAAATAACGATAAAGCCTTAACATATTAATTTTGTATCTTATTAAAGAGTTTTTTTTATGGTTTCGAATATGGAAAGTAAAAAAAAATTGCTCTTGACATTAATAAAAAATAATTACAAAAAAATTTGTAAAGAATTTTTTATTATTATTATTAAGAAAGAAAGAAAATTTAAAATTGCTTTAGAAGGAGTCATACGAACAGAAATTATTCGATTTATATTAAAGAAATATATTTTTCTCAAAAGAAGACTTTTGAGTCAAAAACTTATTCGATCAGTATTTTTAAAAATAATATTGAAAAATTAAGTTACAAAATAGCAATTTTTATCATTATTGCTAATGAAATTGACAACTATTCTATAGATTTAATTAAATACTCTCATATAAGGTGTAACTGCCAAAGGCCTTCAGATTGGCCTATCTTTTTTATTTAAGCCTGATTTTTCCACATGAAATGGGTCAAAATCCAAAAAATTAATTTTGTGTTATTAAAAATATACATATGAATTTGTCGCCCTAAGATTCATTAATCTTAAGGCCTCGTTATGCGAACGTTGATGTAAGAAAAACTTAACGTATTTTAACGTACGGTCGTTTATGTACTTATAGAAACGTTACAAATGTGACGCATGTCAATAAAATAAACAAAAATAAAACATTGTGCAGCACAATTTGTTCTCGTGTGATTATAATTTTGTTTGTAATTTTAATTTCAAAAACCCGAAAAGAAATAAGTACAATTGTTAAAAAAAAAAAATAAATAAAAACTATAAAAGCTAAAATATAAAATTACAAAACCTAACATAATTATCAATTTGCTGCAGCTGTTCAGAACAGTGTTGAGATTTGTGGCATAGTTGCGGGCACTGTTTCGTACATGTAAATTTGGAAAAAGTACTAAATCAGCTTCGAAAGATATTTTACATCGCAATATGTGCAATGCATTGACTAATTTAATTATCTATTTTAAAAAATATTATTATGTATTTAATATAACTATTTATTTATTATACTTTTATTAAGCAAAATGATAAAAACTGATGAATGATACAATTATTATCAATTACTTTAAAAGTACCTAAAACGGGCAAATGTGCCGCAATGGTACTTAACACACGAATGTCACGTAACAATGCCGTCAAAACCTATTTTTTACAGGTTGATGCGTTCCGGAAACGTGACAGTTAATTTCGGTAATCGTTTGCATTGTTTTAGTATATTTAAAAACAAACGGCCGTTAGGTTAGCTTAAGTGGACGTTCGCATAATTGTACCTTTAATCATATTTATAATTTTTTTATTTACTTTATAAATTTTACATTGAAAATGCAACTCTGGTTCACCTATTAATCGTAAATGACAGATACAGCAAGTAAGAGCGCTATATTCGGCTTATATATCCTTCACCATATATGTGTTTAACCATATAAATCGACATAAAAAATTTTTTACTACTACTAAGTTTTTCTGTTCAAAACAAGCGCTGAAAATTTTAACTTTTGCCTAGGGTTGTTGTCCCAACTAAGTGTGGTGAATAACTAGTAAATACAACCACTTGCAAGCGAAAGTTAAGAAAGGCAGATATGGAAAAATTAGAGGGAAGCACACTCCTCCAAGGACATGGAAACTATGTACATATAAATCAGCATAAGAAAATTCTTACGTAACATTAGGTTTTTCTGTTCAAAAAAGCGTCGAAAATTTTAAGTTTTTCTTAGGGTTGCTGTCTTTACTACTTAGCAAATACTATTTATACTAGCAGGCAACACCCTAAGCAAAACTTCCATTAAAAAAAAAAAAAAAAAAAAAAAACAACCACCTGCAGGAATACAAACTAAAGTTAAAAAAATAAATAAAAAAAAAATTAGAGTCAGGCTGATTTTCAATAGCAAATTTTTCTATGTCTAATTGATTGGCATATTTTAATATTCTCTAGCTGATCTAGTGACTTGGCGAACTTGATTTCAATTCTAAGCACGGACGGACAGGCGGACATCGCTCAATGGACTTCGCTATGCATAAGAACTCACAATGTACTTTATAGGGTCGAAAATGGATATTGTAGAAATTACAAATGGAATGAAAAACTTAAGTATACCCTTTTCTACCTGTAGTGAAGGGTATAAATATGTATGACTTCTTACTTTGTGTCTTGAAATTTATGGAAGATTTGTAAAACTTAATATGAAATTTTCACCACATATGTGGATTGAGGCAGAATTTACGACTTTAACATTTTTCAGATGTGCTAATTCAAAACTGACCGTAAAATTTTAATTTTTAAAATCCTTTATAAAAAATAAGGTGAAATTTGTGTTTGATTTATTTAAAATTCTTGAAAATTTCAGTAGCTATGAAACTCCTAAAAACCGTAAAATTTAAAACCGAAAAACAACGCGTGAGTGTAGAATACAATACACAATACGGTAGTGGAATCAGCTGTTGCATGTATAAGACCTACAAAAGTAATTGATAAATCGAATTCTAATTCTAAAAAACTTTTCTTTTATAAGACTAATTTATTATTATTATTGTTATTTTTTAATTATGTATATACATATTCCAATAAATATTAAAATGATACTTTATGAAACATTTGAAACAAACTTTGAAAAAATTTCTTAATTTTAAATTTGAGTTTATAAAATTCTATCAAATAATTATTGTTTAATTTGAGTTACAAGGTTTTCCAATAAACAACAAATAGTTATATTAGTTAATTTGTTTTAAGCGTGTTGGTGATTGCTTTTTACGTAAACTTACGTTCATCAATTCCAAAGGTTAAAATCTAGTTAAAGTTTTAGTTTAGAAAACCATAATATAAATCTTAAATTAACTTAGTATTTAAAAATAATTAATTAAATTTTAATATTGAATATCTTACAATTAAAAATTTTTATAAGCACCTAAATATTTAGCACTTCTTTTATAATATTTCAAAAAATTTAATTTTAAAATTTGTATGATTTTAATTTATTTAGAAAAACAATTCTTATACATATATTACGAGTAACATAGTTTCTTATTGCACTGAAAATTAAAGTTTTGCACTAAAAACTGTTTTATTATTATTAATTTTTTTTTTGTGGTAATAAAAGCGTTACAGAAAGTATGAGCACACATGATTCTTTTGAAAACTCGTGAAGAGATAGTTTGTGACAATTTTGAGAGTTTTAAGAAAATTTGTTTTAATGAATTGCAGGAATTTTGATGAACAGCTAAAAGTAAAGTATTTTATTTTGGCTTAAGACTTGTTATAAAAATGGAGAAATGGGGAAGGTGTCTTTGTTGATATAATGGGAATGTGAAACCTAATTAAACTATCACAGCATAGTTAGCTGTAGAGGCAACACGAGCCTTTTTTTAAACATGTTGGATGGATAGTTTAACTTCCATTTGTGTTCGCAGCAGAACAACTTGTATTCAAAATTCTCCGCTTAAACCGAAAAATTCCTTTAAATATCAGCACTTCTTTTAACTATGATGGTTTTTTTTTTCTAATAGAAGATAAAGATCACTGCTAATAATCAAAATACTTAGAATTGATAATTCAATACAAATAAATATTTTTTACTTTTTGTAGACAAAAAAAACTCTTATTACAACCAATCATTTCTCGTACTCACATTTTACCAAGTGCTTTATAATGTCAAATCGTATTATAATTATTATTTGTTTGCTTTTTTAAATTTAAAGAAATCTTAAATATATAAATTTTTTTTTTAATTTAATGCTTAATAGTAATAAAGTAATATTTACATTTTTCATAAAGTATTGAATTGAAGCAGAAGCGACACGTTATATATCAGCAGAAGAATTAGTTGGTAAATAAAATAAAAGTTAATTATTAAATAAACACCCTGTTTTTATATGTCTGTCAAACAAAAACTTAATTTAAAAAATAGAAACGATTTCAAAAATACATTTAGGAAATCAATTAATGAAAAAATGATGTATATTATAATCTAACGTTTAAAATGCATAACAGGCTGTTAATATAAAAAGATCAAGAATTTATTTCATTTAAAATAATTTAGTGTAATTATAAATTAATTAATATTTTTTGCTGCTCAAAACATGTTTCAATTAAAAATATCATCCACTAATTCTTTTGTTATAATACGATGTGGTTGGGTGGGATTGACTTTTGGACGTTGATACAAACGGGCATTGATGGCATATAGACGAGGAGAAAGATCACAGCGTACATTAAACCACCAGTCACAAACAAAAACTGCCTGGGAAAATTGTGTGCCATTGGGACAAAGAAATGATGCCTGACGTCCATCGATATCACAATAGTGCCAACCTAAAAAGTAACAGGCAATTAAAATAAGTTTAAAATTTTTTGTTACTTAACAGTTAAAAAAACAGTCTTTTTTTGTAACACAAAATTAAATTTTTAAACATTTTAAACCATTAAAAAGGCCGCAATTGATTATTATTATAACAATGTCATTTTAATAACTTACCCTGACATCTGGTCTCCATATCGGCAAAAAATCCTGGGTATGGCTGTTCATCACAATAAAAATTTGTATATGGAATGGCTGATAGAATGGGATAATCAACACCAGGACGTCCTGAATAAAATACAAAAATTACAGAATTAAAAATAAAAAACACAAACAAAACGAATAATTTAACTGTAACAAATAAAAAAAACAATAATAATAAATATAAACTCTGTTTTGCAAACTTATGAACCTCCAAGTTTCATGCATCCCTCAGGCAAAATTGATTTTGCTGGCTGGTAAAAAAAAAATCAGTACCGGACAAAGCAAACAAGCAGCAATGCACTTGAAAATATCAAAAGCACTACGGGTAACAATCGTACACGCTAATAAACCTTAATTTGTTGGTGTTGGATGCACAAAAGTGTCAACTGCATTTCCTTTTGTGTGGAAATTCACGTAGTTTTTATCATCCCAAAAAAAAGTAATAAAATTTCCCAAAATATAAAAACCTTAAAACACAGTAAAATGTTTTGTGGTTTGTAAAAACAAGTAAAGAACGAATTCAAAAAGCCCTGCTACAAACGACAACATTTTAAATGGTTTTAATATTAAAATAAACCAAATTAATTATTATGTTATTTCAACAAGAGAACGAGAAGTTGTTATTACAAAGTTTTCGATAACATCCTACATATCCTCCCTAAAGAAACGAAAACCTCCTGTAACCAGGCTAGCAAAATTGCTTCTTTGTATTATATGTAAATCTGGTTACCCGTAATTTCTATTTTTCACTAAAAACATGCACCATAACTTTTCAGTGAAAAATAAAAACTACGGGTAAGCATATATATTTAGAAGGAAAAAAACAAGACCTTACTTGCGGGTAAGCAAAAGGAAATATTGTATTAAAAATATCTTCAAAGAACTACATAAAAAATATGAAATTGAAGTGCCCTAGAAGAAAGAAATCTTATACAAACTGGTCACAACCATTTACGATCTTTATACATGTATTACCAGCTTTCAAGCATCTCCTACACTAACGCTTTAGGTTGCATTCTTGCCTATTTTCATGACTCCCTACCGCCTGTTGCCGTCATCACATAAAGTCTGTTAATAAATGAATTTACGAGTGAATGCACTTCGAATTCGGTCGTAAAAAATTTTTAACAAAAATTGTTATTATTTTTTCTATCAGTTGTGGGCGTTGGAGAATGGGTAATGGGTACGCGAGATTAAATGAAATATGCATTTATTGACTGGAAAATCTACAAATTAAAAAGAATTGATTTGCGCTTGCTGTTGCAATGAACCACCAATGCAGGCAAAGAAATATAAAACACTAGTTGCAGATAGAAAACAACTGCGTCAAAATTGCAACCAGAAGAAAAACTGTTTTTTTAAATTTTGTTAAGATAAATACTGACAAATAAAATAGACTACAATAGAATACACATATCAGGCGCACGACCAGTTGGAATGAATTGTCTTAGAAAGCTGAAAAATATAAAAACTTGTTTGTGTATTGTGGCAGCCTATAGCCACAGTCAATAAACAATATTTGGTATTTAATGCAATCTCATTCAATTTTTTCCATTGCATTAAATTCCTAGAGGGATTATTAACACACAAAACAAGTGATGTGGAAAAGGAGTCAAATGGATTCAAAACAACGTGCATTTGCCTTCGAGTCTATTTTAAAGTTCAATTATTATTGAACCATATTTTTTTGTGTTCGGCATATTTTTCAATTTATTTGTGACCATGTGGATAAAAAAGAATTTATTTAAGTCTATTTATGACTATAAAAAGAAAAGTTGATCACTGACATGTTTATATTTTTTATCATTGAGATTCGATTTCGTCTATTTATATTTTGTGCCATTTAAATTTAACCAACACTTTTTAATAATGGGGTTTAAAACAAGCTTTAAATTTTACCTAATTACCATAAAATTGTATATGTATATATACATATATTAGCGATTGTTTGTTGCTTACCAGGTATAGATTTTCCTAGTTCCAAATATTCTCTAACCGACGGGCTTAAGAAATTCGTTGGTATTTCGGGCAAGTCTTTTTCTTGACTTCCACTATCATCACTTTCTAAATCTTGCTGAGGTTCTGGTTCAAAATGTATCGGCTCTGGTGCTCTTACTCTCTTGGCACGCTTTGAGCGTGTGGATTCACGGCAATCTAAAAATTTATAAAAAATATCAAAACAAATTTAAAAGCTTAAGAATTTTTTAATTATATATTTGTAGAATACTTTTTCAATTTATTCTAACAACAAATTTTTTTCAACGCTTTAGAATCTTTGATGAAAGACTGCTTTTTTAAAAATTCGGTTTTAATTTTGTAACCGAAGAAATAAAAGAGTACTTTTTACGTGTTAAAATGTTTTGAAATATTAAATCGAATATTTATTAAATTAAATGAAAATTTTCACCCCTATCGTAAACAAAGTGTGAAATTTTCATTCCCATGAAATTTTTATTCCCCATGAAGGGAAAATTGCTATCGTGAGTTTCATGGGAACGTTTGTTCCCGCTACCAATTCGTACTGAATACAAATTAGAAAGAAGAAAATATAAATGGGTTAAAAATATTTCCAATTTTTTCAAGTTATAAAAAATTTAGAAATGTTAATGATTGGTGCTATTGTGTTGTTGCAAGAGGAGGAGATACTACAACAGAGAACGATTTTATTTCAAGAACGTGACGTGCAAGACGCTTAAAAGGACCCATCAATGGACCCAAGTGGGCTGTTGCCCACAGTAAAAGATCTAAAAATAAAGAACGATTTGAAAAATTGTGTCTAATATTTCAAAACACACAGCGAAAGTGTTGAACAATTAAATCATTTGCATAAAGTTCTGAAGCATTTGTTAACCTTACAAAAATTGACATGAGCGAGGTGACTTTAAAAAATAATGTTCCTTTCTAAAAAGTCTTAAAAGTCGCATTTAACACTTTGTAGGCCTGAATTAAACCGCCGTTCAGAAGCTAACTACTTGGTTCAAACATTTTTGTTTCGGTGGCATGTTGTTTGTTAATGAGATAAAAAAAAATCTTTGTTTTATGTCTTTTAAAAATTCTGTATTTTTGGTGGATGCCAAACAAATACAAAATGTACATTAAGCATTTTTGGTGAAAAAAAAACAATTCATGAGTTGTATTCACGCATTTATGTCAAGATTAAATTCAATTACATAATTGCTTTTGCAAATTATTTAAAGTTTTTACAAGTAAATCTAATAATCCAACCGTCATCTAAAACCATCAACATCATCGTTATTATGTGAACAACAACAATAACACACCTTAAAATAAAACACAATTTGTTGTTACTTGTTACTTGTTACTTGTTGTTGTTGTTGTTGTTGTTGTTGTTTTTTTTTTTTTTTTTTTTTTAATATTCAAACACTTTGAAGATGATGAGCAACATTTTTGTCGAATCGGTGCCAAAATTAATAATTTATTAAAAATAATCATTTAATTAAAGGGTGTTACAAATTAATGCTTTCCTCTTGCTCTAGGTTTTTTTTTTTTGTACCAAGAACTTATTTCTGCAACAAAAATCCACCTTAACCTAAACTTTAACAATGGAAAGCCGCCATATTGTCTTTAATTTAAAAAGATCAGATCTTTTTTTTTACCGATATAAAGTCAGACGAGCTGAAATATCCACCCCTATCATGAATATATTTTCACTCGAAAGAGAACGCAACAAAAATTTCCCTTATCGCGATTGATTTTTTCCCTCGGAATTTTTTTACTTTTCCCTTAGATTTGTTCACTTAAATTTTTCTGCATACATTATACCATCACTAAAAAAAATGTTTAATTCCATATCAGTTACTGCAGTGCAGACTGACATTATGCTCGTCAAGACGCAAAACAAAGAGATCTATTGGTTATAAATTTATGAAGATTTTTTATTAAAAATATTTTTAAATAAAAAATGGAGATATAAAAAAATCAGATACAAAATTTATTTTATTGAAATGGGTCAGTGGCAATGACTAGGAATGGTACGCAGGCAGCTGTGTTGCCACAGCCCACTTGTGTCCATTGATTGGTCCTTTTGTGTCTAGGGTAACTTCAAGCGCTTTTAATCATCTTGCACGTCACGTTCTTGAAATAAAATTGTTCTCTTCATGGGGAATAAAAATTTCACATTTTGTTTACGATAGGTGTGATCAGTTATTTCTTTTAATTATTTGCACAGTCTATAATCTTATAAAATATTAATCTTTATTTATCGTCATTTATTTGTCATTTAACTCATGTTTAAATGACAACGCTAAAGTTCATACCAAAATTACTTTGGCATAATCATTGATCTTTTTGTCAGAACATTTTCTCACACATAAAGTTCTTAGAATCAGCCCGTAACAAATGCATTATGAATTTGAATGAATTTTATTGTTGTCTTTAAGAGTATAATGTTGTCATTTTTAAGCATTAGCAACTTTTGGGTAGAGGTTTTTAACGAAATTTATTTAATTTTTTCTTTAATGGTTGCTGACCTTGTTGATTTTTTTTTTTTTTTTAATATTTGCGAAATAAATTTTTTTAATTAGACGTGCGAATTTTTGTATCTGTATTTGTATCAAAAACCGATGAGCTTAACTTCCCTCCCTCTATTATAAACACGTTTTAAATTTAAGATATTTAATTTTATCGCGTGACCGTGAAACATTTTTAAATATTCAATAGTTTGCAAGGAAGCTTGTTATTAATAGAAGTAAGTTTAGAAAATTAGCAGCAAAAATAAAAAAAAAATTTTTTATTAAAACCAGTTTGGACAGCCCTGCTTCGTATGAGAAATTAAGTGCACAAATTGTTTAAATCCAATTTTTGAGCAACTTAAAATACTTTAATTGTTAAGTTTTTATGTGGGATGCAAAAGTCGAAGATTTGCAATTATTCAACCATTTGCTGTGACATTCGCATTTATTAATTTTTTTTTAAGCGAATAGAAATTACTTATCGCGAAATAATTTTTTATTGAGTAAAAATTGTGGAATTATGTGTTGACAAAACAGCACTCGCAGGAAATATATTTCAATAGACATAAAAGTACAATAAAAAGTACATAAAGATAAAACATATGCACAATATAAAGCATGAATTGGCGAACAATTCTGTATGATTAACTCCAAAATTTATAATTTTGAGTTATGACGCTCTGGAAGTAAATGAGCGATATGTACTTTATGAAATGGATGTAGTAGAAATTACAAACGGAATGACAAACTTAAATATACCCTTTTTTCCACCTGTGGTGAAGGGTATAAAAAACTATTATTATTATTATTTTCGAGAATAAAAACTTTAGAATTGTGGATTCAATTCAAAAATCTCGTAAGAATTTTACAAATTTCAGGAAATTTATAATTATTAATGATTCATTTTTTAAGCAAAAAAAATATAAAAATATAAATATAAAGATTGTTGCATGCAACCAGCTTCAGCTTGCATGTTGACAGTGTGTGATCTTTCTTGTTTACAAGGTTAACCTCGTTTCTCATACATGTCTTCTTAGCAAAGATTGTGAAACATAATTGTTTTTGTCTTCTCATAATTATTAACTTTGTCGTTTTTTTTTTTACTTTTAATTTACTTTAAAATAATCTTATTTTATTATTATATTATTATTTTTTTTTATTTTTAGGTAAGATGATTTTAACATTTTATTCAGAATTGTCAACGATATAAGTCAGTTTGACTTTAGTTTGAACAACTTTCAATATTAAAGTTTGCATACTATAATTTTTTATTGTGCAACAAAAAAGGTAGGATATTTTATTTAATATAACAGGTAATCTCAAGGTTTAATGTTTTGTTTTTCTTTATTTTATTTTAAATTATGTCATATATTTAGTTTTAGCGTTTGATTATATTGCTAATTACAATTGCTCCATGTCATTGTACTGAAAAATAATTGTGCAGATTTAAACATTTCCCTCTAAACTTTCGTTTGGGTGCATAAATTCATTATCGCTTAAATGTAAAAATTACACTAATTATATTGTATAACATATATGTATATATTGTATAACTCTTACTGGCTGCGACTTATTTAATGAGAAAATTCGTTAATGGAAAATATTTAAGATATTTAAACTTTTATTTGTCATTTATCAATGTTTGTGCATTAATTACCACATTGTTTTCCCCTATTTAAAAAGCGAGCTCTAATTAAAATAATTAAATTTTTTCTCTGCAAAACTAGTGTGAAGTTTTATGGTGTATTAACCCTTTCGGGACTACTGGGATAATACGTCCCAGCAATTTTCAAACTGTCTTTTTTTCTTTATTTTCAATGCAATCGCCAGGAAGGTAGAACTCCCAAACGTCCAAAAACAGATAGCCTCAATATTGGAGACCACTTGCCAGTAGAGCAAGAGAAGCGTTGTCGCTGTGTCCGCTGTTCTTCACTTGGCATAGAAAAGCGAACAAAGATGATATGCTCAGGTTGTAACAACGCCTTATGTTACAAGTGTTTTGGGCCATTCCACAAATAAATACCTAATTTCATTTCTAAAATGTTAAAAATAAATGTAAACTTTTATCTAAATCTAATAATATTTATATTTTAGTTATCTTTTTAATTTCGAATCGCTTTTTGAGAGCACTGATTGGGATTTTATGTCCCATGAAAATATTTGTTGGGATTACATGTCCCAGGATAAAAGGACAAATTTAAAATGTTTAAGTATGGAGAACATAATACTTTTATTATACCTTTTAAAATATGAAAAAAATTTTACCATACATAATTTGGTTTTCAAAATAAAACTCCGTCCCGAAAGGGTTAAGTTGTATTTGGGACAAAAACATAAAAGTTTGTACTCATACGAAAAATAAAACTAAACAAAATAAAATTTATTAAATAAATAAATGCGTTGACGGTGGAAAGTTGTGCACTTAAAATGGTACTTTCTGGTACAATTTTTAATTTCAGGTGTTTTAACGGTAGAAATATCTGTTTTAGCTTGAGACCTGATTTTGAAACTGAAAAAAAAGAGTTTTATGTAATTTTCAAGATACTTCTTGCTTCGGTTAAGTAAAGTGCTTTTAAACCTTCCTTTTTTATTTCCTTTCACAGTTTTAAAAACCTTTTGACATCTGAGCACAACTTGCTGGCTTCGCCTAATTTTTCATGCAATGCCTACTTTTCACTAATATTTTTTTCGAAACTTATATTTTTTGTATTGCAAAAAATTTAGAAATGCATGCAATGAATGAATGAATGCAAATAATGCAATGTCGTCTGATGTTGACTTTTACATTTATACGGCATTTAAACTATGCAATTTTTCATGAAACTAGCACGAAATTTTTATTTTTTTGTGAAGCAAGAGACGTCAGTGGATGTTTTGTTTAAAATAACGAATATCGCTGCAACTTATTAAGAGAATTGCATAAAAAATGGCACAGTGTAACGGTGGTCTTAGTTAACTATGGCTCCGTGTAAAAAAAACCTTACATAATTTTTTATAAAATTTACTTTTTTTTCGTGATTCCAATATATTTTACATAAAAACGCTTCTTCACAAAAGATTAATGCAATAGTATTAAAAATCACATGTGTATTTGTATATTGATTTTAATGTTTTGAGATTAGTTTTAATATTTTTTCGAAGTTTTTATATATTTTCTAATAATTTAAATTTGTTTTTGGAGTTTAAGTTAAAATTTAATTTTTAAACATACGGCGTTATTCGTCAAAATCATTGATATATCCAAAATAATAATTAGAATAAAGATCTATCTGTGATACAAATTTAATGAGAATTGATTTAATACACAATTATTGCTTATTCGAGCTTGAGACCACAATATATAATTTTATGTATATTTTTTAATAACTCGCTCTTTCACATTTTAAAAACTTATTGTGCTGTCCAATGTGATAGCATAAAATAAAAAAACAAAATGCAACCTCAAGCTCGAATAATATTATAATTAAAATACTAAAGGCCTTATTCACAATCAATTTTTAAATTTGTTACAGGTTTATAAAACCAATTATGTATGGAAATATTGTTTTATAAACCTATTATAAAAATTGATTGTAAATAAGGCCTTAAAAGATCTGTGTTAAAAAAAGTACTTTTACTAAAAAAAGTACTATTTACAAAAAAAAGTACTATTTACAAAAAAAAAGTATTTTTTACTAAATAAAAATTTATTTTTATTTTAGTTCTGCCTAACTGATTTTATTAGCTTATATGTAAGTTTCTCTGTAAGTTTTTAGTTCACACACAATTTCACATTCACTCCTTATTAAACTTTTGGTTCCTAAATGTTACACCATGATTACGTAACGACGTAGCAAATGCAAAAATTTGTAGTTTTGATTTTAGCTGTGTCTGCTGAATGCAACCCATATAATGTAATTTAAGGTAACAACTATAAACAAGTTAATTTTTGTTACAAACCAAATTAAAGTTTTTAAAATTAAGAAACATTTGAAAAATGTAGGTTTTATATATTTTCTTCCAATTTCCGCAAACATTTGATAGTAAAATTGTTATAAACACATATTGAGCAATGATATGTGAACGATTTTCTCACTATTCTAGTAAGCTTTTTTAGGAGAAAAAAATGTTTTTTATAAACATGATCTTAGGGTTAAAATTAAAAAAAAAAATTATGAATTTTTTAAGTAAATTTAAAAACTCTTTAGCAACAATAACTTTTTATCATTAAACATATTTTCAACAAATATTCTTTAATTTTTGTTTCTTTTTTAATATAACAACAATAAATTTTTTCTTTATTAACGCACTACATTTCCTTAGCACACACCATTTGTTAATCTTTTGACAAAATAATCATGACCGAAAAGCTTGAAAATTATTGTGCAAATATTAAAAAACCATAATGGAAATTAAAATTTTAAAAAATAAAAATTGTATCTTTATTTTATCATAAGGACGTTTACACCTGGCTCCTTAAAAGTAAAAAAAAAAAAAAATATTGGGTAAGCGAAAAATTGTTTACTTCATACAACAAAACATGTTTTAATTTTTGCTTGTGATTGCAAGCAACAACATTTTTAGGGTTCAGTACCCAAAGGGTAAAAAAGTTACCGTATTATTATCGCTTTATTATAAGTCTGTAATAATAAGTGAATGCATAGTTAATTTTCCGAGGTGTATTATTTTGACCACTTAAACTTAGAAAAATAAATATAGTGCTTTAATTTTAAAATGGAACTAGTGTAACTAGTATAAAAAAATAAATTTAAGTTCAGGAAAAGGTGCCAGAATATCGCACTTGGTGGACCTATTGTAATACTGTAAACAATTTTGACTTGACAACTTGACTCTTAAAAAACAGATAAGAAAACATATTTACGGCCATACACTTTCAGTGTGCTATCGCATAATTGGTAAGCATATCGGTTTTATTTTTGTTAATAATACAAAAATATTTGATACACGTTCATGGGAATAATTAATTTATTGTCAATTTCATTAACATTAAATATGTGTGTGAAGATAAATTTTTAAATGTTTAGCTTTGCCACAAACCTTTTAATTTAACAGAGCTCCGTTAGAAATATAACAGCCCTGTTAAAGGAATAAAAATTCAGTTTATACATCCACACAATAAATGTTATGGAAACAACGAAATAAGTCAAAACGAAAACGATTAGGATTTGCTTGCGAGGTCTCCTTCTATAGTTCTCCATACTTAAAATATTTAAAAACACGTGTTGGAACGGGTTTGGGCAGTTATATTTTTAAAATTTGTATTTCCTAAGGGATAAGCCCATTTTTATGGAAACAATTGTCCATACGTAGAATTTTTAAAAGCGCGAATTTGAAAGGGGTTTTGGGAATTTTTAAATTTTTTAAATTTGAGTTTCTCTAAGGGATGAGCCCATTTTTATGGAAAGAACAAAAGATTGCAAAATCATAATACTACAGAAATGCGTGCGATGTATTCTTCTTTAATTGTTCATACGTGGAATTTTTAACAGCGATTTGGAACATGTTTTGGGCCGAATTTAATTTACCCTTTTATCTTCCTTTGGTGGTTTAAATGAAGTTTTAACAGTTGGTTTCTTTCTCCTACATGTGCAGCCATATCTCATATTTCATTTTTTGCTTTTAAAATTTAATTTAGTAAAAGTTTTTTTTCTTTTTCCAATTATTTGAAAAATTTTTTATTTTTAACATTATTTTAGAATTTTGACAACAACGTCGAACATAAACAAAAATAACTGGGCTATTAACACCACCAGTAAATTAATGCGCCTTGATATATTTTGCTCTCACACAATAAAAATTAATTTTTAAAATTATGAATATATGTTGACATCATGGAACACATATAAACAATTAACATTCGGCGTGTAAACAAACTGCAAAAGCCAAAAACACAAAAATGCAATTAAAAAACCTGAAACTAAATGAATTTTCAGTGAATTTATCACATTTAAATATCAATAAATTAAGGTAAAATGTTGTATCCTGTTGTGTGTGTTGGGCGAATTCAATAAAAACATTTTTCCATACTGAGAAATTAATGAGATCACTGTCGTTACATTCGTTGTGTTGCAAGGAAGTGTGAAAGTTTTTTGTGCGTATTTAATTATGTTTATCATATAAATAATAATAAGAACAATACAAATATTGATACACTTGTCTTAACACAGGCAAAAGTGCACATACACGCAAAATTTCATATGAATTATTTATGATCAGGACACAAATATAATTTGAATAGATTGTCTCAACATATTTACCACAGCCAAAACGAAAGTGATTGGTTGATTTTAATGGTCTTAATGGTTTACAGTTCCACAGTGTAGGCGACGTTTTGTTGGAAAACTGTTTGAGGAGGCAATATTTTTTGCTTATCTCACAGAGAAAAAAAATGGTAATGTTATGGACACAAAAACCATATTATGTTTCCTGAACTTAAACAATACTTTGGTTACGATAAAAGTATTGGCTAGGGTGAACGATTTGAAGGAGAATAGAGGTAATAGTGTTTGTAGATATTCTACGTGAATATTTGCACATTGAAAGTGACAGGAAAGTCCTCTGGGGCGAGCTTATTTCACATACGAATTATTCGGCTAAAAAAGTAATTCTCTTTATAATGCATAATGCGATTCAATGAACAATCGACCACAAAGAGTTGGGCTCTTTATAAAGTACGTGTGTCAGCAAGAAATTACAGTTTTCAGAAAAAAGTTTCCTAAATTTATCAGAGCACAATCCGTTGCAGTAACGATAAAGCAAATCCGACATTGCGTCGATGCTACAGTAAGCATATAGATCTCTCTCCTGTACGCGGTCGAGTAACTCCAAATTGCCTTTAAGCACCAGCCCATACAATAAAGTTGTATTTTATCATCGGTCTGATTAATGTGGTACAGATCGTAAAGAGATCAGATAGGGTGAAGTATATCTGACACCATCTCGGATATCAAGGTTTTTAAAATATTTTGGTTCGGCACATGGCTGAACGCTTTTCTACTATCACTTTATTGTAAATAGTAAAAACACATAAATTAAAAAAACAATTACTAATGAAAGTTACAAATTAACCGATAATTTCCACCTTCGAAATAAAGCATAGGATGGTGCAATTACGACAGCTATTTAACGCAAATCTTCGTAATTTCCCTCGGGGTCAAATTTTGGGAAATGTAAGCTACTGCACCCTCCTCATAAGGATCTAACTGTGTTCAAAGTTTCATTATTTTACGTAATTTCACCTCTGGTTCCAACTTAAAAAAAAACACCCTTTTAAATCCTCCAGATAAAGATTAACAACCTATGTCTCAAATTTTAGAAAGAACTATCTTTGTTTTAAATTTAATTAATTTCATAAGTTGAAATAATTGTATCAAGTTTTAAGATACATATAAATTTCCAAATTATATTGCTAAAAGCTTATTTATATTCAACGTAAATAAATGTTGATTTTTATATATGAAATACGGCAGCAACAACAATTGTTTCCTTTTCTTTACCTAACAAAATTTAATTTAATAATAAACATTAAACAAGTTTTTCTCTAAGTGTTTGTGACCAATAATTATTTATATACTTTTAGTAAGATTGCTCATTATCACAAGAAAATATGCATCAGGCATTTAAATGAAAAAAAATGTTTGTGCAATATTAAAAAATCATGTTAGGTCAATAAAAAATATTTAATGAATTCCGGTTGTGAGATAGTGATGCTGATAATCACACTATCAAGGATAGCATTATTTAAGAAGCTTAAAAATATTTTTTTCTTTCCTCCAGCATCAATATGTGTTTTAATTGCAACTTCTTTGTTTTAATTTAAACTGTGATTTAAAGATTAAATTTAACTCATTTTACCAATTATAAAGGAACTTATCGCACTCAGAACGCAAAGCTTTCAACAGTTGAACTAAAATCAAACAAAACAAAATTCTGAATTATAGTGAAAGATAAAGCTTTTTTCTGTGATTATAATAAATGATAAAGTTGACTTTTGGTATTTTAAAAATTAAAAAGTTCTAGTCAACCAACCATCTTTTTGTAGTAAACTATTGTTAAACAAACTGTTTTGTTCTTTTTCATCCAAGAACGATGTACAAAGTATATTTTAAAATAACAAAATAAAAAATAAAATAAAAACAAAGTTACTGTTCTTTGTTATTCTTGCATTTAGTTGTATTTTGCAACTTAAATGCTGACACGATTTTTTTTTTACATTTGTTGTTCATTGCATCTGAAAAAGCTTTCAGCTTTATATTAGAAAAAAGGACCAAAAAAAAAACCACAAATTTGTATTTTTACAAATAAATTATTAATTCGTTCTTTTTAAGGTTTCAATGATTAACAGCTTTTTTTCTCACTCTGCATAAAAAAGTTGTCCAACTTCTCGAACTCGACGCGAATATCCCACCAACATTTTTTATCCCGGTTTCATATTAAAAAGTTCTATTCAGTTTAATTTATATATTTTATAAAAGGTGGCGCAAATGTCATAATGTGATTTGAATTGGCTTTTACTTTTTTAGAAGTGAAAAAAAAAAGTTTTACTTTCACGAAAATGTTATTTGAAGATGTAAAAATAATATCAGTCAAATAGAATCTGTTTCTTTTTGCTTCGCACAATGAGGGATATAATCAAAATATAATGTTCCCCCTTATTCTAGTTGTCGGCGTCGTCGTCATCGTATCAATGTCGGCGTCAATTCAATGAAAATTTTGCATTCTATAACATTCCTGTGACGACGTCGACGGTTTATCGATTTTTATGAAATGAAAATGCACATGCCCAAGTTTTTTGATTTAATTGATGATGATGATGAAAGCTTGATTGATAATGATGAAAGCTTGAAAAAACAAAAACTTGTGTTGGAAAGAAAACTTCTTAGGCAGAATTGCAATATTGTTAATTTGCCGTATCGCAAGTATGTACATATTTTTTACCTGCTCCTGGCTGTGCTTTGAACGACGAATTCACGACGAAATCGACTTCAGCAAGTTCCATGTCATTAGAATCGTTTCCCATGTCAACCACCTGAACTCCTTGAACTGCTCCTTCAGGCTTCAAATGCTTCCGGAAGTTAAGAAGGTTTGCCACAGCTTCTTTCAGCGGACTAAGTGAAAATTGTTTAAACATTCCGCCGCCAGTGGCTTTACATTCCGCGTTATTAGCAACCATCTTTTTTCACTTTTTTTATTTCGCCATACCTTAAAAGTAATTTTTACAAACTTTTTTACAAATCCCTATTCAATCCTTTATTTTCTTACCTTTTGCCATTCATCTGTTAATCTTCTAGGCGGACCAAGAGAATTTAGAATTTTTCCAATTTCTTCCCATTTTTCTTTAAAATTGCATGAAGCAGTGCCTTTGTGAAAATTGTTTAATTTTTGAAATTGATTGGCATTTGTAACTTTCACTTTTTTGTATTTTCAATGTTATATTTGGTTTAAATCACTTCCATTCGTTATGCAAGAGACGCCGACAAAAACAGAGTCAATACAATATCGTCGTCACATTTGTTATAGAATACAAAAAGTCTTTGAGCAGTAATCGATAAGTGTCAACAACGACAAGTAGAATAACAAATCGAATGCGTCAACAAATATCAACATTGATATTTGACGACGCCGACAACTAGAATAAGGGTGATTATTTATTAGTCAAAGGAAGTATAAACGTGAATTAACAAATTTTAAACAAGTACATTTTTAATAACTTTTTTGTGAAAGGTTGCGTCTATTTTTTGAGAAATATTAACAACCCATTTTTTAATCCATATTAAAATTTCGTAACTCATCTTTAACTTCCGTACGCCTTTCAAGTACAAATGTTTGGTGGTAACACGAAACTTTAGCTTTGAGCTTTTTTTAAAGTATCAAAACCCGGCTCAACTATTCACTTCTTCAAAAAATGCATGACAAAGGACTTGTCTAAAATTTGTCAGTCATCTTTGGTAACCTAAAATTACACCTTCACCACAAAAAGTACAAAAAGGGTATAACTAAGTTTTTTATCCCGTTTGTAATTTTGCAATATCCATTTCCGACCCCATAAAGTATATATATTCTGACTTCTTATGCATAGTGAAGTCGATTGAGCGATGTCCGTCTGTCAGTCCGTGTTAGTGTTGAAATCAAACTTGCAAAGGCAATTTTCAATCAGACATAGTGTCGAAAGAGGTGCTATTGGAAATAAGCATGATCGGTCCATGTTCTTGGACGCAGCGGGCAAAACACCACGCCTACCTCTAATTTTTTTTTTTTTTTTTGTTTTAAATTCACAAAGGTTCTACCTCTATGTGATGTTAAAATAACCTATTGACTTCATCTCGTATTTAAAATTCCTTTCATCATCATTATGATTGCAGACTGTCATGGAATTACAAATGATATTAAATTATCATTAGTATAAAATTTTCGCTAAGATTAAAACTCATATTATAGTTATTATTAAATTATCAATTTAATTTGTCAAATTTTGTTTGTATTTGAAACAACTATAATTTCAACACCTTGACATTTAAATATCAGTCATTTGCTTCCATAGATGTTTGCGTTCACTTAATAAAAAAACGAAAAGTAATTACGTTCCAAGAGTTTGTATATACAAGGAGTATAAAATTAAATTATGGTAATGTTATTTAAATAAACAAATAATAATAATAAAAAACTAATTTGATTGTTTTTAATTAATTAAAGCTATAACAAGACATTGGTATAGATGCTAACTTAAGAAGATTTCATTATGCATTCCAAATTATTTAAGTCGTCGCACTATAATTCGTTAAAACATCGAGCAGCACGTTTAAATTGTAAGATTTTAGTTATTGTAGTGTGAACAAACGTTAAACTAATTTTTCACTTGCATAAGATGATTTATAGGCTACAAAAAAATTTCATTAAAAAACTTAAGAATTTAGAAAAACATTCAAAAAAATCTCTTATAATTTTCGTTTTCTGTTAAGAAGTAGATGAATGTGTTTAAAAATAAATACGTCAAGTTAGATACGTTTTTTTTAATGTAGCATGCGATAAATTTTTTCTCCCATACAAACATACAGTACAATTTGTATTGTAAATTCCGGACTTTTTTTTTAACAAATTTGATTACAGCGACAATTAATTGTCCATCGAAAATGGACATTGTAGAAATTAAAAACGGAATGACAAATTTAGATAAACCCCTCTTTTCCCTTTTTTTGGTGGTACAGATCACTTTTATTTTAAATAGTTCTGAAATTACTGATTCTATTTCAATCAACATCAACATTTAATTAACTAATTTAATTAATTCATTTGTTCTTTAATATTTATTTTTGCCACTTAAAGTCAGACATTGAAAAATGTCTTATTGTGTTGGTTGCTGCGTCTATTATAATATTTTCTTGTAGCCATGAAATTCGTTATTTATAAAAATTTTTGCACTAGCAATTGACATACAAAATATGAACCAGCCATAATTATATTATTTCTTGCTCTCGTTATTATTTTATAGCCTTTCAAGCTGTTCATTCTATAAATAAACAAAACGTAAATTGTTAAACATTTTTGAAATATATTTCTATAATATTTCATTTAAATGAAAAAAATGTCTTTATTCTTTACCGCTTGTGCGTAAACTGGACACAAAAAAAATGCTAAATTTATTTTTATTGTGTTGGCAACATCTAAATCAGGTTAAACACCTGCAAATATTTTCAAACATAAACTCTTACAATTGTTTTTCTCTTCAATATACATAGTTACATACAAATGTTTCTTTTTTTAAATTTTGTTTCGCGTTTGGATGAATATGCAAACAACTGACAACAACTCCGCCTAAATAAGATTTCAGTTATTGCCCATATTAGGATTGTGATTTCGAAATATTTAAATTTTTATTTTTAATTTTTTCCTAATCAGGATTTGAACCATAGATCTTATAAATGAATGAAAATAAGTCAATTTTTATTAATTTTTGTTTTTGAAACCCTTTTTATATCTAGAGTTGTGATAAAAATTTACGCCTAAAAATGTAAAATATTCTTGTATAAATAGCGAAAATAATAATTACTCAATTTACAACCTATTGTATTTAAGGTTCATAGTTGGGTTTTTTTTATCACCATTAAAATTTCATTGCCCTTATTTAAAATAATGACAGTAACCCTGGAGTTAATGTCGACGTCGCTGACGGCGTCAAATGTCAAAAAAAAAAGTTGAATCGTATGAAATTGTATGAGAGCAGTTAATCTCAACGCGTTGCAACGCCGTAAAAGTTGTCAACGACGTCGACATTAACTCCAGGGTGAGAAATGCTACTTAATTTTTTTTTTTTTTTTTTTACTAATGGTCATGAAATTATAAACTGCTAATTACTGTACTAATTACACTTAGAAAAACAATAATTGTTTTAATAAAATACAAATTTATGATAACAGAAGCTTCAAAAAACTAATTATATAAAATAAACGGACGGACCTTAACCCTTTTCTATACGTGAAACTTGATCTCTGAGATATCTTAAGTGGAAACAAAAATATGTGCACAATGTGCACATATTTTTTTTTTCTGAGAGTGTTGAACCATATACATATATGTCACCAAGAATACCATTTCAAAATAATGCTTAGTGTGGTTATTAAAATTTTTATACATTTATTAATGGTAATTCTTTTAAACCATTTAATCATTTGTTAATTATAATGAATTGTTTATTATAATTATCAATGATAATTTGTCATTAAAATTTTCAATAATGGTAATGCTAAAAACTTAGCATTATTCAATGCCAATGAAAATGGCAACTAATTAGTACATCTAATTAATTACTCCGTTGTTTGATCGGTTGTACGAAATACAACCTTAATAAAAGTGAAAACGTTAATAAAAGTTTCTGTTCTGTAAACAACTTAAAACGTAGCCTTTTTTAAAAGAAAATTTAAAAAATTCAATCATATTCAAATAACCATTAATTAAATATGAATATAAGAAATATGCTAAGAAGAAAAGAGATAAAGAGAGAACAAAACTATGGGTTGTTTTTATTCTTCGACTATCGAACTTAATTATTGATTGATTATTATTGATTTATTATCAATATTTCCAGTATTCTTATTTATCAAATTAGTTGGTTAAGTAGATGATGTTTATAACGTGCACAACTTAAAGTAAATAGATGCGAAAAATGATGACGGATGTAGTGATCCGGAAAATGCTTCATTTCATTTTTCTTGATTTCTTTAAAAATGAAAACAAAATTTTTTTTAAAAATCTAATTTTAGAAATTTATTCTTTATGTGAGCAATATTTTCCAATAAGCAAACTGTTGCGCAGATAAGATATGGCAACCTTTTACATATTTGTAACAAGGAAAGTTAGTGATCAAGGCGAATTAAACAGGTGACTGCATTAGCTCATGTGGTCAACATATCGCACTTGATCAACAATAGGGTATTAACTCAAAATTTTTTAAATATCACTTTTTTCAAAAAATCAGCTTACAACATCAATAAATATCTACTGTTAAAATTTCAACGTATTCCGTTTACTCTTTCATCTCGAAAACCACTTTTGAGACCATATTCATACTAATGTAGTGATTACCTTTATTTCAACAAAAAGGTATTATTTCGAGTTAATACAAAAGTTAACATGAAATTTTCATAAAAAAGGTATTATTTTGAGTTGATTCTCTTTACAATTTGGTTTTATTTTGAGTTGATGCTGTCTTGTTGATAAAATTTGTTTCATTTATGATCGAAAAATTTCAGAAAAATGGTGTTAACTCAAAAAATTGATTTTTTTGCAATACTTTCACAGATTTGTAGGAAAAACGATATAAATATATTTTTAAATGGAACTTGCTTCCTATGGTATATTTGAATTTTTAAATTCTGTTAAAATGTGGCCACAAGCAGTTTTTTGACTCTACTGAAAATTTTAAAATTTTGAGTTAATACCCTCTTGTTGATCAAGTACGATATGTTTGCTGTTCTTCTTTGTGAGTTGTCAAAATTGTTGCATTTTTTCTTAATGTATGTATATATTGTACATTGTGTATGCATGTGTATTGTATGTATATGTTCAATTGATTGCTTATTTTTTACAAGCACATACACACATATGGCCAGACGTTTTTGACAGATCAACAAGATTTTACAAAAACAAAATACACGCAAAGCTAATGGAGACACCTGTATCAATGTGCCTTGGTTAGTGATATTATAATCCGTGTGAGTAAATTGTGTGCAACAATGACTAAACTACATTATAATTTATCTGCAGTAAAAATTATAATTACCAGTTTTTAGTGATACTGACATTTCATTTTCATTACCAGTAAATTTTTATTGATTACTGAAGTCAGTAATCAGTTAGTTTTAATAAAATTTTATTTGCATTACCAGTAAAGAACAAATTTTTTGTAATTGTGGATGATTTGCTCAGGAAAGTACATTTTTAAAAAATGATAAGATCGTGAGTTGGAGTTTCAGTCTCGGGGACTGCGCGGGTCAAAGGCACATTGTTGTTAAACAGGTTATGGAGTTATAAGAGTCTCGCCAGCTGCGCAATTAACAAGGCGAAAAAGTGCCTGCCATAAAAATTGCCAACTTATTTATAAAAGTATTTCAGAATCCAGCGACCTAGCACACATTATTAATTCCAAGTTTTCGGCCTAAACTTAGTGCAAAGATTTTTTCAATAAGTGGGTTTTACTGCTTTTAATTGTGCATATACAACAGCTTCGCTTCTCTAAAGCTTTTCAAATCAATATGTACATAAATAAAGGTATTTGACGTCTGAGAGTTTAAGCAATATTTGGATATTTAATCGAATATGAGGTCTCGATTCATTTTAATTCATCAATATTTTTGTATATTATTTTATACATGGTTTAAGTAATGAAAGGATAACGACCAATTTAAATTTTCAGTCATACATTACCTCTTTACGTAATAATAAAAATAAAAAAATCCCAAATGCAGTGTAGTTACGCTCTAATGCATGAAGCAAATCTAACAATCACAAAACACATTTTAAATATTTCAACATTATGAATGTACGACTTGTAAATTATGTATTTGCATAAAAAATATAAAGACTTACTGAAATACAAACATTCTCAAACCAGAGATGGCGCAGTTAGTTGTATCTTCATTTTGATTAAAGAAAATCAAATTTCTACCGATTGTTATCAAGTTATTATAATCAAGTATTGATTAGTTTATTTCTAAATTTCTGCTTAATTTGACTAAACAGAACGCAGCATAATGAAAATAATTTTTTTTTCAATAACTATCATCTTTATCTTAATTTTGTTTTTAGTATCGTACTTAAAGAAGGCCTGGGATTTTGAAGTTGGTCTGTATTATTTTAAAGAAGAAATTAAAAGGTTCAAATTTCAAAAAGGACAGTTGTTGAGCATATTTTCGAAGGTATAATTTTTAAAAATGTTTCCCTCTAAAAATAACTTTATTACAAAAATTTGTGAAATTAAGAGTTTCTAGTTTATAATTGTTAGGGCCCCGCTCCAAAAGGGCAAAAATGTAACCGAATTAATATCGTTGCAATGTCTCTCCGTTCATTCCTAGCCTCTATCTTTAACGGTTACATACACAGTTAAAACTTCCACAGCAGTTGTATAATGACCGATACAGCAACAACTAGTAAAATGAAAATAAAAATCAAACGGTCTTTGGGAAATATAAGACCCGTTTTGAAGTGCAATTAAAACAACGATACAAGGAGGATTGTAAATTAAATAAATATTTATAAACTTCTTAACTTTTTATAAATTCTCGAACATGTTCCTTATTCAACAGCAGTGTGACATTTTTTGTTAAGTGTAATTTTCTGAAAATGTTCTGAAATCCACACGAAATTTTCACTTTCGTTTTTTTTAAGGCATTGTTTTTGTAAAAAGCAATTTTATAGCCACCATGCTTTGAAAAATTTAAAGTGAAAATTTCAAGTGGAATTCAGAACATGCCTGTATGTAAAGTCTCGCTGTTGAATCGAAAGTTAAATTCTGAATTTATTTTCAGTCACATGACTTAATTTGTGAGTCATAATTTGAAAAAATATAAAATTTCTCATCGTTTATTTCTATGCGGCCTTTAAATTTTTTTAAATTTCTCGTTTTACAAAAATCTAATATGTTGTTTTGCCACTGAACGACTAATTGTAATTTCGATCCAGATCGAATAACATAATATTTTTTGTTAATCTTTGTTAGTGTGTTTTCTTGAACTTTTGTTTTTACCTAATTTATCTATTTTAAATGTCTAGCTTTGATTATTGATTAACAAATCGTAAGGATTTTAATTTTAAAAACTTATTGCGTTTACTTTTCGCGATTTAAATAAATATGTAATTGCAAGAAAAAAAAAAGAAAAATAAACACCACAACTAATGATTAGACCTTAACATCTCTGACACATACACAAACATAAAGAAGCAGTCACATTTATACTACAAAGTACATTTTGGTTGCATTCAATTGCGGATGCGCAACATTAATGTATCCGCTTAAATACACAATGTTCGCAGTTTAATATTCATTCGAACGTTTTCTTTTAAGTTAAAAAAAAATTAAATTATTGTATTGAATGCCACTTTTAAAAAAATTTTAAGCTAAAGTGTTTTTTTTTTTTTTTTTTTTTTTGTTGCATTTAGTTTTTGCTATTTTAAAAGTAGTTTTTTTTTCAAACGAGCCTTTCAAACATTAATCATTACAATGAGAAAATAAATTAATATTTTTGAAAAATAAAAGATACTAAATCAGAATTGAATTAAAATCTAATAAATATGTTTTTTGTAGCTGGTAGATTTATGTTTTTAATTCAATATTTACGTTAATGCATTTAATAATAGAAGTACCTTTTCATGACTCACAAATGTACGTGTTAAAAAAATAAAAATAAATAAAAACAAGGAAAATTTTGTCTAGACTTTTTGTTTGGCAATTGCATGGGAAACAAAACAACTTGGTTTAAAATTATAATGAAAATAAGATAAAAGTAATAATAATTCTTCTTTTGGCCTCGAATGTAAAGTTTTTTTTTTAACTTTTTTTATATAAATTGAAAAAGAAAAACTTAAAATAACACAGATTGTTGAAATCGTTGTGATTGAATAAAATAAAGCGGTTAAACTTCATTTATTAACAAATTATTTTCTGTTAAAATTTTGAACTTTTAATTATTTTCTTTTAATTTTTATAAATAAAATTAAGTTTGTTTAATAAACTTCGAGTATGTACAGTATGTCAAGAATGACATCGTAAAGAAACCCCTTTAATCGAAACGAAAACAAACTTTTAAGTAAGAAACGGTCTCAAACTATTTTGTATGTACTAAGTTGTGGCATTTTGCAATAGCTGTACTGTAATTGCTGTGAAAACATTTGCCAACAATATGAAGAACTGACTGTGGTATATGCGAAATGAAGATTTAGTCGAAATTTAAGTTCAAAAAATATTTCCAAATTTTTAAATCTTTAATTATAAATAAATAAATCAACGAAATATCACTTAAGCAACACTTAGGCTAACAAAGTTATAACGAGCGCCGTAGTGAAAGAAGATCTCTCGAAATAAAAAAAAAAATATTCAAAATGCTTGCTGATATAGAAATATCGTTCGCTTGTAGTTAAAGGTTAAATACCTAACGAAATTATATGACGGTATTGTTGGTCATTTGAGACCTAAAGCTGTTTGTGTTGTTTTGTGCTATCTTTCTTTTACTCGTAACCGTCTATAACGGTTCCTTGGAAAAAATAATAAATGAATAAATTTCGCGTTAGACGACCTCTTTTTTTTTCGCAACTTATATGGAGAGAAGTCAAATCTGTGGTTTTAATGACTAATGCGTTAGTTCATTTTTGTCTTTTTTTGATGCCAAATTACTTAATCTCAAACACCGGAGGCAAATTATGGTCCTCTAAAACGATTAAAACTGATGTCTGAGTTCGCCACCTGTTTAAAAGGGTTTTTGAAAAATCAATAAAATTTTAACTAATTCGATTTTTAATTAGGTTAAAGCAAATACTACAAATGTAGAGATTTCATAAGACCAATTTAATTTAAATTGGTTTTATGTTTCCTGTAAAATTTAAAATAGAATTTTAAAAAATCTCAAAACTATATTTTTTTAGACAACATTTTATCAATTTGCATAAATTTTTTAATATTACACAGTAATTAAAACCAATTGTCCCATAATCAAAAAATATTTAAAATTCAATCTGTTCTCATCAAACGGCTATCGTTATACATTATTACAATTAGATTAATCTGAAGAACACGTTTGTGCTTTTTTTTTTTTTTTGTAACAAAATTGTAAATGTACGTATGCAAAATCTGATCATTTTAAAATGAAAAGCTACAACATTGCGATTAGCATTTTACAATTTATTTTAAGTGGCGCACCTTTATCTTAAACAGTGAGAAAGTCTTTTAATACTCGTAACCATTTGATTTTATTTTGTTTAGTATTGGTAATGTTATGGATTTGAAGCTAAATAATTGAAAATTTCACACCACCATAACAAGATACAATCAAGATGTATTGGTTGTTTTTGAAACATGTAGCGATCCGATCTGCTCAAAACTTAACAAGTCCACAGTAAGGGAATATTAAAGTTTAGGTTTTTTCCAGACCTCTCATAAGGCTTTTTAGCCATTTTTTTCCGTAAAAAATCATAAAGCTCTCCTTAGATTATACTACAAACATTTTTGCGTTGAATAAAATATTTTTTTTTGTGGAACAATAAAATGTTATTCAATATTTGTAAACTAGAAAACGTGGCGTTTTTATAAATTTTGTTTAAAAAAACTGTTAATGTTTTTCCTGTAATTTTGTCGTCTTCAAAACATATCACGACTTCATGTTTAATTTTAGGTTTATTCGTAATTTTATAATAAAAAATCCTTTTTTACTACAATTAAAAATCAAATATTGGGGTGGCCGAGCTTAAAAAATAATTTGTACTGCATACATATAATTTTACATGTGACATCGGCTCTTAATGGGTTAAGCATTTTAAAAAAGCATTTCATAAAGATCTCTTTAAAAGCTTTAGAATGATACCCATATTGATATTTTAAAAAATTTGAAAATTTCAGAGCCCCGTAACTCGGAAAATATGGGCGAGCGCCATTTATTGCACTTGATATTTTTTTCTTTTTTTTTTTAATTGTCTATCTCCCCATATATTTATTTTTTTTTTTTTTTTTTTTTGATTGATTGGAGTTACTTTATTGTTTCAAATGACATGAAAAAATTAGAGGTAGGCATGGTGTTTTGCCTGCTGTCTCGAAGGAGATGGACCGATCATTCTGATTTCCAATTGCTTATCCATTGACTTAATGTTTTTTTTTTTTAATTTCAACACTAGCACAGACGGAAAGACGGGCATCGGTCAATTGACTTCGCTATGCACATTTATATATTTTATGGCGTCGAAAATGGATATTGTAGAAATTACACACGAAATGACAAACTTAGATATACCCTTTTTCCACTTTTACTGGTGAAGGATATAATAAGCCTATCAAGGCAGTTGGAAGTTTAAGTTTCTGAAATGGAACAAAAATTCTACTAATGCTAAGGGTATTAATTTCATAACCAACGCTTAAATTAATAATCCTTGTGTAAAAAATCGAAGAATACTTGCTAGTTTTATTGATGGCGTTAATGCAAACTTTTGCATGTTGCAATTCAGTGCAATAAATTAATAATAATCTGTTCCAACACATATTGGTAGGCGCTTTTATTAAGTCTGAATGTGTTCACAAGTCTTAAAAAATAAAAATTTAAATATGTACATACATTTACAAATGGTTTTATAAATAAAACGTTTCTAACATAGAATCTGGAATTGCAAAGATGTTGACGCTCTGTCGTAGCATCCGCATATATTGATATCCATTCTCTTATCATTTTCACTTGAACTTGAAAAATTATATTTATTACTGGCCTTTTTTTGTTAAAAATTGCAAAGTAAATAATTACCCTTTTAGAAATTTACACAAATGTTAAAAGCAATAACGTCAAAAATTGCAGTGTTACCACACTTTATTAATTTTTCTTTTTGTTTTCGATAACGTCTCTTCTTCGTTTCAATATATTTCAAGCATACGAATTTAGGAACGAGGCGATAATAAAAACGATAAGGACATAGAAACTACTATAACAACTACAACGCCAACAAGAATAAGGCCGAAAATTTCTTTTTGTAGAGCTTGAAAACGTCTCAATACATTTTTTAGCTAGTTTAACTCCGATAAGAAATTAAAATTGTGTTACATCATTCCAGATAGTTTTGGGGATTTCGGCTTCTAAAATGAAGCTCAAATATTTATTATTTTTTTTTTTACCAGTTTATATTTACAATCTATCCATTTAAGGATAATAAGTAAATTTGATATAATAAGATAATATTATTTGTTATCCTCCACTGAGAACAACAATATACTAATACAATTTGTATACTGATAATACAATGTAATATAAAGGTTGTTATATTTACAATTCAAAGTAAGTTAAATAAATAATTCATGAACGGCAAATATATATACAAGTAATAAAAATAAATAATTAATTAGTTTCGGAATGGCAAATCCAAAATGTGATATCTTTTTAATCGGTTTACTTCATTGGTGTTATCTAGAAGAGCAATGGCTAATGGATTGTTGTGGTAAATTAATCTTTGTAAATAGTTTTCACTAAGCCTTCTTATTACGTCAGCTAGTGGCTAGTGGGCTATTGGAGATTTTTTAAATAACATAGGAATAATTTGATCCTGGTTAAATCCTTAAATAATCACGCTTGCACGCTGACTCACTTCGACTTTTTTACACTCACCCTTCTACACTTTCAAGATTTAAAAAATTTGGAATTAACTTATGCCTCTGCTTGCTAGCGCATATTCAAACATGAATCTCGCTAATCATGTAAGCGACGCGCATCGTTACTTCATAAAAACGTATAAAGTTTTTGTTTAATATTAATTTAACGTCATGAAAAAACGTTACTTACCAGTTATAAAAAGAAATCCAAACAAAATGAAAAATATCAATGATATTCTCGGCAACATAATGAAATAAAAATTTTGCTGGCTTGTAGAAAATCCGACAGCAATGGGCGTTGAATTTAATTTAATTTCAAGGAAATGGTAAAACCACACACAATACTTTTTTAGTGAATTTTTTTAATGCATATGTTTCCAAAGAATTTTAGCAAATTTATTTTTTGTTACTCAAATTTTGTAATTATACCTGTAATTGAATAGACACATTTGTTTTTTTATTTTTATTATTTTTATTTTTGTTTAAAACCAGTGTTGTCTTTTCCATTCGTCGTCGTCGTCTTTATTTTATTGTGTTTGATTTAAACAACTAATTTTAAAGATTTTTCTTTCATTGATTTCGTTTACAACAGTTTAATGTTTATGTTTTATTTTTCTTTATCGTTTTTGTTGTTGTTGTATGATAACATATCGTTATTTTTTATATAATGCTGTGTTGTTATTTATTCACAACATAAGGTAGGAGCTGACTTATTAACCGACTTTTATATTGATCAAACTAAAACAATAATAACAAAATCAAATACAAATGCGAAAACAAATAACACAAAAAATATGATCATGTGTTGTTATTGTATTTAGAGAGTCGGTTTATCTTGTTTGCCTCTATTTGTAAATTTTAAAGTTGGATGATGATGTGTTGTAGTGCACTAAAATTGACACTGATGTTGTTGCGGTACAGTAGATAAAATGGATAGTAAATTTATTTTAACTTTCTCTCGTTATTGCGTAATTTCAATTTAAAGACATATAAATATTATTTAATGTTTAACCTTAAGAAAATATACAAATGTTTATCTTTATTATGCCTTTTCTTTTTACAAACTTGTGATTCAAATTGAATCGTTTATAGTTTAACATTTCATTTCCTATACAAAATGTTCTCCAATAGATTTCTGAGTTTTTTGTCAAAGCAAATGGTTGGTTTTCATAAAATCAAAAGTGTGAGGAATTTTTCTGCGCTCAAAAAGTGAACGATCTGATTTCAAAGTGATAAAAATCAACGTTTTGGATAACACTTTTGTCATCGTTGAAGATGTTGATTCCACAAAAGGTATTTTGGAGTGATTTTTTTAAAGGTAACGAAGGCATAACTCAAGCCATCAATGCCGAATGCTACCAATATTTTTATTTCCCAAAAAATAATTACGCGGTCATTCATTTCGCTTTATTTACTCACTGTTGCGTGCTCATTTCTTGTAGTATTTAATATTATAATTTTCGGACATAACTTGATCACCTAGATCGGGGTTCTTTTGTGGGATTACGGAAAAAATAGCGTTTACGCAAATAATCTTTAAATGCTTTCAAAAGGGTCATTCAAAAAATTGTTAGCGAGCTATTGCGCTTGCAGAACGCTTGAATTTTGTTGTATTTCAAAATTAATGACAAAATCTTAAAATATATTAAAAAATGATTTTTATTTTCAAAACCACAAAATGCGCTTTAAAATTTTCGATAAACATTCGATTTTAAAAATAGTGAAGAGTTCATTAAAACTTCAACCTGAAAATTGTACGTCAAATAAACGAAGAGTTATATTAAAATTAGTGTTTTCATGTTTTTCCGAAAATTTAAAGTCTGCCATGATGTAGCGACTTTACAATACCTCTAAATTATATTATTAGAGCTTTTCGATTTCAGTGATTTAACTGTTCACATCCATTGATTTATTTGAATCTTTGTTTCAATTGCCCATTTATATTAACAAAAAGAAGTTGTTTATATTATTTTTAACGTCTCGTAGTCAATTTGCAAAACTTGTTTTATTTTTTTATATAAATAAAATAAAATGAAATATATAAATAAAACGATTGTAAATAACGCAATTTTTAATTATATTGTGTATGACCTTTTTAATAAATACATTGATATGCGTAAGTGTTCTGTATATATAGGTTTTCTTTCTGTTTTATTCAAAAAGAATAAAGAAAAAAAACTTTCAAAGTATTTCACAAGGTTAAAAAGTTGAATTTCTATCAATGAGCGTACTACATGCACACACAAGCAATTATAAATACTCATAAAGATTAAAGATAATAATTATTTTCTCGTTTTATATTTTATAAAAATAAAGACTTTTTTGTTTTTTGAGTATTACAACACTTTTGCCTAAATTATGGTATTCATTTTTAATTTCCTGTTTTTTTTTTTTCTGCATCTAAATATCACACAGCAAATGTCTTTTAAGCGAATTAAGCATCCCAGCGAAAAATAGAAATAAAAATAAAAATAAAAAAACACATTTCGAGGGGCATTTAAACAAACTTTATTAGCTGCTTATTGTTTCATTTTTCAAAATAGCAATTGTCTGTTAGCCTTCCACAAGCTTAGAAAGTTACTCAGTATTTCGATATGAAATTTGGAAATGGAATTTGTTTCGAAGATTTTTTTTGCAGAAATTCTTATTTATCTCTTTATTTCTGTATTTATAATTTGGCGAAAAGGTAAATGCGGCAATAATTCGAAAACCAAATTATATATTTGCAACCAAAACAACACCCTAAACTGAAGACTTTTTTTCTTTATTTCTTGATTTATTTGTTTTGTTTGTTTAAATCAACAGCAACAATAGTTTTCGTTAACGCTCTTTTCAGAGCAGCTCATTACAACGATCTAGTTCGTTCATTTAGTCAAGCTCACTTAGTGACCTAAAAAAATTGACCGAATCCAGTTGATCTGTTTAGCTCAATTATTTTTAGCTATAAAATTTGTTGTGTTTTATTTTTAACTAAGTCCAGATTTACACTATGCAATTTGTTGAGGAATTTTTTTTCTTCTCAATTTTCGATTTAAGTTACAGTGTAGCATTATCTAAAAGTAGCCATTAGTAACAGTAACATCCCCTCAAAACTCAAAGCAATACCATATTGCTTATTCCTCCTGCTTCACAAACAAACATTTCATGCTAGTTTGATGAAAAATTGCATAGTGTAAATGCCGTGTTACACGGAATTAGTTCTTTTTATTTTGCGATAAATTTGTTAATAATTAAAAACATATTTACTCATACTAATTAAAAATTGTGCTATTGTAAAAAATTTAAAGATTATTTATATATAAGCACGTACTTTTATTTGACGTTATTTTTATAAACCGTTCGAATTAAAAACAAGAAAGAGTGCTATTTTCGGCTATCGAATCTCATACACCCTTCATCATAAATGTAAATCAAGTTTAATGAAGGAACTCCAATAAAAAAAAAATAATTATTAAGGCGACAGAGAATTAAAAATTAAGAAAAAAATAAGTACCAAGTAAGTAAGTAATTTTACATAAAATGTCGACGGCTCTTAAAGGGTGAAGCATTTTTAAAAAAATTTAATATTTCCTAAAAGATCCCTTCAAAAGCTTGTATATGATATCCATATTGATATCTTAAAAAATATGGTGCACGATCGTACTTCTCCATGAAAAGTTCAAAGCAACAGTATCGAAAATATGTCTGATCGATTGATTTCAACACTAACACTGAAGGACAGACGGACATCGCTCAATCGACTTCGCTATGCATAAGAACTCAGAATATACTTTATGGGGTCGGAAATGGATATTGTATAAATTACAAACGGAATGACAAACTTAGATATACGCTTTTTACACTTTTTATAAAAAGAATATTGGTTCATAATAATATATTTTCGGATAACAAAAGCATGTTTTTGTTTAATTTGTACCAAAATAAGTTTTAGGCTTCACTCAAATTTTATTTTTGTTTTAATATGATTAATGATGAATTAGAAAAACGCTCAGTAACTGAGCTGAAAAAACCTCAGTAATAAGAGCGCTCCTTATAGTTCAATTGAGCGAGTAGTCAATTGATCTAGGTCGTTCATAAAATTACACAAATCTACTGAATCTCACGTTTAGGTTAATTCTTAAATTACCGATAACTTTTTTCTAACCGATTTTTTAAGTAAAAATTTTAATGTCTAGGGTCTCAATTAGTTCTTACACTTTATTCCGTCATTCACACAAAAAATTGTATCGCTGATTTTATTGAAGATTGCTAAAGTAACTATCTATAACTTAATGTCCTTTTCTTTTTATAACATAAATTTATTAACAAATTAATTATATTTTAAAAGTTTTTTTTTAACTCAAGAGAAAAAATCAAGTACAAGGCCCTCAAGCTTCGACTTAATTGGTTTAATACACAAACATTAAAAGGTGCAAATTCCTATTTCTTCTGTTGGTAAAAGTGTATGTTGTCTGGAGCTCTAAAAAAGAGAAAACCAATATTCAAATGGTGCTTGGTGACATCAGAACTCCAGTCAGCCTTTTTGGGATAAATTAGAGTAGGATTGTAAACGTTTATCACACCAGTATTTCAGCTAGTTATCTGCTAAACACGAGTGCTTTATTAATATTATTATTATTATTATTATGAGCACTACGAGAACAAGTAATAAAACGAATTTAGAAATTGTATGCGTCCTTATAGAAAGTGATTGTCTTGTTTATGGCATCTTCGAATGAATAAAAATATTGCAGCAACCTTTAAAACATTTAAATATCTAATTAGAAATTCAATAAATCCCAAGTTTGTACGTTGGCTTCATTACCTCCTATTTAAATTGTAGGAGTATCACGCTTTTAGTTCTATTACATTATAATTAGGAATCACTTTGTATGGAAAGCTTCCTTCGTATCCTATACCTTTGAGCAAAAATATCGAAATAAATTAATGTAGTCAAACTAATGTTGCCTATCATGCTATTCCAATCTTCTTCTTATTGCCACTTTACAGCGTTCCTCTTTCGTTCGGCGTGCTGTGATATTTCGTTGAATTGTTGCATTCTGAACTCTTCTTGGCTTCGTAAGAAATATCGAATGGAAGACGATTAGCACTTTGTATAAATCGATCAATAATTTATGTTTGAAAAACGAATCGAATGAAAAATGTGCAATCGTAATTTGGAAAACAACTGGGAAAATTAAAAAAGATGGGTAAATAATATAACTCAGAAATGTATAATCCACGGAAGCGCAATAAATTATTTTCTAAACGTGAACAATTTCACAAAATAAAAAAAAATTATAAGAATATCGGAAAGTTATTCAACCGTGACCGCACAGCACAAATTATCAAGTCAAAAAGAACAAATGCAGAGCTGTAAAATGCAATAACCGCCTTTAGCGCCACCTGTTTAAAGTTTTTCGACTGTTCATTCTTCCTAAACCTACGTATTAATTACGAATAAAACCGCAGAAGGAAGAACCCAATTTGTTCCAGTCGTTTTCAAGTTTTAAGCCTCCAAACAAACCAAGATCATTTTTTTATGTGTAGATTTATTTCATTTTTTATTTGTTAACTATTTCGCAGTAAAGCTTGCAGCTTTTTAATTTAATTTAATATTTGTTGTTTTTAAATTATATGCATTTATACATTTTTTGTGTGGTAAAAACAACACTGGCGGTAAAGAGTATGCTGCACGGTGCACATGTACTTAAGGCTTGTTATATTTTTTACCAAATGTTATGTGTGGCATATAAATATGTTTTTGTTTCTTAATCAAATTAAAATTAAAAAAAAAGATAAAATTGTTTTGTTTAGAAGAGGTTAAAATACTTGTAATTTTTTTTTTTTTATCGAAATTTTGATGTTGGGTTTTTGTTATTGTAAAAATTTAACTGGGTTGCATTAAATTCGTTTTGCAACCAGAAAGGCGTTTCCACAAAATCTTAAATGTTCAGTTTTGAGTATAATTATACACGATATATGTATTTTTAAGTTTAAAATTTTCTAGATATTTTTTAGAATTTCTGTTGTTTTTTTATTTTTATTTTAAAAATTCTTTTTCATAACTCCTTAAAATTATGTAAATTACATAAATTTTTCCTTTGATTTTTTGATTATTATTCTTATATTTTTTTTTTACCCGCTTAAATGTTTTTCATTGTTCAAAAGTCCGCGACTTACTAAACTTTGTTGTTTTAGATTTTTTAGCAGTTCGTAAATTTTTTGTATTTCTCATTGTTTTTTAAGTAATTTTTGTTGATTTTTTATATATTTTTTTAAAATTCAATTTTTGTGTTTGTGTCTTAAGTCTTACGTTTGTTTTTGTTTGTTTTTTTCGTTGTGTTCAACACTGTTTTTCTTACAACAGAGCTTTTTATGCATACATGCTTATTTTTATGTTGCTACCAAACTGGTTCTATTTGTTATTGTTTCTGCAGATATTTTAGGAGATTTATTTGCAATGTATGTGTAAAGTCGTGCCCCAAAAGTTTATTTTTCTTATTTTTTTTGTTATTTCCAGAACATTAAACGATATGTTGTTGCTGATGTTATTGTATTGTGCCACAAAATGTTGAAAGTTTTTTTCATATGTCATTCAGTAGTGTGTTTAAGAATATTTTACATAAGACTTGGCTGCCTTAAAATGGATTTGATAGTATAGCATTTAGAAAAATAAAATACTTTTATTATAATTTTGGAATATTTCACAAATACAAATTGCCCATTTTGATATAAACTCTACCTAATATTAGAGCAACATAGTTTTATAAAAGTTAAAACAAAATCGGAGAAGATTAATTTTTCTTTAAATTATTAACAGATAAAAAATACTTTATAAGAACAATTAAATATCCTAAGCAATGTCAACTTTTAGTTTACTATGTAGTTTTACGAAAAGGCTTCCAAAAAAACGGGACCTTAAAGAAACTTTGGCAAGTGTTGAAATAGTTGATGCCAAGTACGAGACATTAAAAACTTTAATCATTTTTTTATAACAATTAAAAAATCTATCTTTTTTTGGTGGTTGTGAAAAAACTCTAAAATAAACACAACTTTTGATATTTGGATCTGAAATTAGATTTAATATTTTTGGTTTAAATATAATTACTTATATAAACTTTTTTACTGCCGAGATCACTAAATGCGAACGAACGCTTCTTTCGCATATTTGTATTAAAAACAAGAACAAAATATAAAAATTTCTTTTTGTTTCCAATATAACTATGCGAAAGAAATGTTCGTTCGCATTTAGAGAAATCGGCAGTTATTTTGTAGGGAACACATCATAGCTAAAATGTACTAAACGGAACATCTTACTTTTAAAAAACCACCTCCAGAGGAGCTTTTGATCGTTTTTAAAGCATTAAAGGCCGTGTCAGATAAAACTTTACCGCTTTGCGTGACGTTTCAAACTTTAAAAAAAAGCGTATAACGCAAGAGGTATGTCACAATAAAAACTCTAACAGCGCCTAATTATTGTTTGTTTTTAAAGTTTTTCTTCCATAATTTTCTAAAAAAAATAATAAAGGAAGAATATATAATAAAAAAATAATATTTTAAAATTCTTAACTCTTTTACATTCGATTTTGCCAAAAATAATATACAAATGTATAGCAGCTAATTGTCAAAGCGCGCAAAAAGATGAGTGTTGCCCAACTTTGCGCTTTGCTTTGCGTTAAAAGTGCTTTATGTGACATACTTCATATAAGTTCGTGCATTTTATCTTAGATGTCAAAGCGAATTTGCAACGCAACGCAAAGCAAAAGTTTTATCTGATACGGCCTTAATACTTAATAGATTCAGGCATGTTCTGAACTCCACATAAAATTTTCACTTGAAAATTTTTTCAAAGCATTATTGCTATAATTTTTTTTTTTTACAAAAACAAAGCCTTAAAAAATACGAAAGAGAAAATTTTGTGTGGAATTTAGAACATACCTGATTATTTGTCTTTTTTAGCCCATGAATTGTAAAAGTAGGGAATTTCAGGTTTATGTTGGACAAAACACACTACGATTACGATGAGGAATAATTTTACTTATTCTATCAGAAGTATCTTTCTTTAACGTGACCCAAATCTGCGACTAGCGAAAGGATGATTTTTCCTCAGAAGCGTAAATGATATTGGGTAAGTTTCACAATGCAAAAACTCTAGGAGGACCTAGCACAAGCTGTACTTAACTGGAACTGGAACCCTTAAGCAAACTAAATAACAAAAGATAGGTTAACAACTGATAAAGGCAACTTGATATCAAAATGACGAAATTTTCAAAGTCCCATAGTGAACTGTCACAGGAATAAAGGAAAAGTATTGGTTGCAGTCCTATGTTCCACGGTCTAACAGAGGATATATATATATATATATTTAGTTTCAATTTATAAAAATGAAAAAAATCACAAACGATCCCTTCTCGTTTATTTGGCTGTTGTTTTTAGAATTTTTGTGTTTGACCCAATTAAAATAACTATAATATAAATAAGTATACTGTATGTTACAAAGAACATTATATCGTTCTTATAATCTTACCACTACCATGTTTATTATTTGCTTTGTTTAATCTTAGCCCCTGATTTCTACTCTTTATTTCATTCATTAATATCGAATAATATTTTCCATTTAAAAAATGTGACCACTAACTTATCAGCCGGTATTGTTATATTTTTCCTTTCCATTAGATGTATTAAATGTAAATTGACTGGTTTCCTTGTTTCATTTCTTATGACTGCACAGGTCAGTATCAGTTTTGTAAGGGCAAAAAAAATTCATTAGGGTCGAAAAAATGCTACAGCCTGCCCCTAAGTACGCTTCTTCTTGATAAAGGATAAAACTGATTATTAGTTTCCAAAATAGCTTCCTAAGTTTGATGTTTTGATCGATGTTTATCAATTCAAGTTTTTACTTTTTTTAAATAGTTACTGACTAAAAGTGAGTTAAATTAATAATTACTTCGTTTAAAACCAACCTAAAGTTGAATTTATTAATTGAATTAAAATTTTTTATTTTATTAATTTGATCATCGTTGTTATCTATTTAAAAAAATTGCCATAAGTTTTAACCATTTTTTTTTTTTAAATATCATTAAAGTAATAAAATTGTATTTGCCTTCATTTGGCCTTTATATATAATTTAAAATAAACAAAAAAAATTATGAATCACCTTCAAAATTTAACAAATTTTTGGTATGTTTTTTTCTACTATTTTCCGTTAATCTAAAGTCATTAAAAACTGTTTTAAAGAGAAATACTTAAAACAAGACTATTAATTAATATCAAAAAATTATATATTGTTTGAATTTAAATCAATTCTAGTTATAGAATCTTAAATTATCCCATTGAGGTTTAACAAACTTTTCCTTGTCGCAAATTACGAGGTCATTTGCTTTTACCAGCAGACTTAACTTGCTATCGATTCTGTATCATCAGTACAAGGTTAAGCTACTCGCTGTGGTCTTGATACTAACAGTTACAAGTAATGAGAAAATATATTTATTCTTCTTTATTCTCCCGCCTGTAAAAGCACTAAAGAGATTTTTTTTAATTTATGTGAATTTTTTATTTTATACAACCCAGCATCTTTCACAGCATGATGAGTTTTGCACTGTTACATTCATGTTCTTTATTTGTAAATGTGGTGTTGCTTTAAAAAAAACTGCATTAAGCCCAACAAGATCAATGTAATTTTTTAATTTCAAAAAATAAAAATGTGACAAAAAAAACTTGTTGAAGCTGTTTCGACAAAGGCAAAAATTTTTGTAAAAATGTCAAATTAAATCGTTTTGGGTATAAATCTATAACATTTATTAATTTTTGGTAATGATATTGATGGCAACTTTTATTCAGATTTATTTACAAGCGAAAAACTATTTTTCTCCAGTGGCGAAAAGGACTGAGGTGGGCTTGTTAGCTGACTGCGTTTTATGATACATTCCACTTTAATTAAGCTTTAACAACAATATATTTTAAAAAATCCGAGCAGAAAACTGCAGTGGTGGGCAACCTGCGGCCCGCGGGCTAACTTCGGCCCGCGAACATATTTCACATTTATATTGTGGCCGACCCTTAAAAAACAACTATATTCTTTTGTCTTGTACTCGAACAGAGATATAAAAATAAAACATCAACTTAAAACGGTCTCTAAAAATCATAACAAGAAAAGTTACGTTAAAAATAGATACGAAAAACAAAAATATATTAATATTTGATTTGCTTTGCATCAAGAATTTGAAGAAAGATTAATGGATTTTCATAAATATACAATTTATTATTAATTTTTTGTAATGTTATATTGCAGTAATAAAAAGTATTATAAATATATTGGGCGGTGTGAGTAACAAATACAGTTCTAGCTAAAACTAGCAAATTTTAAGTTTAAACTAGTTTTGAGGTGAATAAAATTTTCAGATAAAGCTTGTGCTTTTTTGTTGCCTAGTTCAAGCTAGTTTATCCAGTGTTTGCTTAAAATATGTGTGAATAAAAGCTAGTAAGTACTTAAGATTACTAGTTTAAACTTAAATTTTTGTAAGCATATTCTTGAGGTGCTGAAAATACATTTATTTGCCAAAAAGTGCATTGCCGTTTGTTATACCCTTCACCACACTCGGATAAAGGGTATATCTAAGTGTAAATTCTACAATATCCATTTCCGACCCCATAAAGTGTTTACATTCTGAGTTCTTATGCATAGCGAATTTTATGAAGCAATGTCCGTCTGTCTGTCCGTGTTAGTGTTAAATCAACTTAGCCAAGGCACTACGAAATGCTATCACATCTAATATTCTCGAATTTCAACTTCTATTGATTATTTATTATATCAAAACCCAAAGAACTGCGCACTATGTCACGAGGGTGGCCAAAAATGGTTAAAGTCATTTTAGAACCTGAACGTTTTTTTTTCTTTTAAACACTGGTTAGGTGATATGGGAAATTGTTCATTTATAATACTAAGTGTTACCGCTACTGTATTTACCTACTCAAAAATGCATAAGTGCAATAATGCATCTCTGTAGTTATCTTATATATACTATTATACTTACCATAATTAATTGTTAAGTATCGCAAAGCTGGAGGTTTGAAACCAAAAGAATTAAAACGTCCATTGTATTTATAGAACACAAGTTTCTTACATCACAACTAGTTACCAGAGAATAAAGAATTTATAAAAAACCCCACGAGTGTTGTTATTCTTCACAAGCCATCGGCAGCGAATATCGCTAACATTAAGAATTTAAGTATTTAAGTGTAACGGCTACTAAAATTTCTAACACGGTTCTAAGGGATGTTCTATTTCTAATTATAACACTGTTTTTTTTTTACAAATATTGGTCATATGTCACATACCGTTAGAAAAACTATAGTAGTAAGACATTGTCAAGATTTTTCATCAATCGTGATCTTACTTTGTAGCTGCAAGTATGTATTTTAATATATTAAAAGTTTAGCTGCTTAATATTGCCCGAATTGTTTTTGTGATTGTTTTTTCGTTTTAATCTCGTTGCTGATTCGTACTAATTTTCAACTGTAGCTGGAGATAAAACAAAACAGACTCTGCGTTGTTAAATATTTTCTAAAAAATCATTTTAAAAGAGTATTATTAAAAAGGGGACAACAGAAAATGAATTAAATTTTCTAAAAATTTTTTAAAATTAATCTAAATATCATCGCATGAGAGACACATAGATTTAAAACTGAGTTGAGTGACTGGCGAGCGAATTATTTGGTAAATTCATTTGTAATGTAAGTTTCCGTATAAAGTTTTGATTTTGCAATAAAACTAAATTGCGTTATACTATATATCAGAAAGCAAATGCAAGTGGTAGAGGCCGACCGAAGGCTTCTCATGAGGAGGGTTTAATGGGAACAAAAGGAGACAAATGGAAGAACTTGTCGCTTATTGTATTGCAGGTGGTCGTAGCCCTTATTCGTTTTTTTTATTATTGGAAAAATGTTTCAATATCATCACTTGTAAACTTTTTTTAAAACTAATACCGAATTGACGAGAAAAAATTTTTTTATTATATTTAACTCAGATTTTCACAAGACATTTAACATTTACTTTTATTACTTCCATTGTTCGTTCTGGTATGTCGTCATTGTGGACACTCTTTTTTCTTTACATATTTGTCACCACAAGGCTTCAGGTTAGAGTTGTCCGTTTTAAATACTGTATTGTGTCTTTGTCAACATTGCTAAACAATTTGGTGGTTCCACCACCAGTAACTGAAGTGTTTGCGAGAATAATTAACCGAGTTGAGAAGTAGCAGTGGCTTTGTTGGTAGAGTTTTCTACTTGTTTTGTATAACAGAAGATTATGAATTCAAATCCCAACACAACAAAGCCAGCCCTTGAGCATCAAGATAAATAATTTGTGTTGAGTAGCCGCGGTGGATGAGTTATTTTAGGGCGAATTAATAGGAAACAGGGGTACAAAAATCACAAAAGTCTAGAGTAAAAAATGATAACATTAACCGCAAGTGAATGCGGCTGTATTTAGACTAGCAGTTGTGATGGCTTAGTTGCTTCTATAGTTGCTGTAGTAAACGTAGTAAGCACATTGACTACAATCTGGTTGGCCAGGGTTCAACCCCTGCGGCAATCAAAAAATAAAAATGTTTTTTCTGTTGAATGTATTTATACATTTTTAGAATTTGCATTGCAGCACGCAGCCTCCTTCATCGGTACTTCATAGCATAGTCGCCGGAAAAGTAAAGTTACTAATAAAATGGCTGGCTATATCTTTCTCCTGTCACCAACTGTCTAATCTCTCATCTATCCCTTTCCTGAAGAATGTAGCACGGTTACAAAAAAAATAATAACTAAAGGAAGCCTTTCTTTGATATCAACAACATAACTGTTTGGCTAAGTTGGTTGAATGGCCTGGTTGGTAAGCAGGAAATCGTGACTTCAAATCTCGTCAAAGGCACATAGTGCTGTGTGATTTATCGTCAGTTTAAGTCTGGCCAGATTCACAAACTATTGTCTGCGGCGTACCTTTATGTATGTGTAATTTATAAAAAAACTAGGTGTGTTTGTATTTTGTTAGCGGGATACTGTACAATTTTAACACGGGCACAAGTGAACAGCATTTTTCCAGCAGATATCTTTAAGTATATAAATTTTTAATTCAATTGCTCAAGGGATCTTCACTAGAACTCGGCTTGCACATAATAAAAAGGTCTATTTGAAAAGGAAAAAAAAACCCAAGGAAATTCAAACAAAAATTAAATATAAAATAAAATAAGATAAGATAACCCTTTAGTGTTAGTAATCATCATGGAAAGTTTTTTTATTTCCAATCACTTTTTAAATTACAAGAAATACACATACATACATACAGATTTCGACAAGTCATTTTTTCGCATTCAAAATCATAATGCTTTTAAGTATCCTCTCGCCAATTAATTTTCAAACGTTTACAATTGTACTTGTTAAATATTGAAAAAATAAAAACATCTCATCCTAAGAACTTGAACAGTTTTTTTGGGCACATGAGTTCGTAAATGAACGAATATAAAAGTAGAGCAGTTACTACAATTTTTGAAAGTTACCAAAATTGATGACGATGATGACAACATAAATTGTGTTTAAATAAAACAAATCTTCAAAATTGATTTTTAAATTAAAAAAAAAAAAAAAAGAATCGAACTTAGATGTTTGTTTTCATATCGATATAATTAATTACTAAAAAAAACAAGTTTAAGCAATAAATAAATTTAAACTTAAATTGAAAATAAAAAGAAACAAATTAAAATTATTTGTTTTAAAATTTATTACTGCCCACCTTTTACAGTTTGCCACGATTTATAGTATAATTAAAAATTTAACTGAAATAAAAATACAAATTTAATTTTTTTTTATTTCTTAAGAAAAAAAAAAAAAAATTATTTACAACTTAGAATAATTTTTAAACAAAACTTTTATCCTACTGTTATCATAAATTAAATTGCTGCTGGATACTGCATATGTATAATTTTACAAAAAAATGGTACCGCTGCCTCAAAGGAAATGGAGTGATCGTGCTGATTTCTAATAGCACCTCTTTCGACAGTTTGTCTGATCGATTAGCGTTTTTAAATTTCCTCTGGCTGATCTAGTGCCTCGGTAAAGTTGATTTCAACACTAACGCGAACGGACAGACGGACATTGCTCAATTGACTTCACTATGCATAAGCAGTCAGAATATTTATACTTTATGGGGTCGGAAATGGATTTTTTAGAAATTACAAATAGAATGACAAACTTAGTTATACCCACCCTTCTTCCACTTTTTGTAGTGAAAGGTATAAGAATACTGAAAATAGAACACACCAAACGGCACTGTTCGCAAGATAATGATCGATTGATAATGATGATTATATATTAACTTTAATAAATTTAACAAGTAAGAGTGCTATATTCGGCTATGCCCTTCACCATATACTTAAATCCAGTTTAGTGAAGTAACTTCAATTACAAAAACAACAAATATTGGGGTTTCACAAAATTAAAAAATAAGAAAAAAATTCATTTCTGTTTAATTTTACATAAAAATTTCATTGGCTCTTAATGTGTTAAGCATTTTTAAAAAATTTTAGTATTTGCTTAAAGATCTCTTCGAAAGCTGTTAAATAATACCCATATTGATATCTTAAAAATATGGTGCGCAATCATACTTTTCTATGAAAAGTTCAGAGGCCTATAACTCGGAAAATATGGGCGAGTACCAATTTTTTCACTTAATGTTTTGTTCTTATTTTTTAATTCTCTATCGCCTTATATATTTGTGTTTTTGATTGGAGTTACTTCACCAAACTAGATTTTTTTCAAATGATTTTGCCCGCTATCTCGATGGACATGGACCGATCTTGCTGATTTTCAGTAAATTTTTTAAAACCATGTCTGATCGATTGGCGTATTTAAACTTTTAATAGCACATCTAGTGCCTTTGTAAAATTGATTTCAACCCGAACACAGGCGGACATCGCTCAATCGACATAAGAAATCAGAATATATCATTTATTATATTATGCTAATATCCCATAACATTTTTAAATAAAAATGCAATTTATTTGTTGGTTGGAAAAGCAGGTATCTATACGTATTTCGCCGGTTGCTTAAGCCAGCTCATCAGGAAACCTTTATCCAAATTTTTAGAAAAACCAAAAACATTTCCTTTAAGTATAAAAACTTCAAAAACAACTTGAGAGTTATTAAAGAAGTCAATAAAGAAATGTTAAGGCTTTAACAAAAATTACCAACAAACAAACCACGTTTTTATTTTTTGCTTACAATCCCTTCTGCGTTAGGTTGGTTATATGCCAACTCTTAATGCAGACGTAAGGCGTATTAAAAATAAAAACAACACAGTTATTTTTTAATTTCTCAAGAGAAAGAAAAAAACAACAGTGATGCCAACAGTTTGCACAAGATAGATATATCCTTTTCTCACTTTTTGTAGTGAAGGAAATAATAATGGATCTATTACCAATATATTCCGCCAATACTACATGAGTATTTTTAACAACTTTTAAATAATGAAAAAAATTACGTTAGAGCATAATAATATTAAGTTCTAATTAATATAATTTAAATGCAATGACTTGGGAGATATGTACATATCGCTCATTTACTTCTAGAACGTCATAACTCAAAACTTCAAATTTTGAAGTTACTCATGCAGAATTGTTCTCCATTTCATGCATTATATTGTGTATATTTTTCATCTTTATGTCTTTTGTACTTTCCGCGTTTATTTCACTTCATGTTAGGAAACTTTGTTTGTCAATAAAAACGACACATGTGAGTTGTAGAGTAAACTTCATAACGTAAAACGAAAAAATATGAATCGAATTTTCACATAAAATATCTTTTTTTGAGTTATGGCTGTGTTGATGAATAATATTATTATGTAAAACTCCGTTTTTCTTTTCAAAAATAACGGCACATTTTCGGATATATTTTTACAGCAATAATGTCATAATCCAAACATCCCACAAAGTTTGTCCAAGTTGTCCCCTTTAATATATATTAAGTTTTCTTAAATGGATTTTTTTATTTATGAATCATTCTTCTAATTGATATCTTTATCGATGGTGAGAACGAGTCAAAAACTTAAAGTGCGATTATCTCGATATGATTTTTTTTGAGTAATGACGTTCTAGAAGTAAATGAGCGATATCTAATTAAAATGAATCGCTTTTTGATTGTTTTGACATATTAAATACAAATGCCATTAAAAAATTGATTTGGTTCAATTAATACTCCATGTACAGTTTTATATCCCTTTGTTCTTTCTAACGAACACTTTTAAAACGATTAATCACGTTATAAATGCGTTTTAAATTTTGCTTAAATTTTTTAAGGCCATTAAGACATCTTATCAGTAGAATTAACATGTTTAAAGTCAAAAAGTCTTCATTTCTTGCTGAGACAATAGGTTTATCACTAAAGAACAATATTGCGTGCTTCGATTTTGTACATGTGTTGGCCGAGAATTTTTTCTTTTCTAAGTTGTTTCATAACTTTAGCCTTAAGATAAATTCTTGATTTGTGTTATCACACAAATTTTAATTATTTTTTTAATTGCCAAATAAAAATCATTTTATAACTTTTCTTTTTCTATTTCAGGATATTAAAGCTGTTGAAACGCAATTTGAGGAATATGCCACCAAAACTTTGGAGGAAATATCAAACTATTTTGTACAGCTTCATAGCTTCTTACAGAATGAAGAAAAAGAAATTATGGAAAAATTTAGTGAAATGAGTCAACAGCCACAGTTTATGTTACGAGAAGCAAATTCTAAACTAAATGAGTCTCAAGAGACTTTAAATGTAAATTGATATTCTTTCAACAAAATGTTGGAAATTTATGGCTCTCAAATTAAAATTCCCCTAAGCATTTTAATCATTTTAATTATTGTTTTTTTTTTTTTTTTTTTAATCTTTAGACAATACGCAGCACTCTTGAGCAGTATCAACACATTCCTCCAGCAAATTTTTATTTGGGACACATTTTGCCAAAATTCAATCAATTAATACAACAAATACCATCAAATATACAAATTACCAAACCTCACAGTAATCCTTTTATGTACGTTTTTTTTCCTTTTTGTTAAGTTTAAGTTTAAATTCAAATTCTTATTTTACATTATTCTTTACATTATAGTTTTGAAATAAAACAGGATATACGAGCTGATATACACAATGCAATCGATTACAATTATAAAGATCCCAAATTAATGATAAAAATTGATACATCATTTTACGATTCCAATCCTTCCATTATTGATTCAACGTCCATCATCAGCATGCCTTCCGTTTCGAAAATGACACAAAGTAAAGTTGCATCTCCAAAGCCCACAACAAAGTATAATCGTAATAAAGGAAAGAAGAAAACTGTAAATGAAAAGCCTATTGAAGATATATCTATGACAAATATGACTACTGCTAACTCAAACAGTACAGAAGTCAATTTAGTACATATAACAAATATTAAATCACCGGAAAACTTTTACATACAAAACGTTAATGACATAAACGCCATACGAAAATTGTCTCATACATATATTTGTAATGGCATAGCAAATAATATACCGAAAATTATTACAGAAGGATATTATTATATGACGTATCATGTCACTGATAAGCAATGGTATCGCGGCATGCTCAAAAAAATTTTACCTAATGATCTCTATAAAATATTTTTAGTTGATTTTGGCTTAAGTATGGAAGTTTCCAAAGAGAAGTATGTCGAACAGTTTAAAATCTTGTTTTTGTATTTATTTATTTATTTAATTATTTATTTATAGTCTTTGTGATATTGAGGAAAAACATTTAAAAGTACCATTTGCAGCCATGCGTTGTGCTATTTATGACATAATGCCAATGGGTAAAAAATGGACGGAGGTGGAAAACAATTTATTATTGGAACTTTTACAAAAGTAAGTTGATTTTTTTTTCTTACAGTTACGATAATTTGAAAAATTAAGTGATTTTTAAAGATGTTGATATTCCGCGGTTCCATATTATTCCGCAATATCCAAAAATTTTTTAAATATTAATATGTTTTACTCCGCTGCGTAGCATCGTCCGAAATATTTATTATTTGTTATCTTAAAAAAAAAATAAATTTCAATATGAAAATTTATTATTCGGAACCTTTTCAAATTTAATTTACTTTATTCGTGCTTGATTCCTTCAAATATAAATATTTCATGACATTCTCATGAAATATTTATTATTTTAAACTAAACTAAAAACTGAAATGTATTACTGCGGGGAAAGAAAAAATAAAAATAGTTTCTGAATGTTTGCTGTGTTTTTTGTATAAAACATTTTTAAGTTGTTGTCTTTTGTCTTATTGATTCAATGGAGTTCTCATTTAATCAATTTGGTTTTTGATATAAGACTTTCTAGTTTTCTATACAAAATTTGGGTAAAATCCACTGATGAGCTATTTGAGCAGTAGTGAAATGGCCATATGGATATGCTTTCCCCGCAGTAATACATTTCAGTTTTTAGTTTAGTTTAAAATAATAAATATTTCATGAGAATGTCATGAAATATTTATATTTGAAGGAATCAAGCACGAATAAAGTAAATTAAATTTTTTTAAGAAAATGGCCTAAATCTAAAATATATAGATTATAACATAAAGCTTACATAATAAAGCTCAATAAAACTTAAAAATATCTTATGTATACGTCGGTGTTTCAATGACTATTTTGGAGCCACTTGACGGCGTTTAGAGAGCTTATTGGTGACAAAGCTTATCGATGACTAAACATTACTGACTCCCTGAAGCATCGACGAAATATGTTTGTTTACTTTACAGTTTCTACAATGGACTCTAATAAAATCAGGGAAACAAAAATAAATGACTAAAAAAATGCATTCGTGACCATAGCGGAAGGTTGGTACAAAACAAAAGCAAGTGTGCAGCGAAGAAATACTTTGGATTGTATGTGGACTTCGTCTAACCAAATTAATATTGACATGAATACTGCTCGTATTCTTACTTACAAATTTAGTTGGTTAAATATATAATGCTTACAATGATGCGAATAATGCTGATAAAGGATGTAGCGATCCAGAAAATGCAACATTACATTCTGTTGGTGTCTTAAGTTTTTCTGTTTTCTTTGGAAAACGTCCTCAAACATTTGTGAATAACTTTTCATTCTTCATATCCTGTAATCCTTTAGTACATTTGTTAAAACATCAAAAACAATTCAACTAATAATTTAATAAAAATTAAATCAGGGAGTTTATTCTGAATAACTGGCCTATAACAAACTACAAAGTTTTTTCCTGAATAGGTCTATCCTATCCCATTCAATGCAATAATGATGAGAAAATCGAATATCCACATTCTAAGTAGTGATCGTCCCGTAACCTATTTTTCTAGTTTGTTTTATTCGAACAAATTGTGGTTTAACGAATTTCCATAATTGCTGTCATATTTTTATATCGCCAATAACAATCAAAACATTAAAAAAAGTGGCAGCACTTTATATCTTATTTGCAAATAGTGTCGTTAATAAGGAATTGTTTCCATACATTCGCTATTCCCAAATAAAAAATTAATTAAATTTTTGCTATTTGACTTTGTTCTTTGCTCGTTCAAAACATACATACATATTTTATTATTTTTTTTTTTTATTTTTTTTCAGCAAACCAGCACGCATAAGCATTATAGAGAAAGTGGGCAGTGATATGCTTAAAATTGATTTGCATACAGACTTGTCGAAATCAGTGCATGATACTTTTTTATACACAGGCCTGGCCCGTGAGAGGCCAGGAGCACACAGCTTTAAACTACAAGTTAAGGTATGAAAATTATCCTATAAATGTTAATTATAAATGCTTAATTGTACATAAATAACGAAACTCATTTCCTTGCTGATTAATATTTATTAAAAAAATTAAAGATAAAATTTAAACTTTTTGCAAAAGTAATAAAAAAAATATTTTTTAGTGTAATCAGGTTAATAGTGTAAAATAATTTAATATTTTTAATTAAGTATCAGTGGTGCACTTTTATAACTTAAGTGAGACATTTTATACATGAGAATATAGTAATCACCTTGTTATATACAGGGTGAACTAAAAGTAAATTTAACCCTTTTCATTATTTCATAGTATAAAGTTATTTATACACTTTTTTTTTAATACCTGAATTAAAATTTTACTACAATGTAAAGAGTTTTTGTCCGAAAAGTTTAACCAGAAATTTATTTAAATCTCCCTGATCCAATTACTTTTAATTTAATTTTTGCAAAAAAAAAAATCCGGAAGCACCTATTGAATTAAACTGACTTTATAAAATATGAGAGAATTTATTTCCTTTATTAATTGTATTTTTAGGCAAATTTACCAATAATTAAAATTGAAGAACGAATTCCGAAAATAAACTTAAGTACCGGTGAAATACTACCAGTGACTGTGTTACATGTTGAAGGACCTGATGAATTTTACGTTATTAAGGTAAATACATCTTTTGAATTCTAATATTATGACCATAAACAAAAAATACTTTTTGGTTTACCAATAATAATAAATGCGTAGTAACCATAAATAAACATTAACAAATTTTAAAATTATACCAATTCATAGCCAGTACCATGGCGAAATAATACAAGGTGGTCGCGATGTCGAATTCGTCCATTTCGTCGTAACGCTAAATGTCAAACTCCATATATAAAAAATATGTATAATTTTTTATATGGTGTTTGATACTAAGCGTTTACCGCGAAAATTAATGAATTCGCCATCGAGACCACCTGTATTATTTTGCCGTGGCCAGTACCATATTGTATTGTGACGGGTATGTTCCTAACACAATAATTAATTTGAACGACTTCTTTGTGCCGTTTTCTTTTAAAGTTCATGATAACATCGAATGTAATTTCGTTTAAGCTTTTTTATTTGCAAACAAATCCCAAATAAATTTTTTAGAAAAATTAAACAATTTAGTGGATCTTTTACCTTATGTTCCAACAACACATCATACATTTTTGTTACTTTTCAATAATGAATATATTATAAATGGAGCACATTAATATAAAGTTCTAATTATTTGGACCTATTCTCGTTGGCGTTATAGTTTGAAAGCGAAACAAAAACGACAATGTGGTATCACCGTTATCGACATTTATCATAAATATATCGGTATTCTCCATTTGGAGCGCCATAATTATTTGCAATAAAATTCAAACAACCACAATAAAATAAATTCAAAATGAAAATGAAAATAAGCATATCAAGGCAGTTCAAAGTTTTATTTATTTATGTATTCAATATAGATTGTAAGCCGGGTTTAAATTGCTTGCTTAAAAATAGCATCAGCACTAAAATCTTTGCTTTGCCTACTTATTTTTCAGCAATTAGAAAACATTTCACAACATTTACAAAACATTTCATTATGAACGTAGCAACAGCAAAAAACAAATGCAAAAAAAGAGAAAGAGCATACGAGGGCTGCTCTATATACTTCTGGCCTAATAGTGAAAATGCGAATATTTATAATCAAAAATGGTTTTATTGTTTTTCAAAGTATTCTCCAGCATGATTTATACACTTTTGTATGCGCTCAAACCAGTTGTCGAAGACCTTTTTCCACTCCGATTGAGACACCTCTAAAACATGGTTTTTGAACACTTCAACAGCTTCTTCTGGCGACGAAAATCGTAGACCACGCATTTTTTTCTTGATGTGCGGAAACAAGAAGAAGTCATTAGGTGCCAAGTCAGGACTGTACGGCGGATGACCCATTAATTCGACGTTTTGGGCGGTTAAACACGCTCTGGTTTGAGCCGATGTGTGAGAGCTCGCAGTGTCATGGTGAACAATGATTCGTCTTCTCTTGTTGGTTTTTCGAATTTCTCCGATGACTTCAGGCAAACAAATTGTAGTGTACCACTTAGAAGTGACCGTCCTACGTTGCTCAAGCGGAACAGTCGCCACATGACCAGTTTTGCCGAAGAAACAGGCGACCATTTGCTTCGAAGTGCTTTTTCCACAAACAACTTTCGTTGGATTTTGCTCGTCTTTGAAGACCCACACCGTCGATTATTGTTTCATTTCGGGTTCATACGCATAGATCCATGATTCGTCACCTGTGACGATCTTATAAACGTCTTTTGAAGCACCGCAATCGTATTTTTGCAACATTTCTTTGCACCAATCAACACGAGCCATTTTTTGAGCGACTTGCATATTGTGCGGGATCCAACGAGAACAAACCTTTTTTACGGCCAGGCCTTCATGCAGTATCGAATGTATGCTGGTGGAAGAAATGTCCAAGGATGTCTCTATCTCTCGGTATGTCGCATGTCGATCTTGCATTATGAGTTCACGCACGGCATCAATGTTCTCTGGCACAACAGCCGTTTTTGGACGACCTTCACGGAATTCGTCTTTGAGCAAGCTTCGGCCATGATTAAATTCATTTTACCAATTTTTCACGGTGCTATAGGATGGTCCTTCATCGCCATACAAAGATTTAAGTTTATCAATGCACTCTTTCGTGATAATCCACGTCGAAAGTTGTGAAAAATGATGGCACGAAAACGTTCTCGAGTTAATTCCATTTTTTTTTTATATTAATTTTTTCAAGTCACTGTAAACAACACAAATAATGGTCGTACGTCAAAACGTTTTGAGTACGATTATGCTTAAAAATGACAAACTTTCCAATGGAAATGTCAGATTGCACTTGGCAGCACTCAGTGTTGCCAGGCCAGAAATATATATATAGCAGCCCTCGTATGCTTAAGCTGACTATGTGTTTCTTTCTGCAGCAAAGCAATCAGCAAAGCATTTATTTTAAAAACGTTTGCTGTTGCTTAAGCACTAAGTTGATGTTTGTTTTTTTTCTTTTGCGTTTTAAGAAAAAAAAACATTTAATGGTGTACAGCAAGAAAAAGCAATAGTAGTCAGCCACAACTTCATAGTAAAGAGTCAAGCAATTGCAAAAATAAAAAAATTGCTGAAAAATATGTATGCAAAGCAAAGATTTTAGCGCTGTTGCTATTTTTAAGCAAGCAATTTAAATACCGACGTGAACTATTCACGATTGCAATCTGGGGAAAAGATGTTCATGATAGATAGCGTTGAATGTATAATTGACTTACAGAGCTTTCAAAGAGAAAGGGTCTTACGATATGTAAAATAAATTGGAAATATTAAAATACTTAAGGTATCAAATTTGCAACGATTGTACCGCAGTGCCAATGAGCATTATACAATAGTGGCAAAATTTACCACTCTTTTGATAAGCTCCCAAACTAAGAAATATACAAAAACAATTTTATCAAAAATTAATAATTTTCAAGATTCTGATTGCTATGGCGAAGCCGTTAATTACAAAAGAAGACGCAGAATTTGATACATGTTTTAGGTTTTAACATATTTCTATGGGGATATGGAACTGGTTTGAATTGGTCTAATAAATTATCTCTATTTTTCTTTTGCGAAAATTTCTCTAAACATATAAATTATTATTATTTTTTTATTTGCTTTCATTTTGAAACAGAACGACTTGATGGAACCTAAGGAAGAACTAAAAATAGAATTAAATCAGTTCTATAACAGTTCACCAAAACTGCAGCAGATATATTTAGGAACTTTACAAATGTGTTGCGCCGTTAATGTTAACGATGTTTGGTATCGAGCCGTCATAGAAGAGATCAAAGATAAAGGTCAGCTCAACGTACGTTTAGTGGATGAGGGCCGCCGTGAATTTATAAATTGGCGACAAGCCTTTATTTTGAACGAAAAATTTCGAAATAAGCGCGAATTTGCTATACCCTGTACACTGGCCGATATTGAGCCACTGCAGGAAAATAATTACATTTATACGTCGGCGGCTATAAAGGACTTCAAGCAAATGACCACGAATCCGCAATTGCGAATGGAAGTGGTTGCAGTTACATCAAAAATTTATAAAGTGGTTTTGTACATTTGCAAAAAGGCACTGGACATTAATATAGGAGCGACTCTGGTAAAGAATAAATATGGCATTTCAACCGGTGAATCAACACAAATAACAGAGATCATTAAAACTCCAAAACATCAAGACAAAAGCGATCAAGCTTTAACAATAATTTCGACGGATAATAATCTAAAGTCAGTTGCAGCTAATGTTAAACCAATCAAACGTACACCCGTTAATATAACTCATATTATTGGTCCCGGCGAATTTTATATACAACTATCAAATCTTGCCCAGGGAATTAATATTTTCCATCAACAAATTCAAGAAGCTCAAATGAAAAAGTCAGGTAGCAAGCAACCACTACCTCATGAAACGCGCGAATGGTATGAGCATAATCATTGTCTCGTCTACACAAAATATCACAGTTCTCAATTTACACAACCCTTGGATGGGCCCTTACTTGAACAATTTGAATGGTATCGTGGTATAATTACGAAAATAACTTATCTTCCGGGAGAGGAACCAACATTTTCGGTATTTTTAAGAGATATTGGTGTAACTATATGTTCGATATATAGTCAGCAGTTGTACTCGATTGATTCTCAATTAGATCGTGTAACAAATGCAGTTTATTGCTGCAACTTGGCCTGCATTGAACCAGCTGGTGGTAAAACTTGGTCACAATCGGCCGTCGATAGTTTTAGACACTATGTAATGACTGCCGAATCATTATCAGTTACAATGCACGGTAAACGTAGTAGTGAGAGCAATTCTTTGGCTGTTGTTTTATGGAGTTCGAAAATGGAAACAGCCAATCCCTTGGCACCATGTATCACAAAATATTCCAATATCAATCGAAATCTAGTAAGAAAAGGTTTGGCGCATATGTTAGAACCTCTAAATAATAAGCAACAGTTTGATCAAATTGAAGAAATGGAATTGGCAAATGGTGAAATAACACTGGATCAATGGTTTAAATCTTTTTCCGACAATGTTTTGTTGAAAAGTAAGTTGTGGATTATATATATAAACATTTAAAAATATTTTATTGCATTTTTGCACTGTTCTGGCCTGTGTTCTGAAATTCCGGCTTGATTTGAATTTTTCGAAATCACGAGAAAAATCTGGTTTTTTAGATTTGTGGTTTTAAAGATTAATGAAAAATTAAATAAGTCAAAATGTGTGGAAGCGCTTAAAGTCTGGCGTCAAATAAGTATTCACAATACAAAATTTCCACTGTTTTCAATGACGAAATTTGCTTACATTTGAATTTTACACTTTCTTTTAAAAACTTTCTTAAAAACAACTTAATTATTGACTATTTTTTTAACACCAAATAAAGTAGATTAGATTTAATATTTGATAACATCACCTGACTGCTACAAAAAAAAGTAAATAACGAACATTGCTAAAGAAAGCAAAACATTTCTTATTTTAAAACAGGCATTTTCTTGACAATAAATCTTTACATTTTTTGGGTATAGAACGAAATATTTAAAATACTTCTTGCAAAAAAACCGACTTCCAAACTGATTTCACTGGTCGATTCAAGAGTATGGCCACACACATCACATTACATTAACTACTGGGACACCCTTACATACCATCTCCAAACTTTATACTTGTTCAACAGTTTGGCAATATACATCAAATTACAGCTACTTTAGGGCCTCCCTTTAATTTTCCAATTATCTACTTGCTGTTGTAGTAGACTAAGCAATCAGGTTCTTTGTAAATTTTATTCGTCTAACACGGTTCAACAGTTTATCCATAAACATCAGATTACATCAACTATTGTAAAACTCTTTAATTTATAATTTAAAATACTTAAAGTACGATCAGATTAGTCAAATATTTAACCAAAAAAACGTAACCACTAAATGATGTAAAGCAATTTTAGATCCTACTCAATATTCATTATATTATATATCGTCATTCGTATTGATACGTTTCAGGAAAGATTGAATAAATATTCGTAAAAATAGTGGTTACGCCTTTTTGGTTAAATATTTGATAATCTGACCGCACTTTAATACCAAACAAAATAGTGGTCATTCTGTCTAATTTTCAAGTGTTTTTATATACGGTTCAAAAGATACGGCCATATAGGTTAAATTACACTAATTTTGGAAACACCCTTTACTTTCTAAATTCAAATTATAAGCTTTCTGTTATAGCGGACTAAGCAATACAGGTATCTTGTAAGTTTCAGCTGTCTGTCTATAACGGTTCAACTATTGGGGCAACCTTTAATTTATAATTTTAAATATTAATACCACCTTTAACTTTTAAATTCAAATTATAAACTTGTTGAAATAGCGGGCCTAGCAATACAGGTCCCTTATAAGTTTCAGCGTTCTGCCTAAAACGGTTTAAAAGTTCACCCTTTTATTTTTAGATTTATATTTGTATTACTTTTTGTTATTGGAAGCTATAGTAATACGCAGTCATTTTAAATTTTAAAGAAGCCCCCTTTAGAGTTCATATTATACGTAAAAAATATGTATGTTGTATGGGGACCACCTTTAGTTTTTAAGATTATGAGCTGTTTTTAAAACGAGACCAATCCGTAAGCATAATCTGTTAAATTAGAAAAAATTTTCAAAGCATTAAAAAAAGCAACATTCATTCGAATTAATAACATCCTTTTCTTTTTTGAAGTCGGTTAAAAAAAAAGAAAATAATTTTAAATTTTAATTTTAAATCAAATAATGGGTCCGGTCCATACATGTTATGGAAACCTTCGTGTGTCAATCCGGCCTGTACATGGCTGATTCTGATTTGTTAATAGTAGTTTACTTAACTTTAATGTTCAATAATTTTGATATTTTTTATATTCGACGTAACAGTATTTATTACCTCATTTACACTATGCAATTTTTCATGAAACCAGCATGAAATTTTTATTTGTTTGCGAAGCAGGCGGAGTAAGCAATATGGTATGGCTTGAGTTTTGAGGGGATGTAACTGTTGCTAATGTTTACTTTAAGATAACACATAACGCTGTAACTTAAATTGAAAAAAAAAATGCCTCAAAAAATTGCATAGTGTAAATCTGGACTATATACAAAAAAATGTGCGTCAAGATAGCTGATTTTTCCCACTGAAATTTTGATAATCTCGACCAAATTGAACGTAAAGTATTGACGGAGAAGAACAAAATATGCCAACAGAGCAGTGGCTTCCTCCTTAGTGGGCACAAAAAATAAACGTTGCTCAGAATGAAGCCATATTTACTCTTCCAATACAGACAGTTCTTTTATTGATCATTTGCCGTAATAAAAATTTCAACACTTTGAGAATTTTCTAGATAATAGTTTTAACAATTTTTCATTTTGTAGTGAAGTACCACTCCCACTATTTCAATCCAGTTTTTATTTCGCTTTACGATGTATACTGATATGGGGATGGGGGTAGCTGGTGCAAAATTCCAAGAGTCTGCCTATTATAGATTTCTAGCTACACGGTATTAATTTTCCACTTCGTGTATAGGAGGTGCCACGGCTATTATTCCAATCTAGACACTTTTCCGCTACTTTATGCATATTGATAAGAATTACTTGAACAAACACACGGTAATACATATTTATTTTGTAAGTAAGAGTGCTATATTCGGCTATGCCGAATCTTACACACCCTTTACCATCTATGTAAATCTAGTCAAAAAAGCAAATATTGGGGTGACAAGAGAATTAAAAAAAAATGGTACTGCATATATAAAATTTTACATAAAAATGGCATCGGCTCTTAATGGTTCAAGCAATTTTAAAAAATTTTAGTATTTCCTAATAGATCTCTTCAAAAGCTTTTAAATGATACCCATATTGCTATTTAAGAAAATTTTAAATTTCAGAGACCAATAACTTGGAAAATATGAGCGGGCGCCAATTTTTTTAGCGATGTTGTTTTTCTTATTTTCTTCTTTTCTAACACCCCATATTTTATTTTTTTTTTTTTTAATTGGAGTTATTTCATTACTCCAAATAGAGGTAGGCGTGGTGTGTTTTGCCTGCTGCATCTAAGGATATGGACCGATTTTGTGATTTCCAATATCACCTCTTTGGACACTATATCTGATCGATTGGCGTATTTAAATTTTCTCTAGGTTTATCTAGTGTTTTGGTAAAGTTGATTTCAACTCGAACACGGACGGACAGACGGACATCGCTCAATCGACCTTAGAACTCAGAATATATATATACGTTATGGGGTTGGAAATGGATATGGTAGAAATTACAAACGAAATGACAGATGTATTCTTTTTCCACCTGTGGTGACGGGTTTAAAAATTAAAGGTTGGTCTATGCGTGAAACGCAATCGTTCGCCGAATATGTCCTACCAACGGTAAGTTAGCCTTACACATTTGAAGATGAACGGATAGTTTAAGAAAGCATAGGGGAAAATCAAACAGGGAAAAATTTATTTGTACTCCTTATAAATAGATTAAAATATTTTTGAAGAGCTACCTGATAATATGTTCAGTATATATAAAGCCGTGTGTCCTCTAGCAAGTTTTCTTCCGGAAGTTACTTGCACAATTAACTTCCATAAGTATTTGCGTGTAAACACGTAGTAGAAGTCGACTTCCAGAAGTTGCAAACTTTCAAAACTACTTGCAGAAGTTATGTGTAAACACCTGTTTGTTATTTGCTGGAAGTAACTTGGACGTCTTCCCGCTACGGCAAGTGTTTTGAAAATTTGCAGAAGTTTATGAAAATGGATGGGAGTAAATTCGTTTGGAGTACTGAAAAAAATATTTGTTTTAATTGAAAAACAAGAAAACTACCCTGAATTGTGAGACACATCATCAAAAGACTATAAAAACAAAACGCTTTAAAGGAAATATCCAACGCTAAAGAGGAGCCTGAAGAAGTGAATAAAGTGAATTAAATATATTGCTTTTGTTATTTTACGAATAAAATTATTAAAAAACATTTTCTTGTTTTTTACCTGTTGCCAAAAATCGTAGAGTTACTAAAAGTCGGTCTCTGGGAGGTATAGCCAATCTCATTTTAGTATCCTGCTTTTAAATACTTGTTTTAATTAAAGACAAAATGTATTCAAAGACTTCATTGGAAATTTTATGAAATTTTTAAGCTGCATGTTATATTCGGCCCGTAATTCTTCAAGTAATGTATTTTGGAAACTCAAATCTATTCGCCGGGGCACCCAATTTCTCATTTCAAATACTTCTTTTTGTTTCTTTTTTTTTTTAACTAGCTTTTTCTTTTTAATTAAATATGCTGCAACTGCAGCTGCAAATCTTATTTGGCCACAAGACATTTTCACACTGTCATATTAAAAAAACAAACTCTCCTGTAATTTCTTGCGCAAGTTCGTCGTAAAAACTTCTAAAAACTACTTCTGGAAGTAAACTTCCGCAAGTTTTGCTTTTAGTGAAAACACTCCGGGAATAACTTGCAGAAGTTCTTCCGCAAGTAACTTGCTAGTGGACATACGGCTTAAAATTTATATAAAAATCATTTTTTAATTTTTTATATATTTTTTATTATAGAAATTGAAAATAATGAAAAACTGCCTCTACATTTGAGTGGAAGTGCTGATGATGTAATTGAAAATAATGAGATGTTTGTAGATGATCATCCTTTCTGCAAGTATCTTAACGAGATGGACTTTGAAGATACGACAGGAAAAAGAGCACCACCAGCATGGTTTTCATCAAAAGTTATAACAAAAACATTATTTGCCGGCTATCCCACATACATTGATTTTGATTGTATTATTTACTTGCACGAGGCTGATGATAAAAAGTTCTTAGAAAAAATTACAAAAAAACTAACTGACACCTATGGATCCACGGAACCGCCGTCAGCCGATTCTCGGTTTACAATTGAGCAAGCATGTGTTGTTAAATATCATGTTGATTCTAAATATTATCGGGGTATCATAACTGAAGATATAAATGCCGAAAATGAATGGGGTGTACATTTCATAGACTACGGAAACGTTGAAAGTGTAGAGAGTAAAGATTTACGTCCGTACGCTCCATTTCCAAATTTACCAGCCATGGCAAGTAAATACATAATCGATGGCATCAAACCTAAAGAAGGCAAAGCAAAATTTGATATTTCAGAATTGGATCAAATGCACGCATTTCTTGTTACGAAATTTGTTTCGGTACGTACACACTCCTCTGAGCTTCATAAAAAAATAAAACGTTGTAATATGCGTTTGGGTGCAATAGATGTCGCCTGTAATTTCATTGAAAGAGGATTAGCCGAAGCTGATTATGCACCTATTTACAATAAGGCTGCTTTAACCGAGACAGCACCTTTAAATTTATCTCAGTTGGAGTTGGCTGGAGCAGCCAATAAGTCGCGCAAAAGTCGTAATCCTTTACCTGCGGCTTCGATGGATGATTACGCAGTACGTTCGAATAAAATAAATATTTTACAAATATATTTGTACAACTCTTTTTTTTTTCTCTTGTAGGTTTTTAGTCAAGGAAATAACATGAGCTTCGATTATAATGTTCCTGTCGATGATGACGACGACGACGACAATGATATGTCTGATAATAGTGCCGACGATGATTTCAACAATGGAAAATTTGATCATCTTAATGAGATGCTAGATCGCTTGGCAAAAAATAATAATAACATTGATCAGTTCGCTAAACCAGTAACGAAGACTACAACTGAAACATCAACTACCGAAAATGTTACAAATAAACCACCACCCAAGAAACGCATGTTCGATGCTAAGGATTATACCAAAATGATAAACTGTATGATGGTATATGACACTGATGATGTCGTTGAAGATTTTGACCAAGAATTTAATCAAGATTATAATGACAATGACGTTGAAGAGGACGAAGACATTATTGAATTAGGAGAAAGTTTTGCTATGGACTATTGGCATAATACTGTTGAGGATATGCGCGAACAGGAAGACGAAGAAATTACTGAGCAATTGCAACAAAGAGTTTTGAATTCTGAAGAAGTGAGTATTTATAACTTTATTTTATAAAAAATTAAATTATTTAAATCTATTTCATTTCAAGGATATTGAATCTGATTTTGATGCCTTTCATCCCAACGAGACCTCAACAGTATTCTCACACTTTAGCGGTATAGACAACTTTAAACCACCCCAACTACCAACCGCCATGCACCATTTTAAATGTCGTGTTGTATCCATTATAACACCAACAATATTGCAAATATTTCCCGTTCATAATGAGTTTCGCTATCGAGATGTAGAACTGCAAAGAACAATTAAAGAATTTGTCAAACGATCTTTGCCACCACTGACAAAATTCGAACCTTGTACATCATGTTTGGCCTGTTACAGTAAAGACAAGAGGTGGTATCGTGCTGTTATACGTTCCTATAATCCAACAGCCAAAACAGTTGATGTCTTATATGTGGACTATTTGAATAGCGAGACACTGCCGGTAAAATATGTACGACAGTGTCCAAAGGAATTATTGGGCTGGCCCCTACGTACTTTCCGCGTAAGCCTGCATAGCATAGAAGTTAATCCAAATGTTAAGGAACATGAAATACGCGTGGCCCTATATCGTCTCTTAACCAAGCGTGAACTATTTGCAGTTGTTAAAAAACATCCTATTAGTAACAGTTTGGCAGTATTGGGAAATAATTTGAATAAATCCGATCATATAGAAGTAGCTCTATATGAATCTAAAGATGCATCCTTAAAAGGTGTTACCATTTATGAGCCTCTTATTCAAAATAATTATTTTCGACGAATTTAAATTTGTTTTTAATCTCGTTATTTTTTACGATTTTTATATGAAAGAAATGTTTAATTTTTGTTTTACTTTTATTTTACTTTGCTTCAAGTATAATGGCATTTTATTTTTTCTTTCTTCTTTTTATGTTATTTTATAAATATTAATAAAATTTAGAATTATAATCAAGCAAAACAATTTGTATTCATTTTTAATTTGACACAAATAAAACGTTTTGTTATTAAAGGAGGTTTGTATCCTGGCAAAAATGTGATATCGATTGAGATGCCTTTGTTATACAGTTGTATGCAGTTTTGCTGCGGTATTAAGATCTTGTCCATATACAAAGTTGCTAAACAAAGCATCAATTTAGAAACTGATGCACTAGTTGCTTGGTTGCAACGTTTATAATACTTGTCGGCCGCATTTTGGAACGGTATGCATTGTAAACATTTAGTACCACGACATTCTGAAACACTATACGAGGGCTGCTCTATATATTTCTGGCCTAATAGTGAAAATGCGAATATTTATAATCAAAAATGGTTTTATTGTTTTTCAAAGTCGAAGCACTTTTTCCACTCCGATTGAGACACCTCTAAAACATGGTTTTTGAACACTTCAACAGCTTCTTCTGGCGACGAAAATCGTTGACCACGCATTTTTTTCTTGATGTGCGGAAACAAGAAGAAGTCATTAGGTGCCAAGTCAGGGCTGTACGGCGGATGACCTATTAATTCGACGTTTTGGCCGGTCAAAAACGCTCTGGTTTGAGCCGATGTGTGAGAGCTCGCATTGTCATGGTGAACAATGATTCGTCGTCTCTTGTTGGTTTTTCGAATTTCTCCGATGACTTCAGGCAAACAAATTGTAGTGTACCACTCAGAAGAGACCGTCCTACGTTGCTTGAGCGGAACAGTCGCTACATGACCAGTTTTGCCGAAGAAACAAGCGACATTTTGCTCGTCTTTGAAGACCCACACGGTCGATTGTTGTTTCGTTTCGGGCTCATACGCATAGATCCATGATTCGTCACCTGTGGCGATCTTATAAACGTCTTTTGAAGCACCCCAATCTTATTTTTGCAACATTTCCTTGCACCAATCGACACGAGCCTTTTTTTGAGCGACTTTCAAATTGTGCGGGATCCAACGAGAACTAACCTTTTTTACGGCCAGGTGTTCATGCAGTATCGAATGTATGCTGGTGGAAGAAATGTTCAAGGATGTCTCTATCTCTCGGTATGTCACATGTCGATCTTGCATCATTAGTTCACGCACGGCATCAATGTTCTCTGGCACAACAGCCGTTTTTGGACGACCTTCACGGAATTCGTCTTTGAGCGAGCTTCGGCCACGATTAAATTCATTATACCAATTTTTCACAGTGCTATAGGATGGTGCTTCATCGTCATGCAAAGATTTAAGTTCATCAATGCACTCTTGTCGTGATAATCCACGTCGAAAGTTGTGAAAAATGATGGCACGAAAATGTTCACGAGTTAGTTCCATTTTTTTTCTATATTAATTTTTTCAAGTCACTGTAAACAACACAAATAATGGTCGTACGTCAAAACGTTTTGAGTACGATTATGCTTAAAAATGAAAAACTTTTCAATGGAAATGTCAGATTGCACTTGGCAGCACTCAGTGTTGCCAGGCCAGAAATATATATAGCAGCCCTTGTACATTGTTCGAATACAAAGCAACTGACTTTTTGGAAGTCAGCCATGCACTTTATATTTTTCTCACGCTTTATAATTTGAAAGCAAAAGAATATGTTGTAAGCGTGAATATTAGGAGAAAGGGCAGCGCTGAAGGCTTTGAAAGATGTCTTGGTGCAATAAAGAAAAAGTTTGTTTCAAAGTCATACTGGATGATGCAAAATATAAGCTGATTAAGTAGCGTCGTTAGGCTTTGGGATTAGCGAAATTTCGGTACAAGGTCCGATCAATCACTATTATAGTGAAGTCATTACGTTCATTCAATCTACAATTGAAAGGGGCCGGACGGACATTGCATGTAACAACATACTTCGAGGTTTGGGTAGGAAACATCGTAGTCTTTGTGGCTGAAGTGGGCAGAGATAAGTTATGATAGTATGAACTCCGGATTTTTGCTAGAATGAGCTGCAAACTGTAAAGCACATCAAATAAAATTTCTTGAGACTCTAAATGTCAATCGCTAATTCTAGTCTTTATTATTCGATCAGATATATAATGGCAATCAGGTGATTAAATAAAAAATAAGAAAGATCTTCTAGTTACAAAATCTAAGTGGCGGTTCCGTAGAAAACAATTTTAGGGAAATTATAATAGATCACTATGCCTTCGAGTAGAGGTGTCTCTGTTTTCTAGTTTTAATATTGTATTTATTTTCACCGCTGTTTGTTTGACTTGTACTTTGAGCTGTTCATAAATTCGTCACCGCACATCTGGCGCGCAGCACCATCATAATCATAAACAGATGATTTGCAAACGCATCGCTAAGTAGTCAACATTATTCGAGCGTCGAGGAGTTGACAGTAGACAATCGACATTCAGAAACTTATACTAAGTGCAATAATTTAAAATAAAATAATTTAATAAAAAAATTCAAAATTTAAGCTCACACAAACATTTATGAACGAGCAAGTGGTTATACTACTAAAAGTTTTGCTGGCTGCAAATAAATAAAAACAGATATTTTTTTAATTTTTAATGAATTGATTGTTATTATATTCAATTTGTTTTTAAGTTATATAATTTTATTTGTAATTCATTGTAAATTTTATTAAATTATATAATAAGAATTCATAATTAAATTGTTTATAAAGTTATGATTTATTTGTTTATTTCTTAATGTAATTTTTTGTTTTCTCTTATATAATTATTTCATTTTTATGAAGTCCTATTTTAAAAAAATATTAAACTAGATTTGGGTTATAAAAAAATACTTAAAATAATATAATATATAAAATGTATTTGTGTTTTTGAAAATAAAAATATATATTCTTTATGTTGTTAAAGTTAAAAAATAAAAATATATATTCTTTATGTTGTTAAAGTTAAAAAATAAAAATAATATTATCGCTTTCTTAAAAAAAAGAAAATAAACAATTGCAATCAACGCAATAACAAATTTTCTTTAAATCTACTCCTTTTGTAGTTGTTATTTATTTATAAAAACCATAGATGAATTTAAACGGTTTTAAAATAAAGAAATTATATAAAATAAACAAAATTTTACTAAATTCAATTTACTAAGGGAGTTTTATTTATTATGTTGTGTGAAGTATTTCTACTTAAATTTATTTTACAAGAAAAAAAATATTACGGTTTCGTTTTTAATTAAAATATATTAAAAGTCAATTAACGTTAATAACTACAAGTTTGTTTGCTTAAATTTGTATTGCACTGTTTTTTTTAGGAGCAAGTTAAATATATATTTTTTATGAAAATATTTACTTTTTAATTAATTTTTATTTTATAAGCCGGGTGTTTTTATACCCTATCCAATATTGTGGAAAGAAAATTGGGATAAAAATAAAGAAATTTAATTTATGTTGTTTAAATCATTAGGCTTAAATTTTTCAATTCAAAAATTATATATCTAGAAATATTTTGGAAATATTAAAAATTTAAAGCAAAATTAATAATATATACATATTATTATCACTGTAAGAGACAATTAGATTTTCGTTATAAGTATAAAACATGTAAGAGCGCTATATTCGACTATGCCGAATCTTATATACCCCTCACGATCTTTGTAAATCTAGTTTAGTGAAGTAACTCCAATCAAAAAAGCAAATTTTGGAGTAAAACACAATCAAAAAATAAGAAAAAACTTAAGAACTATGTATATATAATTTCACCTAAAAATGTCATCGGTTCTTAATGGGTTAGGCATTTTTTAAAATTAAGTATTTTCTTAAAGATCTTTTCAAAAGCTTTAAAATGACAACCATATTGATATTTTAAGAAATATGAAAAGTTTAGAGAGCGCCAATTTTTTCACAGGTTTTTTTTGTACTTTTTATTAATTCTCTATTGGCCCATATATTATTTTTTTTGAGTTACTTCATTGTTCCAAATGATATGGAAAATTAGAGGCAGGCGCAGTGTTTTGCCTGCTGCCTTGAAGGACATGGAGCGATCTGGCTGATTTTCAATAACGCCTCTTTCGACACTATTTCTGATCGATTGGCTTATTTTAGCTGATCTAGTGCCTAAGCAAACTGACACGGATGTGTAGACGGACAGTCGATTTGGCGATGCATAAGAAGCCAAAATATATGTTTATACTTAATGGGATCGGAAATGGATATTTTTATATTTTTTCCACTTTTTGTCGTAAAGGGTATATAACAACTACTGTGTGCTTTGCTGTGAAGTCTGATTTAATACTAAAAATCTATGAAACTGAACGCATTAAGGAAAATGACACGTATAAAATTACAATAGTTTTTATGACAGAATTTGAAAAAAAAATAAGAAGAAAAAGCTGCGTTTTATGTGGTAATGAAGAAGTTTTCAAGTGCTTTTTTTTTAATTTCATTAAATTACTTTCTAGATGAGTCCTTTTTCAATTTTATGAAGTCGCTTTTATTTCATTTTTTTTCATTGCTTTTTTAACAAAAATTAAATTTTAACTTTTGGGTGAATGACAAATAAAAGTTACCTTTTAATCACTTCTTTTTAACGCATATTGCTAAAAAGTATCTATCGGGAATGGAATCATCATGAATAAATTGCAGTTAAGTTTTAAAACTAAATAATTCATCTGTTAAGCGATTTAAATATGTAAGTGATTGAAATTTTAAAGAAAGAAATCGAAAATGTTATTTGTCTCTTGCATGCTTTAATAATAATATTTATATTTTTTGTGGTTTATTAACTCGACGTTCGTTTTTTTTTTATCGCAGTGACGTCAATTTATTGTTAGTTAAACTAAAAGAACTTACAGCTATAATTTGTTATTATTAAATGTTACTATCAATATAGTAATGGAGATTTGCTGTATTCATTTTTTAATCATTTCTTATCTTTGGAAAAGATATATTTTGTAGTTGTTTTTTTTTTTTTTTTTAATTTTATTTCAAAATACGTTATTAAATATTTAATGCAATTTCTCTTTAAATAAGAAAGAAGTTATTAGCAAACAACAAAAATTTGCCTGGCAGATTGTAGAAAAATATTACAAAAAAATCATTTCAATTTTATTATTACAAACTCGGAAAATTATTAAGGATGTTTACGAATGATTTTTTTTTAAATAAATTAAATATGAAAGTTTTATTGTAATCATCAAGAGTTTGTATGACATGAACCTATTTCTTTATACAACGAGCATTACGGGACGAACCGAATATATTCAAACACTGTCAACTACGCAACAGTTTTACCAATCGTAAATGTTTGCAGCGGTCTTGTTACTTCAACAAATGTTTTGCATACTCAAACTACTTTGTAAACACCAACAAAAAATATATATCCTATGGCAAACTACTCTGACATACACATAACGAATCATAACACAATGTACGTCCTTTTCTAAGCAAATTGTGTTGAAATTTTAAAAGTAAATTTACAAATAGTAATTAATTTCAAATAGTTACTCCTTCGTAAATCTATTCTTGCGGTGTATACGAAACTATGAAAACTCTCTACGCGTTGATATTTTATATTTTTATTTCTTAACCAGATTGCCAATCAACAAATAGTTAGTTCAAGTTTTATCTTAAAAAATTAAGATAATAAATGCAACTTAATTAAAAATAAGAAAAAAAATGTATTTTATCGTTTAAAGGTTCAGTTTTAAATTAAATATTTTTAACTAGTAAATAAACTTTATGAAAAATACGTTATCGTTATTTAAGTCACTTTTCTGAATTATACGGCACTTACACTATGCAATTTTTCATGAAACTAGCATTAAAATTTTGTTTGATTGTAAAGCAAGAGGGGCAAACAATATAGCATGGCTTCAGTTTAGAGGGGATGTTTATGTTGGTTATGTTTTGTTTAAAATAACAAATATCGCTGCAACTTATAAAGAGAATTGCAAAAAAAATTGCATCCAAAAATAGCAAAGTGTAAATGTGGACTTATTTTCAAGTCGTTTTATTATCGATTTCAAAGAAAATATTTTTAACAGTCAAAATTACAAAGCAAAACAATAAAATAATACGTCTGTTACTTTACTTTTTGGGTAAAATTTGTAAAAATGACAGCAAGCATTGTTTTCTCTTTTAAAGAGACAAATTATAAAAAAGTACGGAAACACAAAATCTAAACTTTAAACACTAAATAAAAACTCAAAGTATTTTGACTGTTTTAATAAGAAAAATTAATTTCAATAAATCAGCAAAACGAAATAATAATTTAGGGTGAGTTCCAAAACGTCATTTGCAATGCAACTTAACAAAGTCATGCATTCCTAAACACAACCATGTAAACGTTGACAATGTTAGGCATAAATAAATAAAAGTTATTGATACGCAAACAAAAGCAAACTGTGTATCACTAATTTTGTTACTGCTTTGTTGATATTTTGTGCAAAATAAATTACATACACATCAATCATGGCAGAAGAAAAGTAAGAAAATTTTCTTTTAAATTTATTTATTATTTAAACAGAATTTATTTATATCTTCAGGGACAAAAAGTGGACTTTTGAGTGCAAGCAGCTGTTGTTAACAACACGTTTGCAAAATTTTATGGGAAAAGGTACTCCGGGAAATTAAAACCATTGACTCGGATTTTTTTTTTGTATTTTTGTACAATTTTATAATTGCTTTGAGGTGTTTCGTCCAATAATCCCATCAAATTTTCAAAGATTATATTTTTTATTGCTGACATCACCATCTTGCAAAAAGCTGATTGCAAAGAAGTGTTTCTAAATGTAAAAAATTTGCAAAGTTTTTTTTTTACAAAGTAAACAACATAGTTGGTTACTTTGTATTAAAACAGTAGCAAAACCGCATCACTGCAATGTGTTTAGACGTTTTGGAACTCGCCCTTATTATTTATTTTATTTGTGTTTTCAAGCTGCTTCACAAATTTAAATAACTGGCACAAAAAAAATTTGGGCGGTTTTGTGCAAGGAGAAGAAGAATTTACCCAATTTTGAAGTAAGAGGAAAAGTTTCATGCAAATTGGGATCCGCAAGTATAGTAAAGAAAGAGACCTATTTTTATAAAAAATTTGGTTACTATTAAAATTAAATAAAATAATTTTCTTAGCTCCATACTGATTGTCGTAACTTATTAAAAAATTTCATTTCTTTAATGAACTCTGCATACATAGTCGTACCGTACGAGCAATCACAGTAAAGTATAAAGTATAATTATACAGTATAAAAAAACTACGGTTAAGCAGCCACAATTGATAATCATTTTTGAAAAAATATATTTATTCGTTTTTCAAATGTGACTTGAATATATTAATTTTTTAAAACTTTTCAAGAAATTTGCATTTACTTAAATTCTATTAAAACTTCGATCGATATCGAATGCCGTAATTGGACCCAGCAATTAATTTAAAAAATAATAATAATTAAAATTAGCAATAAATGAAAATATGAACATAAAACTATGAAAACATACCAGATGCTTTGGTCTTACTAAAAATAAATAAAAACTAAACGTGCTGATTTAAGAAAAAAAACATGCTGGATTTTTTTAAAGAAGATGTTTTAAGACGTCATGTCATACAAAATCCGATTTCTTTTTAGCTAAATTGCGTTTTGCTTTTCTTTTATTTCCAAGCAATTTTTGTTGATAATTTTAAAATGCAATAAAGTGTAAGAGTTTATTAAATAAGACAGTGAGTGCTATTGTAATTTGTCAAATAGAGAGAATACGCACTTTTATTTTTTTTTTTAAATAAAGCTGAATAAGAGATTTCGGTTCGTACTTTTTTTTTACTTTCAAAAAAATATGTAACTTTTTTCATTCAATATAAATTGAAATATTTTTCTACAATCTCAACAAACAAATTTACACATCAATTAGTCGGTGATATCTATTAGTAATTGTAATAGCATTATAATATAAATTCCATTTTAGTTTTATTACTAAATTCTAATTAATACTTTTTAAATTATTTCAGCTATTTTTCGTTTGTTCCAATTAATTATTATTATTATAATTATTATTATTTTTCCTTTAACAAATCAACACACACATTTAGAGATAAGAAATTTTAGTTTTTTTGTTTTGCTTTTTTCATAATTTCTATAACTATAATAAATATTGATATAGAATGTTTCTATCCTATTTATTGATGTTAATAAGAAAGTGTAATGAAAATGAACTTAAAGCCAAATACCAACTACGCTCAATTACAAATGAAATGGGAGAATGGTACTTACTCACGTTGAGGGGAGAAAATGAATTCATGGTATGTATGATGTTAAAAGACTTAAACTTCCACTGTGAAAGGATCACGTGAATGATGTATTTTAAGATGTTTGTTATGATTTGTTTTGGTTGTTGAACTTTTACCACATATTGAACATTGAAAAGGTCGCTCGCCAGTGTGAATGCGTCTGTGCTCGATCAGATAGTAGTGGCGATGGAAAGACTTTTTACATAAATCACAGGTATACTTTTTATTGCCATGGTGCTCCCTTCTATGGCGCATATAATTATATTTGCGTATAAACTTACATCCACACACCTCACATGTGTACGGTTTGATTTGTTTGTGAGAATTCATATGATTCTTAAAGTCAACCTCGCGCACAAATGCCTTAGGACAGTGTTCACATTTGAAAGGTTTAGCGGTACGATTTGCATGCACCCAAGAATGAATTTTTAAATTCCATTTTGTTGAAAAGGATTTGTTGCAAATTGCACAATCATATTGTGTTTCTGTTGAATGCGTTGCCATGTGAGCTTTCATAGAGGCTTTAGCAAATATTTGCTTACAGATTGGACATTCCATTGGTTCGGTATAGTCGAATTTATCTGAATGAGCTAGACGTATGTGCCTTCGCAAAGAGTTAACATGCACGAAACGGTCGCAACAATGTGGACAACATTTTGGTTTTGAATCGTGAGTTTCCTTATGCCATAAGAAACGTGCCTTCGAGGGTAAAACTTCGCCACAATAACAAACGTACTCCTTCCTACGAACTATTTGTTTCGAATGCCGCTTCCGATGTTGAGTTAAATTCGAATAGCGCTTAAAGTTTTTACCTGCAAAATAAAAAGGTCACTTGTTACATAATAAAGATATTTTTAATTCTTCTTTTTCTTAATTTAAATAAAGTGAATTAAATTCTACCAAGCCATACACATACATTTCCTTCAATACATTTAACACTTATCGACGGGTTCTTGTAAAGAAAATAAAATTTAAAAGTAAGTAAAAAAAATTACTCACCACAAACTTTACATTTTAACGGGGAAAGTCCCGAATGCATGCGCATATGTTCAACAAGAGCACTTCGTACAACAAATTTCTTATCGCATACAGTACAACCGAATTCCTTCCAGCCTAAATGTCGTTTCAAATGCAAAGAGAAATTTTTCCATCGCTGAAATTTTTTTCCACATGTAAAACATTCAGCTGGATGCTCCGTTAAATGTGCATCATACAATTTAACTGAATTAAAATTTTGCCGACAAATATAGCAAAAGAATATTGATGATTTTATAAGATTCTCATCGAATTCAGAAAGGTTTTGGTGTTGTTTTAATGTTGTCATATTAAATGATACAAGCATGCGGTACAACGTTGTTAATTTACTGGTGGGAGTTGTCAGCGATAATGGTAAACTATTGCTTAGTGGTTTGGTGTCATTTTCAGGCGTAGTTTCAGTATTTGCTGCATTCATGGCTACCAGGGCTAACCTTTGTTTGTCGTCTTCCATGATTTCAGTTTTAGCACTTAAGTTTGCATTGATTGCTTCCACTCCAGTAAGATCACGTGGTAGATTTTCATTTTCTATTTTAACAATGCCCTGTTTATAATCGCTCATACAGTCGATATTTTGCATAGCAGGCAGTAGTATACTACCAGCTGCACTTGTTGTAGGCAGGGCAACATCTTGCATTTCAGAATTGTTAAGAGGTGTAGCGAGTCCAGTTGTTGGACATACTAATCTTCTATTCTGACGTATATAATTATGAATATCGATCATGTGAGCATTTCGATCTTTTAGTTTTGAATATTTAGCATTGCAGTGTCCACATTCATATACTTTTGTGCGTTGTTTTAGTTGTGTTTGATTTTGTTGCAGTCGTTGTTCTTGTTGTTGTATCATAAAGCCACCAGATAGAGCAGTACTAGCATTTGATGGTCCTGCCAAAAATGCAGTCGATGTAATTGGTTCTTGCAAATGTTGTTGTTGCTGTTGTGGTACATGATGTTGCTGTTGGAGCTGCTGATGTTGGAAACCAAACTCTATCCCTGGTGTCTCGTTTTGATGTATTATCATTTGCTGAGAGGTAACAGTCGATGTTGGTTGCATACGCTTTCTATTTGGTTGTGATGTTTTACCATCTTGAGAAGAACGCTTACGTCTCTTACGTATTTTAGCAGATGTGGATGGCATTACATCAATATTACAATTATCATTTGAACTTTGTGAAAATATTGCCATTCCGTTGCTGTTTGTATGTTCAAAGCTGAATAAAAATAATATTTTTAATTTATAAACGTTCTCCCTGCCCCCCGTTCTTAAAAACCGTTTCGTTTTTTGTAAGACCTTTATCACAAAATTGTCAAAACAAATTTCACAATAATTTTAAAAATAGTGAAATTTCTATGTACAGTTATGAATAACATATACGCAGTTATGAATTTTATATTATTTGAAGTGTAAATATTTTTGCATTTACATCAAAATAAGAATGTTTAGAACTTACTGTAAAAATTTTTATTGATGATGCGCTTAAACATCATAAACTCTTTAGAGCATTACCTTATAATTAAAAAAAATGTAAAATATTTTATATACATATTTTTGCTATTTGGTTACTTAAATTAGTATTTTTAAGTTTATTCTTGTGTAAATACAATTTGAAGCAAAAAATTAATCGAATTCGGTTTCAAGAACAGGGCGATAAACATTCCAATAAACCATATAAATTTAACCTTTTCAATCTATTGTTGGATGTGACTTGAGCTGCTGTAGAAGCACTTAAATCCTGTACATTAAAATATTCTTCATGATTCCAACCGTTATCATGCGGAAAGATGCCTGGAAATGTTGTCTTAAAGAAACGAGCCGAAATATCGCCATACATCTATAGTATAGTAACAGTATAAGTAAAAAATACAAACAAATTAATTATAAATTAAAAAAAAAAATCTGCAAAACAAAATATATTTGTTCAATTTGCAGTCTTATTTTTTATTATAATTTCGTGCACTAACTCCAATACAAAAAAAAACCTTTTTATAGAAAAGTACGATTGGGCACTAAAAATGCTTAAGACCCAAAAGATTTTATTTTTTTTTTTTTTATTTATTCTCTTTTTATTGGAGTTACTTCATTAAACTCGATTTGTTTCATATTATATTTAAATTAACTTTAATAATAATTCGTTATATATAAAAAAAAAATATGTTGAAAAAAAATAATTTCATTTATTAAAAAAATTATATAGAATTGAGTAAAAATTAATAATAAAAAAATGTTCTAATATTACTTAAGTACATTAAAACTTACCGGGTGACTCCATGAGTTATCAATATCGCAATTGCTTTCTTGTTCGGAAATTTCACCTTTCGCCGGCATTTTTTCATCTGTTCGTATATTTAAAGTTGCTGCAGTTGAACTGATGCCAGCCATACTGTTGTCAGTGGTTCCATTAAACGAACACGATGTTGAAGAGGATGGTGGAGGTGGCGGTGGAACACTTATTCGATTTATGTTTTGTTCTCGTTTACACGAATCTAAATCCAAATATTTACTAGTTTCGCTACCATCCAAAGCAGCGGTATTTCCGTCAACGGATAAACCGCTGTTAATATTTGAAACTGAATGATTCGAAGTGATTGGTGTAATATTCGGTTCCGATGGTTGATAGTTATCGTTAAACCATTGATCGTGCGATGTACCAGCAGACTGATGCTGTTGCTGTATATGATGATGGGTAGGATGAAGCTGTTGATAATCTGCGTAATGTTTACTTGATGAAGAATCTTCTAATAATACCGCATTGTTATTATTGTTGTTAGGATTTTGATAAAATGTTGTAAATTGCTGATGATTCTTAATGTCGGCCTGATCAGCCGCAGCTAAAGTCATATTGTTGCCCCCATTATTATACAAATAATTAAAATGAAAATCAGTATACACTTGATTAGTTTGATGCAGAGCTTGAGCAGTTGCTGCAGCTGCAGCTGAAATATTTGTCGCAGAATTTTCATTTTGTTCCTCAGGTGGAAGTGAAGCATCCATTATTGATTGTGAAGAAGAATATGTTGACGATAATGATGTCTCGTTTTCATGGTTATTGTTTTTATTGTGTTGCTGATTTTGAGCTTCTTTGGCCAATGTAATTTCTGAAGATGTTTGTCTTCCCGAAAAAAGTGAGGTGGAAGATGGAAATGTTGATGGCGGCGGCTTGTTTTCGGATTTTTTTGAATTGGCAAAATCATAAAGTACACGTGCATCTTCGTTTACATTATTTTCTGTCTTCATTTCCTTAATGATTGACGATGATGGCAAACTAGCTTCCGTTATACACGGCTTCTCCTCTTTAAACTCAAGAATCGGTTCTTTTGAACTGAGATGATGCTCCAATATACTAAAATTTGTAGGTAATTGATATTGTGGTTGCTGTGAAAGATTTTCATATTTTATAGACGTAATGGGTTCATTTTTAACCTTTATATCTGCTGTATTTAGCGGATCATCTTCAAAAGAATTTTGTTTGGTATATTCTTGTCGTGCCTTAGCAGAAGTAGTGGGCATATCTTGATCATCGTTCGTGTGATTTTGATTTGGTTTAATTTCAGTACTTGTAGCTGGCAATACTTCAGTCTTTGTTGATTTTGGCTTAATAACTAATTTTTTTGGACCTTTACGTGGTAAGGGCATTTGGCCTAGAGTTTTAGTATTTGTCATAGATTGAACTTTTTGTTGTGTTTGTGATAGATCCTCAGCTTCGTTAACGTTTTTTACGTCTTCTAAAGAGTTTAACAGTTGTTCTTGTTGTTGATGTTGACTAGTTGTGGCCATGCGTATAACACTGGTAACGTGACTGGAGTTAACAGTCATCAGGCTAGCGGAAGCGTTTGATATAGCGATAGATGTTGTTTCACTTTCAGACGCACTTACAAGGACTTGATGTTTGTTTTCTTCCTGGCCATTGTGGTCTGATTCTTTTGTTAAACTTACATTATGATTACTTATTGATTTTTTACTATAACTACTGCTAGGGCTATCAGTTATTTCTTCAGTCTCTTGTTTGCTAGCCTTAAAGGGTGATGGTGGTGTTTCGAAATTTGTTGTGGTTTCTATTGATGTGGCTGTCGTTGCTGTTGTAGCATATTCATCCATAGGCTCTTCTTTTTCAATTTTCACTAGAGGAATAGGAGCTATGGATGCAAATGTTTTTCGCTGCGCCGCCACTTTACTTGACGCAATTATATTTCCAACCAAATCCAAATATTCGTTCAAATTCAATTGAACATCGCTCAAAACTGTAATTGTATTTTTAGATGACTTTTTTCTACTACCGATATTGTTATTAGCGCTGGCTGCAAAATTTTGTTGCGTAGAGGTTGTATTTGCTGTAACTAAGGAAGAAGTATGTAATGAAGTGGTTGTTGTAGAAATCGGTATTTGATGATCACCACTTGATGCTGCTGTTGATGTAGGGGATACGGATGATGAGGTTGATAATAATTGCGTAGATGTCGTTGACATTGCGAGTGTCGATTGTGCAGTTTTTTTCTTTTCGGTGGTATTTTTAGGTTCCTTTAGTTGTTGGGATATAAATTCTTCTTCATCACCACTATCACTAGAAATGCTTACAAAGTCAACAATATCGTTAGTATCTGAATTTTGATCATCAGATTTAGACTTGATCGATTTAACGTGTTTACTGGAAGATTTTTTTTGTGTCTCGTCAAATTCGTTTTTACTTTTTTCACTTTCACCAACATTTACATCATGCTGTTTGGACTTACTTTCAACATTTTCATGTTCATCTTCAAGTCGGTTCTCACAATTATTATTATCATCATCATCGTCGTCGTCATCATCATCATCATCATCATGAATGTGTAAAACACTGGGTGGTGATTGATATATACGCTCTATGACAGAAAATTCTCCATTGTCTGTTTCAACACATTCAACAATGTGTTTGGGAGTTTCTTGCACAATGAAATCACCATTATCTCTTTCTAGATAATGAGCCACAGGTGATTCTGCATACCTTAAAACTGATGAAGTATTTGAAGGAGATGGAGCACCGGCAGCTGCTGCTAATAATGCAGCAAATGGTGAGTTAGTATGTCTTCCTAATGTTGACGCTGCTACAGCTGCCATCGAAACAGAAGCTGTGGATGGACTAATTGAAACTGAAGGTTGATTCGCATTTTGATTTTGCAATGTCGCTGAGGATGTTCCCTTTAGTGAAGACTTATTAAAAATTTCATTCGAATTAAAAATGTGATTGTTGGAATTGTTTGTATTTTCCAAATTAGTTTGTGATTGCGGCTGTACCTGCTGCTGTTGCTGTTGCTCCTGATGTGACAAATCTGCTTTGGGTTGCTGCTGTTGATTATGTCTAGATGTTGTCGCATGATTTTGATTTGGCAAATCATTGTTTTTTGGCGAATATGTTTGTTTCGAAGAAATTGGAAGTGGCTGTGGCGGTGGTGCTTGAACTCTTATATTTTGTTGCAACGTTTGATGTTGCTGCTGTTGTTGTAAAATTGATTGTGCTTGTAATGTTTGATGTTGGTGTTGTGTTGCCAATGACGCTGTAACTTGATGCTTACTTTGATTGTGTTGAGATCGTATTTGACTAATTGCAGCGCCATAGGCCGGTGGGGGTTTCTGATGATGTTGCAAATGTGTTTGTGGTTGATAAGTAAAGAGCTGTGTGACATATTTTAAAGCATTTAAAAGAAAATTAATAATTAATAAAAATTTTTCCTTTCTGAAAAAAAAAATTATTAAAAATGGTTTATTAACATTTTTTGTTAATTATGGAATTTGAAAAATCATTCACAAAAAAATAAGTTAGTTCAGATTTACACTATACAATTTTTTGCCGCTTTTTTTCTCAATTTTCTATTTAAGTTGTAGCGTTATGTGTTATCTTAAAGTAAACATTAGCAACAGTTACATCCCCTCAAAACTCAAGCCATACCATATTGCTTACTCCTCCTGCTTCACAAGCAAACAAAAATTGCATGCTAGTTTTACGAAAAATTGCGTAGTGTAAATGCCGTATTACTTGCTAATTTTCATTGAGTTTGAGTCAAGTCTAAATTTAGTTACCGGGCTCCTTTTGTAACCTGACCAACCATAAATATTCCTATTATCCTTTTACAATAGCGTACAGCAAGCAGAATTAATCGCCAAAAAGGAAGCTGAAAAGGATGGTTAGATACCTAGGTACTTCTTTGCCCTGAAAATTTTCCTGCAGTAGGAGTGCTCAAGAAGACGGCGTTGAAGGCAACGGAATTTGTATCGGTACACCTGACGGAAATTTCTCTAAACACTAAAAGCCAGGCAAACTCAAACATTAGAAAGGAAATAGCATAAAATCGAAGCCAGTAAGCGCATATAAAAGGGCTCCAAGTATATTAATAGTGGGGTATTGGGTCAGACTGTGGTGAATTCCGGCCATTGCAATGAAGTTTTTAAGGCAATTGCATGATTTGCGTTGGAGAGAAAGTGCAGTAGGAGCGTGGAGTCAGCAATCCTATCTATAAGTCATTAGCTGCCTTTTATGTGCAGAACTCATGTATCAAACTGACACAACGCTTCTCAACCTAACCTTCCCCTAACCATTACCAGGATTAAACAAATGTGGTTCAATATAAAATATTTAAATATGTAATAGACCTGGGATCTCAAATACGTTTACACGTAATGTGTATTTAGTGTTTTATAAATTCACATTACAAGTAATTCTAATTGAAATCAATCTCTACAGTTATTTACATTTTTTGTAATAATTATACATCCATTTATGGATTATGGCACAACCATTTATGGGTAGACTCCTAGAAAAAAATTTGGATAAAATTAATACCTCCATAAATAACAGCTTCAGAACAGCCTCTTGTCTGCTTCGTACAACGCCGCTTTATAAATTGAGATCTGAGGCTAATTTTACGGATTTTCGTACTTTTTTAATAAAAGCTGCTACTAATTTAGCATCCAGGGCGATTGCTATATCAGCTCATTGGTTACATAAATCTATTTGAAAAAATTTTAACTTTGCAACAATCTGTTCACTATCTGCCACTGATAGATAACGTTATTGAGAAACTCAAACATTTCCAATATCACCAAGGTGTTCAAATGCTTTTGTTCAGGCAGATGATAGTTTGAGTCATTTCGTCAAAAACAATACTGATCCACCGTGTTTCAAAACAATGTTTTCTCCGAAATTTTCACCTTTTTCTCTATAAGTGATTTACTTTACAGATGGTTCCTTTCATAATTGTGTAACGTCTTATGCCATTGTTAGACAATTATCAGCCACACAATTTGAAATTATTACTAAGTAGTAAAGAGAACCACCACCTTTATACTAGACACTTTAATTATACTAGTCGGCAACAACCCTAAGTAAAACTTGTAAGTTTTAAGTAGTAAACAAACAACCACCTGCAGGAATACAAACGAAAGTTGAAAAAAAGCTCTGGAAAAAATTAGAAAAATGCGGTGAGTTTTGCACGCTGCATCGGAGGATATGAACCGATCTAGCTGATTTTCAAAAGCAGTATTTTCGAAACTATGTCTGATCGATTGGCAAATTTCGAAGCATTTTTGAACAGAAAAACTTAATGGTTGAAAGAATTTCTTATGCCTTGTTATACATATAGTACTCTTATTTATTGTAATTAAATAAAATAAAGCAAAAGTGTTAATTGCTTATATAATGCTTAAATTCTTAATTACAAGAAATTGTAATTTGATTTTATAATTACGTAATTGCATGAAGAATTTATTACAAAATGTCTGCTATATATGAAAAATTTAATACATGTTTTTTGGACATTAGAAATTTATTTCATACCTGCAGGGGAGGCGGTGGTGGCAAATTTGGTGTATATATAACCTTTAAACCTGGTGTATGATGAGTATTTGTCGGTGGCTGCTGATGTTGACTTGCCGCAAACATTTGAGACTGCCTAAGACCACTTGATGTATTACCTAAATGCGACGGCGTATGATGCGGTGGATGTAATAGTGGTTGTATTGATTGAAATGTTCCACTAGACCCGGTTGGTATAATACCGCGACCACCGATTTCCTGATGTTGACAAGGTGGAGGAGGCGGTGGTGGCATGGGTGGTAGAGTTGATAGTTGATTATTAACGTCATTACGCTGTTGTTGGTCATAGCGGGCATTACCACCGAACATCGTAAAGTTATTATGATTATTTGGTACATTTGTCAACTCTAAAGCATTACTATGATATGAATGATTTGCAGTTGTTGTTAAGTTTGAGGGTAAATTCGTCTGGCAAAAATTTTGTTTAGAAAAGCACTGACCATTTTCTCTGTTTGCTGTATTATTTTTTGCCATTGCAAACTCTTTGTTTGACTCTGTCTTAACCGCCGCTTTATCTGGCCCAATGGAGAAAGAGGTTGACTTTTTCTCTTGTTCGTTTTCATTGTGTTTTTTAAATTTTGAATCGGAAAAGTTTAATAAGTTGTTAGAATTTGGACTACTACTAACACTTTGGTTTGACAATGAACAGTTGCTTTCAGAACTGCTTAAAGTGGCACTACAACTGTTACCTGCACTAACGATATTAGGTTCATTACCTTTAGTGCTTGACAAAGACTTTTCTTCCAAATCAGCTGACTGCTTTTTAGCAGTGTTTGCTGTTTTGCTATCTCCAGCTGAAACAGATGGTGAGGTATTACTATTTGTATTCCTAACCGCGGGTCCAGAAATAGTCAATTGTACTAGAGCACGAATAACTTGTTCTTTCGGATGTGTCTCTAAATGATCCGAAAGGCACATTCCTGCATGCAGGTATAAAGTGCATACGGGACACTGAACATTTTCCGTCATTTTGGATTTTATTTTCTTATCGTACAGACTGGTGTGTGTTGATTGTTTCCTCTTTATTAATTGTAAGTGTACATATGTATGTATGTTTATATTCCGTATGTTTTATTGGTTAAGACTAGAATATTTGTCTTAATCATAAATTGTTTATAACCGTCTTTATATTGATCGCCATGGTGCGTTTTTTTGTTGCTGATCTAAAAAGAAAAGATAAATGACTTTTAATAATATTTAACTACTTTAATCATATTCTTAATTTTTTGATTTGGATAATCGTTTTGGTATCTATTAAAATATTGTTACTAGTGCTTTTCCAATTACTAGTTTCTTCAATTCTTTCTTTTATTTGATAAATTCCGTTTTTATAGAACCGCCAAGTACTCTTTGGATTAATTGTATTATACAAGCATCTTCCAACCTTTCCAAATTAATTTGCACATTATACTCTCCCTTGAAAATGCCATGAAGATAATATGATACGATTAATTAATCTTGCAAAAAACCGACTTCAAAAAAGATTTTAACTTTGACCATATGCATCATTTTAAATCAACTATTTGAACACCCTTTAATTAATAATAATTTCAATTTCTTAACTGTCCAATTTTTATGTGTTTGTATATAACGGTTTAAAAGATAGGGCCATATAGTCAAATTATGTCTAATAAGGGAAACACCCTTTGATTTCTTCACTCAAATTGTATATTTGTTCTTAAAGCGGAATTAGCAATACAGGTTACTTGGAAAATTCAGCTGTCTGTCTATAACGGTTCAAACGTATCGCCACATACATCAAATTACATCGAGTATTGGGACACCCTTTAACTATTGAATCCAAATTTTATGATTTCTGTTATAGCGGACATTGCAAAGTATTGCAAAATAGGTTCTTTGTAAATTCCAACCATCTGTTTAGTCATATACATAAAATTTAATTAACTATTGGGGTACCCTTTAATTTATAAAATTGAATATTGATACTTGTTTCTATATCGGTCATATCTGAAAACCCTTTAATTTTTAGATTTGTTTTTGGTATTACATTTTGATATTGAGAGCTATAGAGATAAAAAGATTTTTAGTTTTTAAGTGGTGACCTTTAGAGTTCAAAATACACATAAAAAACATCTATGTGGACACTCTTTAATTTTTGAAATTATTAACTGTTTTTAAAACGGGGACAATCTGTGACCATAACCTTTTAAATAAAGAAAAAAAATTCAAATCGGTTCAGAAATGACAGAGTTATGCAGGCACAAACATTAAAAATAAACAACATTGAGACGAATTGATAAGTTTCTGTTTTTTAAGTGGGTTAAAAATTAGAACTATTTTGGTAATCGGATAACAACAGTCCGTTATATAATAAAAAGTTATATAGCAATCTTATATTCATTTCTTCTTACACATTCCATTAGGACCTTGTGTGCATTAAAAAGGTTAAGAACCTCTGTTAAGTTCTAAAGTCCTTTGGCTCAGAATAAAAATCGTTATTGTTAAAATTAAAACCAGGACAGAAAATATGCATATTTATACACAGGTATATTTTACTAGAAGCCTATAAATGTATTTTGAATAATCAGTTTATTAATATATATATATATATATATATATATACATATGTACAATACGTATATACATTATATATTTCTATTTATTTAGTTTTTTCGTTCAAAACATTTTCAACTTTTCTATTGTTTTTTTATAATGTCTCGACACAAAAATACACATAAACGGTGTATTATGGTCGTAATACAATAATATAAACTGTTAAATGTGACATTTGATAACTTTACAAAATTTATTTTTCAAGTTTATAGGTAGTATACTTCGTGTAGATCTAGTGTAATTGATTGCGTTTTTGTGCCTTTCTTTTTAGTTCTCTCTGTTGTCAATTTTCGTTTTACTCACTTGGTTTGCCCTTATAATTTATGGTTGCTGGTTGTTAGCGATTTGATTATTGGGCTTTGTTGTTGTTTCTTTTCGATTCCCTTACAATATGTATTGTATTTCTTGTTTCTTCTTTATAATTTAATACAAACATTTTTATATAAAAGCACAATTTCTTGCATGTATTCACTGATTCTCACGTATTTTAATTACGCTGCCCGATAACTTTGTATATAAAAAATATATTAAATATAGTAAAAACAAAATGGAACAAACTTATTCTTTAACATGTTATTTGAGATGAATATTTATAAATATGTTTAACCTCCACTAAGTATTTTGTGTTGCCAATACTTGGATTTATACCAATTTAAGGAAGTTGGAACTTGTCTTAATTTATCATTATTACACTCGTTCAATGACACTCAGAAATATTTTTTCTTTTCACGTTATATTCTTTTTTCCATTTATTTGATTTAACTGTCTTCTTTTTGTGTGTGTTCATTATACTCCTACCTGCCATTAACCAAATTCTACATACAAATTACAATAACAACAAAATATATCCACCTTTGTATGTGATACAAGACGAGGCCACACAATAGATTTTTTCACTTGAAATTAAACCCTAATAATTTTAGGAATATTATTATTTTATATTTAAAATCTTTAATTTATAATAAACCAGATTGTTTTACAAAAACTTTTATAATCTTGCAGTATTTCACAACTGAATTGTTAATCGAAAATTTTTCACTTAACTTGGAAAAAATTACGACAATTCGTCGTCTGGTTATTTTTTTGAAATGTAATAGAGTGAACATGTTTCTAATTGTAATAGATTGCACTAATTGAATGTTTGTTTTTACGAAAAGTTGGTAACTCTCTCGTCCTTCTTTACACGTGAAATGAAATATCTTACAGCAATAATACTTCACCACAAAAAGTGGAAATAGGGCTTATATAAGTTTGTCATTCCGTGCGTAATTTATACAATATCCATTTCTGCCCCATAAAGTTTATATATTCTGAATTCTTATGCATAGCCGAGGAAAACTTGGTACTTAGCAAGGCATATCAGTTAAAAGATGGCATCGCGACGACAACAAATACCACAATACAACAACAAATCAATGTTTAGTGTCAAAAACATGTAACTACAGAAAGAAAATTAAAAGAGAAAATAATGACGCAAGCCATCAATATTTTATTTTGTACATTTTATTTGTAGATTCAACGCAAAATTGTATGTATATTTGTTTTGTATCACTTATTCAATATTTAAACAATTAAAACACACTTCGCACAGCACTTGAATATAAAATTTAAATACATTTTTTCTCATTCGTAAAAAAAACTAATTATTTTGACATTAACCCTACGTCTCCACGAACCATCAACTTGGCTTGCACATTATTTCGCATATGAATTCGGCTAATGTAGACACCCTGAGCAATGATGTTCGCCATGGAATATGACTTTTTGTATGATTTCTCTATTATGATTTCTCTTTTTTTGTTAAAAAAACATTGAAACAAACAGAATATGAACATCGACACGTTTTCGACACATACAAGACCAAGAATAAATTAATACCATTGTTCTGCCGGCGTTATGTGCATGTCTTGTTCAATTTGATGGCTAGTGGAGACGGGGTAATAAAATGTATACAAAGGAAAAAAAATAATTTAAGCAAAAAATTATAATCTGCCCTAGCGCAGTCAATTGGTTAAATATGCCTTGGTTTCGGAGACCTGCGCCAAACCGGCTTAGTTATACCCTAATTCTTCCCTTTTTGGTGAAGGGCATAAAAACCACAAAACTATTAGAGAAATTGCAGAAATATTACACAGAAACAAAAGTACTGTATTAATTATTATAAAACGATTTAAAACAAAAAAAGAAATTGTGCAAATTGTCCGTCCGTGACAAGTGGTATTGTTGTCAGCAGTTGACAACAAAAAACAAATTGGTGCTGAAACAGTCCACCAAATCTTAGGTTATTTTTACAGACGAAACAAAAATAAATCTCTTTGAACCAAATGGAAAAAGATTAGCTTGAAGAAAACCTCGTACTAAACCTTAAGACAAGAGCATTTACAAAATAGTCAAGTGTGGTAGTGGTTCTTTTATGATATAGAGTTGTATGCCAGAGGCTGGAGTTGGGAAAATACATTTTGTAAACAGAACTATGGGCTCTAAGTATTAGATAATAACCAAGACAATCATCCAAAGCATAAATCTTGAATTGCACGAAATTGGGTTTTTATAGTTGCCCAAAAGAAGTGAATACTCCTCTTCAGTCTCCAGACTTGAATGTTATTGAACATATGTGGGCAGAATTAAAAAAAGAGTAGCTAAGAGTGGTTTTACATTAAGGGCATTGTAGCTGACTCTTTTATTGTTTTCTATTTTGGAGCATCTCCGTAAGTCATCAAGCGTTTACATTATGACTCTTTTGTAGCAAGTGAGAGAATTTTATGATATTTTATCAATCAATTTTTCAAATGTTGCCATAAACTAAATGTATAAATTTTTCAACAATTTTTAAACAATATAGAAAAAAAAACAGCCCTTTGGTAACACCGCTCAAGTATAGAACTGCAAAAAACTAAAGAGAGAAACAGGAATGAGAGAAAAAACTGAAAAGAGTCATGAATATTCATTTCGTGCTACTTTTGCTACCCCGCAAGCTTCTCTACACCTCTTGCCTACAAACTTCTGCATCATGACTTTTGTACCTGATACAATGCCCATAATGTAAACTCCCTCTAAGCAGATGCCAAAAAGTATTTCCACATTAAAGGAAGCAGTAAGTCCCCTTTTAAAATGGAGAAATAGAATGGTAGATAGACGAAGTAGCGAGGGGTTTAAGAGGTAGAATGTGTAGTACACGACCATCTATACTAGACATTTTTTGTTTCTCTTTTCGACTCTTCGTAACTTTCATGTTGAAACAAAAAAAAAAATCAACAGCGAGAGGGAACGACAAAAGAAAAAAAAAATTCTGTCTGTCTAGTAATTTTGCAGTTGTAGATGGTTCAGGCAAGTTTAAAAGGGAATGAGAAAAATTACTATCCATCAGTTTCTACATTAACAAAAGAGTGGTGCTATATTGAACTCGGTTTTTTTAAACAATTAGGGGAAAGTATACCGCGACGTCTTCAATCTGTTATTGCCAGCAAAGCAAAGTCAACCGAGTATTGAAAATTTATTTAAAAAGAAATAAAACTATGAAAACTACAATGCCCCACTTTAAGTGCGAGCTTCGATTTTAGGAGTTGCAATGCAAAATGCAGAATTTGCAATATGTTATTGCAATTGACTGAATTCAATTTTTTTTTTTTTTTGTTTTTGTTCTAACATTTAAATTACGCTTTTATTATGCGTTACAAAGATTGCAACATAATTTTTTCTGTGTGTCTCACTTTAAGTTTTAGTAGCTGTATATCAAAATAAAATTTTATCTCATAGTCTTGATAAAAATTACATTTTAACATTTAAACAGGTTTTTAAGTTAAAGTTATGTATATTTGATACATTTTTTTAAATTTATATGAATATTGCAATTTACTGCCTACATATTAATTGTAGCGTCCGCAGGTGCAGCTGCTGAAAAAGCGTTGTTTTAGTGCTGGTTTTCAAATAACGGCAAAGAGGTCAAATTTAAATTCTCTAATTGTTCTTTTTATTTGTAATAACTATGATATAGTTAATGAATCAAGAAAACCTTACTTGTGATCGATAATTTTCGCCTATTTTCGCCTTACTTTTTACTAATTTAAATAAATTTTGTGGGAATAAAACAAGCTGAATAATCCATACTGAATCCGTATAATCCGTACAAAAAAGGGCTAGCTGATAAAACATTGGCTTACAGCCGGCTTACAACCGCCGCCGACCAAAACGCGTCAGCGCAGGTTTCTGCGTAGTGTATGTTCGTAATAACAGAGTTGTTAAACTGGTATAGAGTTTATTTTAAGAACACAGCCACTCGAACTTTTTTAATTGTATCTTCTACAGATAATTATTAATCTGTGGTGTCTTCAACGCATTGTAAAAAATTGTAAATTAGTTAAAGACAATTTTAATTAAAATCAAAGATGGTTGATAAAAGTTCAGATCAAAGTATTATGGATAAATCCATGAGATCGGTTTTTGGTAAGTGGTTATTTATATATTATAGTCTGCTTTGTTAATAGTGTCAATTTTTCGTAGTGGGCAATATTCCCTACGAAGCTACCGAGGAAAAACTAAAAGAAATTTTTAGTGAAGTGGGCCCTGTTGTATCTTTAAAGTGAGTTCAGATTATATATTAGTTTTTTAGTGAATGAGTAGATATTGGTTCTGCATTTCCCAGGCTTGTTTTTGATCGTGAGAGTGGAAAACCAAAAGGATTTGGATTTTGCGAATATAAGGATCAGGAAACTGCATTGAGTGCTATGCGTAACTTAAACGGTTATGAAATAGGTGGACGTACTTTGCGTGTAGATAATGCTTGTACAGAAAAATCGCGAATGGAAATGCAGCAACTTTTGCAAGGCCCACAAATTGAAAATCCATATGGAGATCACTGTGATCCCGACCAAGCACCTGAAATAATTACTAAAACAGTAGCTTCCTTACCTCCAGAACAAATGTTTGAACTTATGAAACAAATGAAATTGTGCATACAAAACAACCCTTCAGAGGCTCGGCAGATGCTTATGCTAAATCCACAATTGGCATATGCTTTGCTTCAATCTATGGTTGTAATGCGCATTGTTGATCCACCAACAGCGTTGGTAAGTAAAAGAAAATGGATTAAATGATCTGAATTTATTTAAACGTATTTTTTAGGGGATGCTATTTAAAGCTAATCAAATGCCTCCAGTATTGGGTGCCAAGCCTTTATCTGGCAGTACAGCGTCTCAAGGATTGAACTCAATTCAATCACAAATTATACCCCCAGCACCCAACATGGGTGGACCACCAATGCCAGTGCCAGTACCAAATTTTAACGCCATTCCTGGCAGTGATGTCGATTTACGCGGCATGACTGGAGTAAATATACCTACTCAGCAACCTATGGATCCTCGTCAAATGGATCCTCGTATGTCTCGCAGTATGGATCAAGACATGAGATCCATTCCAAATCCTGTACCACCACCACTAATAGATCCACGCAATCAGCGTTCAATGCCACAATCACAAATGAATACACCACCATCATTTCCTAGTGACCCGCGGCAGAGACCAATGGACCCTCGTTTACGAGGTGCTGGGCCAAGTGCACCAGTACCCACGCCAACGGCTCAACAGACCGCACAACAACAGTTGCAAAATCGTTTGGCCACCAACTGTGGACTCCCTAATGATGCTTCCGATCAAGAAAAGGCTGCATTAATAATGCAAGTTTTGCAGTTAACTGACGAACAAATCTCTCAGCTTCCTCCGGAGCAAAGAACAAGTATATTAGTGCTTAAGGAACAGATTGCTAAAAGCACCCAACGATGAATTTAAATGTCTTTGTATGTCAGTCTTAATAAAGTACGTTTTTAATACGATTTTGGTTTTATTCGGTCTCAGTTCAAGGTATCTTTTTTCAAATGGACCGATTTCTGCCACATACCTGGGGGCTAATTCTCGCAGTCGATACCGTGCGAAATTTACTCGAAGTTGGATTTTTTTTAATTTTGGGATTCTCGCTATCGAGTAAGTTGTATCGAAATTTCTTATGATGGCACTCGATAGCGAGTGTACGATCGAATGTAACCGTGCGAGTTTTTTTCGATACCAAATTTGGTGTCGAAATTTTATTTTTAAATAGTTCGTTGGATAACAAGTGTTTATTTAAGATTTTAATTGTTATATTAATTAATTATTCGTATAGATTTTCGTACTTTTTTGTATTACCCCCTTTTATGCACCTTTGTAAAGGAGTTTTTACACAAACTTTTGTAAAAGAGTTTTTACACAAACTTTTGTAAAGGAGTTTTTACACAAACTCTAACGACTAACTTAACGATTTATTGTTTTTGTTAAAAAGTAGTTTTTTTTAAATTAACCACATTTTATTTATTTCGGTACACGCAAACAACAAGAAAATGTAAGTTAAATCTTTAATAAGTTTTATGTAAATTAAGTAATTAATATTAATTATTAGTATTTTGAAAGCTTCCAAAAGCTGTAAAGTGGCAGTTGTCAAATGTCCAGCAAATTCTAACTCCTCAAGAATATAGTTAAAAGCTTCCTTGGAAAATCTAAAACGTTTCTTAAACCTATAAAAATAAATTTTTACACGTAATTTTTACAAATCAAGGAGACGCATACTTACTCATTGTTTGGCAAGCCCAATGGATCACTTGTTACTCGGATTTTCTTTCTAATTGCATTTATATCACTCTCAAACTCTGATACCATGTTTCCACGGCTACTTAAAACACTTGTTTTGCTCTCTATTCATGTTTTAGAGACCAAACTACTGCCAAATAACATGTTTCGCTATACAAAATATTGAGAGCAAAACAGCTCAATTTTTCTTGTTTTATTTTTAAATCCTCACGAAACACAAAAAAAACTACTATCATCTCTAATATTTATCGACCGTTCATCCACACTAGTTGTCAAAAACAAAAATATAAACAAACAAAAGTATAAATTTTTATTGTGCCAATCTGCTCCCATTTACTTGCACGTTTTCTGATCTCTTAAAATGAAAAGTATTATAAGATAATAACCTTTAGTATTCTTACATACCTTTTTTTTCATTTTAAGCTAAAAACAATCGTATACGCGCGCAATTTGTTATTATGTACATAAATAAATATGTATGCATGTATGATTCTAAACAGTGCCTTCAAATCGAAACAGGAATGTGTCGTATAAACAGCATTATTCGCAATCTTGTTTAAGAGAGCGAAACAAGTGTTTCAAGTAGCCGTGGAAACATGGTATGATGACGAAGAATAAAAAAATAAATTTACATCCATGACCGCGATTAAAAAAGGAAAAACTTTCAAAATTATAAAACAAGTTCGCAATTCTTTTGATAAATTATTTAATTTTCTTTGTAGTGTTGGTTAAGGCTTTTTTTATCTTTTACAACACTTTACTAAAAATCGATTCGAGTGCCGTCATCAGAAAAACTCGCACGATCGAAATTAATTTCGATACGAATTTATTAGATGTCAAAGTCGGTCGAAAGTTGAAATTTGTAGTCGTTTGATGTTTAGTTACCGGATGATACATAAACAAATCTTTAAAAAATCGAAACAACGATAGCAGACGCTGAAAATGTAAGTATATATATATATATATATATATATCAGCCCAATTATGAATATTCTCACGGAATTTCTTTCCCACGGAAAAAATTTTTCTCGAGAAAAGATTCCTCCAATTATGAATTCCGTGGGGAAAAATAATGAAAAAGTGGCATCACAGTAATTTAAAGGGAGTTTGTTTTGTTAATTTTCATATAATTTTTATTTTATAATTTAGAATACCTATTTTTTTCCCCCGGATTTTTTTCACTTTCCGCAGTCAATCAAAAGGGGGAAAAATTTATAATTGGAGAAAAGGGAAAAGTGAAAAAACTCACACGGAATTTTTGTTTATAATTGGGCTGTATATATATATATATATATATATATATATATATATATATATATATATATATATATATATATATATATATATATATGAATATATATATATACATATATATTGATTGATAAATGTTAATTCAAGTCTTTTTCAATCGAAAAATTTAAAAACCAAGCAAAGCCAATTTGAGATCATGGTCAACTTTATGACGGCAAGTAGATATAGACGAGAAAAATTATAAGCTTGCAAAAAGGAAATTCGACCATGAACTTAAATTGGACGTTGAAAATAAAAAACTTTAACTTTTTTTTATAAATTGTTTTTTATTTCATTTCATCTTCACTTTCTAACCAAAGGGCAACCGAATCCATTTTTATAATAAACAAATATTTCTTGTTAATTTTATTTTTATTATTTTGATATTTTTCGCAGGAAATTCTGCCAAGTTCGAATAATACATTCGAAAGTACTGCCAAAAATAGTTCCAATTAGTGGCAGCACTTTTCACTCGATCCGAAAGTGTTACATGGTAAGAGTTCAAATTCGGATCGAATACAACTTTCAAGCTGTTCGAACTTTCGAATCGAGTTACATAGTAACCCCCCTGATTACATCACTTTTAAAATGGATAGCCTAATATTTTATTAAGCGGGCTTTAATCTGTGATCATTTAAAAAAAAAATTCAATTTCTGTCTCTAAAATACAATTTCTTTAATAAAAATAGGCTGACTTCCAAAACGTCAGTTGCCTTGTATTTGAACAATGTATTTTGTTTCATAATGCCGTGGTATTAAATATTTACAGTGCATACTATTTCAAAATATCGCAGACATCAGTTTCTAAATTGATGCTTTGTTTTGCAACTTTGTATATGTACAAGATCTAAATACCGCAGCAAAACTGTATACAAACTTTGTATTAATACATTTTGGAAGTCAGTCATTTTTTAAACCCCATTAAAATTAATTTTCCCATATCTCCCTAATATTTCATTGAATTTTTTTACATGTACTTACTAAGTGGTGTGGCAAAATCTACATACGTATTTACATATGTACATATAAGTACATCTTTTTGTTGCACATGTATGAAATCTTAAAGAAAACTTACGGAAATCAATTACGATTTTAACTAAATAGGTTCTGGTTAAAGTAAGTATCAATGATTCTTGCTGGTTGTATATCGCACTTGATCAACAAGCGGCTATTAACTTAAAATTTTTAGTAGAGGTGAAAAACTATTTGTGGTTACATTTTCAGAAAATTTGAAAATCCGAATACATCATAGTAAGGAAGTTCCATTAGAAAATGTATTTACATTGTTTTTCCTTTAAAACTGCGCAAGTATCAACTCAAAATAAAGCCAATTTAAATAAAACAATTTCATTATTTTTATTTTGAAAAAAGGCTCAACTCCAAAAATACCTTTTTTATGAAAATATACGATGCATTTCTACTATAACATTTGTATTAACTCATATATATACAGTCTGTCAAGGATAAGTTTTCACACCAAAGAAATATAAACGTTTTTATATTATTTTATAAAAAAAGTACTATTTATTTCAGAAAAAAATTTTTTTTTTAAATTTATTGTAATTATTTACATCATTTACAAAGATTTAAAACAAAAAAATTCACTTCAATTAAAAACTAAGGAACAAATTTTAATACAAACATAACTACTCCATTTTTTTGGTGTCAATAAACTCTTTTCACAAATAATGAGATCTGGGGGGTTACTATGTAACTCGATTCGAAAGTATAAACAGCTCGAAAGTTGTATTCGATCCGAATTTAAACTCTTACCATGTAACAGTTTCGAATCGAGCGAGAGTGCTGCCACTAATTGAAATAATTTTGGCACTACTTTCGAATGTTTTATTCAACATTAGCAGCATTTATTACCCAAAATGTCAAAACAATGAAAATAAAAATAAAAAAAAGTAAACAAGAAAAATAAAAATGGATACGGTTGCCCTTTGGATGGAAAATGAAGACGAGCGATTGGAACGTAGAATCCTACGGGATGGTGTAGATTTTATGCAGTTGACGGATGTAATGTAAGTAACAATTTATTAAATATGTTGTATATAACCAAATATTTTTGTTTGTAGGTTTGTGCGAAATTTCCGTCTTAGCAAGGAAGCTTTTAAATATGTGTTGGAGAGCATTAGTGCGCATCTGCCAACAACACAGAGATCGACTGCTGTAACACCAGCAATCAAATTAGGTGCTACACTTAAGTTCCTTGGACAAGGTGGGTACCAACACCAAATCGGTCAAGACCGGTTTGCTGGCTTGGCACAACAAACTGTGTCAAACTGCATAAAAGAAGTGTGTAATGCTATAGAGAAGGTGTTGTGTCCCAAGCACATAAATTTCGTCATGAGCGATGACGAAAAACGAGCTGCCAAAAATTTCTTTTATGCAACGTCTGGAATTCCAGGGATAATAGGAGCTGTTGATGGGACTCACATACAAATAGTCCGGCCATCTAAAAACGAGCACTTGTTTTTCAACCGGAAACTCAAACACAGCATAAATGCAATGGTCGTAAGTATTTCTAACATGATATCATCCCCTAAATAAAATAATGCCATTAATACTTACACCGTGTGTAGAATATGTGGTATTATAAACTGTTTTATTGAGGGGAGAAGATCTATCAATCATCCCACCTTTTACGAGCACATTTTTTGATATTTTAGATATGTGATCATACAATGCGCATAAGAGCAGTGAATGGATGTTATGGAGGAGCAGCACACGACTCTCACGTATGGAACTTGTCGGATGAGCGTCAATTTCTGAAGGACGCATATATTAATGGCGACAAGTCATCTTGGATAATAGGTAATTTAATTATTTCATTATTTAATTCATCATTTTAATTTATTTTATCTGTAGGAGACTCTGGGTACCCGTTGGAGCCTTGGATACTTACACCGTACAGGAGCGCGAATGAGCATTCTGCGGAGAGCAGATTTAACAAGCGGTTTTGTAAGGCAAGATCAATAATTGAACGTGTGTTTGGTGTTTTAAAGGGGAGATTTCGTTGTTTACTCGCAGCACGAGAATTACATTATGTACCGGAAAAGGTCGCACAAATATTGAATATATGTTGTGCATTACACAATATTTGTTTAGAGCATAATGTCGAACTACCTTCAGAAATAGTGAATAATGAAGATGAAATGGAATTGGCCTCAACAACTGCTTTAGATTCTGAAGACAGAAATCAGTTCTCAGCCTTAGCGCAAGCTTTAAGAGATCAAATAAAAAACAATTTATAAAATATTAATTCATTTATTTCCACTGAAGTTTTTACTAATTCATTTATAGTGGTTTTAGGAAAGAAAAAAAGCTTAAATAGTAATATAAATAGTAAAATAACATACATACTAGACAATAAGGGTAGATATAACTTAAAAATTTCGATTTCTTTCAATTTCTAGCATCTCTTTCTTTAAATTAAGCTTAGCAAGTTTAAGTTTTTGATTTTCTACGCTCAACTTCATTTCCTGTTCGAATTTTCTTTTTGCAAGCTTATAATTTTTTTCTTCTATATCCACTTGTCTTCTTTTATATCTAACTAAAGATTTTAAATTACTGTTGACCTCTTCCAAGAGTGATATGGAGCGCTTGTGGTACTCCATTTGACCATTCACTTGCTTTTCCAGCAATGTCTGCTTTTTTGGCACAGCGCGATTGAATGGTGATCGTCGTGTGATGGGCGTGCGGGCAGCTGACGAGCAACGCGGTGGGGAAGGATCAGACACCAATTCATCCATCTCCCTCAGATTATTAGTTACGCAGTTGAGGATATGTGCAACATCTTGCTCGACGTCGTTATTGCTTGTGGCCGTACCAGTGTCGTCGCTGGTTTGGGGGATACTGCTATTTACACCAAATTTCCGGACCCCACTCATACCATCAACCGCCTCCCTCATTTCAAGTAAATCAATTACTCCTTCTTCGAGTGCGGTAAATGAACACATTTTTGCCGGACCACCGCCTGTGCCCGAAAAATTAATGCGGTTCTTCCGCAATTTGGCCTTAAGATGGGTCTTGTGATCTGCCCAAACCTAAACAAAAAAAAAATTATTTCCATTTATGGGTAAACTATATATTACCTACTTTTTTCCAACCGACCACTTTCCGCATTGGAGGACCGGCTGCATTCAGATCTTTTGCCAATCGTGTCCACAAATTGTTGGTGGCTTGTTTGGCGTCCGGAGCTTTTATATAGCCCTTAGCCAACTGCGGATGCTCTGTCATAAAGTTTAGCATAATTTCAAATTGTCTTTGCTTCGTATTAATATTTTTCGTAGCATTTTCCCTATTGAAAAAGATTTGAATTAATTTTTATCTATTAATATACATAAATTTAACAAATACTTACATTTTCAGCGTTATGTGTCGATGTTTTGTTTTATTTAAATTTTTTTAATATTTCATCCGTTAGCTCAAAATCAAACGAGCACTAATGCCAACTTTCGAGCGACTTTGACATCTACATTCGAATTACATAGTGATGCACATCCGAAAGTAGAGTACGAGTATCCGATAATCGTATATGGCAATTCGAAAGTAGGAAATGTATTTGCGAATTCGAGTTAGTTGGTAGAAAAAATCCGAATTCGTAATATTTAACTTTCGAATCGAGTTACATAGTAACCCCCCTGTGTATTTGGCATTCATTTCATTGCTCAAATAATCTTTTGCGGCTTTAATATTTGGTATGACCACCCCTTGCATCTACCACGCATTGTAACCTCTTTCTCATCGAGTGAATTAACTTCTTTAAGTCATAGTTGGTCGGTATATTATGCCACTCCTCCGTAATTGCAGCTTTTAAAGCAGTCATGTTGGTGGGATGGCGTTTAGCGACCCGTTTTTTCAAATAAACCCACAAATTTTCAATCGGGTTTAAATCTGGACTTTGGGCAGGTGTATCTATGACCTTACTGCAGTTATAAAGTAGCCACATTCTTACCATATGGGACTTGTGCTTGGGGTCGTTATCTTGGTAAAATTTAAATCGTGGCTTATTTTCTTGCCTGAATCCGAATTTCCTTGCACTTGCGATCAAATTGGTCTGTAAAATATTTAGATATTGTTGCGCATCCATCGTTGTGTCTATAAAGGCAATATCTCCTACACCTTTACACGAGATACAACCCCAAATCATTGTTGACAATTTTCCAAATTTGACTGTTGGTATAATATTGCGGTTTTCTAGATATGTTAATGGTTTGCGCCACACTCTAGCTGGCCCATCGTTGTAGTACAACATTATTTTGGTCTCATCGCAGAATATCACGTCGTCCCAATACTCCACAGGTTGCGAAATGTTTATCGTGGCGAAGGAAAAACGCTTTTCTATATTAATTGTAGAAAGTAATGGTTTTTTACGTGCTGCTCTTGAAGAGTATTTGTTTTTTAATAACGCTTGCCGAACAGTTTCATGTGAAACAAAAACACCACATTCTTCTTCAAGCTCCTTTGAAAGTGTCCTTAGGGAAATCTTTGGATTTTGGGCCACTTTTCTAACAATTGCCCGCTCTGTGCGATCATCTATTTTGGGCTTTGGTGCACCTCCACGTTTTAATTCTAATCTATTTTCTTTCTCAGCACGATAAAGCACATTGTAAATAGTTCTCCTTGATACCAAAAACCTCTCTGATAGCTCCTGAGCACTTGCTCCTAGTTGGTGGTTGTAATAAATTAGTTGGATTACGCCGTACGATAACCGCTTTCCAGGCATATTTTAAACACATAAATTTGCTAATTGATGCGCGTGCCACAAATATTTCATGTCAAATGATTTGCAAAATGACATACAAAATATCACGCATCGTAAATAACGGTATATTACCGCTAATCATCAAGAACTTTCAAAGAAGAGAAAAAAATCTTGTGTTGTGAAAAGAGTTGTTTGACATTAAAAAAAATGGATAAAATTTGTTTTTTTAGTTTTTTTTCTTTCTTTTGCATCGACTTTAAACTTGTTGCCCTAACCATTATATATACAGAGTGTTGAAAGGTACATGAGTTAAAAAATTATTTTTTCATAACATAAAAGTAGCCCTTTTCTTAAAAAAAATTAAAAATTGTGTGAAAAGTCATCCTTGACAGACTGTATATATAAATTTTTTTTTTTTGATATGAAAGTAGTCACTACATAATCACAAAATGGTCTGAAATGTTGTTTTAGAGACGAGTTTTCGGAATGCGTTGAAATCTTTACAGTAGATAGATACTGACGTTGTAGTAGATTTTTTTCAAAACGTGAAATTTTAAACATAAGGAGTTAATACCCTCTTATTGATCAAGTGCGATATGCACATGCGTATATTTAAATCCTTTTTGAGTAAATGTATTATCAATATTGCCATATTTACTTGTTTAAAATTTTTTTGCAAATAACATCCAAATCATTTTTTTTATCTTTTAAGAAATATATATTAAAGCTAACTAGCTTTTAATCTGAGAAGCATCCCTCTTTCAGATATTCTTATTTAATTGTAACCGATTATGGCCAAGAGGCTAGGTTAATAAAAAACAAATATATAAATAAATATAAGTAAATAAATAAATAAATAATTGCCTTCGAAACAGAAATAAATCAAAGTGGCTTATTTGTATTGCATGGTTGTAGATAAAAAAAACTCTTTTTCTACAAACAAGAATGTAAATGAAAAGAAACAACAACAACACCCAGCAAACCAGACCAAAAAACTTTTTCAACTGCCGAAAATACAGATTTTTGATTGGTGCTAAATTGTATTGGTCTTTTACGTTAAATAAAATTTTTTATTACTTATAACTATGAAAATCCAAGTCGCAATATGATTTTAAATTATTAAAAGGTCACCAAAGCTTGGTATAATTTTTGAACAGTGGTATTAACAATTTGACGTAAATTTTCATCGTCTTTTGTTGTTACAGCCTAAAAAAAAATAATAAAATACTGAATTTTTTGTTTATTTTATTTTAACTGCAGACTTACCAGTGTTTCTAAGTTAACTTCTACACTTTTGCCAGCCACGGTTACTGGTAAAATGTCCCCTTTAAACATCTTGGGTACCGCACTTTCACCAAAAGTGTCTTGTAACGTCTCCAAAAGACATTCTCTGAAGTGTGTTCGCTCTGATTTTACTTGTCCTGTTGTACCTTTTATGCTCGTTCCGCCCATTTCTGTTTGCATAACACAAGCTAAAACTGAATCAGCAAACATATCATTAACTGGTGTGGCTTGCCACTCCATTATAATAATCTTTCCTTCAACTGTAAGATCGATGCACTTAAATGCTCTTATATGCTTGTCTTCTTCTAAAATGTCAACAGTTCCTGCACCACCAATACGATCTAGTAGTAATTGTAATGTAGTTAAAGAACTGCTCCATGGAATGGATTGGCGCTGTGTCACCACGGACATGCTCATATCAGTATATTCTAATCAAAATTGCGAGAAATGTTAAATCTGACAGAAAATGATTACTTTATATACTTAACACTTACTAGACAAATCTGAAGCTGCTAAAAGATGATAATTAAAGTCTCGTTTTACTAAGACTCCAGACAATTTGTTACCTACTTCTGGTTTTGTAGCAGCCAGTGTACCCATTACTTTTGCAGTTTTTTCACCACGAAAGTATAATTCAACGGAGTGAGTGTTACGTGGATTATAAAATTTAATATCCGTATTGGGATCAGCTTCATATTCGCGCTGTAAGGCCATTTTTAGGCGGGACATTTCATTTTGTTCACCATGAACTAAAACCTAAAAAATCATAAAACAATGTTAAATAGATCATTATACGCGCTAGATTTCAGTATTTACCACATGTTGAGGCTTTAGAAGTCTTATAAATTCACTAGTTTGTTGATAGTCTGTATGTGCTGAGAATGAGATGTAATCGACCGACATATTGAGAGGTAACTTTTGACCTGACAGTGTTGTTATCTCCTCTGGTTCCGAAAGAATAGTTTTGGCCAGAGTTCCTTCAACACAATAACCTGCTATTATGACTCCATTCTTTGGATCCGTACACCAATTTTCGAATAGCTCCCTAGATAAACCGCTTTGCATCATACCAGGTGAAGCCATAACAACGCAAGGCCCGATGTCATCGAAATGATCGATACCCTTTAAATTTGAAATATGACGAAACACAAATGGGTTATTGACGGCTATTTGCCGACGAATTTTGTCATTCATAGCGTTGATATACGTCTGATACACGGCCATGCACTTTTTAGCCAAAGAAGATGCATAGTATATAGGTATGTCATGTAAGTCGGGATTTTGTGACCAGTATTCATCCAGAATTAAAAGCAATTCCTGAGCTCTACCCAATGCAAACACAGGTATAAGACAACGTCCCCCTTGGGTGACAAGTTTCTGTACCAACGACGTAAAACGATTTTCTCTATCCTCACGTTTTTCATGTATATGAGTTCCATAGGTGGATTCAGTTATTAAAACATCTGGTTTCATTGTAGGTATTTCAGCTGCCATTAAATGGCGATCCTCTTGTCGCGAAAAATCACCTGTATAAAGTATTTTAACACCAGCAATTTCTATCATAAACATAGCAGCGCCGAGCACATGACCGGCATTGTATGCACAGAAACGAACACCCATAACATCCCGTTCTTCGTGGAAATTAACGGTTTCAATTTTTTCCATTGAAGCTTCAAGGTCAGTTTCATTATACAGCATTTGCTCTGTGGAAATATTACTTATCTTTATGTAATCGGACAACATCCATCTATAGATGGCCTTCGTTGCATGGGTCATAAAGCAACGACCACGAAAACTTGTTTTCATTAAAAACCAAGGTAACGCACCACAATGGTCCAAATGGAAGCTTTAAGTAGTGTTACTAGATAATTGCTAAACCAATTTAATATATTGTGCTTACTGTGATATAAAAAGCAGATCCACTTCATCGGCTTCAATCAAATCCACATATGGCAATGCATCCATACCAGACAGACCGGGATGTATACCACAATCTAACTGCAATTAAAACATTCTAAAATTTCATCATTATTATCATGACTCAAGCATACCATGATTTTTTTTCCTTTAAACTCCAACATTATACATGAACGTCCTACTTCTTGGCCGGCTCCACTGTTCGTGTTAACAAAAACAGAATATCCACATGCATGTTTATGTAAATATTTTATTAAAGGAAGTTATCTTTTATTTTACTTACAGTGGTTTGATAAGTAGTAAATCACTCTCTTCTGCGGGAATATTGCCATCATTTCTTTGTGCCATGATGATTTATTTTATCTAAAAATGATTAAAAATTGCCGGCCAATTATCAGAAGAAAAAAAACAGAAATGTATTGTTTTTATGTTAATGAACTTTTTTAAATGTCAAAATCATCATAAATGAACGCAAGAAAGGAAAACAAGCTCTTAGTAAGTTATACTTTTTTAACAGAGTTGCATAAAAGGAGTATTTTTTATATATATAACAGAAATGTAAACAAAATTTTACAAATCATATGAGTCAATTTTTATCGCATTGTAAAATAAAAAATTAAATTAAGAAGCTCCGAGCTTGTCGAATCAGATTTTCAAGTTATCGATTTAGCATTTTAGAAATGAAGGAGCTACATCAAAGACATTTAGGCATTAAGTGTGATGGTTTTCAAGATATAAAATCCAAACTAAAAGCCGTGCATCAATGTGACTGAAGCCAATCGATAGAGAATAGAGACTAAGAATGCAATTCAATCAAAATATAGCTTATTTCTTGAAACGCTGTTTTGTTTACAAAAAAAAGGCCCCAACTTACTTACCACTCTTTTGACAATGTTTGCTGTTAGAATATACATGAGCATCTTCAAAATATTAATTATAAACAACCTCAACTCCAAGAAAAGTCGAAGAAAATTAATAGAGCAAAAGAAACCGCTGTACAAAGTAAATTAGGGAACAGGAGTTGAGTTTTTATATTAAAATTATAAAGGGTGAAGTAAATAAGAAATAAAAAAAAATTGAAATAAATCATCCAATTATTGAAATCATTAAGAGTGAAATCGAGAACAAAAATTTACAACTCTAAAGAGAAGTTGATATTGAAATGTAAACAATGTTTACATTTTTTATTTAAAAAAATAAGTTATATCGATGTAAATATACATGTGCGTTTAAACGCGAAAATTATAAGCCGTCTGTAAGTAAAAATTTTGACAGACATGCGAAATTACATAAATATTTTTAAACTGACAACTCATATGTAAAAAACATGTTGTCTGAAAGCAGATTTAGCATGCATACCATAAGTTGCGAATTGCGAAATTAATGTTCAGTTAGGTATTAGTTCATTTTTAAGTAAGTGCGGCACGTTGTATTCTGCAGAAGACTGCATTAGTTTAAAAGCAATTCGCCCTCACAAAATTCGGTTCAGTTGTCAAGCAGTTACAATAGAAAAATCAGCAATTTCGACATATACAAATAAAAAATGCCATGAGCTAATGGGTTATTGATTCGCCTTGTATTGTGCCATTTAAATTTGAATTAGAATCTTTTACTTTAGTAAAAGTTTGTATAGTTGCAGCAATATAAAACAACTTAACGACAAAAATTCTCAGAATCTTACAGTCTACTAGACTACTAATAAACATTTTAAATAAACTAGAGATAAATAAATAATTAATCGGCAAAATAGCACGAAAAAATTTTTATTTTGGAAAATTAATTTTATTTGTAGTTATAGATTCTATTTTTGAGCTATTTAAGCCTACAGTTGTTAGGTAATTAATTACTGTTTTTCCGGCGTTTTGTTGATTATTTGTCGACTTTATCAAGGGCGTAAAATAAAACGTAAGTACATTAAACAAAATAAAAATATTAAACATGAACACAAATCATCTGAACAATTTCAACAGGTTTAAACAAATCCCACAATTTGTTTAAACCTGTTGCGGAAAACTATGTACTTTGTTTAAACTTGAAAAAATTGTAAGCAATTTTAGTTATTCCGCTTGAAAAATTTGACTACTAGCTAGTGGTACCGCACCACACCTCGATTTAGAAGAAAGTTTTCTTTTAACTGCCTTGAAGAAGTACCGGGTTATATTACTAAAAATTGTCAGTAATTTTATGCTAGTTTTAAGCAAAAAGGACTCAAATTTGACTTTAACAACGGTAATTGTTAATTTTATCGAAGCTCAATCTTTCAAAAAAAAAAAAAAAAAAAAAGAAAGGTCAAGCGGATTTATTAAAAAAAATCCATGCCTGAACTGTCCCCCTCAGAATATTAGTATTGACTCCTGATATAAAAGTTTATGAGTATCATCGGGCTGAAATTTTTGTTCATACATTTTTCTATTTTTTAAATTTTCATTTTGTTTTTGTTCAGGTGAAATTTTTATTCTACCCGAACTGAAAACTGGTATCGGGAATTTCCACAACTTGAATATTGCATTTGCAAAAATGAAAAAAAGTTGTTTACGGGGTATAAAACGCAAGTTTAAGCTAAAAATGTTAAGTGAAAATTTTTTGACTGACCCCTAGGAACGGCGTTAGGGTCCTCCAAAGCCTGTAAAAAATTCCACATTTCACGCAAAAAGAAAACATTCATGATAAGGTGAATTTGAATTTTCAGTGAAATGTGAAAATATTTCACGTGGAAAATAATTCCCGATAGGAGTGAATGAATTTATTTCCTTGTTACTTTCTCTGAAATATAAAATAAAATTTTTTACTGAATTTACATAAATTACATTAAATTCGTATTTATTTGAGGATAATTTCAAAATGTAACTTTTAATGAAAAAATGTAACTTTTTTAAGGAAAGGCGTAACTTTTTCTTGTCTTTCCCTGGCAACACTGGAAAAATCAGAAATTCACGGTTTGATATTGTACATCTTTTTTGTCTTGTAGCTTTGGTAAATCTCAATAAATTTATAACATGTTTAAAAAAAACAAAATGCTGTATCCATCAATTTACTATGTTGGCACTGGCGCAAATTTGACACCATATTGTTTTTTTGCTCTTTAATTTTTTTACAATACAGAAGAAAAGATCGCTGACATTTCAATATTTTAAATCGTATTTTATATAAAAGGATTTTATGTTTAATAAGAACTGTGAACTCCGCTAGTTAGGGTCCTCCAAAGCCTGTAAAAAATTCCACATTTCACGCAAAAAGAAAACATTCATGATAAGGTGAATTTGAATTTTCAGTGAAATGTGAAAATATTTCACGTGGAAAATAATTCCCGATAGGAGTGAATGAATTTATTTCCTTGTTACTTTCTCTGAAATATAAAATAAAATTTTTTACTGAATTTACATAAATTACATTAAATTCGTATTTATTTGAGGATAATTTCAAAATGTAACTTTTAATGAAAAAATGTAACTTTTTTAAGGAAAGGCGTAACTTTTTCTTGTCTTTCCCTGGCAACACTGGAAAAATCAGAAATTCACGGTTTGATATTGTACATCTTTTTTGTCTTGTAGCTTTGGTAAATCTCAATAAATTTATAACATGTTTAAAAAAAACAAAATGCTGTATCCATCAATTTACTATGTTGGCACTGGCGCAAATTTGACACCATATTGTTTTTTTGCTCTTTAATTTTTTTACAATACAGAAGAAAAGATCGCTGACATTTCAATATTTTAAATCGTATTTTATATAAAAGGATTTTATGTTTAATAAGAACTGTGAACTCCGCTAGTTAGGGTCCTCCAAAGCCTGTAAAAAATTCCACATTTCACGCAAAAAGAAAACATTCATGATAAGGTGAATTTGAATTTTCAGTGAAATGTGAAAATATTTCACGTGGAAAATAATTCCCGATAGGAGTGAATGAATTTATTTCCTTGTTACTTTCTCTGAAATATAAAATAAAATTTTTTACTGAATTTACATAAATTACATTAAATTCGTATTTATTTGAGGATAATTTCAAAATGTAACTTTTAATGAAAAAATGTAACTTTTTTAAGGAAAGGCGTAACTTTTTCTTGTCTTTCCCTGGCAACACTGGAAAAATCAGAAATTCACGGTTTGATATTGTACATCTTTTTTGTCTTGTAGCTTTGGTAAATCTCAATAAATTTATAACATGTTTAAAAAAAACAAAATGCTGTATCCATCAATTTACTATGTTGGCACTGGCGCAAATTTGACACCATATTGTTTTTTTGCTCTTTAATTTTTTTACAATACAGAAGAAAAGATCGCTGACATTTCAATATTTTAAATCGTATTTTATATAAAAGGATTTTATGTTTAATAAGAACTGTGAACTCCGCTAGTTAAAATTTGTTTACACAATCCTACTATCAGAAATGCAAGGTTACACACATCGAGGCAAGTTCTTTTTTGAGCAGTTAAGTGATTATGCAAATAAAAGCATAATGTGCACAAAAGTAGAGAGGATTTTTAATAAATATACAAATATATTATGGTTTAAATGTTATTAAATGATGTTAAAATGTAATAAATGTAAAATAATTGATTAATTCACAAAATCCCTTGTATCCGTGTATACTGTGTATTGTTCACTTTCATATAAAATTTCAATACACCAATACACTTTTATTTTGCATGTTTTTAAAAAGTTGTATTAATAATCGTGTTATTACACGAGAACATGTACATTGTATATTAAAAGAAATCTTGTACAACTTACTTGAATCAACCATTAGCATATCAAAAGTATACTTTTCGCATAAAAAATTTAAAATTTTGCTTTTTCAGTCCTATTGTCCATTTTACTTCCTGAAAACCTTCTTCTGAATATTTATTTTCTTCTTCTTATATGCTTTTTGACGTTTGATATACAAAATAAATTGATACAATAATACACTGCGTGTTCACAAACATATAAACAGAAAGTGCATTCAGTACAAAATACACCATACAAGATTTTGTGAATTAAGCAATTTTTACATTAAATCGGTAATAACGAATAAAGTGCAATAGAGAATGATAATAATAATGAAACCGCAATTTCCATTTTAAAACCAATTTTATTTATTTGATGGCAACCATTATATAAAAAAACATAAAAAAAATTATTAAAACAAAAATTTTAGCGGTTACTATGTTTTTATACCCTTCACTACAAAAAGTGGAAAGTTTGTCATTTCGTGTGTAATTTCTACAATATGCATTTCCGACCCAATAAAGTGTATATATTTTGACTTCATATGCATAGGGAAGTCGATTGAGCAAAATCCGTCTGTCCGTCCGTGTTAGTGTTGATTTCTCCTCATCAAACTTGATTTCACAAAAAAAAAAAAAATAAATAAATATGTTAATCTATCAGATATAGTGTCGAAAAAGGTGCTATTGGAAGTCAGCATAATCCGTCTATGTCCTTCGAGGCAGCAGGCAAAACACCACCTATAATTTTTTCATGTCAACTGGAACAATAAAGCAACTCTAATTAAAAAAATAAATATATGGGGCGATGGAGAATAGAAAAAAAAAAGGAGAAAAAACATGAAGTGAACAAATTGGCCCTCAAACATATTTTCCGCGTTACGGAGCTCCGAAATTTTCAAATTTTTAAATTATCAATACGGATATTATTTTAAAGCGTTTGAAGAGATCTTAAGGGAAATGCTTAAATTTAAAAAAAATGCTTAACCCATTAAGTTCCGATGGCATTTTTATGTAAAATAATATATATGCAGTACCGATTTTTTTTCAATTCTCTGTCACCCCAATATTTGTTTTTTTGATTGGAGTTACTTCACTAAACTAGTATTTTCTCTATTGAAATTGTTCTAGTATAATATGTAAAGCCATGAACTAATTTCCTAAATTGCTTTTTAGCTTGTTTCTTGTTACAAGGCTAAATTTATAAAAGAAAACAAGTAAGACTGCTATATTCGGTTATGACGATTCTTATATAACATGGCTAAGTTTAAATGTATGGTATCTAGCATAAATATTCGTATCGTCTAGATCAATGGTAGGGTGGGTTAAGAGGCGTTTCCTCTCTACTATTATCTTGGAGAGAATAAAATTAAAAATAATCAGTTTTCGTGGTTGACCTTTTTTTACGTAGCAGTTTTGTTAATCTAAAATGGATCTTCTTTCAATACATCTTTTTCGTTGTTAACGAAGATCAACATTTATTAATTATTTTTAAGGAGTCTATAATAATATTTATGTAATGGAATAATGGGTTATTGGCAAAAGAGATAGTAGGAACAAGAATCCCCCACACGGCTGCTAGCTAGCCTTCTCAATGGCTCCTGTTCGCTCCTCTTTTATATCAGAGCATAAACCGCTTATTAGACGTTACTGCCTATAATGCAGTGATATTGTTCATTACATAAATTGACATTACATAATGGACATCGCTCAATCACTTCGCTGTGCATAAGAACTCAGAACATGTATACTTTATGGGGTCGGACACCGCTATTGTAGAAATTACAAACGGAATGACAAACTTAGATATACCCTTTTTCCACTTTTTGCGATGAAGGGTATAAAACCCCTTTAATGCCTTGTTATTAAACGCAATAGTTATCTAGCAATATTTAATAACTAAATTAGGAAAAAAACAAGAAAACAGTATCGTTAAATTTTTAAAGCAATAAATATAATTGAAAATGTGATACACAGAGAGAAAAAATTCGTTAAAAGAACCTCATTTGATGCGAATCGAATTTTGTTGATTGTTGGCATTATTTGGAATTTCCTTGAGAGGATTGAATGAAAATGGTACTCGTAACTAAAAAAAAATTATTCGGAATTCACTAAAAATTATTATTGTAAGTTAAATGAAATGATTTTATATTTTCATATTTATGTTAATTTACTTTATTTTATGAGAACATCATGAAATATTTATATTTGAAAGAATCAAGCACGATTAAAGTATATTAACATAATTAATTTAATTTAATTTAAAAAATAAATTTCTGGAATAAGATCATAATGAATTACATGATTCCAACTGCTAGTCCTTTCGATTTCTGGCTTTCTATTTTCTTTTCGGAAATAAAAACAAATTAAACAACATTTTTTTTAATCGCAAATATCTGTTTTATTTAATAGGTTTGACTCAAATTTCAATTTGTAGAACTAAAATCTTGTTTTAAGCGGTTTTTAAAAATTTCTGGTTTTGGTTAATTGTAATTGAATAATTAATTTTCAAAATAAATTCTTTTTTTTCGTGCTACTTTCTATTATCTCGATTAATTACTTAAATATCCGATATTGATTATTGAGGGTCGAAGCACGTCTCTATGGCCATTTCGTTACCGCTTACTTATCTCTTCAGGAAACTTCTGACAAATATTTTAAATAAACTAAAAATTTTTGTCCAAACAATAAAGAAAAGACCAAAATCAAAGTTTAAGCAAAAACAACAATAACCAATTGTAATTCTATTTTTCTTTCTCTGCTGTATAAGGCAGAGTTTTTTCCTGCTCTTTTATACAGTTGAAAGAGGATGAAAAATAAAATATCACAAAACACTACGATAATTTATTTATTAAATCAAATTAAATTAAACAAGGGGAATTTTTTTTATATTAATTAATTTTTAAAATAAAATCTTTTCTTTTTCGTGCTATTTTCTATTATCCCGATTTGAAAATTAATTATTATATTAAAAAATTCCCGTTGTTTAATTTAAAGTAATTGATTAAAGTTTTATTCCGACCAATTAACACTGTTTAACTTATTAATAAATACTCGTTTGTTTGTATTTTCTTAATAAGGTATAGAAACACACTCATACACACTAGCGCAAAAGAAATAATTGGTGGATCAAAGTGTATCAGCGACGTGGCTGAAAGAATTATAGTTTACTACTGACAAAAATGAAGACCAAAACATAAGACATTACATTATTATATAATTAACTTAATACCTTAATTATAAATTAATTCATTACAATGTTGATTTAAAAAAATCAATAAAAACTAAAAATTGTTGTAGTATTTTGTAATCGCTGTTATGAGCTTTATATTTTGCAATATATTCGGTTAAAAATTCATTTTAGAGGAAAGTTGAGGCATGAGACTTGTAAAAATCTAACTTTTAATTGTAACGACCACCCTTATTTGACTGCAAGGTATCATATTGTTGAATGCATCTGTTGTAAAAACTTTTTCCCCTTGCAATTGGGAACTTTTTTTTTATTAACTGTAACAAAACTAGTAAAATTGTCGAAAAATAAAATATTGTAACGATATACTTTACATACATGCTTGGTATAAACTACGGAATTTACACTATGCAATTTTTGATGAAACTAGTATGAAATTTTTGTTTGTCGGTGAAGCAGGAGGAATAAGCAAAATGGTATTGCTTGAGTTTTGAGGGGATGTTACTATTGCTAATGTTTACTTTGAGATAACGTATAACGCTGGAACTTAAATAAAAAATTAACAAAAAAAAATGCCTCAAAAAATTGCATAGTGAAAATCTGGACAATGTGTAAAAATATTTCTTTATTTAAATCATAGCATGTATGTAGTTTTTCTTTACTCCTTAAACAAATATTGTACAATATGTACATACATATGTATACGTGTACTTGTTAAATACATATACGACCCCTGACATATTTTATATATTTCTACGAGCAAGAAGAAAATAAAATAATACATGAACAAACTTAAACTATATAAAGTTAATCAAATTTATTAAGAATTTTTTTTTGCCTATAATTTTGAATCCCGCTGTTTAAAGACGTTTTTAACTGTGGAAAATATCATAAGTATTACATATTATGCAAAATTGGTAACTTTCATAAATAAGTATTTCCATAATTTAAGCCAATCGAATTCACTTAGATGTAACAATTGTTTAAAATTAACGATTACAAATTCAATAAAGAATAATTGTCTTTGTCTTATCTGCAATTAAAAGGGAACAAATAATTTAAACAAATAAAAAAAAAACTTTTCGTGAGCTAGAAGTGTAATATTTACCGTCTATGAACCTTTATCAAATCTAAATGCCAAAAATCTCTAATTTGAGACTTTACTAATTTTAGTCATTCGAACAGCTGCATAACTCTAATTCTGTTTTTGGAATTTGGTCAGATAAAATCAAGCGCCATTAATTAAAATTTTGGAAACACAATAACCTCAGGCTTTCATTCAACTTTTAAGATGATATTTGGTTTTACGTTGCGTCTGACTATACGTTTGTTTGAAAACTAAATTTATATATTTAAATATATATTTATATCTATACATACATATAGTGCCCTTATATTTACTTTTATAACTTGTTGAAAGGTAATTGGAAATTTTGCAATAGCAAAATACTGAATGAAAACACTGATTCTCTTAAGTTAAATGCAAAGAGAAGTTAAAGGCGCATGTCCTGTTAAGTTGTTTTTGTAACACAGTCGAGTGTGTTGGTAAAGTACTAAAGTACATAACGGATTATTAATTACAATTAAACAATTATTATTTTCAGTTTTTAAAGACTGGATTTTATAATTGCTACAATTAATAACATAAATTGTTAAATTTTCACAGACATAAAAATATAAAAAATTCAAATATTTATACGAGTATTAAAATGTAGATCCGCATGTCGCTGAAAAGATGGTCAAAATTATTATTTTATTGATTTTTTTTTTAATTTTAATGCGATGTCCACTAGTTATTGTTTCCATTATTATATTCAGGTGTTTGAGTAATTCTTCATTTCTGTCAGTGATTTCCGAGTCAGTTTTTTCGTATAAAAAAAAACATATCCTGTTTTTGCAACATGTACAGGTAGCCCCATTATTATGCAATATTTTTTATCAGTTTTTCATTATAAAGAATTTTGAAATTGCGGACACTTTTTTTGACTAAAATCTAAAATGTCTCGTCAATGGTTCTAGCATGAGACTCCTGTACTATTTGGAATATATAGGAAACAGTCGGAAAATTACTTCTATAATTTCAAGATAATAAAAACACATTTCTCTTTTACGGACAGGTAATCATTTTTTAAAGTATTAAAAGTCAATAACATTTAAAATCAATAACTGAAAAACAAAAAAGTTAATGACTAACAAAAATTTACAAAAAAATGTCTCAAATTTCGCAAACTGTTGATTAAATTTTAATATTAATAAAACCTTTAATCGTTTAGCCCCCAAAAATTATATTGTAAACGTTTCAAAACCGTCAAAGGGACATTCAAAATCCTGCAATATATTAAACTTTCCTGATTTAACCGTGCGCCAAAACAAAAAATCTCAAGCAAGAGCCTAAATATATGTTTTCAGAATTTTTTGCTGATTAAATATAAACTATTGTCTGTTACCACTTAAAATTCTCTTTTTAAAAAAGCTCTTATAGTATAACCACTATGTGTATATTTCAAGATTCATTTGGTTCAAAAGCCCTTTGAGTTTAATTACTTTTGTTTGTTGTACTTGATGCTGCAGGGACATGGTAGTACATACTATGTGGTATAAGGGCAATAATAAGGCCAAATTAGTCAAAATCGCGTTACTGTGGAAACATTTTTTAATTTTTTATTTTGTTTTCTATGCCCCCGTTAAAAAACTTATAATCAATTTTGGGAAATATAAATTAAATAGTGAACAATTTTAAATTTTAGTTTTATTAAAAATGAATAACAATGACAACATTTCATTAATATAATTATAGCCTAAAAAGTATACTAAGTACAATTTGAAAAATTTGGTTTAACATCCCTGATGTGTATTTATCTTTTAAATCTCTATAAACAAAATTTAGTTCTTGCGTGGCTTTTATGGTGTTAACAACGGCAAATAAATAGAATAAACCCTTTTTGCCAAGCGTTAAATGTTATTCACGAAGTTCTTTGAAGTTTTTAAATTAAATTAATTTTCCATTTATTTCTTAACTTAATGTTTTATAAGTGTTTGGAAAAACAAAAAAATAAATTGTAAAATCTTAAAAAATGTAATGTAAAAAAGACACAAATTTAGGGTACAAATACATAAAATGTAAATGAGTATGTGAAAAGCCACCGGCATTGTTTATTTTTCATTATCTCACATAAAAAATACTACCGATAAAGAGGACGCTAGACGAAAAAATTTAATAAAATACATACATAAATATATAAAAAGGTATTAAATAGTGTTTCGCATTTTGTTTGAAAGACGTAAGTCCTGCAACCACGAACTCAGAATTATGGTTTAAAACACAGAAAAACAGAGTTGAGTAGAATACCATCCCCATCTCGAAAAAGTTAAATTCTTTGTGATGTGTATGTGTGCGTGTGTGAATGTTTTTATTTAAAGTTGTTGGTAAGAGTGCTTTAGTATTTAGTTGTTGAATAAAAGGAAAAAAAAAACACGCTACATAAATACAAGTCTTTGTTTAACTAAATTCCTAATTCTAAGACTATAAATACTCGTAAGCAAAGTTGTTTGAACTTTTAAAGAAATTGTGTCAAGTGCTCAGAATTTTTAAGATAAATGTGAAATTGTAAGCACAATTTGAAATAATTAATATTTAAAATTAATAAGAAACGTTATTAATTACTTTGCAAAGAAGTTTTTATTCTTAAAATATAATGAACCAAAATTCAAATAAAATTCAAATTTAATACCTGTCACTTGAAGGTTTTTAGAAATTAAACACAACACTACAGTTTAAGACGGTTTCATAAAAAAAATGAAAATTTGTCTAGTTGTATGTCGAGTAAAATTATGAAAATTATTTATTGGATTTTTAAACATTTCGCATTTTAAATTCACATGACTCTCGGAAAAGAAATGCATCAATTTTGTGACTTTTTTGGTGTAGATTTGGGGGTTGTACAAAAAAAAAAAAAAAAAAAAAAAACATTTCTATATTTCACATGCCCCGTAGTCGGATGAGTTGTTAATAATGGTCAATTTATTTTCAAAACCACAGAAAAACAGCTCAGTTGATTTATGCGGATTAAAACTTTGGAAGGAAGATTTTTTGGTCTACGTCCGGTCAAGAATATTTGTGGCGTGAACTTAAGTTGTTTATTTGCCATCTTGGGGTTTGATCTGAGCCAATTATATATACATATAAAATACATACATACAAATACATATAAAATCACAAACACAAAACAGTTAAACCAAATGGAGACACTTCTTCTACACAGGTCATTCATAATTTTTGTATATTTTCGGTTATGGTTAAAATTTTGGCAGAATTTTAATTTTCGATCAAATTATCGTGAAAATATATATTTTGGTAAAATTTTAATAGTTTAGTTTAATTTTCTGTTATTAATGAAATTTTATATTGCATATTTTATATATTTTAGAAAAGTATCATATTTTGAGTGAAACATTGGAGAAATATGACATTTTGGTGAAATTTAGATAGGTTAATGATGTTCCAATTACCTGGTAATTTACAGTTTTTTTTTGTGAAATTTCGGTTTTAAAGACATTAAAGCAAAAAACAACAATAACCAACAAAAAAGCACAATTAAATCGAAAAAATGTAAGCGAAATACATATAAACATATATCCACCATTTATAGACCGATGTCAGTAAATTTTAAGTGCGTCTTTTTCGAAACTATGTCTGGGAGAATGGTGGTCATATATTTTCAGTAGCTCCTCCGTGGACATGGCAAAACTGATTTAAACCCTATTATGGACTAACGAACATTGCCAAAACGACTTACCTGTGCTAAAAAGCGAGTTATTAGATGTGATCAAATATATCCAAAATGCTTGATAGTTTTAACATGGCGAACCATTAATGGTTTTGCCGAGGCAAACTTGATTTCACAAAAAAAAAAATCATAATAACTAAATATGTCAATTGCTTAGATAAAGTGTCAAAAGAGGTTCTATTGGAAATCAGCATGATAGGTCCATGTTCTTTGAGGCAGCGGGAAAAACACCACGCCTACCTCTAATTTTTTCATGTGACTTGGAACAATAAAGTAACTCTAATCAAAAAAAAAAAAAAAATTATAAGCAGCGATAGAGAATTAAAAGATAAGAAACAACATCAAAAGAAAAAATTGGCGCTTGCCCATATTTTCCAAGTTACGGGGTTCTGAAATTTTTACAAATATAAATATGGGTATCATTTTAAAGCCTTTGAAGAGATCTTTAAGAAAATACTAAATTGTTAAAAAAATGCTTTGCCCATTAAGAGCCGAGGTCATTGTTATATAAAAATATATGTATACAGAACCAATTTTTTTTAATTTATTAATTCATTGCTAGTATTTGCTTTTTAAATTAGAGTTACTTCACTTAACTGGATTTGCATAGATGGTGAAGGGTATATAAGATTCGGCATAGCCGAATATAGCATTCTTAACTTTGATTTAAGCCTTTCAGGCAAAGGTCTTAAGTTTATTTTAAATATTTGTGAGAAGTTTCCTGAAGAGCTAAGTAACCGGTAGCAAAATGAGCATCAAGACGACCTTTCACCATCAGTAATCAATATCGGTAATTTAATAATTTAATCGAGATAAACAATAATTAAATATTTTTTTTATTTATTTTTAATTATTTGCGGTTTATTCCTAAAAATGTTAAACTAAAGACTAACAAAATATTGATTTGAAAAATTTAAATCCAATTAAATACATTAGATTTTCTGTTAGAGAATAAATTGCCAACGATTCTTTTCCATAGATATTTAAGATTCACCATATATTTTATGTTTTCAACTTTATTTTTGCAATAATAACCTAAAAAATCACTCAATATACATAAATTAGCATTAATATTAATTTCTACGGTTTTTTTTAAACAAACACAAAAATATTAATATGACATTTAAGGAATTATTTAATATAAAACCAAAAATTAATAAAACGATTTAAAAGCATATTAAAAGTAGTAGCTTTCCGTTTTAACTTTAAGTGCTTACGAGAAAACTTTAATAAATTAATTTCTTCTACTAACGGAATCTTATATAAAAAGTTAAGTAACACATATGTGTGGGTTGCCCTTAATAAACCTCTAAAAAAGGGCTCAATATAATAAAACAAATCACCCAGCAGTAGTGATGCCAGAATGAAGATTTTTCCTTAATTTTAAAGGTTTTTAATCAAAATAAGATTTGAACACCTTTTACCAAAATTTAAGACTTTTTTATTTAGTTGCTTGACACGAAAAATTGCAACTTTTTGTTAAAATTTATTAAAAGTATATTTCTATGTGAAACTTTTTTATTGTAAATTTATATTTTAAAACAAAAAATATTAGTACTACCGCTAATGGATAAATATGTTAATAAAAATTATGACGTTTACCTATGCAGGTATATTTGTAAAAAATAAAATTTCCGATACAAAGTGTAATGCTACTAAATTAAATGAATTCACTGATAATTGTGTTGCCTTTTACATTGAGTTTTGTAAACAAATAACAAATCGATTTGACTTTAACGACGAAACCTTAAAAAACTTTCTTTTATTTACCCTCAAAACGTTGTAAACATAAAAGTTTCTTCACTAGCAAGTCTAATAAAACTTTTTCCAAATTTTTAATTGAAGACAGTGAGATACAAAATTTAGATGACTTTAATAAAAAGAAATTAATTTTTTAAGATTTTATTTTAAAAATTTAGAAAATGTTACAGTTGAAGAATTTTGGCATACAATGACAAAAATTTCTAGAGCGGTTAGTGTATTAATGTTTTCTTCCCACTTTATCGAAGTTTGAAATAAATTTGATATGCAGCGCTGTCAACTTTGAAATTTCAAAACGCACCAAAGTGGAGAAAAAAACGCACCATTTAAGAGAAAACGCACCAAGTTTTAGAATTTCTTTTTTATTTAAAATCTTTAATGATTTAGTTTTTCAAAAAAGTGTAATTTTTTTTGTATTAAAAATATCACAATAAAGCAGTCTTAAAGTTCAAGGTTTTTACAAACAAACAAAGTTAAAAAATAAAACATAACAAAAATAAACAAATATGTTTGTGTTATTTTGTACTAGATTATACATTTTTTCCATATATTGCATACACAAATTTTGAAATAAAAAACAGCGATCATTCATAAAAAAATATTTCTGTATAATTACATACGAGTACATACAGTTTAATAAGTAAAATTGCCCTACAAAATTCATTTTATTAAAGGCTTATAAATGCAAAAAAAAAAAAAAAATATATGAATAATTTGAAATTACATCAACTAATGGGACACCCTTTAACTTCCAAATCCAAATTTTATACTTGTTGTTATAGCGGACTCAGCAATTCAGGTTCGTTGTAAATTTCAAGCGTCTGTCTACAACTGTTAAAAAGTATAGCCATATACATCAAATTAAGTGAACTACAGGCGCACCCTTTAGTTCATAATTTTTAGTATTAATACTTGTTACTATATCGGCCATAGCAATTGACATTCTGTCCAATTTACAAGTGTTTGTCTATAACGGTTCAAAAGATAGGCCCATATAAGTAAATTTACATCAATTATGGGGGCACCCTTTAATTTTTAGATTTATTTTTGTATAACTTTTTGTTATTGGGAGCCATAGTAATACGCAGTCATTTTATATTTTACAGAATCGTCCTTTACAGTTCATAATACACGTAAAAAATATGTATGGGGGACACCTATTAATTTTTATGATTATGAACTGTTTATTAAACGAGACCAATCTGTAAGCATAATCTATCATATTACCAACAATTTTCAAAATCGGTTCAGAAATGACTGAGTTCTGCAGGCGCAAACATAAAAAGGCAACTGTATAACCTCTTTCTTTTTTTGAAGTCGGTTAACTGATCACGACAAAACTCTGCTTTTGCTAAGCTGTTTAACAGATATGACAGCAGCCTTTACTACAAAAACAATGACCATGAAAATCTAAAAGGGATAGTATATTCCATACAGTGAAATGTTTCTTTTTTAACATAACATAAATTAATACAACAACAATACCGTTTCATTTTGTGCTTATGGTTTGGTACGTCTTAAACGAAACGGTATTAAAACAGGTGTATTTTTTGTACAAATTTTTTTTTGTGGTGCCACCACAAATTAAAAAAGGACCAAAATTAAAAAAACACGCACCACGCACCAACACGTGAAATTTTCGCACAAAAAATTCGAAAAAGCACCCAAAATGGTGCGAAACGCACCAAGTTGACAACGCTGTTGATATGTCTTCCTTGTTCATCTGCCAACGTTGAACGAATATAAGAAGGTACTTTATACACTCAAGATAATTTGTTAGTTAACGATTGTTCTTGCTATAATTTAAAAATTCATTACAATATATTAAAAGATTTAAAACCTTCACATCATTATTTTCACAAATGTTTGAGATATTTTCAATTACTATTACCTTTATAAAATATGTCATTTTCTTACTTATTGGCTTAAAACCAGAAGAGTACATATGTATTTGATCTCAAAGGTACAATGTATAGTTACAACTATGTTTAATTATATTACCAAAACTTTGCTGGATAAAATTATTGATTTGAATGTTTACTTGTTAAGTTTTATTTACATTTGTATGTATATTTTTATTTTAAGTATTTATGGAAATAAAGAATAAAAAATATTTAAAATCTCATTCCTAAACATAAGATTTTTTTCGACAAAGAAAAATTTTCTATGAATATTTCTGGCATCACTGTCCAGCAGACAAATATTGTTTTTAATTCCTTTTTTCCACCATTTTACAAAAATAACTTAATCAGCCAAATACTTTTTAAAGTAGTTAATTCAGAACAGTAAAATGTATTATAACAAAGACAGTAAACAAAAACAAGCCATATTCGGCTATGCCGAATCTTATATACGCTTCAAAAAAGCAAACTTTGGGGTGACAGATAATTAAAAAATAAAAAAATTGGTATATATATATATATATATATATATATATATATATATCTCAAAGGGTTAAGCATTTTTAAAAAATTTTAGTATTTCCTTAAAGATTTCTTGAAAAGCTTTAAAATGATACCTATTTTGATATTTTAAAAAATTTAAAAATTTCGAAAAATATGATGTTTTTCATTCTCTATCGCCCCATATATTTATTTTGATGACTTGAAAAAATTAGAGGTAGGCGAGGTGTTTTGCCTGCTGTCTCGAAGGATATGGACCGCTCATGCTCATTTTCAATAGCACCTTTTTCGACGCTATATCTGATCGATTGACAGATTTATTTTTTTCTGAAATCAAGTTTAGCCTTCACCACAAGAAGTGGAATATGTGGAATAAAGGTGGTAATTTCTACCACACCCATTTCCGACCTTACAAAGTATACATTTTCTGACTTTTTATGCATAGCGAAGCCGATTGAGCGGTGTCCGCCTGTCCGTCCGTGTTAATGTTGAAATCAAGTTTGCCAAGGCCATAGATAACATAGAGAAAATTTAAATACACAAATCGATCAGACATAGTGTCGAAAGAGGTGCCAATGAATGAAGTAACTCCAATCAAAAAACAAATATAAGGGGCGATACGAGTATAGAGTTAAAAAAGCAGTTAAGATTTTTAGCAGTTAATAATAAGTACTAACATTGAACATATAAACATCTAAAAATTAAAACTTTTTAGTTTATTTATTATAAAATAAAATATTCTTTATTAGTAGAAGAACGGTTGTAATAATGTTTTCTTTTTTTTCTTCTTTTATTAGTACTATGAAGTTTTAAACCAACTTTAATAATATTTAACAAAAACACCTAAAACAATAAGGTTAAAATAGAAATGTGGTACATAAAAAGTTTGTGGCATTTAAAATCTAATCTGGCAATACATGGCATATACATATGGCATTGAATTATATTTCTGCTTAAATATTATTGTGAAAACACAAACTTATAAATACTTACACAGGCAATATTAAATTCATAGTTTTGTGGCTGTTTGTTTTATTAGTTTCTAGGAAAATTTTTAGAGAATCGGTTTTTGTTTTATTGGCACAATTATAAAATATGAGAATCATATTTTATACTCTCCCATTTTAATGATGGTTTATTATTTTTAATCACTTGTGAGTTATTTGTTACTATAATTCTAAACACATGAAACAAAATTACTTTTATTTTGCAACTGTTGCTCAAATAAACCTTAATCCTGTTTTAAAAATACACAATTATAGGGATTTTAGACCTTTACACATTTATGTATATAAATTGATATTAATTTAAATTATGCGTTAAATGTATTATTATTTTTTTAATGCCATAAAATGTAAGTAATTAAATTATTTAATGTGTGTTTGTGGTATATCAGAACGTATTATGAATTTTGCCAAGTCAGGTCAATTAAGTTAAAGTGTTTAGCAGTTGGCAAACGTTAAGTGCTCAACAAAATAAATAAGAAAAGTTTTTGTACAAATTTGTTACTTGAATAATAATGGTTTTGCCTTTGTGCATTTTGTAAAGAATTCTTTCAACAACAAAAGAATAATTTTATATGTAATACATATAAAAATATAATATTTATTATACTTATTATTTCTTGTTATTACTATCTTTGTTGTTTATTGTTTGCTTACCTAATTGTTCCTTTGTTATATTATTTGAGTAAAATTTTTAAAATATATATTTGTGTTCTTATACTGTGTATAGTGTTACGGTTTTACTTATTTTGGTCTGTTTTGTGATTTTATCTTATATTTTAACACTATAAACCATTACATAACAAATCATCAGGTAAGCGAAGGTGAACTCATTATTTTTTATATGTGAAATAAAACTAAATATAAACCAGTAATAGTGCTATATCTTATATTCCCCTTACCATTCATGTAAATCTAGTTAACTGAAGTAACTTCAATCAAAAAAGCAAATATTGGAGTGAGAGTGAATTAAAAAATAAAAAAAAATTTGGTACTGCATATATATATGCACATAAAAACTACATCGGCTCCTAACGGGTTAAGTATTTTTTTAGTATTTCCTTAAAGATATCTTGAAAAGCTTTTAAATGATACCTATACTGATATTTTAAAAGATTTGAAAATTTCAGGGCCCCATAACTCAGGAAATATGGGCGAGCGTCAATTTTTCCACTTGATGTTTTTTCTTATTTTTTAATTCTCCATCGGCCCATATATTTATTTTTTTGATTGCAGTTACTTTATTGTTCCAAATTACATCTGCTACCTCGAAGGACATGGACCGATCATACTTATTTCTAATAGCACCTCTTTCGACACTATACCTGATCGATTGACATATTTATTTTTTTTTTTGTTGCCAAAGCAAACTTGATTTCAACACTAACACGGACGTACAGACGGACATCCCTCAACTGACTTCGCTATGCATAAGAAGTCAGAATATATATACTATAAAGAGTCGGAAATAGATATTGTATAAAATTACACACGGAATGATAAACTTAGATATACCCTTTTTCCACTTTTTGTGGTGAAGGGTATAAGAACATCATGAATTATTTTAAAAGGCTATAAGATAACTAAGCTGTGCCTGTTAAAATTTAATAATTAAAAAAGATAGGACTGATTTACTAGGTAACATTTGTGCGAAAAGAAAGTCTTAAGTTTGGACATATATATATATATTTATATATTTTTAAATTTTTTCGTATTTAAATTTTTTCGAATTTTCGAATTGCATGAGTTCTGATGAAATGCGGACGAACTTTTTTAGGATAAAAACAAGAAGTCGCCTTTAAAATATATAAAATCGAAAAAAATATTTCTTCACATCTATAATGTATACTTCTGAGTACAATAGTATCTAAGGAATGTTATCTTCAACTTTTTAAACTCTCCTCGGATGTTATTCAAATTTATCACTGCCCCCTGTGTTTATAAACAAATGTTAACATTGAAGCACTTTTGTTTAATTGGAAAAAAGTAAATATCGTACATCTTTAACTGCATCTTCAGTTTATTAGTAATATTAAGGTGATTTACTAAGTATAGTTATATAATTAGGGATAAATTAAGGCCATTTTTTCCGAAAGTATTGAAAATATTCATTAAGTGATTTAAAAATATGAAGGGTCTTTTACGTGCTTAATGAAATTTTGCTTTTAGCTTTTTCTATCATAAAAAGATTTTTTGAGAGATTTGGAACATGATCTCACTATAAATTATTTAATTTAGTATGATTAAATTTAATATGGGAATTTCTTCGCCACTACACAAAAAATAGTGTTCAAGAAATTTTAAGATAATTTTATCTTAATCTTCTAGGATTTTATTTATGCAAATAGAATAAACCGTTCCTAGGCTTTATTAAGGGGTCATACTAGTATCTCATGTGACACAAAAAAAATTTACCGAATGCCATAAAATTCAATAAATTAAATTATTTTATGTGTATGTTTTTTTTCTTCCTGTACGATTTAATAAAACAGTACATAGTAAAGAATTTTTGATTATTACTATTCCCTCTCTATTTGCCTGACCACTGATTTAAATAAACAAGTTTTATAGTTATTTATAGCCAACTATTCATTTTATACATGATTTTGCTAATAACTAATGTATGCATGTAGAAAAATATTTTATTTATGTGCAAGTGGACGAGAGCACAATGAAATTAAATCAAAAAATAATATTTTTGTTTGTTTAGTGTTCTTTGTAATGAATAACAAATTGTTTGAAATATGTATTTGAATTAAAAATTTTGAATGTCTTTTTTCTAAATCGTATATTTCTTTCTAAATGTCATGTTATAATAATTCATTTGATTATTTCGGTACGTATTTTTGACATTTAAAGTGAAATTTAAAATCAAAAGTTTTATAAACTTATAAGAAAAAAAGCAGCCGTTGAACAACACTTAGCCAAAAAAATTTTTGTGTCATCTTAAATGCTTTGTTGTTTGAAGATTTGTTTTGTAATGTTTTTAGGGGTTCTTAGCTAAGGGGCAAAAACCTAACACCATTGATTTTGATACGATGTTTTTCGTCTATTAAGGACATCTATTACCAGATCCGTGAATTTCACATATGTACATATGTGTCCTTTCTTTCACATTTAACACTTTACGCACACACATTTAACGCTTTACTATAACGACATTAAAAAATAAATATTGAAGTGTGTTGCCATAGAAATGTGTTTTTTATGTACTTGTTATAGCTCTCCAACAGAAACGTTACTTTCATGTATATGGCATCATCATTTAAACTGTTATATGCAACCATTTTAAAGTAACATACAAGTAGCACACATAAAAAATAAAAATTTAAATTGAAAGCGTATTATTTCTATAGAGGGCCTGATTTTTATGTATACCAAAGGGGGGTGATTCATAGATGGAACGTCACCCTTCGACAGTGACTCTAACTCGGATTTGGCAGATTTTTTTCAGATCGTTTTTCTATCAAAAGTATTTAAATGCTAAAGCAAATTAAAGAGAAATGCGGTAGAACTGTTGTATTCTAATTATTAAAAAAAAAAATAAATTGATAATAATAAAAAAATTATTCGGCTCTGTTCTGTAAACCGAATCGTTAAAAAAAATCGATTTTTCAGACCGAAGAAATTACTATTTGGTGTTCTGCAAATCACTCATTTTGGCATTATTCGAAATTAAGTTCGAACATTTACTTAAACGCCAAAGTCAGCTGTTGATTGAAAAAGTAAACAAATTTATTATTTTAAGGCAAGAACTGTAAACGCCCGGAGCTTTTGTATTAAGTTACAGTTATCTCAGAAAACGAAAAATACGTCAATTAAATATACAAAGGAGGCAATTTGCAGAAATTTTGTGATTTGGTGTAAATTTTGTTTTAAAATTAGATTTGTTCAAATTGAACTTCTATTGTTAATTTGTGTTTACAAAAGATATTTCGTATGTGCGTTTAAAACTTTTACCAAAAAAGTGTTTTTATTCATGCACCTAATTTTCATCAAGCTTTAGGCAAGAATATGAAGCAATTTAAAAGTGTTTTTAAACTAACTTTTTTATAATATAAACTATATTAAAATGTATTTAATTTAACTAAGATTAATAATAAAGACTTTAAATTTTTTATTCCAGAGGTTCTTTACTTGTGTTTTCAGTCATTTTTAAGAATAAAATTGCATTAGATTTACTTTTGACCAGGTTTGTTTACTCGATTTTAAAACGAGTAAAATTGTGTGAATTCGGTTGAAAGATCTCCAAGAAAATGTGAATTCGTTTTAAAACGAGAAATTTACTCGGATTCGTTTTACAGAACAAGAACTAAAAAACAAACTTAAAATTAGAAATATAAAATTTCTTATATATTTTTTTTTCTTTCTTGTCTATTTATTTATTTTATATAGAACTATATTTTTTTTAATTAAACCACTAGTTTCCTTTATTAATTACCTAATTATCTAAAAATGTCGTGTTATTTTTTATCCTATTTAAATTATTGATATTGATTATTGAGGCTTAAAGCACGTCTCGATGGCCATTTCGCTACCGCTTACTTAGATCTTCAGGAAACTTCTCACAAATATTTTTAATAAACTAAACACTTCTATGCAACCAATAAAGTAAAGACAATAGTCAAAGTTTAAGCATAGAACGAAATAAATTATCGTAGTGTTTTGTGACCTTTTATTTTTTATCAACTTTAAACCGAAAAAATCAGCCGTGTAAAGTGGATAAAGAAAAATAAAATAATTGTTGTTGTTTGCTTAAACTTTTGACGTTACTTTACTTTTATTTTCACCATTTAAGCTTCTTGCTTTCACATCAGCAAAATTATGCTTTTCATTAATTCTAAAATTCATTAAAGCTTCAAATAAAATAAAAACAACACAAACTAATTAAACATCTTCCATCTAAGGACCTATGTACATGTAGAGATTTTTAATTCGCTTTGAAAACATACTATACTTTAATTAAAAAACAACAATGCACAATATTTAAGTTTTCTTTTATTGATAATATTTAATGTGGAATAAGTTTATTTTTTCTCACTTCATTTTACCTTTTCACCTCGTTTTTTTCAAAGCATAATATTTTTTATTTAATTTTTAATCTGACAGCAAAATTTGTAGAAAACATAATTTCATGCTTGAAGTTTAAACTTTTTGTTTTATATTAAAGTAAACTTTTTTAATAATTAAATTTAAAATTTTATAAAATTTTAGTAAAATTTTTAGCCAAACAACTTGTTGTCATGTATGAAACATTTACTAAAATTGCTAAAAAAATAGAGTGTCATATTTTACAAATCTTTAATAAATAAATGTTCATTAAATGGATTTTTATTATTTAAAGCAACAACTATTTCAAATCTGAAAAATTTCATTTGTGAAACTTTTTTGTTGATTTAAAAGTTTGATAGTTCGCTTCAATTAGATTTTAGGGAAACGAGATAAAAGAAAAGAGTCCAAGGAACCCAAAAACCAGCTCGATATTAAAATTAATAAATTTACAACAGGCGAAACAACTTTGTTTTGATTGTCTTAACGAATGGAACAAAACATTATGTTTATCACTTCTAAAATATCCAGAATTATAGGTCAAAGTCAAGGTGAAAATTTCTATGGATTCTACGGGACAGAAATAGAATATTGTGTTGGATCTGTGTAGCTTCATTACCGCTCTAATAACCATCGTTTATACTTGCCTTACGTTTATTAGTTCTGGATTTATTTTCAAATGTCTACACATGTTAAATTATTTCTAAACTTAAAGTTTTTTCCTCACATCAATGTTTCGCACTCTTTCAATTTCGATTTTAGGTTGAAATTTTTAAAACAAAATTTAATAATTTTTTTTCGAAAATTTCGTAAAACAATTGAAAGGTTTGGAATAGTTAGATTTTTTAAATTAAGGTTTTTTAATGAATTTTTTTAAATTAATTTAAAATTTTCTTTCAACCTTCTCCTACTACTTATTAGTTAGTTAAGCTTAAGCGTAATAAACAGCCGGTTTATTTACCGATATTGATTATTTTAGGTAAAAGCATAGTTGAGGTTAGTGCACTAATTTTGCGATTTTCACTAACACTTAGTGACAGTGCAAAATGATTGCATTAATTTTGTTGATGGTGATTTGAAAATTTGCAGCCTTAATCAACATTGGTGATAGTGATTTAAAAAAAATTTTGCACTAAAATTAATTTATTTGATTGCAAAGAAAGCAATCAGCAATATAGTGTAACTTTATTTTCTTCACTAATTTTAGTACAACGGAGAAATTTTGCACTAAATTGAAGCTCACTTTGTGTTATTATTATTTTGTACAATAATTCAAAACTAAAGACTAACTGCCGTATTCACAGAAAATAAAATAATAAGTTTTATGACAAAATAACTAAATTTAATTCAATCTTTAGATTATTTTCTATTTTCTTAAGCTTTGGGTCCTTATATTTTTTAATAATATTTTATTTCAATATTTCGGTACTTTCTGCGTACCTTCTTCAGGAAACAAAATTAATATATAACCAAAATAACAAAATTAATTAAGTACCGAAATATTGAAATAAAATATTATTAAAAAATATAAGGACCAAAGCTTAAGAAAATAGAAAATAATTTAATAAAAAAGGGTCAAATAATCATTATTAAACTATTCAATCTTTAGTTTAACAAAATTGTTGTTATTTAATAAAAACAAGTAAGAGTGATATATTCGGCTATGCCGAATCTTATATACCCTTCACCATCTATATAAATCTAGTTTAGTGAAGAAATTTCAATCAAAAAGACAAGGAGGGGGTAAAGAATTTTGAGAAAAAAAGTAATAATAATAATAATAAGTAATAATTTGGTACTGCATGTATATTATTTTACATATTTAAAAAAAAAAATTTAAATTTCAAAGCCCCGTAAATCGGAAAATATGGGCGAGCGTCAATTTTTTCACTTGATGTTTTTTCTTATTTTTTTAATTCTCTATCGCGCCATATAATTATTATTATTATTATTTTTTTTTTTTTGATTAGAGTTACTTTATTGTTATAAATGACATGAAAAAATTAGAGGTAGGCGTGGTGTTTTGCCTGCTGCCTCGAAGGAGTTTAAGCGATCAAGCTGATTTCCAATAGCACCTCTTTCGACCCTTTATCTGATCAAATGACATATTAATTTTTTTGTGAAATCAAGTTTGCCTCGATTTCAACACTAACACTGACGGACAGACGGACATTGCTCAATCGACTTCGCTATGCATAAGAACTCAAAATATATATACTTTATGGAGTCGGAAATGGATATTGTAGAAATTACACACGGAATAACAAACTTAGTTATACCCCTTTTCCACTTTTTGTGCTGAAAATATAAAAAAATTTTATAAGTTATTTGCTTTAAGCAAAACAAGCATTTCAAAACTGCTATCACTGAGTTTTTTTTCTTCTAAGAGCGGCCACCATTCCGCTAAATTTTCTTTTTGCTCAGTAATATACGAGGGCTGCTATATATATTTCTGACCTGGCAACACTGAGTGCTGCCAAGTGCAATCTGACGGAAAGTTTGTCATTTTTAAGCATAATCGTACTCAAAACGTTTTGACGTACGACCATTATTTGTGTTGTTTACAGTGGCTTGAAAAAATTAATATAAAAAAAAAATGGAATTAACTCGTGAACATTTTCGTGCCATCATTTTTCACAACTTTCGACGTGGATTATCACGACAAGAGTGCATTGATGAACTTAAATCTTTGTATGGCGATGAAGCATCATCCTATAGCACTGTGAAAAATTTGTATAATGAATTTAATCGTGGCCGAAGCTCGCTCAAAGACGAATTCCGTGAAGGTCGTCCAAAAACGGCTGTTGTGCCAGAGAACATTGATGCCGTGCGTGAACTCATAATGCAAGATCGACATGCGACATACCGAGAGATAGAGACATCCTTGGACATTTCTTCCACCAGCATACATTCGATACTGCATGAACACCTGGCCGTAAAAAAGGTTTGTTCTCGTTGGATCCCGCACTATTTGAAAGTCGCTCAAAAAAAGGCTCGTGTCGATTGGTGCAAAGAAATGTTGTAAAAATACGATTGCGGTGCTTCAAAAGACGTTTATAAGATTATCACAGGTGACGAATCATGGATCTATGCGTATGAGCCCGAAACGAAACAACAATCGACAGTATGGGTCTTCAAAGACGAGCAAAATCCAACGAAAGTTGTTCGTGGAAGAAGCATTTCGAAGCAAATGGTCGCCTGTTTCTTCGGCAAAACTGGTCATGTGGCGATTGTTCCGCTTAAAGAACGTAGGACGGTCACTTCTGAGTGGTACACTACAATTTGTTTGCCTGAAGCTATCGGAGAAATTCGAAAAACCAACAAGAGAAGACGAATCATTGTTCACCATGACAATGCGAGCTCTCACACATTGGCTCAAACCAGAGCGTTTTTGACCGGCCAAAACTTCGAATTAATGGGTCATCCGCCGTACAGCCATGACTTGGCACCTAATGACTTCTTCTTGTTTCTTCACATCAAGAAAAAAATGCGTGGTCAACGATTTTCGTCGCCAGAAGAAGCTGTTGAAGTGTTCAAAAACCATGTTTTAGAGGTGTCTCAATCGGAGTGGAAAAAGTGCTTCGACAACTGGTTTGAGCGCATGCAAAAGTGTATAAATCATGCTAGAGAATACTTTGAAAAACAATAAAACCATTTTTGGTTATAAATATTCGCATTTTTACTATTAGGTCAGAAATATATAGAGCAGCCCTCGTATGTGCATATAATTTTTGAGTATTACATATATTTTGTTGGACAGTATGTATAATTATAATTCTTATAGTACAAGACGTATATTATAAATTTTATACGTCCACTAATATTTCAAAGTATAGTGAGAGTTTAATTACATGCAGCTTTTTATTTAGTGCAAGTTAAAATTTTGCACTAATTGAGTGAGTGAAGAATTTTTGCACTAAATCTGCATTTAGTGATAATGAAAAAATTTGCAGTAGCACTAGATTTAGTTGGTGTTAGTTAAGATTTACAGTTTATCACTAAGCTGCAAAAAAATATATTGTTCTTTCGATGTGAGAACATCATTTTCAATGCCCGTTTTTGTTGCTACTGAAGAGATAGTGTTAGAAACAAAAGGTGGTGTGCTTAGGTAATTTTGCCCGTTTAAATGGTATTACACAGGTAGATTGCTTGATAGCTGTTATGTTTTTTTGGGTAAATAATTTAATATTTCCGTATTTTATTTTTGGATAGGTAAGTGTGACCATCTGTGGGTGTTTTTCATTTGTAAGAGTGTTTAAATAATTTTAGTGGTGTAAAAATTGTATCAGAGGTTGTGTTTAACTGTTCGTTTATAATATCTCCGTTAAGCGTTCTTGATTTGTAGGTTTTCATATTTTCATATGTTCCTATGTGTTATGTAAACATTGTTTTTAATGTTCGCCCAGTATGTCATATGTATGTATTGATGCAGGTTTAACTAAGTCTGTATACTTCGCTGGTACTAAATGTATCGGTTGTTTCTGTTGATGTTTTCAGATTATTGCCTAGAGTGTTACTTGTATTTTGTGTTGTCTGTGAACCTTCATTCTGGAAAAGGTTAGTTAATCTATATATTTCTGGTCCTGTGTAAGTAAAGACGTGTCGTCGTGTTGTATCGATTGTTTCCCTGTCTTCTTTCTTCTTGTTTTTGTTGTTGTATTGTCTGAGTAGTTTCTCGATGGTCATAACCGTTATTTTTAGCTATAGTGTAAATTGTGTTGAGTTTTTTGTTACATTTATTTTGGAGCAAGTGAGACTATCTTAAGTCAGTGAATCATATGTCTAAATGCTGCGAGTTTATTTTGAGTAGGATGAAAAACTGTGGATATTTGTGTCGTTCGTGGTTGCTTTTCTATAAATGTTAAAGTTTAAAAAATCAATTTCTCGTGTTATTGATATGTCAAGATAATGTAAAGTTCTGTCTTGTGTTTAAGTCTGTTAGAACTTGTTTAGCGTTGGCTCTTTCTGTAGTAATGGGCTATTTTATGTTTTTCCATAAGGTTTTTGTCTTACAGCTGTTATAAATGTTGCATTAAAATCTCTCTGAAAATTGCGGATGTTGGGTTTCCTATGCCTGGTCCATCAGGTAGTTTATAGAAGTTATTATTGTTTTGTAGTTTTGTTTTAATATCGTCTTTGCAATATACATTATTTTGTTGATCAATATGATTGTCGTATAAGTTAGAAAGTATGTTACGTAGGATAGTCAAAGTTTCGTGCGTAGATATTGATGTATATAGATCCTCTATATCGATGGAAACAAATCTCGTACTTTTAGTGATTTTGGTGTCCTGAAGTTTGTTGATGAGGTCTTGTGTATTCTGTATCATGTATATATTCTGCAAATATATTTTCTCTTTTAATAATGTGGTGGGGTATTTAGGCAAGTTATATGCAGGCGCAGGTTTGTTATTTACTACAGGTCTGATTGGTATATTTACTTTATGAATTTTAACCCAAAATACTCTGAGTGTAGGGGGTTCTGGATTTGTTTTCATGAATATGTATAACTGCCCGTCAGTAAATGTTTTGCAGAATAATAATTTACGATTTTATGCTTCTTTTTATTCTGCAATGGCTGACTCTATTATTTTGCTTTTTTTAATGCTGCATTACGTACTCGTACATTATTTATTGAAAATAGGTCTTAAAAATATAATTAATGTAAAACTAAAAAATTTCTTCTTAAATTTGAATAAGTTGAGAGTTAGAAAAATACCTATTGGTTATTGTGTTATCTGTGTTTTCCTTTTATTATATCATAAAAGTTTTATTTTAGCCTTTCTTAAATTAAAACCCCATGAACAGTGAAATAACATTGTCTTCTTGCTGTTCTTCTTAGTCTGTCAATCAAAATATTTATCGAGCGAACGTTGACCGACATCTCTTCAACCTATTAATTACTTTTTTTGTGACCACTAAATGAAATAAATTTCTTTTATATCTCAACATTATAGTTCTATACAAAGCTTTCTTTTCTAATAATGCTTTGAAAACTTGTTTGTTGTAAAGTGAACACTTCTTCTTAATCACTTCTTACTTAATTTTAACAAGAAAAAATTTATGTGGCTTTAACACAAGCAAACAACACATAAAAGGTTTGAGTATCTCCAAATTCAATAAAAACTATTATTTTTCTTTGTTTTCTACAAGTTCTGTAATATAAAAATCTTCTTTTAGTTTATCATATCTGGTTTTAATATTCTTCTTATGAAAGAGTATTGTGTAACTAAAACATAAAAAGGAATAAGAAAAGGGAATACGAGTATGATCACGTTCATAATACGATTACCATAAGAAAAAGAAATTACGCATTAAAGATTATTATATACAGAAATTTCTTATTACATAAATGGGTTATACGTGCATAAAATACAGTTATATTTCAAATTATAAAGTTTGAGAATATATTTCAATAATGGAGAAAAAATCTCTTAAAGAGCTAAATATTATGCCTAAGTGATAAAAATACCACATTTTTTATTGTTTGAAGAATAAAAAACAAAAGAATATTGTGACACTCCACTAAACTAGTTAAAGAGAGTGCTGAGAATTGAATTGCTTATTAAGGGTGTCCTAGTATTAACACAAAATATTTTTTTCTGTTTTTGTTTCAAATGAAAAGGACACAGGATGGTAATATACATCAAAGCATATGGCTGCTATTCTATTTTTTGTCAAAAATGTCCCTTATCATTTTTTATAAAAGTGACTGAATTTGGTTATTTTAGCGTTGGCTTTTCCCCTTCAATACATTGCTTTCACCATACTGATCACGAGAATTCGTGACGTGAAATCGTCTTACATGCTGTATGGCATTTTATGTCGTTTGATTAAAGCTACGTATTTGGCGTTTAATATCAATGTCATCGAATTATAATAATCGAGCATCAGCAACACCCACTGGTGATTATCCCATTTTCCAATAATGACTTTAGCTCCTACTCTGCAGCAGCAACGGCAAAAGAAACACGTTTGGAATGCATTTGTTTTGTTGACAATCACGGTTTTGGCAATTGTAATGAATAACCAACACACCAAGAAAAATGTGTTTATTCGGGTTATTAAAAAATCAGAATTGACTTCTTTATATTTAACTAGCGAATCCCGGCGTGCTTCGCTAAGCATGAATATGACAATTGAACACCGTGTGGATGAAGTTAGCACACAGTATGCAATCCGCTTAAGCTCATAGGCGCCTACGTATATATTGTTATTTTTTAGTATATGGACAAAATAACATGTCATGAAAAATCACAACTCACAAACGCGTCTACCGATTTCGTGCAAACTTTAGATAAACCATCTACATGGACATACGAACAAACCCTAAAAATTTAAATTTAATGACTAATCGTGAGTTATAAAGTCAGAACACACTTGCAATAATTTTATATATACATATAGGATTATTTAAGAAAAAGGCATGGTTTTCCTTATGCTGCCAAGCTCATAAATTGCGTGAAGTTTAAGAAAATTTTATAAAAATAAACATTTATTTCTTGTGTGTCACTACCTAAAGACGAAAGTAGAAACTACGAGGGGTTGCACTTAGCAGTCCTTATTTAAAGGCTGCGTTGGTATTTTATAAGTTCGCCACATATTCAAACTTTGCTTTAGGAGAATGACTTGACACTCCCTTTCAAGAGATCTGATTTACATGTTTATCTTCCCTCATTTTTATTTGCTTTATTTTTTAATGCTCTAAGCAACCATAATTTACCGCCTTAAGCCTTAATATAAGAAGCAGATCGTATTCCAAATAGACCAATTAAAGACTGTGCCTGAAGTGTAACGTTATCTAGCGCCTAGATTAAACGCCGAAACAGCTTACTTTAAAATGAGCGAGAAATAAGTAACCGAATTAATTTGAATGATTTTCTGTTTTGGAGATTAAATCTAAGTTTTGGCTTGCTTTGCAAAGTTTAAAGCTGTTCCAAGGATCAGCAAAATTTGTATTTAATGGTTAGTAAAAAATGCCAGGCAACGATGTTTGTTACAGAAAAAAAATACAAAACGTTGTTCTACGTAACGATTGGTATATCTATTATCAGCGATTATCAAATGACCGATCAAAGGACTGTCTATGTTTTGATAGGGATCCTTGTATACTGAACTGTAATGTAAATTATCTTGTTTAAAACAAGACTAAAGCACTGAATTTACTAAAAGTAATTAAATATTTATTACTTTTCAAAGCACAAAAGCAACATATTATAGCAGCCAGCTGCATGAACTAGATCTGTGCCAACATTTTGTGTGATCATGAGTATCTTTGAAAAAAGGAGTTTCCTTTTTTTAAAAGATTATAAAAATCATATTAAAAGGCCAATAGAATGCCTCACAGACATCGTGCACAAAAAGTACATGAGTGTGTTGCAAACAAGGCCTTTTAAAAGCGCTATTTGTTTATACTCTGCCAGCATTTTGCAGAGCATTTTTTGTTACTTCTTTAGATTAAAAACTCAATTTTACAAAAACCAAATACATAATTGGCGAGTTAAGATCCTCTTACAAACACTATTTTGTCTCTATCAGAAGTTAATTGGACCCGTTACATATGTAGATGTACCAGATGAAAACAAGTTAATTGTTAAAAACATTACAAAAACAAATTGCATATATATCGAATATTGATTTCTTATAGGTCACACTTTTGACTTTACCAAGAGTGAATTAATTAATGTTACAAATAATCAAAAACATTTATGAACATTTATGTCACTTAGTTCGACTTGTTCAGTGTTCAGTTATGTTAAATACGTGTGATTTATAAAAAATTAAAAAAAAAACAAATAAATAACTTTTAAGCAATAGGACTTTTTTATTATATATATATACATATATATTTTCGATATTTCGCTACTACATTATGTGTATATAAAAAATAAAAAAGACCTATTGCTTAAAAATTAAATAAAATATAATTAATTAAAAAAGTCGAATAAAAAACTTTAATAAAATGAGAAAAGTTATTTGCAGCTATAAGCAGATTTATGTTAGCAAATTAATTACACAGGTATGCAAGGGTTTTCCCCTCCGAACTTTATGCAGCATTTTGGACAGGTATTGAACACTAGGTTACGGAAACAATTTCAGAAATTTTCCATCACGTACAATTTCTGAGAAAAGCGGCTTTTTGTTTTTCATGGAATCACGATATGCTACCAGCAGTAAAGGGATATTCATAAGTTGTCAGTTTCTTTTACACGTTAAACTATGAGGATATGTGGACATAGAACTAAAAAAAATGAACGTTATCTCTTTTAATTTAGCTGTAGTATCGATTTGAATTTTAACAATGGGACAAAAATTTATATTATCAATCAAAATTTTGATCATGAATTAAAAAAAAAAAACTCTACGTAAAAAATAAAAGTCTCATTTTGCATACCTGTGTTATTTATAAATTTGAATATAAAATATTTTCTATTTTCTTAACCTCTCGATATCGCATTCTAGTTTTACAAATTTTTAAAAGTTGCTTTAACCTTTTTTTTCTTTCTTAAAACCAATCTATTTCCGTTATGTTCAAATTTTAGCGTTTTGATAAAGCGGAATTTCGTTACCTGTTGAAGAAGAAGAAGATACTTTTAAGAGACACATACTCGACACTACCAAAATACTCAATTTCAATCCTTAGTAGCGTCTCCAAATAGCTTCCCATAGTTGCATGTCCTTTCCCGACTGGGGATAATAATTACATCAAAATTCGATATTAATTGCGACACACTTCAACGCCATGAGGTAATCAAGTAGTGACTTTTTTGATAGAAAATGCTTGCAGGGTTCTTTTAATCACTGAAATCTAATTAAGGAAAGTACATACATTTATGCAAAGCTATTTTTTAATAAGACAATAAATTTTTAAATTTTATCTCATTAGTGTTTTTTGAAACACTAAGAAACTATTAAAAAAAGAATACGAAAATTTATTGCATTTTTATATTTACGTATATTTATTTTTTTATACAGTATATTTTTCCAAAGAAACAAGTAACCAAGACCCACCCTTTACCATTAAAACTTATATGTCTATTACTTTAAAATAAGTAAACTTTTGCTTAGAAATTACTTCAAATTTTACTCATTACTTATAGTAAAGAAATATTTGAGCTTAAAAATTTATCTTTTTTGACCTTTCAGGATCTACATATAAAGGAGCAGTCTCAAAGATTATTGTAGGCTGTGTAAACTTTTCAATTAAACCGCTGTCTACTTCGATCTGGCAAAAAAATTGAAATTCTATAAAAAATGTTCGTTTAAAAATCAAGGGTTTTAAACTACACAATCAAAAATAGGAATTTTAATTTTGTTTTCAATTGGCATATTTTCATCACTTTAAGTTATCTAATGCTGAATCTCCATTTCAAATAAATTTTATTCAAGTGGCTGTTGTATTTGTATTTTTGTGTTTCCTCGTTAGTGTTTGTTTTCTTGCTCAAGTATTGTAAGAAAAAACATTTAATTCATTCGTTCTATGCACAAAGTTAGTAAACCGATAGAGTGGAAATATTGTGGTATTTCCAAATTTCTACTTGATTGCTTTCTCAACAATGTTTTTGCAAGACCATAATTTTTTTAATTTTAATTTATTTAAAGCCAGAAAGGAAGAAAATATAATAAATAAATGTGAAATAAAAACGAATTAGTCAGCGTGTCATATCTTATTTGCTTAGAATTTAAATTCAAAAAAAGTATTTTTAAACATTTATTGTAGAGTTTTGTAAACAGTGTTAATAGTTAGCTTTCCATCTACAAAAGTAAAATCTACAATTATAACGGTAAATATCTGTATATATGTATCTGTATTTTCTCTATGAAATGAAAAATTTTTACGAAGAAGAAAGAGGCAAATTGTGATTGAAAAAAACCCGTTCGTCTGTATAAAATTTAAAACAACAATATCACAAGTAACTGTTACTAGATTAACTGGTCACTAGTGGTGTTTTAATGACAGTGATTTTTTAAACACTGAAATTCAAACAAATACACATTTCGACTATGTGAGGTATAAGTGATGTATTTTGATTACACATACGTACCGTATCTTTTTTTTCTCTCTTAAGTCGTGTGTGAAACGGTAGCAAAGTACTATGAATTTTTTCTATGGGGAGAAAATCTTGCATTACTGTGTGTAATGATATTTTTGTTGACAATATAAAATTTTGACTTTTGTACAAAAAGGAAAGTTTTTTCTTTATGCAACATTTTTTATTTTTTGTTGGGGGTTCTGTTTCAATTTTGTTAAAATAAATTTTCAAAATTTACAAATTTATTTTTAAGAAAATTTATTTTTTATATATTTTGACAAAAGTGTTGAAATTTATTGTGTCAAAAATGTTTTTTCTTTTGTTAAAAATTCTGCTAGCCCTCAGGGCTGAAAAATTGAATTCACTTCAGAACTGTCAAAATTTTACTTATACGAGTACTTTGCTACCGTTTCACACACGCCTCTATTTGTCTTTTGTACTAATATTTTTAATATTCTTTGTGAATATCTTTTAATACATCGTACTAATTTTGAAAGAGAAACGTATACTAAATATCAATTCTCTAGTTTCTGGCGTTTAGGCTAGCCGCGATGAGTCCACCTATCAATGTGGCAGTCAGCAGCGTTACTCATTTTTAGAGGTAAATAAATTGTTCCCATTGTAACATTCCTTTTAGCGTTACGAACAAATTAACACATCCAACTTTACTTTCAGAAAAAGTTATTTTAAATATGCTTTACATTTACTTTCTTTTTCATTGTCTTTTATTATCTCTGTAAAAGTTTTTTTTTTTTTTAATAAAAAAGCATGTTCAAATGTATCAGGTAAAGAAAAAAAAACATCAAAAGTTTTAAAAAACGTTATTCCTTCTTGATTACATTGTCGTAATTTAAAGTTGTTTTCTTTGTTAACAATTGAAATGTTTTTGCAGAATTTTTGTTTTGCAATTTTTACTTTACTTTACTGTCTATAATATTAATACTTTTTTCTTTACAAAAGAGAATATAAATAAATCCAAGTTAAGCATGCTTAAAATTATTCCTTTGGAAGTTTGCGACTTGTTGTTAATAACAGTGTTGTCAATTAATGTTTTTGCTTCGCCGATTTTCTAGAATTTTCTTGCTGATTTCTTTTATTTTTTAGGTTATATATTTAAAAATTCAAACTCATTAATTGCCAATTAACTTCATAATTTGTATGAAAAATTTGTCATTAAATACATTTCAAAGTTGTTTTGTTTTTTATAAATACTCGTATGGGAGTACACATTTTTTGAATAAACGTTGTTTTAGAAATAAATATTTTAATCTTGTTTAAATTTTTTATGAATTTAGAAGTTGAACTGTAGATATTGTAAATGAAATAAAATAGATTTTCGCTTCAGTTCATCTTTTAATTTTTATAAATTTTTCTTTCTAAAGAAAATTCTTAAAAAAAATTCTTATTAAAAAATCAATTTTAATTCATTTATAATATCCATAGTTCAATTTCCTAATTTCATAAAAAATTAAGTCCACGTTTAATCTAAGCCAAATTTTGATGCAACTTTTTTTCAATTCTCTTTTGCTTCACCAACAAACAAAAATTTCGTGCAAGTTTCATGAAAAATTGCAATGCCGTATTAATTAAAAAAGAAATAAAGAAGGCACAGCGCTTAACTCATAACAATTAATCTGATACTGAAAAAGCATTATTATAATGTTTTGAGGAAATAAGTATGAATTATTACCAAAGGTTGGTACAAAGCAAAATCAAATGTACAAGCAAATGTACAGAGAAAACAACGAAAAAATGCTTTGGGTTGTGTGTGGACTTCGTCTAACTAAATTAATATTAATTAAATTATTTTGTTAAATAGAAGATGCTTACAATGTGCTGATGAAGGATGTAGCGATCCAGAAAATGCAGCATTACATTCTGCTGGTGTCTAATTATTCTTGTTTTCTTTGGAACACATCCGCATACATTTGTAAATAATTTTTCTTTAAAAAAAAAAAAGAAAAATAGAAATTAAAAAATAAACTTAAGCTAAAATCAATTGTAATTCATTAATTTTGAACTAAAAGTTTTTTTTAATGTAAAAATTAAAAAAAGGAAACACTATATTTTTGAGCTTATTGTTAACATAAGTGTATGGAAGTTGTTTTTCATTTGATTACTAATCTCCCGTATGAAGAAATGCAAGCAAGAATGTTGATTGTGTTTATTGCATGCGTTTAATGATTTCTCTTTCTTCTTCTCAGCTGGTTAATGTAGTAAAAGGATCCCTGACGAGTTGCACTGGGGAATCAAAGAAGTGACCAGACGAACAAGCTTCACTTCCAATAATCAATTTTAGTGATTTTATTTAAAAACAATATATTAGTTATTAGCAGATAGATAAGTGAAAAAATGCTATTTTTTCTGCTTAAAAAATCATTCACTTTTGTTGTTTTAATTAGATAATATATCAGGGGATGACTCCTTCTCGTGCAGTGTATTATGCTAGAACTAAAAATATATGTTGAAGGAAGGATAATAAAGTGAGTACACTTAAAGAAACAGAAAAGATCTATCGAGAAAGTTTTTTCACACACGAACTATTCTCCATAGTATTGCGATTCACTAGAAAATCGACAATAAAAGGATTGGCTCTTGCTGTGCTCACGAAAATTATTTCATCACAGAACATTTTGCTGTAGTAATAATTTAGCAGTGAAATGTATTCCACATTGAAATGCGTTCCACATATGAACTTCTTCGATTTTTTTCAAGCACTGCATAATTGCTATATAACGTGAGGACCTTTCACAAGTGTATTTATAGCATATTCATGATATAACCGATTTTTCTACTTAAGAGGTTTTTCATTTGTCTTCTATTTAATTTTTTTATTTTTGCTGTGCTTTCTTTAATATACATTTTTATTTAAACAATTGCCAATTAACTGCAGACTGTCAAATAACTTGAATGCCACCGGCATCTTCAGTACACAAAACTCACAAATTTTGACGCCGCCATAAATATTTGTAAGTGCAATTTTCTTGTTGTTTATGTCAGCAAAAAATTAATATTTTGGTATTGCAATTTTTTGCAAAAATGATTTAAAATGATTTTTGTTTTAAGTTTTCTCAAGAGTAAGAAAAATTTATCCTCATGTGTTAATATCATAGTGTCCATGGACTTTATGTCGCACTTAGAAGTGACATTGAATTGTTTTTAAACACTTAAAACAACAACGGCTTCACTAGTCAAAGGTTTCCTACCTTCAGCCGGTCGCAAGGATTTTCTCTCCTATGGTATAACCAACACCGGATTCTCTTACCAAAGAATTTCTTTTAGCCAGTTTGTAAAAACTTTGCATCCTTCTTACATAGAATACCATAACATATACCTTTAATATCAATAGAGGTTATGATTGTACAGAGACATATCCGCAAGCAGTTAAAAATTGGTTTTATTTCAGTCCTTTTATAATTTCTCTTTTTAATTTCTAAATTATTAAATATTGAAATTATTAAACTAAACATTTATCATACATTACAAAATTAGTTTCTTAGCTTATTTGAAAAAAATTAAATTGTTTGCATTATTAATTTTTCTTGTATTAATTTTGTCTCATGACTTGTAAAATTCCTTTTTATATTTTTATATATTTTTTTTCACAATAATTTAATATTTTTTAATGGACGCCTATGTTTTTCAAACATATTCACATTAAAATGTTTTTTAAGTAATAAAAAACCTTGTTTGTCCTTGAAAATAAATATAAAATATATACTTGCACATGTACCTAAATACATACATACAATCGTACCTTAATCGCTAAGAGTAGTGGCACAAATTTTTTGAATGTTCATGCAACCTCCAATTTAAACAACCGAAAACATTAGACGACAAATAGCTGCTTTTGATTTTGATGGAAATTTTGATGAAATTTAAACATAATAAGGAGCGTTCTTAAGTTTACAAACATTTGGAATTATCGATGTTATAGACTTCAATTGAATAACCCATCACGTTGTAAGTGAAAAATTAACAAAATATATATAGAAATTGGCAAGGAAACATTAGAATTAAATTGAATTTCTTAGTTCTCGACTGCAGAACTAAATTAGATGGACAATGAATTGAACATTATTAGGAGAACTAAAATCTGCGTTAACTGCAATTTTTAAACGCATACACTTATTAGCTGGTTTTTTTAAGTGATATAATTCCAGTTTTTATATAAATTGAGATATTAAAGGGTTTGCGTTTGAATCAATTTAAAATTATTTGAAAAACCCACCAATTTTTCGGCTCCACATGGATATATACCACTTTCAAAAATAACATTTTAGAAGATTTAAAAACAGGAGCAAATTGAAGTCCATATTTTTATTGACACACTAATTTTATAAAAAAATTTGTAATGCAGTTTAAAATGTCTCTGTCCGTATTTTTTCTGTATAACATTGCATCTTCAAGATATTTTGTCAAGACAAATCCATCTTTTCATTTCTCACAAAATGAAAAATAAAGCTGTTTTTTTTCAGCAAGCCTTAATTGTACTATAATAGTCTTGGGCAGTTTGTAATCTTTCTTTTTTTCTTTAATGTAGTTTCAAGAACTGCAAATTATTTGTCGTTTCGAAGAAATTAATGAAATTTGTTTTAAACTTATCAAGAATGAACTTATTCCACTTTAACAGCTATATTTGTGCTATAGTATTGTACAGCAAAACTGTTTATTTATTTTATGTCAAGATAGAACTCTATTGAAATTGTGATTGTAAGAAGGAGAAGGAGTCAATAGGTTATTAAAATTAATGTAAACTTAATTTTTTGCAAAAGTGGACTTATACTACTTTCAAAAAACCAGCTCAAATGTAGAAATATCCACAGAATCGGGATTTTAAGAGATACTACTACAATGTGTGGAATCGCTGAAAATTCCAGTGCATTCTAAATGTGGCAAGAAGAAATCACTTTGTATAGTATAGAAGCATCTAAACTGAGAAATTGTAGTATGGTAGGACCTCAAGCCTTTTATACGTTTGACTCATGCAACCTTAAAAAATATATTTTATAACGAGTCAAGGCTTTTAGAAGGTAAAACTAAGAAGACACTTGAACATGTCTTAAGCTGAATGATAGGCTACAACAACTGAAAATACCATTTGACAGTAATGGAAATCTTGGAAGAACAACTAAAAATATGCAAATCTAAGAAAAGGATGAAAAGGGTTATATCTGGAAGACGATGAAACAGCAGGACTTGTAAAGTGAGAATCTACTGGCTGGGAGATTCCTATTGTACATAGATGCCAAGAAGAAAAACACCTTTGAGAATAACGACTAAGCGACTTTCGTAAAACGAGTGGAAAACAATGCAAGAAAAGTGAAAACAGTTTTATTAATTTTTTTTTCTGAGACGTATGAAGTGTAATCAAATATTTGATTATATTTTCTTAAAATTTAGCTTTCTCTAAATTATCTTATTTATTAGGCGTTTTTAATTTAATTAAATGTTTATTTATTTTTACAAAATATTTGTAATTTCATAATTTTATAAAAATAATTGTTTTTTATACCCTGTTCAGATATACGTTTAAATCTAGACAATTAAAACTTTAATTGAGTAATTAATTTTGGTGTTCACGCATATTTAATTTAATTTACCTAATTAAAATTTGACAGTAGAATATAGTTCTGTTCAATAACAAGAAGTTGTTTCTAATTGTTATTGGAAAGTGTTTACTTCAGTACTTAAAAAGAAGCAGCGAAAGAGTAAAAAAGAGTATAAGATGTGAATGTTAGTAAATTTGTTACTACTTTTGTTAGTGGCAAGAACAGAACAGCTGATTCTTGTTCTGTTTTACAAAATAAGTTTATAAATATTAAATACTTTGAACTGAAAGTGTTTATTAGCACGAAAAATTTACATCACATCGTTGCTGGACTAAAATGGTGTGGGTTTTTGCCACAATTTGTATGGCGATTTCAAAACCGAATATGTACAGCTGAAATTTTTTACAACCACATAGCACTAAATATACATAACATTTATAGTTTTCGGTTTTAAATACAAAATATTTTGATTTGAAGCTAACGTTTGTATAACAGTTAGAAGAAAACTCAGAAAACTATGTACAAGTAAACGCCAGGATAAGAAAACAATAAACAAAAGAAATAGAAAAAAATAAACTTACACCCTTATTCTGCGTTTCGATTACGTTCCCGCATTCAGTTACGCTCGAATCGAAAAAAGGTATTCTGACAAAAAACCTAATCGAAAGAAAAAGAAGAAGAGCGGTGTATGTTTAATATAAGTTGTTTGTTGTGAAACGTGTGAGATAGAAACAGTAAAAATAAGCAATTTTGTAATAAAACTTTAAAATTAGTGAAAAAAAGCAATAAATAAAATTCATAAACAAATAAAAACTAAAGTTTTTGAAAACAATAATTAAATAAAGTTAAGAACAACAATTAAATAAGAAAAGCAAAAAGTATCAGAACATACATATGTGAGTAAGTGGAATTTGTGGTCAGAATATCAGTTTAAAGAATCCAGCCGCGCCGGAGTTGATATTTTAATTCTTTTACATCGTTGCGGGCCAAAAAATTTATTTTTCTTAACAAAATGCAATCAATAGCAGCGGCGGTATTGTTGGAAGAGGAAAACAACGCACTCCAGAATGCAGAGTTAAGTATTGAAAGGCAGAGGATGAGAGACAATTGCAATCCATTCGAGATGACTCATAAATTGTGAGTGTTTTGTTTATATACATACTTATATGTGAAATTATTACTTTAGCTTTACAGATTTCAAAAAAAACTTTCGCCTGAATAAAAACGCATTTAAATATGTGTTAGACACTTTTGCTGCAGAAGCGCACTCAACGACATTAACATCTTCGTCACCATTGAACCGAGTTGTAGCTGCTTTGAGGTTTTTTGCTGAAGGAAGCTACCAACACGGAGTGGGTGCAGATTACAACGTTGGGATGGCTCAGTCCACGGTGTCAAAATCATTGTCGTTTTTCCTTGACATAATGCAGGCGAGACTGTGCTCGCAATGGATAAAATTTGACCAGACTGAGGAGGAAAAGGCACAGGCAAAACAAGATTTTTATGCTAAGGCTAGCTTTCCTGGGGTAACATTAAGCTTAGCAGTTTTTCGTACTGCTGAGATGTTGTTGTTTTCGACCTTTAAAAATTAAAGATTTAAAATAAACAAAAAATGGTTACAAAATAAAATATTCTATTTTATACTTACATTTTTTTAGTTTTACCCTTTTTTTTAAAGAACTCCAACAATAATTAAAAATTCTCCGTTAGCACATACACAACTTAGAAAAACGTAGCTACGATCGTAATGCAGAATACACACAATCGAAGAAACAAATGGAAATGAAAAGAAACTGAACACATAATACCAAAGTTGCCAAACGGAGAAAATTTCGATCTGAATCGAAACGCAGAATAGGGGTGTTAAAGTTTTACAAAAAAGACGGAAGGAACAATTTTGGCAATTTTGCAAAGTATTCGAAAAATAGGTGCTTACAATCGATGACAAAGCTCTTGCAAATGCTAACTCTTGAAATACAAAATGCTTTACGCATCGAACACCTCTTTTTTCTGTTTTAGATTAATAATTATTTTTATGGTTGTTTGTTATTATGGTCAGTTCGGCTTTACTTTGCTATTTTTTTCCAAAAATGCATTTATTCCTTTTTTTTATTTGGATTAGTAATGTTGTAAATTTTTATTTTACTCTATCGTTGCTAGTTTCTGCTGAAAATTTATTGAACAGACCTAATTTTTATATTAGAAATTTGTGTTTGTAAATTTGAAAGAATGAAGAGAAGTTCGGCTTTAAAAGAAAGTTTGCTTGTTTTTATTTGAAATATAGAACTCTTCCAGTCAGTACGATTAATTTTTGACTGCTCGCTAGCTTTGAATCTCCATTAAATTCTTAAAAATTTTTCATTTCATTTAATTTGAAAATATTTTATTTTTAATTTTTATGGCATTTAGTTTTTTCATTGTATATCTCACTGAACACACTTCACAAGGGTTGTATGAGGGAACTTAATCAATTATCGACTTAATTAAGTACTAATTAAAAAATTTATTATTTAATTTTTATATGGTAAATTAATTTCAATTAGGGACTTAATTGCGTACATTCCTTTATTGCGCAATTAAAACGTATGTCTGAACAGGGTATTATTATGCATTTACAGTTATATATCTAAGAGTATTATGTTAAAGAAAATGAAATATTTAATTGCTTATATTATATTATTATAAAATTAGAGTTTATTTTTTTCTATTTATTTTCTATTTATAATTTATTTATTTATTAAATTAATTTGTATTACATAAAATAGGAAATAAAAGAGAATGTATGCAATTATTCCATAATTATTGCAGTTGTAGATGATACGAGTTAGAAGAAATTTAACAACAAAAATAATAATGGGATTCCGGTGTGTGTCTATTTTTATAATATATTATGATTTACAGGAAATACAAACAGTAATTATAACAGTTATTAAAGTAAATTATTAAATTAAAATAATCTTTTAACTGCTCTTTAATATTTGCTCATCTGTAGCTACTCAACTAGACATATTATTCTTTATATTCCTGTCACTGGTGGGATTTAAACTTATGACTAATAATTAACAAATTACAGATTTTTATCATTTGTTAGATTACTTGTTCTTTCATTTGAATTGGGGCTGTACCCTTTCTTAGCTAAGACGTAAACCTCCATAATTTTAATGAACAATATTAGTTTTGTTGCTGTAAAGGTTTGGTAACTTTCCTTATTCTCCAAAACTATTTATTGAACTGCAGAAAGTATTCCACCCGTATGCAATTAAGAAACGAAATTGTGATATTCCTAAAAAATATTTGTAAGTTGCTAAGAATTATTGATGATTACCATTAACAATTTAAAGAAAAAATTAAAATTTTCCTAATTAAAAAAATACAAAGCAGAGAATTTTGGGATTTAAGAAAATAATCATTATTAAATTTTTAATTTTTTTAAATAATACAATTTTGCACAACCTTTATCTATCCATTTAAGGATAATAAGTAAATTTGATACAATAAAAAACAAATAAAATGTTGAACTCCATTGAGAACAGCATTGTCCTAAAAAAATAATAATAAAATGAAATAAATAAATTTAGCAATTAAAGCATTTAAACATCTTTCGCATTGACTTAATACGGAAAATTTAATTTGGTATTAAAATAAAAAATCCAAGCAATCAATAAACTTATGTTATTCTAAAGTAAGAAGTTCAATTTTAAAAGATCTTCCAAAAAACTGCCGTGTGATTCAAGTCAATAACATTGTGTGCTCTAGTTTTTAAGCAAAATTTAAAATAAATAAAATATTACTTGTGTCAACGAATTTCGTTCGTTTCTACTTACCTTGCTTTAAATGATGAAAATTAAGAGCTTCCGATATTTTCTTAGGTTTGGTTATTTTTTTATTTTTTTAATTCGAAATTATTATTTGCAGTTCTGCAGAATCCATGCCAATTGACATTTATCACTATTTAAGATTTCTGATTTTTTAAATGTTTTTAAATTTCTGTCATTTAAACTCTTTAGTGTATAAAAGAACCAAAAGCTTTTTAATACATAATAATTAATTCCTGTGTACGAGTATGCTACACAAAATGGTGCCTAAATATCGTTACTAAAATTATTAAGACATCGAACTTATTAAAATTGTTCATCTAATAAAACGTTAAATATAATCTATTGCATACATGGAAGTAATTAATTAAAAGATACTATTTAATTGCCATTTTCATTAGCATTGAATGAAAAAAATGCTAACGTTTTTTATTGAAAATAATGGTAATGCTTTTTAATGAACAGATTATATTGATAATTAGTTATAAAAAACATAATCATTTTAATTTATTAATGGTTAAATGCTTTCAAAGCATTACAAGTATTAAACTTATTTCTTTGTCTTTGTACACTAAATAAACGTGCTGAAAAATAGTAAAGCATTATTTCAAACTGGCATCATTATCACAAAAGTTTAGTGAAATATATATTTGCATTAAGTTTTTAATGTTTTGACAAGAAAATTGTGCAGATTTTACATTGAATCTTTGTGTAAAAATTAATATTTTATTTAAATAAAGTTTTAATATTTTATAAGTCCATAAAATATTTTTAAAGTTAAAAAATTAAACTTTTGTGTGGTTTCTAGCAATATAATTTTCTGTTTTCATTTCAACAATGGCACGTTAAAAGTTGTCTTAACTTTCTATGAAAACCTAGATATTTTAACGATTGTGACAGCGCTGCAGACCACATAAATACCAACAGTTTATGAGAAAAATAAAAGTATACAAAAAGGATTTAAATATCACCACAAGTATCAAAAATTTATGGTTGCCTTCACAACAGCAATAAACTTACAAAATAAAAATTAAAAAAATAAAATAAAAACAAGAAAACAACAATACTGTAAAAAAGCAGCATAATGGTGAAATGGGAAATTATTTACAACACTAGGCTGTTACCAACACATGCTTAAATAAAACTTTTGTATGCAAGAAGGAGGAGATAACAGTTAAACTAAAGGCTCTATAAGGAATTCTCTATATATTTATTTTAGTTGTTGCAGTCTCAACATAAAACTAAGGTAAAATTGTGCGCATTTTATGATGAGTGAGGGGGAAAACTAAAAGTTTTTTCTCTTATATATTCCTTGAAGTAGAAAAGATAAGGAAAATAAAAAGGCAATTTAAATAAAAATATATTCATTTTGTTTTCGGCAAATTTGTTTGTTGTTTCTATAGATTCTTGCATTGTTATAAGTCAAGTAAAAATTTTACTTATTTATAGAAAAATGAGATCAAATAAGACAAAAAAAAAAAACTGTAACGTTTACGTTAGCGTAGGTTACTGAAAACAAGCTTTGTTTGTTAGAAAATAAAATTATGTCGATACATGTCAAAGTGAATGAAACCAATTCAAATTGTAATGTGTGTCCTGTCGGTTCAGCAATTTGTTGTTAATCCTAATCACATAATTACAATAGTTTTAATTAAATCATGTTTACTTTTGAGCAACAATATTTTGTTATTCGAATGTTGGAAATTACTAGATCAATTTTCTAGTGGTTCAAAATTTTAATTTTGCTGAGGTATCAAAAATCTAAGAGCAATGCTTACAAACACTTTTGCCGTATTCACAAACTCTGCTAAGGTGTAGGTAGTATTACATACTACGTTTTGTTTACTTCTTTGTGAACAACCATTGTATCAGTGTGCCATTGTACATTGTACTTCATACGTCAAAAAGTAAATAAGAAGAAGAAAAGTGCTATTCATCATATGTTATTTTTAAGCCAAATGGGGGAGAAAACAGAAAAAAGTAAATTAATAATTTTTTTGTGTGAGGATGAAATTCAAGACATTTTTAGGATGAACCTAATGTACTTGCTCTCCAGTCGCAGAATTATACATTTAGGGCTACCAAAATCATCATTATGGCATAATCCGGTTTTAAGATATTTTGATGAAAACAGATTTCTTCATATGATACGACTACGGCCAGAGAAATTTGCCTATATATATTTAACCTTATAACCTTGACTTGCAGCTTAAAATTGTACTTTACTGCTTGGGATCTTCATGAAATGGTGCTTGTGTTCGTAAGGTAGCATCTCTTTTTGGTATAGGTGATGGCGGTACCATACAAAATATTAGAAATCGAGTCATTAAAGCAATATTAAATCTTAAAGAACAGTTTTTATATTGGCAACTTTCAACTTTCAAATAAATCAGTCAAATCAATAAATTAAATAAATAAAACTAATAAAAATATCTTTTAATTCAAGTTAATTTAATATAATTTACACATGAACACAAAAATAATAATTCATTTAAACATAAAACATTTAAACAAATACAACGTTTGAAAAATATATGAAAAAAGGTACTAAGTGTTGTATCGCATGTTTGCTTGAAAATTACCAACAACACAGCTAGCACCGTTGTATTTTGTTAGCACTTAGCACGTACTAGGGGGCTTGTGAATAGGGCATTTATTATGTATCAATGGTAGTAAAGTTCTTTTTTTAATTATATTGTTGAACACAACCATATTCTTCTCTCTGCATTATGTGAAATGCTTTCGTAATCACGTTAGTATAAATACTCGTATATATTGTAGTACAGCAAATGTTTTTCTTATGAAAGCTGACAAAATAAGGAAAATGAATTACTGTATATTTATCTGATTACAAAAAAAAGGTTATCAAAACGTCTGAATTTTGCCCGCAGAACTCAATAATTTTTTAATCGATTTTGAAAATTATTTAAGCTTACAGATTGGTTCCGTTTAAAAAACTGTTTATAGTTTTAAAAATTAAAGGGTGTCCCCATACAATATACATAGTTTTTACGTCTTCTATGAACCGCACCACTCGAAAATTTAAAAAAAAAGCTGCGTACTACCATAGCTCCCAATAACAAAAAGTTATACAAAAATAAATGGTGTCCTAATAGGTGACGCAAATTGACTTATATGGGCCTGTCTTTTGAACCGTTATACACAAATGCTTGAATATTAAACAGAATGCCGATTATTTTGAACGTTATAATAACAAGTAAAAATATTCAAATAATCAATTTAATTTGTTGCATATGGCTACTGCTTACTTAGCTCTTCAGAAAACTTCTCACAAACATTTTAAATAAACTAAAGATTTTCGTCTAAACAATGAAGTAAAGACAAAAATCAAAGCAAAAACAACAATAATCAACGAATAATTTAATAACTTTAATATCTGAATTAAATTAATTTTTTCCGATAATTCTCCCAAAAGCTCTAAAAGTTTTTTATTATTAAGACTATTAGCATGTTGGTGCATGCTCATTAAGTAAAGGATCTTAATCTGATTAAATATTTTACAAAGGTATCTGTTACAAAATAATTAAAATTTAAATTGATTTATTTAACAGAAGAATGAAACTTGTGTACTTATTCCATCGGTACAATCATTTGGATCAGTCCATGTCCTTCGAGGCAGCAGGTAAAACACCACGTCTACGTCTAAATTTTTCACGTCATTTGGAACAATAAAGTTACTTCAATCAAAAAAATAAATAAATGTGGCGATAGCGAATTAAAAAATAAGAAACAAACATCAAGTGAAAAAATTAAAGCACACCCATATTTTCCGAGGTTCGGGGCTCTGAAATTTTAAAATTTAAAAAAAAAAATCAATATGGATATAACTTTAAAGCTTTTGAAGAGATCTTTAAGGAAGTACTAATTTTTTTTTTTAAAATGCTTAGCCCATTAAGAGGTGATGGCATTTTTATGTAAAATAATATATATGCAGTAACAAATTTTTCTTATTTTTTAATTCTCTGTCACCCCAATATTTGCTTTTTTGATTGGAGTTACTTAACGAAACTAGACAAATTATTATTTGGTTTGACAATATCATTGTCCAGTACTCCTCGAAAATAATTGGATTTATTTTCCAAAAATTATAAAAAATTAAAGTCTTCAGAGAGAACTAACAGTGTTAATGTAACTAAGGAAGCGCTCCATAAGAAAGTGGACCACTGAACCATTAAAAAATCTATGTAGTGAAATATTAGATGTAAAGAATTAAAAATGTTGACTACATGTTATTTTACGTTTGACTTGTCAGATTTTCCATATAAAATACATATGTATCGTGTAAGCGGTTTAAAACATAATTTGTATTAAATACTGGCAATGCGAATTCATAACAGATATACTCACGGCAACAATGAATACAACACTGCGAAAAAAATATGTACATTTTGTTTTTGTCTTCGGTTCGTCTTCGGCTGTCAAAAACAAAAAAAGTACAATAGAATATGATAATTTTTAACATTCGAGGAAGAAAAAAATTACAAGCTCAAAAAATAGTCACTTGGGTTGACAAGGCCACCTGTATGAATTCGCCTTGAATACACCTGTAAAAAACACATGACAAATTCTTATTTAGCACGTGTTCCATTTCATTTTATGACACAACATCGACTTTCAGTGGTGCAACTATTTCTTTCTTTACTTATACAGTTTTAAATAACTGTAAATCGCAAAAATCACTAAAATCGATGAAAGCAGAATGGAGTTGGCAACTGACGTATTTTGCAATTACGTTTAAATGCCAAATTTTTAGTCATACGTTAAGATTACTACTTTTACATACATAAGGAATTACATGCATATTATATAAAATATAGAGTCTAGAGGCACCTTCAAATAACACAAATATATAACTTTGATGTTGACTTCTTTCTTTCGTAGTTTGCTTATCCCTTCTTCACAACACTTTTGTGGATTTTGCGAAAATGTATAGCTGTACAATATCTTTATAAATATTGTCTTTGGTTGAACAATGGAATGAGCAGTCAACAGCAAACCGCATTTAAAATGGCACTAAAAAAACGGCACCTACATCGCTAATGTATTTTGTGACACAAGTGTCAAATCGTTAACACTTTGTTTATTGTTAAACTAACGACACATAGAACAAAATAAATAACAAAAGTAATAGTATAAGTAACAAAAACAAATGCAGTAAATTGACCATCACTAGCCGTTACATTCTTGATGCAGCCATTCTGCCGGCAGAATTACCAATGGGGGCTGCAAATTCTTCAAACAAATCAGATAATACACTTTGCAATGATAATGAGGGTAAGTAACGTAACTAAATTGTTTATAAGAAATGCTTGTGTTATGTATTTGTATTTTTATTTTTTTTTTTGTGTCAATTTAATTTGAATATTAAATTAAGTTATAAAAACCTATTTATGTATCCTATTTAAGGAGTATTAATTTTATGTGGAACACAAGAATGATTACTAGAATGCTGTAAATGAAAACCAAAAACATTTAATGAATAAATAATTTAATATTATATTTATATTAAGAAAGAAAAAACAAAAATTTATTACGCGGAAAGATAATATAGAAATATAGAAATTGGACGTTTCTTTTATGTTTGGAAAGAAGAACGAAGAAGAAAAATGGAGTGAAATTTACCAAATAATATTCATATTTATCAAGGCGATTTTAGAATCAGGTAGTCTTTTCAACGCAAGTGGCTGTTCTATTCAACATCAAAAAATACTTGTTAAAAAAAATATTTTATGATTGCAATTAGTTTTTTTTTTCAAAATTTTATCATTTTTACAAATTAATTTTTGAAAACAGCTATTTAAATTGGTTAATTCTATTTTTATTAAATAAAAACGATGCCATCTTAGCATTTATTTCTCGTTAATTTCGGCTCGTTGTGAACTATTGTAGCTGTTTAATCTGATTTCAAAAGGGTGTTTTTATTACTTTATAAAATATGTTTAAAATATAATTAAATTCAACTGCGAAGATAAATATTTCAAAAGAAAAAATAAGAAAGATATTAAAAGTTAATACGCTTATCTTCTACAAAGTGATGTGAAATTCTTTTTTGGGATTTATTCGTTTAATTTTGTAAAAAGCATATTCAATTAAATTTTCAAAACGAAATATTGCTCGAGTGACACCTTTATGTTGCGGTGTTTTCAATTAATCAAGTATTTTAAAGACTTTTGAATTAAAATAAACTTTCAATTAAAGAAACGGGAATATTTTTTTAATTATTAAATTTTCATAAAAAAACTTCGTGCTATTTTTTTTAAATTATCCCGATTAAATTCATTACCGATATTAATTTTTGAGGGTCAAAGCACGTCTCAATGGCCATTTCGTTACCGCTTACTTAACTCTTCAGGAAACTTCTGACAAACATTTTAAATAAACTAAAGATTTTATGTGTCTTAAATTGAATAATTTGCAAAGTGCCTGTTCATAGAAATAAATTATCGTAGTGTTTTTTGATTTTTTATCCTCTTTATTTTTCACCCTCTTTCAACTGTATAAAAGAGCCGAAAAAAGTCAGCCGTATACAGTGGAGAAAGAAAAATAGAATTACTATTGGTTATTGTTGTTTTTTGCTTTAACTTTGATTTTTGTCTCTGCTTAATTGTTTGGACAAAAATCTTTTTTTTTTATTTAAAATGTTTGTCAGAAGTTTCCTGAAGAGTTTAGTAAGCGGTAACGAAATGGCCATCGAGACGTGATTTAGCCATCAACCCTTGGCAGGCTTTTTATAAGGTCTTTGAACTTAAGCTTGCTTATGCATATAATAGTTGGGTCCATGGGGAAATCATGTATCAGGTGATAGGAGTGGCGAATTTATACATTTTTGCCGTTGCAGGAAATGTCAAAAAGCATTGGTTGGGTCTTTGATTGTAAATTAAAGTTTTTTTTTCACAAAAATCAGCAGACATCGAGACAATTCATAAAATGTGCCATTTTCGTAAATAAGAAGTTAAACATCTGTTCTAACAGTTTTTTCGAAGGCACTATTAACATTAATCTGGAAAGGAAAGCTGAACTCTTTTTAAATTTCCAAATTCTACAAACCGTATAGAAAACGAAATTTGAAGAACTCTCCAAATATCAAATTTCTTTCTACTGAACGTTTTTTTATGTCTCATATTCATTCATAGTAATTTAGAAGAAAATTAAATTTCTTAAAAATTGTTTTTTAAGTTAAAACAAAAATGTTAAGAATTTTCCTAATACATGAAATGTGTTGTAGCAAAGTTCAAATAAATACAATTTAAGTATTGCAAGACACGAATTTATTCCCCTTCTCTATTATACTTCTTATTTCAACTTCAAAGATCAATTTATAGCTCTAGCATATAACACCTGTATAAATAATACAACTATGTATTTTATTTTCGTTTTATTCTGTATGAATTTTGTGTCATAAATAGGATATTTAAAATAGTTCTTTCATTGAATTTATATTAAACGAATTGTTGGGAAAAAATGCGCAATCAATATAAATTTAAAAAAAGATGCAAGAGCTTGAGAAAATAATTATTGCTCTTATTATAAACTTCATTATTAAGTTTAGCTCACCCTAATTGCAATATTTTCAAGTGAGCAAAAATTATTTACTTAAAATATATAACTTTTGATAAAATACAAAATAAGTTTCTTTTTTCGATGTTTTCAAGAATAATGCCAATTTATATTTAAATTTTTATTTTTATGATTTTTGAACTTAAATTTTTTCTACTACAATTCGATTTTTTGTTGAGATTTGATTTTTCAGTAAAATTGGGATTTTCTTTTAACATCATAAGAGAATTTAGGTAAATTTTAAAAATATAATTTGAAATTTTGCTTGCTTTTGAAAAATCTATTTTAACCTACACATGGAAAGGAGGATATAATTAAGAGCCAGGATTCACTATCATACACAATCGTAAACTATTATACAAAAAGATGCAAAAAAAAACATATCGCTCATTTACTTCAAGAACGTCATAACTCAAAATTTCAAACTTTGGAGTTAATCATACAGAACTGTGCGCCATGTCATGCTTTATATTGTTTACAAGTTTCAGTTTTATGTCTTTTATACTTTCCACATTTTAAGAGAATAAGTCGCTATTTCATTTCATGTTTGGAAACTTTGTTTGTAAAAAAGAACGAAACATTTTATCGCATTGTCACATTTCGTTTTGTTACTGTATATATGAAAAAGAGATATTTTTAAAATGTTTCGACTTTTCACTTATAATGTATTATTTTCAATTATGGTTGTGTTGATGAAAAATATTAAGTGAAACTCCATTTTATTTTTACAACAATAATGTCATACTCGTAATTCAAACATCCCACAATAGTTTGTCCAAGACCTCCATCCCTTTAATATGTAATTGATTAAAGTTTTCTTAAATGGTTTTTTTTAATTGTGAATCATTTTACTAATTGTAGTGGGAACGTGTCAAAAACTTAAACTGCGATTATCACGAAATGAATTTTTTTGAGCTATGACGTTCTTGAAGTAAATGAGCGATATGGTTAAAATATGTTCTTGTTTTTTTCACCTCATCTTAAAAAAATCATATTTGTTCGCATAGAGAAAACTATTTTATGAACTGTGCTAAAAGATTATAAAATCGGAAACACATACTATTTTTATCCACTTTCTGAGCACTCATGCAAATTTTGACAGATCGTACGATTGAGTATGATAGTTAATCCTGGCCCTCAAAATATTGCTGTATTAAGATCATTCTGTACTTATAAATAATAACACTTGACCTTAAAAATATTTGTTTAATTTTCAACTTATATGCTTCGTTGTATAGCTTGTATCACTATACAATAATGTACACTTGTTGGTAATTTTCATTGAAAATGGGATACACGAGTAATTATATAATTTTAATTTTATTTAATTTATTTTTGGAAAGATATATTTAAACCACACCTGGGACTAGGGATGAACGATCCCGTGATTTTAGATGATCGTCGTTACCAGTGAACGTTGTTTTCAAATCACCGTTCTATTAAATATTTACCGTAATCATAGCTTGCTGTTCTTTTTTTTTTTTTTTTTAAGTATACATGCTTATGCAAACAGTATTTTGACTTCTACATACATTCATTTGGCCAGAAATATGAAATTCCGTAACACTGAATGTAGGTTCAAATAAAAAAGCACAAAACATTTTTTTTTTGTTACATATGCATGTGTGAAGTTTGGAAAAAATAATACCTCTTGTTAATAAGTAGAAGCAAGAAAAAGCTAAACGGCAATTAAGGAGCTTTTACTTATGAAAGAATGAAAGGATCAAAAGTACTAATACCCATTTCTCTGCACAAAGTAAAATCAAATTTAAGTTTGTACGTGTACAAATATGAAGGAACACTCTTACACGGAACTGTTACTTGATAAACTCAGTCACTGTAGAGACCAGTGATTTTTAAATCACAGGTACTTAATCAAAGGTACTGATATATCGCTTGCCTCTACCTGGGACCAACATATATGACTAATTTAAAAACAAAATATGTAAAATCAGCAAAATTTATAGTCATCAGCATAATAATATTACTCAAGTTGAAACTATGTATATATGTATTTCCTAAAATAATACTATAAATTTTACAATTTCTACGTAAAACTTAAAATAAAAAACTATCAAATAAAAGTTCAGAAACAATAAATAATGTAATTATTTATTGTAGTTTTCACTTGATGCGAAAAGAACATTTTAATAGACGATACTCGTATAAGATACAAGGATTAAAAGTCTGCTTCTGCGCTTTCTTAATTTTTATAGAAAAATATTTTTTACTAAAATATAAAACATAAGGAACATAAAAAGTTTTTATGATTGAAAGTTACCTGATATCCAACAAAATTGTTATTAAAAACGTATTAAAAATAAACATGAACGAATGAAATTGAATTCATTTTCTCTTTGTGTTGCAATTAAAAATATTTATTTTTTCATACTTTATATTTTTTTAACAAGAATCTTGTTATTGTTGGAAAATTTTATAATTAAATACATTTATTAAAATTAAGAACAAATATCAAAGAAATAAAATCTCTCTATTTTTTTATTTTTTTATTTGATATTCAATATTTGAACATTACGTAATGGTATAACATAATCAAAAATAATTCTTCAAAAAAACCGACTTAAAACCGATCTCATCTGTAAGTCTATCACGTTCAAAAGTATGGCTATTGGGACACCCTTTAATTTTCAAATTCAAATTACATACTTGCTGTTTTAGTAGACTTAGCAGTCAGGTTCTTTACAAATTTTAACCGCCTGTCTATAACGGTTGAACAGTTTGACCATAAGCATCAAATTTAATGCACTTTTGGGGCACCCTTTAATTTATAATTTTAAATGTTAGTTCTTGTTACTTTAACGGCCATATCAATCGACATTCTGTCCAAATTTATATTTGTTATGGGAACACCCCTTTAATTTCTAAATTCAAAATGTAAACTTGTTGATATAGAGGGCTTAGCAATACAGGTCCCTTTTAAGTTTCAGCATTCTGTCTATAAGGGCTTAGAACTTCGGTTACATACTTAAAATTACAACAACTATTGGGACATCCTTTAATTTAAATTTTAAATATTTATACTTCTTATTCTACCAGACGAAGTAGTGGACATTTTTTCTAATTTTTAAGTAATTGTATATAATGTTTCAGAAGATAGGCCCATATAGGTTAAATTACATCAACTATGGGAACACCCTTTAATTTATAAATTCAAATTGTATAATATTTCTTATAGCGGACTTAGCAATACAGGTTCCTCATGAATTTCAGCTGCCTATCTATAAGGTTTAAAAGTTTTTTTACATCAACTATTTGAAAAAATTAATTCTAGCGATGTTACGAATATCAAAAAAATTAAAAAAAGTAAAAGTTTACTGGTTAATGAAATTTTTTTCAGTAAACAGTAAAATCCAAAATTTTACTGCATTTTTAAAATAATACGCCCCGGTCAACTTTTACGTATGAGTACCGTTTTTTAGTTTTAAAATCAGATATAACAGCACATCTGTACCGAATAGAAAACACATCATAACGAGTGAACAGGAACTTATAATTTTTTGTGTTAATGGCAATTAAGGCCTCAACATTAACATGTAAAACTGTTCTAGTTTAACATTATTTTAAAAGGCACATTCAGAATGTTGTTGAAATTTGTTTTTAAATATAGAGTAGTTTTAATAATCGTGTAAAACACAGATACAAAATTATATATTTTCACTTTGTAATTGAACTGAACTTATCTCTTTAATCTGGATAAAGAAATTTGTTAGAAATACACAAAACCTTTAACTTGAAAGTTTTATTCCAGTTAAATTTTAATAATGCTTTATGTCTAATGCTGTTTTCTTTTTCAGAAAAAAGCGAGTAAATTTCTAATTTTGTCATATTTTTGCAAAATTGCTTTGACCTGTTATTCGATGCTATTATGCTTTTTTTTACAACTCACCGCTTTACAATTGCATTTGTATTTTGATTTGAAAGAAAATACTTGGAATCGAAATACAGAGTAACCCTCCGTTACTTTATGCCTCATATAATTCGACTAGGAAGTTATTAAAAAGCGATAAAAGAAGGTATTGGGTGTACAGCATCTGTCTTCTTTACTTGTTTATTTCAATAAAATTTATAAATATTTTATAGACTTAAACCAATATTTGCTGTGGTTTTAAGATTTTGATGAAATAAATAATTTTGGAAATATTATTAATTTTTTGCAAAATTAGTTAAATTCAAATTTTTTAACTACATAAAATTCAAAATTTTCTTCTTAAATATTTATAAATATTTTGACGTTATATTGCAGCGCATCATCGAGGAAAAGTAATTTTATTTTGTTTTGACGACAACGTTTTTTTTTTGTCGTCTAAGTTCTGTTGTCCTTAATTCTGACTGATGTCCATTCTTAATTTATTGATCTCTCGCATTTAAAATTTGTTAACCTTGCTGCCTTCAGTACCACGTAACGTATGCAAAATGCTTATTAGTTCTCATCAATCACACGTACAGCAGTCTATTGTTGAATTGCTTTCAAAGTTTTCAGTATAAATCTTGTAGATTTTACTAGATATAATAAATCGTTTAATTTTTTTAATAATAATTTTTGTATTTTTGTTGCAGTTAATTTCGATCACTTTCAAATTCTACGCGCCATTGGAAAGGGAAGCTTTGGCAAGGTATGTATTTACACATTATTAAATTTATTTTCAAGTTACTCATAATATTATAAAGAACTACTACGTCATAATACGCAACTGCAACAGAAATTAATGACTATGGAATAATGTAGATAAAAAGAAAAACGAAAGACCGAAAATATATATTATGGTGATACCTACTACCAAGAAAATCAAGAAGTAATTATATTTCTGATTACGATTTTTTTTCATTTTTTTATTTTCACAAACGAATTCGAATTTTAATTTCTAAATATTTACTAAAAAAGAAAAATTAATTAAAAATTTTTGTGGAAATTTTCTTAAGAAAAAATTAAACACTAACAAAATGTAACGTACAAGGCGAATCAAATATAGGGTGGTTCCAATGGCGAATTCATTGATTTTCGCCTTTAGTCTTACTGTCAAACTTCATATATAAAAATCCAAGCAAATTTGTTTTATATGTAGTTTGACATTCGGGCGTACGGTGAAAACTAACGAATTTGCAATCGATATCACCTAATAATTTATTCGCCTTAGTAACGTAGCATTTTCTAGTTCGCTACATTGTTTTCTTTAGAAAACGTTCACAAAATTCTGTAAATATTCTTTTTTTTCATTAAATGATACCAGGTTTAAATAAAAACATTTATCTCCGAAGAAGATGAAAAAATCCCAATGAAACGTCTACTAAAGAAATAAATTTGTCTTTTATTTGCATTCGAATATTGCTGATAATATTTTATAAAAATTAAGAAGCTTAAATGAACTTAAGCCGAACTAATTAATTCATTTGTTAAAAATTAAACAGTTCGACTAATAGTTTACAAAAAATATATTTATGTTTATATTTATATTTATTTATTATTATTATTATTATTAATTATTTTTTTTCTCCGAATATATCATTTACTTTGTGGCTTTATTTTTAAATTTAAAATAATGGTTATTTAACAAAAAAAAAACTTAATCATTATTTTTTAGCCAAATTAAACTGAAAAGTATTAATTATTCTACAATTACATACAAAACTCAAATATAATATTATTTAGTACGTAAAATTTTATTTATTTATTTTTTCACTTTAATCCTGACAGTCCCTTGCAAACAACTGAAATAAAAATTTAAAATAATTTTAATTGTAAAGATTGGAGATTATGGCAATTATTTTTTATATAAGGGTATTTACTGAAGTACCTTTTTTACATGTCTTTCTTTGGTTCCCTCTATGGTTTATACAATTGTTATTTTGCCTGATTTCCTCTACTTATTATTATTTCATTTTTTTTTAGTTTTTTATTTGCAATCGTAAAATTATACACATATAAAATTGCATTCACGTATACATAATCATGTGCATACTTTTCCATATTCAATGAAAAAAATTAACAAAAAAATATTTTTATACTTTCGTAGTACAAAAAAAACATGAAAATAATACAAATGATTATAAAAGAAGAAAGAGTGCTATATTCGGCTGTGTCGAATCTTTTATACTCTTTACCATACATGTAAATCTAGTGAAGTGAGGTAACGCTAATGAAACAAATGTGCTGATTTAAAAAAAAAAACAAGTTAACGGTTATTTTAATGAGCTATAGACACCTTCTCTCCATAGGTTTAGTCAGAATTTCAATAAAGTTCTATCTTCAAATAAAATATATAAGAACAGTTTTGCTGTACAATTTTATGGTACAAACATTTCTTTTGAAATAGAAATAAGTCCATTCCTAATAAGTTTAATTAAAAAACTTTTATTAATTTCTTCCAAACGATAGACATTTGCAATTTTCTTGTTTGGAAAAAAGGGAAGAACAAAAAACCATAGCAAAATTAATATGTTGCCTTATATACCGCCTTTTCACCATATATACTTCGATATGCTAATGTTAAAGGAAATTAAGTTTAAAATACCTTTTTCTTATTTAAAGACTAACAGTCAAATTAATAAATGTACATTAACCCTTTTGGGACTACTGGGATAATACGTCCCAGCAATTTTCAAACTGTCTTTTTTCTTTATTTTCAACCCAATCGCCAGGGAGGTAGATCTCCCAAACGTCCAAAAACGGATAGCATCAATATTGGAGACCACTTGCCAGTAGAGCAAGAGAAGCGTTGTCGCTGTGTTCGCTGTTCTTCACTTGGCATAGAAAAGCGAACAAAGATGATATGCTCAGGTTGTAACAACGCCTTATGTTACAAGTGTTTTGGGCCATTCCACAAATAAATACCTAATTGCATTCCTAAAATGTTAAAAATAAAGGTTAACTTTTATCTAAATCTAATAATATTTATATTTTAGTTATCTTTTTAATATCGAATCGCTCTTCGAGAACACTGATTGGGATTTTATGCCCCATAAAAATACTTATTGGGATTATATGTCCCAGGATAAAAGGACGAATTTAAAATTTTTGAGTATGGAGAACATAATACTTTTATCATACCTTTTAGAATATGAAAAAAATTTTGCCATACATAATTTGGTTTGCAAAATAAAACTCCGTCCCGAAAGGGTTAAGAGTTTATAAGCCTTTAATAAGCAAAAGTTGACAAAAGAGTATTCATAAACGTTTAATAGCATATTAAACCCTTTATAAACCTTTAATAAATATCAGTTTTTTATTGTAGTCTCTACCCTACTTTTAACCAAAAATTAAATGAATTTTGTTTAGTTATGTTGTTTAAAACTTTATCCTGGAGTAGGAAAAGTAATTTTAAGAAGAAATTGTAAAATGACAAAATCGTCGTTGACCCATAATTTTAAAGTTATGTATCGCTTAAGTGTATATAAATATTTTGTGATATCTTAAACACTTTGTTGCGGAATGGGACACTATGGATATCATATAAGATCTTATCAAAATTCATTTCAGGCGCCATACATATCACAAACAAATTTTTAGCCCAATAAGACTCTCAAATGAAAAACTAGCCCTTAGACCTAGTTTTACCAAGTGCCCCAAAAGACATACATACATACTTATGTATGTACGTACATATATAGTTATGTACATATAGCAAAATATTTTTGTTACAAAAAGCGCAAATTTAGTTAAAAAAGGTGAAAATATTCGCAAAATTAATAATAAAAACTTAAACAAAATTTAACTGGTTTGTAATGGGCTTACGTATTTTTGTAAGGATCCTAATACGTTATTTAAAAAACTATCCGATGATACCTATGTACTTACTACATATATCGACCCATTCTCCCTAAGAATATTTGAAATATTGCAAATTTTATATAACGTAACTCTGAAAGTATGAGGTTTCCACATTATTTTTTCTCTTCAAAACTACTTTGTCTAAACCCCGGACAACTTTTAATTTTATTTGCAGCTACTGGGCTAAAATAGATTTGTTGCATAAAATAAAAATAAATTAAAACAAATTTATTTGAATAGTGAAGTATATAAAATGTAAACAATTCGTTATAGATCTCGTTATTCGAGTACTTTCCATTTTACCTGAGACCAAAATAAACAAAAACCTATTTATTTATCAATTTAATTATTACGGTTCTTGTTTGTATATTTTGCAGTACTATCCAGAACATATATTTATACTAAAAAAGGTTCCTTTTTGGTGTAAAAAAATATAAAGAGAAAACCATATTCGGTTTTCGGGTTAAATGAGAATTGGTTTTTAAAAGCACTAAGTTTAAAATATTAATAGGAGTTGCCAGGTAAAAACGTTAGAATGCTTAAAGTGTAGATTAGTTAATAAACTCTTATTGTGTGTTTTTTCATTCAAATTTTTATAAATGGTTTATTAAACCAAAAGTGTTCAATAACTATTGTAAACTTTAAACCTAAAATAGGAACTTTTTATGAATTAGACCGTAAGTAATTGAAATTTTCATATTTTTAACATAACATAACGTAACATAATTAAAATAAACTCTTAATAAAATTGCTTATTCGTGTATATAAATACCTTAATTTTAACTTTTACTTTTTACATAAACATTTATTTTACGTCTATAAATATATGGACTTTAATTGCTCCTGCTTTTATTTCTTCGAAAATGTTATTTTTAAAAGTAGTAGTAGTCTATGTGGACCAAAAAAAATTTTAATTTTTTTCAAATAACTTCAGTCAACATTATTTCACAATAAAGTTTTAAAGGCATATAGTGTAAAAAAGCCACTCGAATTTTTTAAAGTTGGTTAATATTTTTAAATTGGTTCATATGTTGATATTTAGTCTCAATATATAAAAAAATGAACTTATACCACTTAAAAAAAATGTTCAAATACTGAGGTGGCAGAGAGTTAAAAATTTTGCATAAAAATAACATCGGCTCTTAATAAGTTAAGAATTTATTTAAAAATTTTAATATTTCCTTAAAAATCTCTCTAAAGGCTTTTAAATGATACCCATATTGATATCATAAAAAATATTCGCACAATCGGACTTTTCTTTTCATAGGACCATAATTCGGACATATTGGCCGGTGGCAATTTTTTCACTTGTTTTTTTTTCTTATATTATGATTCTCTATCGCCCCATATATTTATTTCTTTTTTTATTGGAGTTACTTCATTGTTTCAAACGATATGGAAAGCTTAGAGGCAGGCGAGAGGTTTTTGGCCCGCTGCTGCTGACATGGACCAATTTTGCTGATTTTCAATAGTAATATTTAATATTAAAATATGTCTGATCGATTGACGTGTTTAAATTTTCTCTAGGTCATCTAGTACCTGTCAAAGTTGAATTCAACCCGATTACGGATGGACAGACGGATATCACTTAATTGAGTTTGCTATGCATAAAAACTCAGAATACTTTACTTTACTCGGGAATGGATATTGTAGAAATTACAAACGGAATGACAAACTTAGTATACCGTTTTTCACCTGTGGTGAAGGGTATAAAAACACAAGGAAAAAAAGCATGCACATGCAATACATCCTCTACCTTTTTGTCACCGCACGAAATGTGTTTATAATACATAAAAAGAAATCATCGTGCAAATGCAATTCAAATTATGTGACTATAACAGTTGGCAATTAATACACAAACTGTTAGCATAAAGAATTCTGCCTGAGGAGACCAGTAAACATAAACGTGCTGTTTATTTTCTGACGACGCGTCGTACATATATTTTGTGAGAATATCACGATATTTTTGTGTATTCGTAAATACACATTTTAAAGGAATCAAGCACGATTAACACTTTTAATTTTAAATTTTATAATTTGAATTTTAATTAAGAAAATTTTTTATTTAGAATCTTTTTTATATTAATTTACTTTAATTGTACTTCAAATATAACTATTCCATGATATTCTCATGAAATATTTATTATTTTAAACAAAAATAAAAAAAATTTAAAGAAAAAATAAAAATAGTTACTCAATGGTTACTGTGTTTTTGTATTAAAATTTTTTTAAGTTTTTTATGGTTTTTTGTCTTAGTGATTCAATGTAGTTCTCATTCAATCAATTTGGCTTTTGGTATAAGATTCTCAGGTTTTCTTACAAAATTTGGGTAGAATCCACTGATGAGCTATAAATGAGCAGTATCGAAATGGCCATATGGATATGCTTTCCCTGCAGTTATACATTTCATTTTTTTTTAGTTTAGTTAAAAACAATAAATATTTCATAAGAATATCATGGAAATATTTATATTTAAAGGAATCTAGCACAATTAAAGTAAATAAATTTTATTTAATTTAAAATTAAAAGTATTATTAAAAATAAAATTTAATCATTAACGGTCTTATTCATAAAAAATTGGTTTAAAGTTTACAAACAATTTCGTTTCGTTTAATAAACAATATTTAAAATTTTTATTCAAAAACACACAATAACAGTTTAATAGCTTTTCTACACTTTAAACAATTTAATGTTTTTATTTGGCAACTCCTAATATCATTTAATACTTGTGCTTTTAAAAATCGCAAAATACAGGAACAAGAAATGTAATAAAACATTAAAAAAAATATGTTTTGTTTATTTTGGTTATAGATAAAATAAAAAGTATTCGAATAACGAATTTTATAACGAGCTGTTTACGTTTTATATACATTAAATAAATTAGTTTTAATTTATTTTTATTTAACTGAATAAATCTGTTTAGCCCATTACCTCCAAATGAAATAAAAAGTTGTCCGGGGTTAAGAAGAAGTAATTTTACTGAGAAAATATTATGTGATAAATACTGCGAAAACTCATATTTTCAGAGTTACTGAACCCTAATGTTTTTATACAAAATATGCTACATTTCAAATATCTTTGACGGAATGGCCCAATATGGGTATTATAGAAAAGCTTTTGAAATACATTATTACGATCCCCATAAAAATATGTGTGAAAAATAAAATTTTAGCCCATTAGAACTCGGTTAAATGTCGTTGAACTTTTATTATTAATTTTGCGAATATTATAAATACAGGCATATTCTGAAATCCAAACAAAATTTTCAATTTTGTATTTTTCAAGGCATTGTTTTTGTAAAAAATAATTTGATAGCAACAATGCTTTGTAAAATTTAAAGTGAAAATTCATGTGGAATTCAGAGCATGCCTGATAAATTAAAATTGACTTTTTTTGTCTTTGGTTCATTTTTTTATTTAATTTCTACAAAATTTTTAGAAAGTAAATTTTTTTACAAATGTATGCGGACGTTTTCCAAAGAAAACAAGAAAAATTAGACACTAGCAGAGTGTAAAGCCTCATTTTCCGGATCGCTACATCCTTTATTAGCATTCTTCGCATCTATCTTCCTAAGGTTGTGTAAGCTGTAATTAACTAATCTTAATATTAATTTGGTTATATAAAGTCCACACACAACCTAAATCATTTATATGCCGTTCTCTCTGTAGCTCGTACATTTGTTTTTGTTTCGTATCAATGAAATGCAATATTTATTTCAATTCATTCATTCTTGTTTGCTCACAGCAATATAGATGCTTTTTCACTATTATATTGACTGTGATGAGTTAAGTATGAATGTAAATACGCTGTGCCTTGCATTTATTTTAATTTTTAATTTAATTTTTTTTTATCCGATCATGATTTGAACTGTGGATGCGAATATTTTCACATTATTAAACCAAATTTGAAACTTATTGAAGTAAAAATATTATATTAAATGTATTTATGTATGTAAATATTCCGGCTTGAGAATCTTATTAGTTCATAATTATTTAATAATTTGATTGCGATATGTATGGTGTTTAATATGAATTTTGATAAGATTTTCTACGATATCCATATTGTTCCGTTCCGTAACCTTGAAAATATGGGTAACCGATAATTTTGTCATTTTACATTCTCTTCTTAAATTTACTTTTTTTACTCCAGGACAAACTTTTATTTTAAGTCCAAATATCTTAAAAATAAAAAAAATAAAAATCATTTTATTTTTGGTTTAAAGAAGTGTAAGTCCAACAATAAAATTTTTGATTTGAAAAATTGTTTATTAAAGGTCTTTGAGTCTATTAATCGCTTATGAATATTATTTTATCAACATTTTTTATCTATTTTAGGTTTATTAACCTGTTTTAAGTTTTTATAATGCTGTAAATAAATAAAATATTTATGTCACAGATAGTTTATTGTTTAACTAATTAAATTGACATTTCAACTGGCGTGGTTTTATAAACAATTAATAATAAAACTTAAAAAAGTATAACATATTGTTAATTTTTTCAATTCAGTCGTTAAGTTTCTTAAATTATAAATATTAAAGTAAAAACGGAACATTGGTTTCAAGCTTAATTATATCATATAAAGCACGACGCACCAACTTCAATTTTGTGGTCGCCACGCACCCTTTTTTTTGAACTTTGCACAAACAACATTTGTCATTCTTCGCTTCGAAATTGCACATATCTTCCTTTTTATACCCTTCACTACAAAAAGTGGAAAAAGGGTATATCTAAGTTTGTCATTCCGTGTGTAATTTCTACCATATCCATTTCGACTCCATAAAGTATATATATTCTGATTTCTTATGCATAGCAAAGTCGATTAGGCGATGTCCGTCTGTCTTTCACAAAAAAAATAAATATGTCAATCGATCAGATATAGTGCCGAAGGAGGTGCTATTGGAAATCAGCATGATCGGTCCATGTCCCTCGAGGCAGCACGCAAAACACCACGCGTACCTCTAATTTTTTAATGTCATTTGGAACAATACGGTAAATCCAATAAAAAAAAAAAAAACAAAAAAGAAAATAAATATATGGGGCGATGGATTATTAAAAAATAAGAAAAAAAAAACATCAAGTGAAAAAATTGGCGCTTGCCCATATTTTCCGAGTTATGGGGCTGTGAAATTTACAAATTTTTTTAAATATCAATATGAGTATCATTTTAAAGCGTTTGAGGAGATCTTTAAGAAAATACCACAATTTTTAAAAAAATTTTAACCCATTAAGAGCCGATGTCATATTGATGTAATGCAGTACTAAAATTTGTTTTATTTTTTAATTCACCCCAACATTTGTTTTTTTGATAAGAGTAGAGTATGGGGTTATTGTTTTCCAACTAATTTTGAATATCATTTCTGACATTTCTTATGAGTCCCGAAAACAGATTTTTCATGAAATTTATGCGTCGTTGTCAGTCTAGGATATAAACTGTTCAATTTGTTCATCTATTCGAGAGCGCTAATTAGTCATCTTAGAAAAACAATAAGATTTTTCGTCCCTGAAAAATACACTGTGTAAACCCAAAAGTTACACAAACGTCATCTTTCGTCATTTTGACTACGATAAAAAACAAAAAAAAAAAAAAAAGAAAAACAAACTCTGTTTGCTGCAAGACTTGATCCAACAACAGCTTGCAAACAACTATTGCTATACAAAAAATGAGATTAAAACAAAAAGGAAAAACAGGGTTTAATTTAAAAATAAAATCTTGCGTCGTCATTTTGACGAAGGATGACGGTGCAGGTTTAAAAAAAGTTTTTATAAAACATTTAAGCCCACTAGGGGGTTAAAGACCCAAAAATTAAGACATTAGAGGGTTAAAATATTCCACAATAATGTTTCTCGTAGTACTATTCCGATTTACCATAAGAACGTCTAAAAATTTTGAAACTCATAAACCAAAAACAGATGCTAATGTTTAAATAGCCAACAAGCGTACAATTTTTGATCTCTGGAATTCATTATTTTCAATTAATTTTGTATATATATGTTTTATATAAATTTATATCCCAAAAACTTTTTATTACTTTTTGTTGGATTTTTTACAAGAAAATATGATAATTAGTATAAAGTAATTATTCACAATATTAAAAGTCTAGTTTTTTGCTACTTCTTGCTTTTTAATATTCAAGAGATTGCATACATTGAATATTAAAATTCATATGATGATTAAAAATTCATATTGATTGCATTATAAGTGATTAAAGAATCTTCAGAGTTGTGCAAATGTTTTCAAAACTAATTTTTAAAAATACGCGAATGTTAAAAAGAAAAAACAAAGAATTTTGTGATATTTTAAAGTTTGTCTTGTGCGCTATTAACCATAAACTTTTAACATTTAATCTACAACAGAACTAATTTTTATTTATTTTCTTTCTTTTTCTTCTTCTTTTTCTGTTTTTTTTTTAATTATAAAATATTTTAAAGGATTTATTGGCTGCTCCACTATTTCTAATGAAAATTCGTTCGTAAAATTTACATTTAAAATAAAAACAAAAGAGATTTTGTTTTTTTTTCGTGAAATTTACATTTAAATAAAAATAACAAAATCTGTTTTGTTTTCGTTTTAAATATAAATTGTACGAAAGAAATTTTCTTTTGAAATAGTGGGCCAGAAAGCCACAATTAACGCAGATTAACATAAAAAAGATTTCAAAAAATAAATGTTCATACGAGGGCTGCTCTATATATTTCTGGCCTAATAGTGAAAATGCGAATATTTATAATCAAAAATGGTTTTATTGTTTTTCAAAGTATTCTTCAGCATGATTTATACACTTTTGCATGCGCTCAAACCAGTTGTCGAAGCACTTTTTTCACTCTGATTGAAACACCTCTAAAACATGGTTTTTGAAAACTTCAACAGCTTCTTCTGGCGACGAAAATCGTTGACCACGCATTTTTTTCTTGATGTGCGGAAACAAGAAGAAGTCATTAGGTGCCAAGTCAGGGCTGTACGGCGGATGACCCATTAATTCGACGTTTTGGCCGGTCAAAAACGCTCTGGTTTGAGCCGATGTGTGAGAGCTCGCATTGTCATGGTGAACAATGATTCGTCTTCTCTTGTTGGTTTTTCGAATTTCTCCGATGACCTCAGGCAAACTAATTGTAGTGTACCACTCAGAAGTGACCGTCCTACGTTGCTTAAGCGGAACAGTCGCCACATTTTTGCCGAAGAAACAGGCGACCATTTGCTTCGAAGTGCTTCTTCCACAAACAATTTTCGTTGGATTTTGCTCGTCTTTGAAGACCCCACGGTCGATTGTTGTTTTGTTTCGGGCTCATACGCACAGATCCATGATCTTATAAACATTTTTTGAAGCACCGCAATCGTATTTTTGCAACATTTCTTTGCACCAATCGACACGAGCCTTTTTTTGAGCGACTTTCAAATTGTGCGGGATCCAAGGAGAACAAACCTTTTTTACGGCCAGGTGTTCATGCAGTATCGAATGTATGCTGGTGGAAGAAATGTCCAAGGATGTCTCTATCTCTCGGTATGTCGCATGTCGATCTTGCATTATGAGTTCACGCACGGCATCAATGTTTTCTGGCACAACAGCCGTTTTTGGACGACCTTCACGGAATTCGTCTTTGAGCGAGCTTCGGCCACGATTAAATTCATTATACCAATTTTTCACAGTGCTATAGGATGGTGCTTCATCGCCATACAAAGATTCAAGTTCATCAATGCACTCTTGTCGTGATAATCCACGTCGAAAGTTGTGAAAAATGATGGCACGAAAATGTTCACGAGTTAATTTCATTTTTTTCTATGTTAATTTTTTCAAGTCACTGTAAACAACACAAATAATGGTCGTACGTCAAAACGTTTTGAGTACGATTATGCTTAAAAATGACAAACTTTCCAATGGATATGTCAGATTGCACTTGGCAGCACTCAGTGTTGCTAGGCCAGAAATATATATAGCAGCCCTCGTACTTACGTGTGCATATTCTGTAATTGTAAAAATTGTTTAGAATTTTTATTTTAAATTTTTCGTGAAACTTTTCAATGGCAACCCTTATTTTAAAAAAAAAAGCAAAAATAGTTACGAAATGTTTACGGTATTTTTTTGTAAAAATTTTTTTTCCAATTTTGTTGTCTGTTTTTTTTTTTTTTTGTTTAGTTGGGTTCTTACTTAATCAATTTAGCGTGAGATAAAAAACTCTTCAATTTTCTATACAAAATTTGGGCAGAATGCAAAATTTGGAGAAATCAAGCACAATAAACGTAGATTAAGATTAAAAAAACATAAACAATAAAATTTTTTAAATTATTAGTTTGCTAAATGTATTTTATTTGCAAATTTGTAAGTTGTAGTTTTGACTTATTTTTAATATATTTGAACGTTTTAATTCGCTTAAATGAACATAAATGTTCTACTTTCTTCAAGAGTGCCATTCTTGCAGACGGTAATTGTAATTTTACACTAATTTTCGCTTCCTATCCATTAAAGCGATAAATAAACAACAAATAATTAAGAGTTGAATTGTACTTAAAAAATAACAAGAAAAATATTAAATGACTGCTAAAAAGAATACTGCGATTTAGAAAAATCATTTCATTTTGTCTAAATTAATTTTGCCTCTACTGATTAAAAATTAACAAATCATCTGAAAAATCAAAAAGAAAAAAGTAATTGAAAATATCAACTTAAGTCTGACTAATTATTATATCATTAATTGTTTTCTTATAACACAAAATAATGTTAAATAATTAATAATTAAAATTTTTTTCTAAATTTGTAGACTTTGAATTAAAAACTTTGCCTTCTAAATATTACAATTTATACAAAAATTCAACTTTATTATTAGTCCGATATTTTTTTATTCTTAAAATTAAGAAAAATAATACAAAATGAAAAAATAATAATATTTTAAAAAAATTTTTGGAAATCCCACTGTATATTATTCAATTTGCTTGCTTACGTTGAAAAGCTAAAAAACGTTTACATCCATCAATAAAGATCAAAGTAAAATTGTAATTTGATGAAAAAGTATGTTGTTTCATTTACATTTAAAATTATTTCATCCTTGTAAAAGGTTTTTCTTTTGTTTGCGTGCATAAATTTGAAAACCCCAGAGAAGAGCATTGAAAACTCGACAGTTAAGTGTGGGCAACAACTGAATTTACATACACTTTTCGTTAGATCAAACAAATGCATATATATACATACTAATATATACATTTATACATGTTTATTAATGTACACGTGATTTATTGTGTTTCTTCTCAACATGACTAAAAAAAATTAGAGGTTTTGTGTTAAACATTGCTCACTTTAAAAATATGTTTATGCTGAGTTATTAATATTTGTGGTCTAAATATATTCACTAACAAAGTGCTCTTCTGGAAGGTGAATAGAGTATAGAACTAATGACACTTTTCATATTTGCATTATTGAATAATTTTAAATCAATAAAAAAATATGAAATCCTTGCGAATATTCGAAGACTTGTTTAAAAAAGGTATTACGTAAAAGTTTAATTAAAAAGAAACTGCATCTGAAGTTATTTATAATAATTGTAATGGGAAGAGGCCTGCACTGTTTTGGCGTTCTTAAAGGAGACTTTTCTGTTCCTCAATAGTCTGAGGATGTTGATTGGTCTTTTATCTTCCAGATCGTGTAATCTCAATTAATACTGCCTTAGTCTCTTTCAAAAGCAAACATCAAAATACATTGCACAGTGTGAAACTTAATCAAATAAATGGAAATGAATTTGGGTGGTTCAATTGCAATTATATATGTAAAATTAAATAAAATGTGCAAATAAAGACCTAAACCACAGCCAGCACAAGTACCCCATAGGGACTTTACTAAAAACTGGTCACAGAGGTAGGAAATATATGTGAGGTTACCAGTTTCTGTAGTACCAATTCATAAGGACACTAATCAGGCTTTTGACAGAGAGGAAGAAAGACCCGTCTATCCAGACTTGGGTGCTCTTTATAACCCGAAAGCACTGCGTCAGAGCCTTAATCATTATCGGCTCCGATAATTAGTACTTAAGGGGGAAGTTGTATGACATATTGAAATATCCTGCTAAAAACCAAGTTTATCCAAATAAACATATTCCATTTCAAACTTATTAAGTCCGTTTTTCTGCAGCGGTTATCGCTATCTTTAAAAAGTTTTCTAGCAGCACGTTCGAACAAAATGTGCTAATGATGCCACTATTCGTAAATTCGAAAATAACGTGCCGTTTTTCCTATCCAAAATGCTTAAATTTTAATTTTTAATAAAGCCGCCGAGTAGATAAGCGGTAACAAAGTGAATAGTCGTTTGCTTTCACTTCCAGCGTTAATTGGACCTGTAAACAAAACTTTCATTTAGCTTGCATGTAAAATTCTGTGTTATTAAAATCGATGGTAATTTGATGTTCTTGGATTGCCAGTTTCACAAACCAAGCGTATCATTTTGTCTCGAGAAGGTATGATACTGACTGATATTCTAAAATCGGATAGAAAATATTTATCAGTTTCAAAATAACATGTGATTAAAAATGTTACGTTTATTTGGACTTCCATATATTTGCAAACTTTACCCTTCACGCAAAGAAAAAACATGGTTGAGGTAACCATAATCTAAGAGCAACATATTATGGTTGCATTATATGTTTGTTACATTTAATGATAATAAAGCTGGTCTGCAACCATGTTGTTGTCTTGAATAACAATAACTTGGTAAAATCTAAAAATAATTACGTTAATATAGCTTTTTATTTAACCTTTTAATTAATTATATTTTAATTTATTTAAATATGTTAAAATTTAAACATTAAATAGTTAAATTAAAACATGATAACATCGTTGAAAATGTCATGTTTTATAATTGAAAAATAATATAGTCTCGTAAGTGCAAATATTTTTTAACATAAAAGACTTAGTTATTCATTGTTCTACTAAATTCATTGCAAAACATAAATTCAAAAAAAGGCAACTATTTGCTTATTGTTTATGAGTAATAATTAAAAGGCTTTAACACAAGAATTATTTTTACAAAAAATATAATTTATAAGCCTAAATAACGACATCTTATCTTCATACATTAATACGTGAACTTCCATTTATGGAGTAAACGTTATATTCTCGTATTGAAGATAAACGGTACGTAGTGTCAATTCGGAACTGACTTGACATTTATCCAAGACTTCTAACACGTTGATCTGGCGTCTGCGGTGATATATTTTGTTACATAATAGCAATTATTGTTGATGTATAATATGACAGCTTTATATAAAAAAATATGTAAATGATTTCACAATTGTGCTTAAACACACAAAAATAAAGTCTTACCTTACAAACATATTTATTTAAACTATTTTTAAAATGTTTTGCATACTTTTTTAATTTTTTTTTCGTATTTTGTATATTATATTTTATTATTTATTTTGTACATAACTAAAAACAATTTTAACTTTAAGCTAACAAAAAATTACTAAACTGATAGAAAAGCATTCTGTCAAGACCTAGAACAAAATATTTTTAAGTGCAAACGTTATTTGGTTTGCTTTGAATCATACTCTGATTAATGAAAATATATTATAGTTAAATATATTATATTATTTTAAATAAGTTATTTATATTTAACCATATAATGGTTAAATATCAACCAAAACATGTTTTTTGTGACTGAAGTATTGTTGAAAACAACTATAATTTGTCCTCTGCAACTTTACAATACAAATAACATATTATATTTATTGTGACCATATCACAGCTATGTTTTTTCTTTGTGTTTTCTTTTTTAACTCCAATCAAATCAAATATTTTTTTTATACACTCTTAAAACAACCATCAATGTCTGCTAAAACGTTTGGTGGAATACAATTTTTTACAAATTAAATAAATTATTTCACTTTTTTACTTATAATTTTTTTTTTCTTATATTTCGATAACATAACTCTACTGGATAATTTGAAATGTACTCTAAATAATGTTTACGTAATACTGCTGCAATAACTACAAATATCGAAAATAACAACAACAACAGGTATGCATTGTTCAAAAACGTGATAGCGGTATATTATATGCCATGAAATATGTCAGTCGTTCGGCTTGTGAGAGTCGCGGTGCTTTGGGTGGTGTCATCAAAGAAGTGGAACTACTTGCCTCACTGGAACATCCATTTTTAGTGAATTTGTGGTTTTCCTTTCAAGGTAAATTTATCTCTCAATTTTTCTTTTTCCTTTGCATTTCTTTGTTTTCCAATGGCTCAGTAAAATTTAACGACTCTTTTAAAATTGTTTTCGTAAGAAGCAGAAAAAGTTTTAGTATTTCAGTGTTAACTTAAATTACTTTCAGTATATAATTTTCAATTATTCTTTAATTGTTACGTTAAATTCATTCAATTTACATTTAATTGCGATAGAGAAATTTGTTTTTGCTATTTAGTAAAAATAAGGAAAACCCGTCGCTTAGTTCCATGAAGGGGTTTCCCACCGCGCTATAGCCAAAAAAAAAAAAACGCTTGGTCGAAGTCCAAAAGTAATAAACAATCACTTGAAGGTCCATCAGAGTATGATAAAAGGTAGAAAAGCAAGTAATATCAAAAGGTTTTACCCCGAGATAGATGCGAAATTTTCCAAATAGCTTTAAAATCATTTATGAGTTTAAGTAAAATTGGAGCTGCTGCCGGATTCATAGTGAGTAAGAGAATTTTTAATGTTATTAAAGGCTCGGAATACCTGAAGCGTCAAAAACTTCTAGAAAAGCCACTATTGATAGCCATATGTACATATAAGCAGCAGAGGTTGAAATACCACATGACGTGAATAGTCATCAAAGCATGTGATTAAAAAGAGCTTTTTTTATATCCAGATGGATATAATTATTATTTTTACGATATAAGGAATGAGGACAAATTTTAAAGCCGTCACCATAGCAGAGAGGGGGCATAATAGTTTGAGGCACTATCACGTATTATGGCGCTGCCAGTTTATTTTTTGTAAATGAGCTAATGGCGGGAATTGAATACAAAAACCTAACTGGAACTGCGTTTGTAAATTTTGCGAATATTTTTGGTACCCTTTCTATTATTTTTATACTGCTCGTACTGTAAAGTGCTGGCTTCAGGAGCAGAGAACTGAAATTCTTCTGACTTAAACATTATTGAAAACTTTTAGGGATGGCCAACGCCCCAAAGTTTATGAATGAGGAAAGCAAATCTACAAAGGAGGAGCTAATCGATGCTATAAATCGGCCGGGTCTTAAATTTCGCAAAATAAATCAAATCTCTCTACGATTTGATGCAATACCAAATTTCTCACATTATTTCAAACAAAGGAGGTTATACAAAATATTAAATACTGTAAAACTATTAAAACGTTGAAATATTAATAAAACAAGTAAGAGTGCTATATTCGGCTATGCCCAAATTTTTACACCCTTCACCATGTATGTAAATCTAGTTAAGTGAAGTAATTCCAATCAAAAAAGCAAATATTGGGGTGACAGAGAATTAAAAAATAAAAGAAAAAATCGAGTTCTGCATATACATAATTTTATATAAAAATATAATCGGCTCTTATTGGATTAAGAATTTTAAAAAATTTTAGTATTTCCTTAAAGATCTCCTCAAAAGCTTTTAAATGACACCAATAGTAATATTTTAAAAAATTTGAAAAGTTCAGAGGCCCGTAAGGCCCAATTTTTTCACCTTATGTTTTTTTCTTATTTCTTAATTCTCTATCACAGCATATAATTTTTTTTATTGAAGTAAGTCATTCTGATATGGAAAATTTAGAGGTAGGCGATAATATTTTGCCCGCTGCCTTGAGAAACATGGACCGATCTTGCTGATTTCTAATAGCACCTTTTTCGACACTATGTCTGATCGATTGGTGTATTTACCATCGCACATGGCTCAGTCGATTTCGCTATGCATTACAACTCAGAATATATATATATATATATATATATATATATATATATATATATATATATACTTTATGGGGTAGGAAATGGATATTGTAGAAATTAGAAATGTAATGGCAAACTTATATATGTATACGCTTTTTCCACCTTTTGTGGTAAAGGGTATAACAAACACCTTATTTGCTTTTTATTTGTTTTTACTGAGGTGAGACCAATTTAAGTTAACATTTAAAATTTACTTATTTTGATAGCGTCTGCGGAAACGTGTAGTAAAATCTTAAAAGTTTAACTAATTTATTTGTCCTTTTTGGCAAAACAGACTTGCTGGCAACATTTTCATATTATTAAGAGAATCGCAGGGCATTCAAAATTTTAACAACTTTATCGATTATATACGTAAGATTATCCTATGTTAACAAAGTGTAGATACACATGTTGAACAAGTACACTGAGAACAAAAGATTGTACTTGATAGAACATTATGTAATTTTACCTGCAGGCGGTGAAAAATTAAACGAAATTTGAACATTTTTTTATTAGAAAGTTTATTTTGCCAGATTGAAAAACAGTATACCCAAGTTAATTCATAATTCCTTAAAAGTTTTTTTTTTTGTAATAAAACCAATATTGATGAATTAAATATAATTTTTGTTGCAACATTTAATATGTGTTTAGCATTTTTGATTTAAATTTTGATAGACATTAATTTGTGCCCTTTTTTACCTTCAACTTTGTTCAAGTGTAAAATAAGTGGTAGTTGAAATACGTTAACAATATTCTTAAACAAATTGAGAATGGAAAATGTAAAGGCAATTGCTTAGATTTGTATAGGGCATGTATTTGTTTTTATTGTTTAAGTTTCAATAAAAACAGTAGAAAAAAATAGTTTAAAGGTTTTCTTTAGACTGTTACTAAGCAAACACATTTTAATGTGTTTCAATAAATATTGCTTTTATTATACCTTTCACCACAAAAAGTGGAAAAAGGGTTTGTCATTCCATATGTAATTTCTACAATATCCATTTCCGACCCCGTAAAGTATATATATTCTGACATCTTATTTATAGCGAACTCGATTGAGCGATGCCCGTCTGCTTGTTCACAAGACAAAAAAAATAAATATGTCAATCGATGAGATATAGTGTCGAAGGAGGTGCTATTGGAAATCAGCATGATCGGTCCATCTCCTTTGAATCAGCAGGCAAAACACCACGCCTACCTCTAATTTTTTTATGTCATTTGAAACAATAAAGTAACTCCAATCAAAAAACTAAATTCATGCGATAGAGAATTAAAAAATAAGAAAAAAAACAAAATATCGACGTTCGCCCATACTTTCCGAGTTACGGGACTCTGAAATTTAAAAATTTTTTTAAATATCAAGAAGGATATCATTTTAAAATACTAAAGTTTTTTTTAAAAATGCCTTACCCATTAAGAGTCGATGTCATTTAACGTAAAATGATGTATATGCAGTACATAATTTTTTTAATCTTCTTTTTTTTTTTAAATTCTCTGTCACCCCAATATTTCCTTTTTTGATTGGAGTTACTTCATTAAACTAGATTTACATAGATGGTGAAGGGTATATAAGATTCTGCATAGCCGAATATAGCACTCTTACTTGTTTTAAATCAATTTCAGTATGAACCAGTTTTAGTTTAACACCATTTCGATATGAATTCCGAAAACTTAAGCCAAAGTACATATTAATAATTAACAATACATATTGTGATTTCAGCAGAATGTAATTCTGCAATCTCGTTACATATGTAAGAAGTGGTTTTCTTTTCTTAAAAATATTTTATTTTTTATTACATATAATACCCTGTTCAGACATACGTTTTAATTTATACAATTAAAATTTTAATTGAGTAATTTATTTTGGTGTTCACACATATCCAATTTAATTTACTTAATTAAAATTTGACAGTAGAATATAGTTCTGTTCAGTAACAAGAATTTGTTACTAATTGTTATTGGAAAGTGTTTACTTCAGTACCTCAAAAGAAGCAGCGAAAAAGTAAAAAAGAGTAGAAGATGTGAATGTTAATAAATTTGTTACTACTTTTGTTACTGTCAAGAACAGAACAGCTGATTCTTGTTCTGTTTTACAAAATAAGTTAATGAATATTAAATACTTTGAACTGTGGCTTTTTTGCCATAATTTATATGGCGATTTTAAAACCGAATATCTACGCTGAAATTTTTTACAACCACACAGCAAAAAATATACATAACATTTATAGTTTTCGGTTTTAAATACAAAATACTTGAATTGAAACTAATGTTTGTATAATAGTTAGAAGAAAGCTAAGGAAACTATGTACAAGTAAACGCCAGGTTAATAAAACAATAAACAAAAGAAATAGAATAAAATAAACTAAAAGTTTTATAAAAAAGACAGAACATTTTTGGCAATTTGCACACAATCGATGACAAAGCTCTTGCAAATGCTAACTGTTGCAATACAAAATGATTTAGGCAACGAACACCGCTTTTTTGCTGTTTTAGATACAAGTTTTTTTATGGTTTTTTGTTATTATGGTAAGTTCGGCTTTACTTTGTTATTTTTTTTTTTTTTCAAAAATGCGTTTATTCCGTTTTTTTTATTTGGAATAGTAATGTTGTAAATTTTTATTTTACTCTATCGTTGCTAGTTTCTGCCGGAAATTTATTGAACAGACCTAATTTTTACATTATAAATTTGTGTTGGTAAATTTGGGAGAATGAAGAGAAGTTCGGCTTTAAAAGAAAGTTTGCTTGTTTTATTTGAAATATGGAACTCTTTCAGTCAGTACGATCAAGTTTTGACTGCACGCTAGCTTTGAATTTCCATTAAATTTTCAAAAATTTTTCATTTCATATAATTTAAAAATATTTTATTTTTCATTTTTATGGCATTTACTTTTGTCATTGTATAAAGTTTTCTCTAACTGAAAAAACTTCACAAGGGTTGTTGGAGTAAACTTAATCAATTATCGACTTAATTAAGTGCTAATTGAAAATTTTTTTAATTAATTTCTTATATGGTAAATTAAATTCAATTAGGGACTTAATTGCGTAAATTCCTTTATTGCGCAATTAAAACGTATGTCTGAACAGGGTATAAAATAGTTTCTTAAGAAAGTAAATAACTTTTTCTACTTCTGTTAAGTGTTATTAAGGAAATATTGTTAAACAGTTTTAATGGAAATGGTGTAGTTTACTTCTCTGCAAATGTATTCAAATATATACATACATATGTACATGTGTAACTTAAATTGCCGAAGGTTGTAATATTTGCAATCAAAAACATTTCTATTCTTATTTTACAAATTTCCATAAAATTTGTTTTCTTTTGTTATTTTTCTATGGCACTTACACTCAGATGAAGAGGACTTATTTATGGTTTGTGACCTGCTAACAGGTGGAGATTTAAGATATCATCTACAAAATAGAGTAAGTATTAAAAAAAAAAGATTAACCACATGTTTTTATGAAGTCAAATATAAACACCACATGCCAAAAAAAGTAATAAGAAATTACATTAAAAAAATTAATACCTCCTGTGATGAAACATATACAAATAAAAATATATGATTTTATTTATAAATGTATAAGAACACAACTGAACTCCCTTTAAAACATTTCTGTTATAAACAAATTTAAAAGAAAAAACTAATTCTTGTTAATAGCATTTATTTATTTTTTTAACTATTATTTATACAGCAGTGTTAACAGTGTTAAAATATTAGAGGAAACAGAGTCAAAAACTTAGAGCCGTTTTTATAATCGTCTCTAAAGTTCACTTGAGTTAAAATGAACTTTAACTATATTCACTTGCACAACTTTTCTCTAAATAAAATAAAATGATAATGCAATTATTGCCAGGCCAGAGAAAATTAGCCATTACTTCCGGCAAATTAGCACTAATCGTAATAGTAAATTTACTTTCTTTAAATCAGCAAAATAGTCCACTTGATAACGAAACCTGATAGCCCCATTATTTTGAGACTGAGAATTATTAAAATTTCTTCACTTCGTATTGTTTGTCCTTGTTCTGACAAACGTACGTTTTCATATCGTAAAACGCCTTACAGCCATACCTAAACAAGGGCGGAAAGCGTTTTTTTGCTGTCAAAAGTTCTCATGCTAGTACATTTTGTATGGAGCATACCGAAATAACGCGGCGGCAACGCTTTGCAATTGGAAAATCCGATTTTGACAAGTCGTTTAATAATAAAAAAAATTAAAAATAAACAAAAACAAAACAAATTTTGGTTTTTTTTATAAAATTTTCAATTTACACAACATAAACACCAGAATTGTTATTCTTTTTAAAATATTTAGGGAATTTATATATATTTTTGGAAAAAATCTAGTGCAGAAACGAAAAAAATTGTGTGCGGAGTGTAAAATTGTAAGTGAAAATTTTGGGGTTGACCTTTAGCTTCGGACTTACTGACCTCCAACGTTTGTATGTATAATATGGAACGTATCGAGTATTTTATGGAGGAATTAAACAGTATGGGATTCATAGGAAAGGTAATTTTTTGCTTAGATTTTCATTTACACCCCGTAGACAACTTTATAAAATTTTTGAGGTGCGTCCGTTAACTAGAATTAAGCCTTAATGTTTTTAATAACCCTGTTTTTTATCATTTTGACAAACCGTTGCCGCTTTTGTTTAGGTATGGCATTTCAGCGTAAAAGCTATGCGGAAGAAAACGTTCCGCTTTCCGTTTTTATTTAGGTATGGCTGTTACTTATTTACTTATTACTTATTTGAGCATGTTCTCGAAGAATTTCGCCTAAAAGATTAATTGTAACAAGTTGCGTTAGTTCAATTCAATATATACTTACAGTTTGAAGCGCCAGATCTCTAGCTATTGCGACTTACAGAAGCCAATTTAAGGCGATATGCTTTTGTTTGATTACTTGAAATTTATTTTTCCTTGTAGCGGGAAAAATATGGCAACTCCAAATACATTAGCAATTTGAAAACTACTATAATGTTATAATATTGTCTAAAAAATTGTACCGATTACATTTTCAATTGTGTCATATATAAGTTAGCGACTATAACTATGATTAACTGTGATTGTATTTGACGTTTGGTGAGATAAATATGTCAGATATTAAACCTTGAATACAACACTATACAAGCAACAACGAAATATGTCTGGCAGCGTAAACATGTTGCAAAGTGTGTACCCATAATTGACTAGCGTTGCAAGGCAACTATAGCAAAATAGAGTCGCAAAAAGAAAAAATTAGTTAAGGCCAGGATTCACTATCATACACAACCGTACGATTAAATCACACAAAAATCTGACAGAATTCTGTCCCGTTTTAAAAATTTTACCAAAATGGCGTCGTAGGTGCCAAACATTATACAAAAAGATGCAAAAAACATATGGTATAAATATTTTGTTGTTTTTTACTCCTCATCCTAAAAAATCAACTCTGATCGTATAGAACAAACTTATTTCAAAAGATTATAATATCGTATAGATATGTCAAAAAGTCTGTCACACACATACTCTTTTAATCAACACTATCATACTTTTTGAGCACAGAGGCAACTTTTGACAGATCGTACGGCTGAGTATGATAATGAATCCTGGCAATCTGTTTTTAAAAACAAGTTAATCGGCCCTGTTCTGTAAAACGAATCCGAGTAAATTTCTTGTTTTAAAACGAATTCAAATTTTCTTGGAGTTTTCTAAACCGAATTCGCACAATTTTACTCGTTTTAAAATCGAGTAAACAAACCTGGTCGAAAGTAAATCTAATGCAATTTTATTCTTAAAAATGACTGAAAACACAAGTAAAGAACCTTTGAAATAAAAAATTTAAAGTCTTTATTATTAATCTTAGTTAAATTAAATACATTTTAATATACTTTATATTATAAAAAAGTTAGTTTAAAAACACTTTTAAATTGCTTCATATTCTTGCCTAAGGCTTGATGAAAATTAGGTGCATGAATAAAAACAGTTTTTTTGGTAAAAGTTTTAAACGCACATACGAAGTATCTTTTGTAAACACAAATTAACAATAAAAGTTCAATTTTAACAAATCTAATTTAAAAACAAAATTTTCACCAAATCACAAAATTTCTGCAAATTGCCTCCTTTGTATATTTAATTGACGTATTTTTCGTTTTCTGAGATAACTGTATAACTAACTTAATACAAATGCTCCGGGCATTTTCAATTCTTGCTTTAAAATAATAAATTTGTTTAGTTTTTCAATCAATATCTGACTTTGGCGTTTAAGTAAAAGTTCGAACTTAATTTCGAAAAATGCCAAAACGAGTGATTTGCAGTACACCAAATAATAATTTCTCCATTTTTGAAAATCGCTCGTTTTTTAAAACGATTCGGTTTACAGAACAGAGCCAAATATTGTTTTATTGTAAAAAACGTTTTAAATCTCGCTTATAACAGAAATAAAAAATGGGCTATTGTGTTTAAAGCTAAAGGCAAGATTTTATGTTCGATATCTATACTACCTCTCTCCCTAAAAATATTAATTTAGAAATATTTGCTGATTTTTGTAGCCCGAATATTTTTAAATCTGGTAAATTGTTTGTAATTCTTCCCACTGTGTTTTTATTGTACGAAAGTATAACATTTACTTCCTAACAAATGAGGTTGGGGTTTTTATAGTTATTCAAATCTTACCTTTAAACCACTTTATCACGTTTCACTCTTTAGAGTGTTCTCTTCATTTTTAATATCAATGCTGCTTGTTTGTTAATGTTGTGCATTATTGGGCACTATAATTTCTTTTAGCTTGTTGAAAGTTTACTTATTTTTTGTTGTTAATATTTTTCCCTGTTTATTATTTTTTTCAGGTAGAGTTTTCCGAAGAAAGTGTTGCCTTATTAGTGTGCGAACTAGGTAGTGCTTTAGATTATTTACAATCACAACGTGTTGTTCACAGGTGAGTCAAATCGCAGTTCTTTTATTCGTATACGGATTCCAACCAATTTATGTATTCTCAATATTATTTCCTTCGTTATTTGTATTAAAAGGAAATATTTAATAAACAGAAAAGATTTGTATGCACATGATATGAAATAAAAATAAATAAAATGTTATTGCTGTATTCTTAAAACAAGTTCTAAAGTACAGTTTTCTTTAAAGTGCACTTTTTGTGTTCTATAGACACGTAAAATATATTTTAAATTTAAAAACATTTAGTAGCGACTTTCTCCAAACAACTCTATGAAATAAACTTACATTTTAAGTTTATATGTTAAAAGTAGAACAGAATGGATAACAAGAGTACCTAACAAGAAAGTAATTTTTTCTTATGACAAAGTTTGAATTGACAAGAAAAATGTCGTAGCATTTACTCTATATCAGAGTTCATCGCATTAAAAATGATTAGGAGTCAAGGGTTCGGAATCAGTGTTGTCAATCGGAAGATGTGTCAACGGGCGCGAATTTATTAGGTTTTCGGCTTCTATAAGCAGACTACGGAAAGTTTCAATTTGTGGAGCCCTTTCCTTTAGAGTAAAGGTCAGAACGTTTTTCACTCAGCGTACCAACCGTTCCCAAGCCCCTCTGGCGGATGGGTTTGCAGGTGTATTAAATGACCACTCTATACCACTCTTCGAACATTCGTCCGCTAATCTTGTTTCATTAAGAACAAATTCAACTTTACTTGCCCCCACGAAGTTTGTACCCCTATCACACCTTATCCGTACAGGACACCTCCTACGGTTGACAAAATTTCGTAGACACAGTATAACAGCATCCGTCGACAGGACCTTTGAAACTTCAAGATGAAGGGCTCTTGTTGACAAGCAAGTAAAAAGAGCAACCCATATTTTTTCTTGACGTCTTCCTATCGAAACTAAGAAAGGAACTATATAGTCCATTTCGGTGTAAAAAAATGGTCTGACATACGGAGTAAGTCTATCTTCAGGATGTTGGCCCATTAATGGAGGTTTTGGCATCGCATAAGCGTTTTTGCATATTTGGCAATTCTTTTTTATGGACCTAACTATTTGTCTCAGACAAGGTATCCAATATCTTATTCTAATTGCCGCGCACACGGATTCTTGATTTTAGTGCTGAAACTTCTCGTGATAGTGTTTGACTATAAGCCTTGTCATTATATGTTGTTTTGGCAATATAATTTGCTCTTTAGTACAATGATCAACACAGGTGGCGTTATAAATTCGGCCAGACAAGCGTATTAAACCATCCTTGCATAAAAATGGAGTTGGCTCAAAAATTTTGCTGGATTTCGATATAGGCTTATTTACTTTCAGTCTTTTATATTCTTCAAAAAATATCTCCTGTTGAGCAATTTTACACAAAAATTTTGTTGTCTCATCGATTTCCTGTGCGCTCAAGTGCTCTCTGTTTATTTCCGTTATATCGCAGCCCCTTTTTGTGTAGGACTTAAAAATTTGAACAGTTCGTCGAAACCAAGTCATGTCCTGATCAGCTTCAAAAAACTTGAATATTTGTCAAATGGAATAAATGAATGTTTATTTATAGTAAAAATAAAGGCGGACCGTTTTTCATGATCATTAATGTCACGTGGTATTTTAGGCCACATCTTTGAATCGTCTTTTAAAAATGTTGGACCATTCAGCCACCTGGATGTTAAAAATGTATCTGACAAGTTTTGTGGTCTTGTTCCATCGTCTGCGGGATTAAGTGATCCAGGTAACCAACGCCAATTTTTTTCATCAGAGGACTCCAATATTTCTGCGACACGGTGTGCAACGGTGTGTATTGTTCGAAAGCAACATACATATATATTTTTTACATATCAATTATGTGTGTTTCTAAGTTTTGTATTTTTCTGAACACACACATATGTTTTTGTTAGTTTTTAATATTTGGTTGTAACTCTAACACGTGTTCGGCAAGAAAGAACATGTGTTGTGTATGGAACAATAATACATTAAGCATATATTTGAAGTTCGTGCGTACCAAACACACGATTGGTGTACGATACACTCGATTGATTGTATAATCAATTAATATTATCGTATCGTATGTCGAATTTGAATAAAAATTATTGAGGGGCATAACTTATGTCTCTTAATTTTAATAAAATTTTTTTCGTTGACAACATTCAACAGTTTATGTTAAAAATAGTAAAATATAGTTTAAAAGTTCAAATTAAAAATTGAATAAGAAAGTTTTTCATTTGGTTTCAATACAACTAAAAGCCCTTTTGGCGTAGTACATTTAAATCAAGAACATTTATATTAACTTAGAATTAATAATTTGATATGTTAACTTTCTCAGATAATATAATGACTAGTGGCTTCTACCTAAAAAAAGTTTTAAGAAATCTTTTTCTTAGAAACATATACAAATAATTACAAAAAGTAAACACCCTATTAAATCTATTGATAGACATTTGTATATTTACAATTAATTTGATATATCTGACATATAATTACATATATATTTTTTCGTATTTTGCTTTTACATAAATTGCATTTACATATATACCCTACCCAGAGACGTCAAACCGGATAATATTCTATTAGACGAAGCTGGTAAGTAGCTAATAAATCTAATAAATCTTTATACTTAAGCAATAGAATATTATTCGTTAGATTATTATTTTTTAAACGACTTCAAAAAAGAAGGAGGTTATACAATTCGGCTGAATGTTGCTTTTTTTATATTTGTGCCTCCAGAACTCAGTCATTTCTGATCCGATTTTGAAAATTTTTGGTAATATGATAGATTATGCTTACAGATTGGTCCCGTTTTAAAAACAGTCCATAATCTTGAAAATTAAAGGGTATCCCCATACAACATACATATTTTTTACGTGATTCTGTAAAATTTCAAATGACTGCGTCTTACTATAGCCCCCAATAACAAAAACTTATACAAAAATAAATCTAAAAATTAAAGGGTGCCCCCATAATTGATGAAAACTTACTTATATGGGCCTATCTTTTGAACCGTTATGGACAGAATGTCAATTGCTATAGGCGTAATAGTAACAAGTATTAATATTACAAATTATAAATTAAAGGGTGCGCCAATAGTTCATAAAATTTGATCTATATGGCCATACTTTTGAACAGTTGTAGACAGAGGCTTGAAGTTTACAACGAACCTGTATTGCTAAGTCCGCTAAAACAACAAGTATAAAATTTGGATTTGGAAGTTAAAGGGTGTTCCAATAGTTTATGTAATTTTGTGTATGGGACCAAATTTTGAACCGTTATAAACAGAACGCTGAAACTTAAAAGGCTAAATCCGCTAAATCAACGAGTTTTTAATTTAAATTTAGAAATTAAAGGGTGTCCCATAATTGATAATTATTTACTTATATGAGCCTATTTTTGAAACGTTATAGACAAACGCTTCCAAATTGAACAGAATGTCGATTGCTATGGCTGTTATAGTAACAAGTAAATATATTAAGAATTATAAATTAAAGGGTGCGCCAATAGTTCATTTAACTTGGTATATTGCCAAACTTTTTAACAGTTGTAGACATACGCTTGAAATTTACAACGAACCTGTATTAGTAAGTCCGCTATAACAACAAGTATAAAATATGGATTTGAAAGTTAAAATGTGTTCCAATAGTTGATGTAATTTCAAGTGTGTGGCCGTATTTTTGAACCGTTATAGACAGAACGCTGAAACCGCTATATCAATGAGTTTATAATTTGAATTTAGAAATTAAAGGGTGTCCCATAATTACTGTAGATTTACTTATATAGGCCTATCTTTTGAACCGTTATAGACAAACGCTTGTAAATTTGACGCAATGTGGATCGCAATGGCCGTTATAATAACAGCTGATAATATTTAAAATAATAAATTAAAGGGTGCACCAATAGTTCATTTTTTGCTAAGTCCGCTATAACAAGAAGCTTATAATTTGAATTTAGAAATTAAAGGGTGTTCCCAAAATTAATGTTCTATATGGCCGTATTTTTTTAACCGTTATATACAAACACCATAATTTTAGACACAATGGTATTATTGATTATAATAAGAATTATAAAAATGTTATATTATAAATTAAATAGTTGATATAATCTGATGTATATGGGCAAACTGTTGAACCGTTAAAGACAGACGGTTGAAATTTACACAGAACCTAATTACTAAATCTACTACAACAGCAGGTATATAATTTGAATTTGGAAGTAAAAGGGTGACCCTATAGTTGCTGTAGTTTGATGTATATTGCCAAACTATTAAACAGTTGAACTAGTATAAAGTTTGGAGATATAAGGATGCCCCCAATGAACTGTTATAGGCAGACAGATGAAATCTGCCTTGAAGTCGGTTTTTTTTCGCAAGAATTATTTTTCGCTAAATTGAGATATGCCGTTACAGTAAAAATAAGGCAAGATGAACAACATAAAAAATTTGCGTTAACATATATACTTTTTAAGTTATACTTACTTGCATTAAATATGCTGTAGAACATTGACTACTAAGCTGCTATTGATTTGATAGCCTGCGTTCGCGTTAACCAGCTAAAATATAGGCTGACTTCCAAAACGTATTAATACAAAGTTTGCATACAGTTCTGCAACCGTATTTTAACCCTCTGCGCCGTGATGCAAATTTGAATCATACCGAATATCTCTCTGTAGCTTCCAAATTTGAAAACACTTTTATGTAAATGTTCGTTATATGTTGTCTCCATTTAATAGACGTCGTTTTCTTTGCTTTTGAAGTACCGTTATAGCAGCATTGAATTATTGTGCAATTTTGAATTGCCTGCTCATTCGTTCGTTGTGCGTAGAGGAAACAGTATGTTTTTCTGACCTTAAAATTTATTAAGTTCAACAAGTTCATAAACAATTTTGATTTTTACATAAGTTACACTCTTTTTTTATTACAATGTTATAGTGTGTATTGTTTTTTTTATGGTAAGTACTTTGCGATAAATGCGCAATGATGCAAATTTGCATCAAAGGATTTTTCGCCTCCTGCGCCCATATAAATGAAAATTATACAAACTGCTAGAACAAAAGTTTGCTTTTAAACCATTTCCTTTCGTTTAAGTAGTATTTTACTTAATTTGGGTTTCTTGCGCACTAGAGGATTAATAGTTTACTTATGGAAATTTGCATTTTGCTGAGTTAATAAAACTTGTCGACAGGGTTTTGAAATCGTATAAATTGTCAATGTTTTGTACTGCAGAATTATGAAATACAATACTTTGTTTGAATACAAAGCAATTTACGTTTTGGAAGTCAGCCATATGCATATATAACATTTTCGTAGTATACTCTACATCATTAAATCGTCGGCGAAGTAATAACTAAATAAAATGTATGTACCAGCTCGAAAAAACCTTTTTAATGCGCTATATTCTGAGCTATATTTTATCACCATCGATGTGCAACCTGTTGTGTTTTGGTAAAAATAACAGCAGTAACATACTTGCATTTATCACAGAGATTTATATAACAACGCAAAGCAATTTTTGAAGACTACTAAATTATAATTATAATTCATTATAATTATTTCTGTTACATATACAACAGATACACCCACTTATTACTACATCAGGAAGCGAATTAAACTTTGAACAGTGAATCTAAAATTAGCAAAACAAAAACAAATCAACGATTAAAATAAGAAACTAATACATAATATTTCATTAATTAAAAAGCTTATACCGTTAAACATGGAAATGTATTATTTTAAGAGGCGTTTGTATATCCATGTTTAATTTTGTATTTTTATACCCTTCACCACAAAAAGTAAAAAAATTCTACAATATCGATTTCCGACCCCATAAAGTATATTGAGTTCTTATGCATAGCGAAATCGACTGAGCGATGTCCGTCTTTCCGTCTGTATTAGTATTGAAATTAAGTGTTCCAAGGCACCACATCAGCCAGAGATAATTTAAATACATCAATTGGTCAGAAATAGTTTTGAAAGAGTTGCTATTGAAAATCAACAAGAAAGATCCATTTCCTTCAGGGCAGCGGGCAAAACACCACGCCTGCGTCTAATTTTTCCATAACATTTACAACAATGAAGTAACTGCAATCAAAAAAAAAAAAACAAATATATGAGGCAATAGAACATTAAAAAAAAGAAAACAAACTTTAAATGAAAAAATTGGCGCTCGCCCATATTTTCCGAGTTTTGGACCCCTGAACTTCTAATAGGATAGTACGATTGTGTAACATATTTTGAAGATATCAATATGAGTATCATTTAAAATCATTTGAGGAGATCTTCAAGGAAATACTATAATTTTTAAAAAATACTTAACCCATTAACAGCCAATGATATTTTTATGTAAAATTATTACAATTACGCAACTAAGGTAGATAGATGCGAAAAATTCTGATGAAGAATATAGCGGTTCAGAAAATGCAGCATTACAACATAATTACAACGGAAAACTTCCGCATACATTTGTAAAATAATTTCTCTTTCTATAAAAGGTTTTTAGAAACAAAAATAAATTAACTTAAGCCAAAATTAATTTCCATACATTTTTAAGAATGTACATTGTGTTTTTGTCGAATTTTTCTGGTTTTCTTGAAAAACGTCCGCATACATTTGTAAATAATTTATAAAAATACAAAAGTCAAGGCCGATACACCTTCGTGTGTGTGAGTCCAACTAGCGCGTAGCATTTTATTTCGTTTATGTTTCTTCACAACTGTAGAAGACTTTTATGTTTTTATACAGGAAATACTCGGAACGGAATTGCAAAGGCAAACTTGATTTCCAAAAAAAAAATTTAATACGTCAATCCATCAGGCATACTATGGAAAAAACTGCCATTGGAAATCAGCAAGATCGGTCCGTGCCTTAGACACAGCGGGCAAAACACCACGCCTACCTCAAATTTTTTCATATTACTTGGAAAAATGAAGTAACCCCCCGTTGCCACATACAAGTAATTGCTTGCAAGTGTGTATACGTATTATTAAAGAAAATTAATAAAATTGTAGAAAAAACAAAAATTTTTTTTGTGGCTCCACTGCACAGTGCAAGTTCTTTTTAAATATGTCATTGAAAACAAAACTTGTTTTAAAAATATCTATTTTAAAAAAATTAATAAAATTAAAAACAATCCGAGTTTAATTAATTTAATAATTTCTGTTTTAATTTACTTTATTCGTGCTTGATTCCTTTAAATATAAATATTTCATGATATTCTCATATATTTATTATTTTAAACTAAACTAAAAAATGAAATGTATTACTGCGGGGAAAGCATATCCATATGGCCATTTCACTACTGCTCAAATAGTTCATCAGTGGATTTTACCCAAATTTTGTATAGAAAAACAGAAAGTCTTATATCAAAAGTCAAATTGATTAAATGAGAACTCCATTGAATCAATAAGACAAAAGACAATAACAACTCAAAAATGTTCTACACAAAAACACAGCAAACATTTAGTAACTATTTTTATTTTTTCTTTCATTTTTCTACATAAGGGATCCCATTGGGAACCATTCATATGTATTTGAAAGATTCAATGAAAAAATAAAAATAAAAATTGAAAAACAATTTTTATTAATAAGCAATGTGCACATGCAAATATATCAATATGAAAATTTATTATTCGGAATCTTTCATGAGAATATCATGAAATGTTTATATTTAAAGGAATCAAGCACGAATAAAGTCAATTAAATTTTAAAAGATTCCGAATAATAAATTTTCATATTAATTTCTGTTTTATTTAATTTTTTCCCCATTTTGCTCATATGTATAAAAAAATAAAAAAATTACGTTACTTCTATTATTATTAAAATAGTGTTACCAATTATTCAACGTATACATTGATATTATATTATTTACGAAAATATTAAAATTTATCTTTAAACTTATCTCTAAAAGATGCTTTTATACTCTTTATATTTTTCACTTATATACATACATTGCACGAAAATGTGCCATAATTTAAATTCTTACTGCAACAAATGCTAGTAATTTTTATAAGAATTCAGCACTAGGTAACACTCTTTTCGTATATTCATTTTACTTGCATCAGGCGTTAATAATTTACTTCCTTCGACATTTCATTGCAAGCTGAGTCGCAAGTAGCAAAAGTGTAGTTGTGTTAGTAAAAAAGTGTTTAAATTAGCGTTTGCCCATATTTTCCGAGTTACGGGCCTCTGAAGTTGTTTAATTTTTTAAAATATCAATATGGGTATCATTTTTTTTAAAGGAAATACTAAAATACTAAAAATTTTAAAAAATTAATTGGGTTGATTCCGCCAGTATATATTAAACTGTTGTTATAATGTTCTGTAATAACCGTCGTCACTGGCTGTGTACTTTGGATGTTCGGCGAGCGCTTTCGATGTGATAACATCATTTTCAAAATTATAACAACATTTAAAAAAATGCTTAACCCCTTAAGAGCCGATAACTGTTTTATGTAAAATTATGTATAAGTAGTATTTAATTTTTTTCTTATTTTTTAATTCTCTGTCACCCCAATATTTGCTTCTTTGATTGGAGTTACTTCACTAAACTAGATTTACATAGATGGTGAAGGGTATATAAGATTCGGCGTAGCCGATTATAAAACGGTTCACAAAATAGGGCATAAAGGTCAATTTACAATAACTATGAGAACACTTTAAATTAGCAATGAAGGTTTTTTTTTTTTAAATTCAACCGTCTGTCTACAACTGTTCAAAAGTATGGCTATATACATCAAATTAAATTAACTATTGGGGCACCCTTTAATTTATAATTTTGAATATATATACTTTTTATTATAACGGTCATTGCAATCAACATTCTGTTCAATTTTTAAGCGCTTGTTTACAATTACAATGCCTATATAACATGTATGTATGTTGTATGGGGACACCCTTTAATTTTTAAACGGGAATAATCTATAACCTTTCAAAAAAGAAAAAAATTTTAAAATCGATTCAGAAACCATTGATTTTTGTGGTTACAAACATACAAAAAAGAAACAAAACAACATTTAGACGATTTGATAAACTCCGTCTTTGTTTGAAGTGGGTTAAAAACAGAAAAAAATACAATACGAAATACAACTGATTATTTAAATCTACCATAAATTCAAAACATGACAAAATACAAAGCAAAAAAAAAAACAAATTCTTACATTTATTATTACAGGACATGCCCATTTGACTGATTTTAATATTGCAACAAGACTTGAAAAGGATGGTCTCGCCTGTAGTATGTCCGGCACAAAACCGTATATGGCTCCTGAGGTTTTTATGTGTGCCCTGGATGAAGTTGGTAAGAATTAGAAGGGGCGGGCATATTTATGTATGTTGTTAATTAAATATGTATTTTTTATTGCAGCTGGTTATACGTTTCCTGTCGACTGGTGGTCATTGGGCGTTGTGGCGTATGAAATGCGTTCAAATATTCGACCGTTTTCAGTTCATTCAAACACATCCCTTGTAGAAGTAAAACATATCTTAAGCGCTCCCGTACATTATCCACGCTATTGGAGTCATAATTTTATTGATTTAATAACAAAGGTAATTTTATTTTTTTTTTTTTTCTTATTTTTTAATATTGAAAACCCTTTGTTGAAAAATCAAATGGGACAAGTTCCAAAATTTAAATTTTTTTACAAATCTTAGATATAGAGTAAATTTAATTAAATCTTAAATGGAATTGTAGGATTTCACGTACAGTTAACCTGGCTTAATTTCATCAGTTGTTGTTTTTATCCGCTGCCCACCTTGCAGGTAGGCACAGCACTTGTTCTGGAGTACATTGCCAACTTCGAACGTTTAATCCCCACTTTGAGGTCTTATTTTCTATCTATTGCATCTTTAGCCTAACCCGTAGTCATGTTCTCGCTCTGGAAGCATACTTTTTCTCAAAATATCCATTTTCGGCAACAGGTGTATTGCACGCCTTCAGGGGCCCATTCGCAGCTACTGAACAAATCGAACACGACATTGGTCTCTTGTTGTCAATTTGCGAGCAAAGTTCATACACTTTTGCATAATTTTGTTTGTACTTTTCATAAAATCGAAGACTTTTATTATATGTCATCACCGAATTATGTAACCCCGAAAGTGTTTCATCGTTCGCGAAGCTTAAGCTGAGTCAAAAGTTTTTCCACAAATTAAAGACCTTCAAATAATTTCTTTTTCTCATTTTCTACAAAAATACTTCTACGTCAACTTTAACTTTATACGGATAATAACAATATTCTTAGGGTTCGATCCCAAACAATTCTTCCTCTACCGCAAGTTTGCTTTCCTGATATTAAGTACGCAAAAAAGTACCAGAATCTAGGCACCGTTTTTTATAATAATCTTATTCACTGTTCACTTGGCTGCTTGTAATATATTGTGTTTTCTGCTTATATTTCTAAAAAGTCCGTTTCTGCTTTGGGAAACCTAGTCCCAACGATTTGCTCGTTATCGCTTGGGTGCATCAAATTCTTCAGTTTTACTTTCAAAATTTCAACCTAAATTTTTTCGTATTATTTTTGTTATTCATACAAATCCACAATAGCATTGATCAAAGTATATCTTTATCAAGTACATGCAAGTCTACAAGAAATACAACATTAGAATAACAACAGACATTTTGTTTGTGTAAAATCATGTATTATGTCAAAAAACAGTTCAGAGATGGCAAAGTAGATAACATTTTATAATTTTTCTAACTAAAAAATTAATATGAATTTTACTTAATTATTATTAAAAAAAAAAAAAAGGAAGAGAATGACATTTTAACGACAATATCAATGTATATTTAAACAAGAATTTAATAAACGGATGTTTTATGCAACTTGAGCTGAAAAAGTGTATTTGTAGATTTCGTTTACCATCTCTGATAAAACAATAAAAATTAAAAGAAATACGTGAACAAACAAGAGCAAAATAAAAATTAAAAAAAAATATAAACAAATTTTGACACAAAAACTGATAAACACGCACAGAAATAAAACCATCAGCTAAACTCCTGCATGTACTTGTTATAGATATACTTTGCTTACGATTATAAATATTTATTAAAAATGTATGAGTTAAAGCTGCTTTCAGACGACATGTTCACCTCTATCGTGAACAAAATGTGAAATTTTTGTTCCCATGAAATTTTCATTCCCCATGAAGGGAAAATTGCTATCGTGAATTTTATGCGAACGTTTGTTCCCGCTATCAATTCGTACTGAATACAAATTAGAAAGAAGAAAATATAAATAGGGGGAAAATTTTCTAATGTTAAGTGATTTGTGCTATTGTAGTGTTGCAAGAGGAGTAGATACTACAACAGAGATCAATTTTATTTCAAGAACGTGACGTGCCACACGCTTAAAAGCCCTTGAAGTTACCCTAGACACAAAAGGACCAAACAATGGACCCAAGTGGGCTGTGGCAATATGGCAGCCAGCCTAACCTACCCTAACATTGCTACTGACCCATCTCAATAAAATAAATTTTTATATCTGATTTTTAATAACTCCATTTTTCATTTAAAAATATTTTTAATAAAAAATTTTCATAAACTCATAACCAATAGATCTCTTTGTTTTGCATCTTGACGAGCATAATGTCAGTCTGCACTGCAGTAACAAATTTTCTAATTAAAACATATAAAAACTGGCACAATGTATGCAGTTCCCCAGCAAAGTTTAAGTGAACAAATCTAAGGGAAAAGTGAAAAAATTTCGAGGGAAAAAATCAATCACGATAAGGGGATTTTTTGTTTACGTGAAAAATTGTTCACGTGAATTATTCACGATTGCAATTTGGGGAAAAGGAAAAAAATTTCGAGTGAAAATATATTCATGATAGGGGTGATTATTTTCATATGACTTGCCAGTTTCAAAATAAATATGTATATACACATGTAATTTTTTATGTCTGCCTAAATTATTAATTTACAGACTATTTTTAAAATTTGATTTCAAACTTACATGGCTATTTTCATACGACATATTTTTTTTGTATTTAAAACAGCTAATGTCAGATGCTTTGTAAGATAACCAAAGAACGCGCTCTACTTGAAATTTTATCAGTTGAGTTTTGCTATCTGATTTTTACACAAGCGATGTTTCAATTTGTTCAAATGGCATGTACTATATATTTTGCAGTTTGAAATTTGACATGTCATATACATAAAAAACATGTCGTCTAAAAGCGGCTTAAGAAAGAAGGAACACTTTTTATATCGTAATTAAACTTTTTTTTTAACGTTTATTTTTCTCATAGTTATTATGTGTACATCCTGGCGGACGCATTAGCTCACAACAGGAATTGCAACAAACACCTCTACTGCGTCAAATCAATTTTAAAGATGTGGTAGAAAAGAAAACGAAACCTCCCTTTAAGCCACCCGAAGATCATTTAAATTGCGATCCCTGTCTCGAGCTTGAAGAAATGATTGTCGAAACTCGTCCTCTACACAAAAAGAAGAAACGTTTAGCCAAGCAACGTTCAGCACAGCGTGATAGTGATTCTGAAACCACACTTGTTAAGGAGTTTATTGTTTACAATCGTTACAAAGAACTTAAACGAAAGGACATGGAAAAGAAAGAAAATGAATGGGAAAAGGAACTAGAAGAGGCAATGGCAAATTCTGTGGTTAGCAGTTTAGCACCCATAATAGAGACTCCGCTACTGGAGGCTCTTAAAGCATCGTCATCTCCAGCGAATAAGTGCTCCAGTGATACGGCCACAAATATAACTTCAAACAAAAATACCAAATTAAATTCGGGTTTTAGTTCAACAAAAACCTTAACCGCTTTAGGATCTTCATTACAAATGTGCTCGAAATGTCAGCGACCAAGTTCAAGAAAATCAAATATTACTGAGAGTATAGAGTTTATAGATCGTACGCCTTCGCCCTAACATAAGAAAAATGATGCCACATAAAAGGGAACCAAATATTTGTTTTTTTACTGAAAAGGTTTCACAACTTACCACAAACCATTAAACACTTAAGAAGTAATCAACTTGAGTTAAAAATCAAAATATCGGAAAAATTAAACAAACCAAATTAAATAAAATTCATGCGTATGTTAATTTTTAAAAAATAAGATATAATATATTTTTTTTTAATTTAATTTTAAAACTGCTAAAGGTACAATTATTAAAAAAAATATTAAAAAAAACTACAATTAGATATTAAACAAGTAAATTTGATAATAGTGACCCTAAAATGATCGTGTAAAAGATATTCGAGGGTGATCCGAAAAAATTTCAAATTAATTTTATTTCGCACTTACAATTTACAAATTTTCAGAAGAGGCAAAACACTTATAATATAATATATATATTATAAGTGTTTTGTTTATATCTTAGTTTGTCATTCCGTTTGTAATTTCTACCATGTCCATTTCAGACCTCATAAAATATATATCGCTCATTTACTTCGAGAACGTTATAACTCAAAATTTCAAATTTCGAAGTTAATCATGCAGAATTGTTCGCCATTTTATGCTTTATATTGTGTATAAGTTTAATCTTTAATTCTTTTGTACTTTCCACATTTTAGGAGAATAAGTGGTTATTTCATTTCGTGTTTGAAAACTTTGTTTGTCAATAAGAACGACATATTTTGAGTTGTGGAGTAAACTTCATAACGTAAAGATCATATCGATTTCCAAAACATTGTCACATTTCGTTTTGTGACTGTATATATGAAAAAAAGATATTTTTAAAATGTATCGACTTTTCGCATACAATGTATTATTTTCAATTATGGCTGTGTTGTTGTTTTTAAGTTTACGACACAGTATCGGATATATTTTTGCAGCAATAATGTCATAACTCAAACATCCCACATAGTTTGTCCAAGTTGTCTCCTTTAATATATTATTGATGAAAGTTTTTTTTTTAATGTTTTTTTTTGTAATTTACTTTATTCGTGCTTGATTCCTTCAAATATATGCTTTCCCCGCAGTAATACATTTCATTTTTTAGTTTAGTTTAAAATAATAAATATTTCATGAGAATATCATAATTGTAGTGGAAAGTTAAGCAGTCTGATATTTTTATCGATAGTGAGAACGAGTCAAAAATTTAAACTGCGATTATCTCGAAATGAATTTTTTTGAGTTATGACGTTCTTGAAGTAAATGAGCGTTATATACGTGGTCGGGTTGAAATACACTTTGCCAAGGCACTAGATGAGCTAGAGAAAATCTAAATAAATTTAAAACGATCAAACGTAAAAATTCGAAAATTTCGGCAATTTAAAAACAGCAGAGTCAGCGGGCAAAAACACCACGCCTGCCTTTAATTTTTCCATATGATTTGGAACAAAACTAGTTTAGTAAAGTAACTAAAAAAAAACAGATATATGGAGTGATAAAGAATTAAAAAATAATTAAAAAAATTTCAAGTGAAAAAATTGGCAATCGTCAAGGAAATACTAAAATTTTTAAAAGATGCTTAACCCATTACGAGCCGACGACGTTTTTATGTAAAATTATGGGCTTGTTCGGAAATGCTTCACAGCGCTGCATCTGCAGCAAGTTCGAAAATGCATCAGATGTCATCACTGCAAATGTCATGTATTCTAAAATGCATCAATGAAATATATGATGTGCAAACGAACGTCAAACACGCATCACAAAAATGGCTGATGCATTTGTTCTTCATTAAATTTATTTTGTTAAATTACGTTTGTTTATGCACTTTTAGAAACGAATTTGATAGTTCTTTACTATATTTACATAATCCAGAGTTTTTGGGATTCGTCTGTTGTTGGCACATACATACATACGTTTTTTTAGTGCACTCATTTTTTAAATTTTAAAATTTTTTTTGTCGATTGCACACCTTTATTTCATTTTTGCTTTCATCTACTAGATCAGATACTTGGCTACCAATTTCATATCTATCAGGTCTGTTCTACAAATCACTTTTTGTCAAAGTGATTTCAAATCACGCAAAAGGTGTTCTGCGTACAAAATATACTGAAATCACGTGATTTAAAATGGTTAGCAAAATGACTGCCGATTTGAAATCACTTGCTCGTTTTTTCTAATTATTTCGCTTAGAATATAATAATAATGACATTATATATTTTTTCTATTTATTTTTGCAAAAAAATTAGATTTTTTACACATAAAAACGAAACTGTTCATAAATTTTCAAAGACACTTCATTTTTTATAAAAAATTGTGTTGCTTTATTTAGTAATGCTCGTGATTTTTCTTTCTCTTTAGCGGTTAGCTGGTTTGTGTTGTCGAAGAATATTCTAGTGTTGCCAAATTGTCAGAGTATAAAATGTCATTTAAGATTTATCTTATTTATGCTAATGTTTCCACCATCAAATTCTGAAAAAATTAAGTGCAAAATAGAAAATAGTAGCAACTTCCTTAACTTTTTGCATTAATTTTTACATTTTCAATTTTAATTTGAACGCCAAATTTTAAGCCCTTCGATCAACTCCAATAAGTAAATGAAAGCATATGTATTACAAACAAATTAAAATTCACTAATTTATTTTAGTTCCACACATTTTAACTTACTTAAATCACTTACAATATTTTAATTACAAATGTAAAAAAAAACACACAACACAAATCTAAAAAAAACCGTTTTCTCCTGTTTTCGAAAAATAAAACCACGCCGAAAAATTGAAAATCACGTGATTTGCAGAACAACACCAAATCGTCTGCGTGATTTTAAAACCGTTCGTGATTTGAATTCACGTGATTTTCAGAACACACCTGTATTTAAGGCTTTTTAGTTTTTATAACCAAAAGCCTAAAATTTACTAATAAAGTTGAAAACTAAAAGAGCAAACAGAAAATATACTGCTGCAGCAACTTCAGTCGTTATGATCATTATGGTAAAGGGATTAAAAAATTAAGTATCAAAAAGTATTAACAATTAACAACTTAAGTGTACGACTATGATGAGTGGTCCAATATTTATTTTATAGATAACAAAATTTTAACCTTCGGTATATTCGTGTAAATTTAAATTTCTTATATAAGTGTATATATTGCTGTATAAAATATATATTTTTTTATCAATTAAGACTAACACAGATTATTTAGAAAAGAAAAATGATTATCACTCAGCAATTTTAAAAATCTCCTTATAAATAAAAAGTTTTATTATAGATTTTAATTACTCAAATAATTATTTAAACAGTGTAAAAATTTTTAAACAAATGTAATGTACGTTTTAACTATATTTTATTACGTGAAAAGCACAATTGAAATTAATATAATAAATAAATAGAGAAATAAAATAATTGTCACAAAACTTTTTATGTTATTTAAAAAAAAAAAACTCGCAAAAATACACAACTTCTTTAATTCAAAAAGTGCATAAATCATTTTTAAATAAAATTTAATAGCTAAATGATTTTTACTCAGGGATAGTGTTGACATAATATCTATTAACAAAATGACAACAAATTTCAGCAGAAGGTATAAAGCCATTAGTAAAAAATGATATAACTTAGCCAGAAATATTCACATCTTAGTACTATTGGAGATTATAAAATTTTATTTCTTATTTTTTGTAAACAGCTCTATTGCGAAAGTCGTCGACAACGACTCGTTGTCAATTTTTAGCCATAGTCAAATTTGGTCAACGCAGACGTCGACTCGTCACTCAGTTGGTATTAATTTCCGCGCTTATGTCGACGTCGATATGTTATCAATAATTTTGAAAATAAAAAATATCATCTCCATATATTTTACCAGTTTTTAAACCTGATTTTTTTAATTTTTGTGAAAAAAATATTATTTATGTTTGAATCAAGTGGAAGCAGTGATGAAGAACTTCTAATTCTTTTTTTTACTTTCTTTAATTCAATTTCAGTTTCAAAAAGTTTTTCTTCTCTTTGGTAATGCTTCTCCATCATCTTCATTGTTTTCTTTACGCATACAGGCACTGTCCCATATTGGAGATCCAAGATAATTTAATTTTAAAGCTATTTCTTTCCATTCTTGTTTGAACTTGTGAGGGTTTGAGTTTCTTAGAAACTCTCGTATTTTTTTCGAGTTCAGCAACACGGGTCTCGAATTGCTTTACAGTTGTAATTTTTAACATTTTTTCCATGGCACTAAACTTTTACAAAATGTCTTATATGGAAACAAAAATTCACTTTGTTGACAAAAACAAAGACAATTCCAGTCAACGTCGGCGTAATATTGCCTTCGTTAATATAAATTTGTCGTCGATAACTCTCAACTACTCACAATGTTGACGACGGCAATACAATGAGTATCACTTGTAACGACGTCAACATTCGCAATAAGTGTGAAAATTTTAAATCATCTCTGACTCCACCAGTTCTTCCTCGACTATTCATTCACTTTGCTTTTAAAGTAATCCACACCAAATATGTAGTCTGAATCAATTATTGTTTACAATAGAGTATAATTTTCTTTCGATTGTGTTGTTCTATAGATCACTTTATAAAGTCTCTGCAGTTTAGTTTAACAGGTAGTTATGTAAATGAAAATATTTAAATAAACGTTTAATTTTTATAAATCAGTCATTTATTTCAAAAAATTAATGATTTATTTATTACACAAGCAAGTTTTGAGGGTGTGACTCTAATGACATAGACAATATTAAATGTAACTGTTCTTTTGAACACTTTCTAAATGTCGGTCAAATTTTATGTAATCACACCTATCACATTTTCAACGGCGGTTTTTATTCGTTTTTTTATTGCAGGTATTCACAGGTTGTAGTGTTATTTTTATTTTTTTACTTTTCTTAATACAAGCTTGAGAACTGAATGCTTACCAAGGTTTATAGCATCTTTATTGTTTTGTGATTTCGTCATTATATTCGGCCCTATCGTAAACAATATGTTAAATTTTTATTCCCATGAAATTTGTTCGGAAATGCTTCACAGCGCTGCATCTGCAGCAAGTTCGAAAATGCATCAGATGTCATCACTGCAAATGTCATGTATTCTAAAATGCATCAATGAAATATATGATGTGCAAACGAACGTCAAACACGCATCACAAAAATGGCTGATGCATTTGTTCTTCATTAAATTTATTTTGTTAAATTACGTTTGTTTATGCACTTTAAGAAACGAATTTGATAGTTCTTTACTATATTTACATAATCCGGAGTTTTTGGGATTCGTCTGTTGTTGGCACATACATACATACGTTTTTTTAGCAGTGCACTCATTTTTTAAATTTTAAAATTTTTTTTGTCGATTGCACACCTTTATTTCATTTTTGCTTTCATCTACTAGATAAGAGACTTGGCTACCAATTTCATATCTATCAGGTCTGTTCTACAAATCACTTTTTGTCAAAGTGATTTCAAATCACGCAAAAGGTGTTCTGCGTACAAAATATACTGAAATCACGTGATTTAAAATGGTTAGCAAAATGACTGCCGATTTAAATTAACTTGCTCGTTTTTTCTAATTATTTCGCTTAGAATATAATAATAATGACATTATATATTTTTTCTATTTATTTTTGCAAAAAAATTAGATTTTTTACACATAAAAACGAAACTGTTCATAAATTTTCAAAGACACTTCATTTTTTATAAAAAATTGTGTTGCTTTATTTAGTAATGCTCGTGATTTTTCTTTCTCTTTAGCGGTTAGCTGGTTTGTGTTGTCGAAGAATATTCTAGTGTTGCCAAATTGTCAGAGTATAAAATGTCATTTAAGATTTATCTTATTTATGCTAATGTTTCCACCATCAAATTTAGAAAATATTAAGTGCAAAATATAAAATAGTAGCAACTTCCTAAACTTTTTGCATTAATTTTTACATTTTCAATTTTAATTTGAACGCCAAATTTTAAGCCCTTCGATCAACTCCAATAAGTAAATGAAAGCATATGTATTACAAACAAATTAAAATTCACTAATTTATTTTAGTTCCACACATTTTAACTTACTTAAATCACTTACAATATTTTAATTACAAATGTAAAAAAAAACACACAACACAAATCTAAAAAAACCGTTTTCTCCTGTTTTCGAAAAATAAAACCACGCCGAATAATTGAAAATCACGTGATTTGCAGAACAACACCAAATCGTCTGCGTGATTTTAAAACCGTTCGTGATTTGAATTCACGTGATTTTCAGAACACACCTGTATTTAAGGCTTTTTAGTTTTTATAACCAAAAGCCTAAAATTTACTAATAAAGTTGAAAACTAAAAGAGCAAACAGAAAATATACTGCTGCAGCAACTTCAGTCGTTAGGATCATTATGATAAAGGGATTAAAAAATTAAGTATCAAAAAGTATTAACAATTAACAACTTAAGTGTACGACTATGATGAGTGGTCCAATATTTATTTTATAGATAACAAAATTTTAACCTTCGGTATATTCGTGTAAATTTAAATTTTCTTACATAAGTGTTTATATTGCTGTATAAAATATATATTTTTTTATTAATTAAGACTAACACAGATTATTTAGAAAAGAAAAATGATTATCACTCAGCAATTTTTAAAATCTCCTTATAAATAAAAAGTTTTATTATAGATTTTAATTCCTCAAAAAATTATTTAAACAGTGTAAAAAATTTTAAACAAATGTAATATTTTAAACTATATTTTATTACGTGAAAAGCACAATTGAAATTGATATAATAAATAAATAGAGAAATAAAATAATTGTAACAAAACTTTTTATGTTAATTTTTTTCATTAAAATTTTTTAAATAAAAACCGCTCAGAGTTAAAAATAAAACTCGCGCAAATATACAACTTCTTTAATTCAAAAAGTGCATAAATCATTTTTAAATAAAATTTAATAGCTAAATGATTTTTACTCAGGGATAGTGTTGACATAATATGTATTAATAAAATGACAACAAATTTCAGCAGAAGGTACAAAGCCATTAGAAAAAAATGCTATAACATAGCCAGAAATATTCACATCTTAGTACTATTGGAGATTATAAAATTTTATTTCTTATTTTTTGTAAACAGCTCTATTGCGAAAGTCGTCGACAACGACTCGTTGTCAATTTTTAGCCATAGTCAAATTTGGTCAACGCAGACGTCGACTCGTCACTCAGTTGGTATTAATTTGCGCGCTTATATCGACGTCGATATGTTATCAATAATTTTGAAAATAAAAAATATCGTCTACATATATTTTACCAGTTTTTAAACCTGACTTTTTTAATTTTTGTGAAAAAAAATATTATGTATGTTTGAATCAAGTTGAAGCAGTGATGAAGAACTTTTAATTTTTTTTTTACTTTCTTTAATTCAATTTCAGTTTCAAAAAGTTTTTCTAATCTTTGCTAATGCTTTTCCTTCATTTTCATTTTTTTTTTCTCCTAAACTCACAACTACTTTCAATGTTGACGACGGCAATACAATGAGTATCACTTGTATCGACGTCAATTTTCGCAATAAGTGTGAAAATTTTAAATCATCTCTGACTCCACCAGTTCTTCCTCGACTATTCATTCACTTTGCTTTTAAAGTAATCCACACCAAATATGCAGTCTGAATCAATTACTGTTTACAATAGATTATAATTTTCTTTCCATTGTGTTGTTCTATAGATCACTTTATAAAGTCTCTGCAGTTTAGTTTAACAGGTAGTTATGTAAATGAAAATGTTTAAATAAACGTTTAATTTTTATAAATCAGTCATTTATTTCAAAAAATTAATGATTTATTACACAAGCAAGTTTTGAGGGTGTGACTCTAATGACATAGACAATATTAAATGTAACTGTTCTTTTGAACACTTTCTAAATGTCGGTCAAATTTTATGGAATCACACCTATCACATTTTCAACGGCGGTTTTTATTCGTTTTTTTATTGCAGGTATTCACAGGTTGTAGTGTTATTTTTATTTTTTTACTTTTCTTAATACAAGCTTGAGAACTGAATGCTTACCAAGGTTTATAGCATCTTTATTGTTTTGTGATTTCGTCATTATATTCGGCCCTATCGTAAACAATATGTTAAATTTTTATTCCCATGAAATTTGTATTCCCCATGGGAACGTTTATTCCCGCTATCAATTCGTACTGAATACAAATTAGAAATAAGAAATTATAAATAGGGAAAAAAAAATCCAAATTATTTATGTGTTATTGATGTAAATATTCTAATTAAAACATATAAAAACTGGAATAATGTATGCAGTTCCCCAGCAAAATTTAAGTGAACAAATCTAAGAGAAAAGTGAAAAAGTTTCGAGGGAAAAAATCAATCACGATAAGGGGAATTTTTGTTTACGTGAAAAATTGTTCACGTGAACGATTGCAATTTAGCGAACAGGAAAAAAATTTCGAGTGAAAATAAATGAATAGAAATACCATTGCAAACAATAACATCAATGTTATTGTTCTTGCCCAAGATTTATACATGACGCTAATAATGCAAAGTGATTTCTTTTCATATGAACGATAAAAAAGTATTTTCAAAATACTGTTCAATTAAAAATAAACTCTGTTCTCACTTTTGTTTTCTTAACAAAATGTCCTTTTCGATCAGTGTTGTCAATTATGGCGCCATACGCGGCGATAAAAAATACTTTTTGGCGATAAAAATTTTAGAATGGCGTGTGCCCAAAATCCTGGAGATATTTAAAATACTAGGCGATATTTTAGACTATTTTTATTATCTTTTAACGATAACATTACAAATAAAAAAAAAAAAAAAACAATAATAGTAAATAACATTGCAGCTTTATTTTATATATTTCAGAAGTTCGCTTTGACTTCTATATTTTTAATCTGCCTTGTATATATGTAAATACTAATGTTTTAATTAATTGTCAACTGATAAAGGCGCTAAAATAAAAAGGCAGTGAGTTACATTAATTAGAGTTAAACTACCATTTTTCTTTGATATCAACGGCTGAAAACGATAAACGATGCATCAAAAAACTTAAATCACACAACTTACATTTGTTACAAAAATTTTTAACCTAATATTTTAGCTAATAAAGAAAACAGCGATTAATTAATTAAAAAATTTAAAGAGGAAATGCTTTTGCGAAATCCTTGTTTTTTATAGATCTGAATTGAACAATATGTTGCCAACATAAAAATTTTAATTGTCAAAAATGTTGCATACGTTGAGGATGAATATAAAAGCTGGTACCTTAGTCAGCAATCAGTCAAACTAAAATAGAAGTATATCGAAGAAACCAATCAATTTTTAAGGAAATTTATTCGGACAAATTTGCGTGGAAAATTTTTTTATTTTTCATAAATATGGCAGTATATGAGCATTACAAAATAAACGCCTTCAGAATGGAATACTGTAAGGAATTTAAGTCCATATAACGATTAAGCTATATATAACATAGTTCAGCCAGAAAATCTTTGAAATCCCACAAAAATTTGATTAAAGTAGTGATCACAGAGATTTCTGTTATTTTTCCGATTCAAGGCCTATCATCTAGGAACTACAGGCAACTTAATACATGTATAAATCATTTTTCAGTGAAAAATACACGTCCATGTTCTGACAAACGAAAACGCTAAAAATTGGGGTTTTCAAACCGCGATCCAGTTTATTTTATATAAACTACACTTGAAGAAAAATTTAAATAATACACATAATAAATTGAATGCGGTTTTTTTATTTGAATGAAAACTGATAACTTTTTTTACGATTTTAATAAAAATTTGCAATTTAAAAAAAATTTGTTTTTGTAGTTTTTCAACTGTCTGTCTCAGTTGTTTACTTTTGAATTGGCGATTTTTACAAACATAATTTCTTTTGATTGAAGGTTTTTTAAAGCCAAAACGAAAGATGGCTGATGGCATTTTTGTTTTTTTTTATGGCGAAAATCATACAGAATTGTTCGCCATTTCATGCTTTATATTTTGTATTAGTTTCATTTTTATGTCTTTTGTACTTTCCACGTTTTAAGGGAATAAGTCGTTATTTCATTTCATGTTTGGATATTTTGTCTATAAGAACGACACATTTTGAGTTGTGGAGTAAATTTCATAACTTAAAGATCATATTGATGTTTTTGAGTTATGACGTTGTTGACGTTAATGAGCGATATGTGTTAATTGTTCGAGCACAACTTTGAAAAAGAAAAACGCCAGTAAATCGTAGCGATTTCAAAACATGCAGAGAAAAGGTTTGCGTTTTTCAAAACGTAAGCGATTTGAAAACGCAGCGTTTTCAGAACATATACGATAAGTCAATAAGACAGTTTTGTACTTTTCTGAATGGAAGCCTATATAAAGAACCAAAGACAATTTAGACAATTAAGATTTCTTATATAAAAATTAATTTTCAAAGGAAAATATAAATGACCACAGATTTCTGTCCCCTCCAAAAAATTGCACTTTAATAAAAGAATATAAGTGATCAAAGATTTCTATACCTTTTTTTGAATTGAGGCATATTAAAGGAACTAGAGATTATTTTTCAATGAAAAGTGTACATAAGTGTTGACACCTTATTGTCCTTTGTTTCTTTGGAAATCGCGTGGAGAAGAGATTTTTCATAAAAAAAAAACAGTTTTTTAATGAAAAGGTGATCGAACAGGGGCGATATATTACGTTTAAGAATAAGAAGTATAGATTGAACACACAATTGTTTTTCAAAGAAGTTTTAATTTATTTCGTTTCTTTGTTTTGTTGTTGTTAATTTACGTTTCAAATTTTACAAGTTTCTAATCTTCATTCAAATTTGTTTTTATTAATTTTCATTGTATAAAAAAGGATTTTTTGTTGTAGTTTGCTTTAGTTTTTTTGTTGTTGTAATAAATTGTAAATTGTTGATAAAATTAAAAATTAAAGAGTAAAAAACATGATTGAATTTAAATTATTACAATTATTCAAAAAAGTAAATATTACAAATAGTATTAAAAAAATTATAAACAATTGAAATAAAATTAAATATGTTAATTATTGTAGTCGTAACATACAGGACATGTTTTCCTTTCTATTTTGTTTATAAATATTATTTCTTTGTTAGTTCATTTCCATTTTTTTTTTTTATTTTTTTTCATTTTTATTTTTTATTTTTCAATGTTTTTTTTAACGTTTTGTTCATTGGTTGTTTTTTGTTTTAATTCGTTATATAAATATTCTGTTGTTAAGAGAAAATAAATTTCATATATAAAAAAATATTTTTCATATAAGAGTTAGACAGATAAGATAGACCTTAGATGACACAGATACGCGATCTAGCCGTCAGCTCAGCTGTCGGAAAAGCGTTTGCACCATCATGTTAATCTTTCCCCCTACTACTTTAAAACGAAAATATTTTTTCGAACAAATAAATTACGATTACAAATGGTGATGGATATTTGGAGATCGCATATGGTTGCTGACTGAGCAATATATTAAGGAAAATTAAATTTATTTGTAATAGTTTAAAAATCAATAAACAAAATTAAGGAGAAAATTTCTATGGAGAACCAATTTTAGTAATTATTTTGAAAATTTTCTACTAGTACCATTAAAATTAAATCAGGTTTATGTAACAAATGCATAATAACTCACAGCTCACAGCAGCGTTTAGCATGAAATTAAATAAAATACCCAAAAACCGATAAATTAGGAAAATTATTACAATTTGTTTGGAAAAATTGGAAAACAAAAGTATTTATATATAAAAGCAGTTAGATAAAGCAACTTGAATAAGAAAAAAAAAAGGAATGATGAAACACAGGAGGAGCAAGTACCAACACAACGCTAAACAATCAGTGTCTCACCATCCAGAGCTAAAATGCACGATTCCAAATATCCAAACCAAAAGTATAGCCGTTTCAAAACAGCCCGCATCTCACACTATACCGTAGTGGTATCGACAGACTCAATACGTGCTGAGCTAGCATCACCACCAGTAGTTGGATCTCCGCCGCCATTAACGGCGCCACCAGCACCAGCAGTTTCTGCTGTATTACTATTTGTTTTATCGTTGCGTTTAATTAATTCCACCTTTAAATTTATAACTTTTGATGGTTTGGTAGTGGCTGCATCTGTCTCAGTTTTTTCCTCTTGTTGTTCGCCTCTATCGCCAGCACCACCATCACCTTCACCATTAGTGGTGGTGGCTGCAGTTTTGTTTTTATAACTATTCGGTGTTATAGTCAGTGAAAGATCGTTCAATGCATTTAACACTTTGTTCATTTCATCCTCACCGCAAGGTTGGCCATTACGATGACCGAAATGCAAGTAACAGCGACCATATTGTCCTTGAAAATTTATTTGAATATCAATTAATCAAATACCAAGCTTAAATAGCTGTTGCTTTCTACTTACCTTTCCATGTTATGGCCATTGGGTTGCATTGACGGCTACGCAGTTCACTCTTAAGATCCCTTATGCGCACATCACGTGTAATATTAGTTAATTTCACAGAGAAATCACGCGTCATTCGATTTCTGCGTGGCTTTTGTCTTCTGTTGCGACCTTCGCCAACCGATTTACGATCTTGACTCTTTGACTCGACACCAGATTGATCGCCCTCGGACTGCAAATAGATAAGAAAAGATGAACAATTTACAATTCGTTTGCGTCATGTATCCATAATTATAATTATAATAGTCTGTCTAAGCTATTTAGCTGATTTTTCGCTTATTTGACAATTTATTAAGAGCGAATAATTATTTTTTTAACAGACAAATTTTTAAAAAATGTAATGGGTAAATGATTTTCATGGCGTCATTAAATACTTAAACTTGGAAGCCCAGACAATTTAGGAAACCAGAGGCAAGTTTGACAAAGGTAAACCTTTCTTAGAACGCCAATTTAGAAGTTACTTTGTAAATTATTTTTCATAAAAACTGGGTATAAAAAAGCTTTCAGCGAGATATGATGTGTTAACTCATCGAGAAGGCAATTGTGCGACTGTTTATCAAGATTTTTATGAGCTTTTCAGATAGACACTCCAAAAAATAAGAACATTTGTAGTTATGTGGTCTGCATGGACTGCATAGAAAAAGAAAACGAATTTTTTTTCATCGTAGTTTGAGGAACTTTCGAATCATTCTGTACTGACTACAAAACTTCAAAAATGCCCTACGAAACGATGATCACGGGAAACACGGTTACTGATATAAAAACAAGGCGATATTCATAGGTTTTGTCCAATTTTCGGAAAAATATTACTTTTTCAGTAATTACAGGTAACACGACTGAGCAGTGCATCCCAAAGGTTAGATTGTTCATTAAAATTAATGTCTATAATAAGTCATCTTAAGCAGAGACGTTTACAAGGTGCTAGTAGTGGATCCACAAAAAGCTGCAGGGGCTTTTTAATTAAAATTCGTTAATATTAATTTAATAATAATAAATAATGACATAAAATAAATTAAATATTGTTTCGTTGTTTAAAATCGACCCGTCCGTCCCCTTAACGTTTCTTTCCAATAAATTTTTACACATAAAAACTAAACTTCTTTAAACTTACCTTAGTTGGACGTCTTCTGCGATTAATGAAACGTCTTCTTTGTGGTGGATTACGTCTTTGAACATGATTTTCGCCATCCTGTTGCTGGACGGCATTGTTTTGTGAGACATTGCGACGATAGTTGCGGAAACCAAAGCGACGACGTTGCATAAAACGACGGCGATTGTTACGTGGATTCTGTTCGATATCGGTGTCTTCTTCTTTGAGTACAATGACCTTGCCAGCCTTTTCCTGAATTTCTTTAAGTTCTTGAAGTACAGGTATGATTTTAAGGCGACGTTCTGACAGTAATTCCCAAAATATGCCAGCTGGACGGGGCAAACGTTTGGCAACTCGTATAACCTGAGTGGGTGTGATAATTAAATCAACAGGAGCATCGTATTTTTGGAATAGATTTGTTGGTAGACTATCAACCACCTGAGCATCATGGACCATTGTAGCGATGATAGTTTTATCAGTAATTGATCCAACTTCGCAAAGAAGGCCAATATCTAAGTCATTGAAACCGTTTCCCCGACCAATACGATAGCCGTCACGTGATACTACAACTGAGCCAATGATGACCATGTCTAATTCGACCTTATTTTCTAAAGCTAAAGTATAACACAACATTAAGGTTTATTGAACTAAAAATATAAAACGTAAATTAATTATTCTTACAAATTTCAGTACGATGTTTTTCAACATTCTGGACATTAAGAATTGCGGTCTTTTCTTCTACTGTAGCATCTGCAGGTACATCTACCTTCAAGTACAAAGCCTTAGAATCGCGTGTACCGGGCAAATACAAATTTTTGCCAGCAATTAATGTTTGCAATTTAGCGGCATATAAAGGACGATCAATTAAAACTTTTATGTTGTCTATTGCAAGAAAAGGGTAAACTTATATTAGTTCTTTTACAGATTTGCTGAAAAGCAGAGAACTTACTGGCTTTTTTAAATTCCTCAGTTTCGGCTAATAGTTCGCCGGCTTTGTCACTGTCTACAAAGCCGGGTATGCGGTTAAATATAGCAAGGAAACGCACACCAAATTTGTTTTCTCGCAACTTCCTCCAAGTTTGCACTCGCAGTGAGCGCTTGTTAGGCTCAACAGCTTGAGCTGAAAGTAACAAAAAATATAAAATAAAATAAATAAAACTAATAATACTGAATAGAAAACTATGGTGGTCACTTTTTATATTTATATATAATTTTTGACAGCCAGTTTTTGTTTAAAATACATATAATGAATTTCACAAGATTATCAAAATTCATAAGCAAATAATTTTTAATTCACAAATACATTCAACCAAGCAATAATTGTGTACTTTTCCGAAAAACTTACTTACATGTTAAATTGAAAAAAAAAAAAAACATTTGTATTTGCAAATTCTTACATTTACTTTTATTAAAAATGTTTTAATAAATAATTAGTTTAACAACTTGGGTTTCATTTTCTTAAATGTACAAATCGGTGTTGCCAGGGTATTGGTACAGTTGCAAATTTTTTCAAGCGAAATAACTGAAGTTGCTTAATATTTTTTCAAGTCTGAACAGAATGTTTAGTTTTCCGCACGAAATGCAGCTCATATTATTTCACAGTTGGTAAGAATTGTTGCCAGAAACATTTGCTGTTTCTAAACATGAAGCAAGAAACATTTCGTGAACAGAATTGAACAGAGTAAAAAACTTAAGGTATATTTAAGTTTGTCATTCTGTGTGTAATTTCTACAATATCCATTTCCGACCCCATAAAGTATAAATATTCTGACTTCGTATGCATAATGAAGTCGATTGAGAGATGTCCGTCTGTCCGTGCGTGTTAGTGGTAAAATCAAGTTTGCCTCGGCAAAATAAATAAATGTGTCAATCGATCAGATATAGCGTCGAAAGAGGTGCTATTGGAAATAAGCATGATCGGTCCAGTCCTTCGAGGCAGCGGACAAAACACCACGCCTACCTCTAATTTTTTCATGTCATTTGGAAAAATTAAATAACTCCAATCAAAAAAATAAATATATGGGGCGATAGAGAATTAAAAAATACGACAAAACATCACGTGAATAAATTGGCCCTCGCCCATATTTTCCGAGTTACGGGGCTCTGAAATTTTCAAATTTTTTAAAATATCAATATTGGTATCATTTTAAAGCTTTCGAAGGGATCTATAAGGAAATACTAAAATTTTTTAAAAATGCTTAACCCATTAAGAGCCGATGTCATTTTTATGTAAAATTTTATTTTTTATTTCTTAATTCTCTGTCACCCCAATTTGCTTTTTTGATTGGAGTTACTTTATTAAACTACATTTACATAGATGGTAAAGGGTATATAAGATTTGGCGTAGCCGAATATAGCACTCTTATGTTTTTTGTTTATGTCAAACTAATTTTACGAAAATTACGTGGAGCCTTCAAATGTAGCAAAAAATTTTAAAAATGCAACACTGATACAAACGCTTTGTTAAGAGTCAAGACACGAGATAATTTCTCCATTCTTGGGTTAATTCAATGTCATCATGTAAGTATACTTTGAGAAGTGTTCTTAGGAAGGGGCCCAATGACGAAATTTGTTTGGCTTTTTCTTGTGATTGTTATTAGATGACAAAGCCTATTTAAGCGAAATTTGTTATAGCATTCTGCGCAGCATTAGCGAATATCCATCCTTATACGATACTTTTAAAGGGTTTGATTAATGCACATGCTCTATCTACTTTGGCGTTTGTTAGGACATGACTTTTTTTTAAATTTGATTACAGTTCAGTAAGAAGCTAAAAAATTATTTGATGTTACGAAAGTGAAAATTGAATTGGACGGTCAAAATTAGAGACCGCTATTTTATGAAGAAAATTTTATTCTCGACAACTGTGTGCGTACATTAATAATTATCTGTTATATTAAAATAATTTGTAGTTAAAAAAAAAAACTCTTTTAGGTAAGTGATTGAGCAACTAACTTTTTGTTTCTAACTGATATCAAATTCTAATTCTAAACTAAGACAACTTTAAAGTCCAAATATGTACTTAATTATTTATCAGCATGGCTTGACTTAATAACATCACCTTAAAAAAATTGCAGATTAAAAAGAAAATCTTAACACAATAAAAACTAAAAGAAAACAAAAAAAAAATAGTTTTTGACCCATTTATTTAAGAAAGCATTGAAGAAATAAATAAAATGCTAAGAAACGTTAAATAAAACCACAAAGAAAACAAAGAAATACAATCACATTTTCAATAGTGCAAAAAAATGTTTAAAAATATCAAACCAAAGAAAATGAAAACAAAATAGAAAAACATTAAAGTTAAACAAATACCAGTATTTATTTATTGGAAACTAAACAACATTATGGTTTGTTAACCTTTCGTTGTGTTTGTGAATCTCCTTTTTCAATTGTATTATCGTATACATATATTGTTTTGTTCAAAAATAATATTTGTTGTTGTTATTTATGTAGTGTTATTTTGCTTAAAAAAAAACAAATAATAGTAAAACAAAGATGATAATAATTATGCAGTTTATACAATGTGTAAGCGAGAAACAACAATAAACCAGAGAGAAAAAAATCCAGCTCTTTTGTATGAAATAACAGTAGTTCCAAAGAACCTGTTTAATACCCTTCACCTCAGGTGAAAAAGGGTATATCTAAGTTTGTCATTCCGTTTAATGTTTACAATATTCGAGGCAGTAGGCAAAACATCACGCCTGCCTCTATTTTTTTCATATATTTTTTTTAACTTGTGTTTGAATTCCCGCAGGTTGTGGTAGAAAAGAATTTCTTACGACGATTTTTATTTAAACTATTCAAAGGGAAATCTGCACTATGGCACATGTAGTTATACATACATATATGGTGAATTGTATATAGGATTCGGCATAGCCAAACATATCGCATCCTTTTGTTTACACTCATATAATCAGTTTTAAATAGGTTTTTATAGATACCAAAAATTGTAAGTTTTATAATCAAGGGAAAATACAGAAAATCTAAAGTGAAAATACCAAGTGTTATAATAAAACAAGTAAGAGTGTTATATTCGGCTATTCCGAATCCTATATAACTTTCACCTCCATATAAATCTAGTTTAGTGAAGCAAGTCCAATCAAAAAAGCAAATATTGGGGTGGCAGAGAATTAAAAAATAAGAACAAAAAAGTATTACATATACATAATTTAACATAATGAAGTCGGTTAAAAATGTCACCGGCTCTTAATGGGTTAAGCTTTTTAAAAAGTTTTTAGTATTTCCCTAAAGATGTCATCAAAAGCTTTTAAATGATACCTATATAAATATTTTGAAAATTTTTTTAATTTTAGAGGCCCGTAACTTGTAAAATATGGGCGAGCGCTAATATTTCACTTGATGTTTTTGTTTCTTACTTTTTAATTCTTCATCGCCCCATAAATTTGTTTTTTTATTGGAGTTACTTCATTGTTCCAAATGATGCGTTGTGTTTTGCCCGCTGCATCTAAAGACACGGACCGATTTTGATTTCAGCACTAACGCGGACGGACAAACGGCCATCACTCGACGGTTTCGCTATGCATAAGAACGAAGAATATATATTCTTTAGGGGTCAGAAATGGATATTGAACAAATTACACGGAATAACAAACTAAGTTATACCCTTTTTCCACTTTTTGTGGTGAAGGGCATAAAAAAATGTATTTTGAAAATTTAATTTTATTTATCATTTTTATGCCCTTCTCTACAAAAAGTGGGAAAAAGGTTATAACTAAGAAATTTGATGTAAAATTATATAAATGTAGTAGTTAATTTGTTTTCTCTTATTTTTCATTGCTCTATCACCCCAATATTTGCTTTTTTAATTGGAGTTACTTTACTAAACTAGATTAACATAGATGGTGAATCGGCTCGTTTTTTTTTTTTTTTTTTGTAATTTCAACACCGGACTGTACAGAAATCGTGCAGTACTATGCACGGTATTTCAGGGGGCTTTTTCTATATTTCGATTCAAAAAGAACATTCTTAGAATTTGTATGCCTTATGCATTGTTTTTCGAACGTGTTTTCTTTCAGTATTCGATTATTTCCATTATATACGACCAATAGACTAATAACGGAAGCAATTTGTTCGTAAAACCCTTCTTTTTATTTATTCTGTGTTATTTTATATGTTGTGATAATTATTTAATACTGAATTGTTTTCTTTTTTTTATTATTTGCTAATGAAATTTGTTTTTTTTATTTTAGTGTTTTTAATTTGCCAACTTTTTACCGCTTTTTTACATAAAATTACCGATACTGTAGACTTTTTTTTTTGCAAATATATCGTTTTCTTATCATAATCATCTCAAACCCCTGGTTGCAACAAAAAAGTATTAAGAATTTCCAAACGAAAACCAAGTTTTGATAGCTTTTTATATTATGGCAACGATGCCAGCCTTGATCGATTTGTAACTTAAAAAGAAAGTCGCAAAATTAGCTGAATTTAAATAATCGCACAAAAAGTCGCATATCGCCAAAAAAAGTCCTCTTTTACACACATCAAGTTTACTTGATCAGTTTTTAATTAATTTTCTTTTGAACCTGCATTCGTGTTCACACACGCCGTCAAGTTTTTTCATCAAGTTTGCTTTCAACTTCAGCAACTTCTATTCTGCAGCCAACTTTAACAACAACAATTTTCTTAAACTTGACGGTACGGTCAGGTTTGTACCTCTTTCTATTCTCTTCTCCTCTTTCTCCCAAAAGCTCAAGACTTGACGAGTCAAACTTGATGTGTGTAAAAGGGGACAAAGTTAAAATTGCGACGAATGGTAAGGCTAATTAGTTAAGTTATTAGTAAAAATCATACCACAAGGTAGCATTGGTCAGGTCAAACAAAAATACATCGAAAATTGTTCCCACAAAAAATTTAAGTCAAAAATTGAGACATGATTATAAAATTATTTGACCTGGGGTCTGTAGGTTTTGTGTTAAAAAAAAGTCGAATCTTACTACCGTGACTAACTGCCATCCCTAAATTAGCGCGTAAGACGCAAAGCAATGAAATTCATAGCTTTTGCGCTAGAATGTCATCCCTAAATAACAGCGTCAACTTTGTGTCTTTAACAGTAATGTTAACTAATTTTATTTTATAAAACCCGCTGTATAAAAATAAAAACAGAGATAAAACCGCTAGATTGCCTTAAAAATAACAAAATTGTCACTACTTTTCAGCCATAACAAAACAAAACAAACCAACAAGCAGCCAACTTCACTTCCTAACGCACTGTCAAAATTGGATTTTCCAATTGCTAAGCGTTGACGCCGTGCTATTTAGGGATGCTTCATACATTTTGTATGAACATGAGAAATTTTGACAGTTATCTTGCGCTTTACGCGCTAATTTAGGGATGGCAGTAAGTGCTGTTTGCATAAATTGGGACGATATACTGCACACAGTTTATTCATTTCATTTGAATGATAATGAATAAAATCATGTTATAACTTTAAGACAATTAAAGAATTTCAAATGGAGTTATTGTTTGCAAGTCTCTGTTTTGTAAAGAACAAAATGTGCCACAGAAAATATTACATTTATTTCAAGTGAGGAAGGAAAAATGTTTTTTATGGCCCCTTAATTAAATTAAAGTTTAACACAAACGTACTTTTAAAAAATACTTTCAAAACGAACTAAAATATTTAATTAAATTTTTAAATTTCTGAACATTAAAAAAAAATTAAATAGTTACCATTTTTAAAGAAATTTATTAATAATAATAAAACAACAAATACACAATACCCACCAGAGATAAAAATAAATTACTCGAAAATAAGAGAAAAAATAAATCATTGGAATTTTTTAGCGGGAGAAAAAATATAGTTAAGAAATTAACAAAACAGAAACAAATTGCTCTCTTTTATAGAGAACACAACTTTTTTTTCATATAGAAAACGAAAAGCAAATAAGCACGCGATAAATATTTCTGACCATGTCATTTACTAAATGAGTGTTTTAAGGTTGTAGTATTTATGGAAAAGTATTGGTAAAATTAAATATTTCTAGTACGAGGGAAATCCACAATGTCTTTAGATAATCAAAAATAATAAACCATAAAATTTAAAACAATAATAGCCCAAATTCTACCTAACAATCACCTCGTTAAAAATATATTGTCGCATAAAGAGCAATATTTTATAACGGGTTTAAAATATGCTACGTTTATGCGTTTCAAACTTTGACTTTGGGGTCTTTATTTAACTGAAACAAATAAAAACCTGGATTTTGTATTCAAATTCTAGCTAAAACTCACTGAGCTGGTTTGAATATTATCAAACATCAATTTAATAAATTTTTTTATTTAAGCAGGGATAGGGAAAGATATATATTTAAAACGTAGGAAGTGATTGTAGTACCTCTTTGACATTTGCTTGTAAACAAAATAAATAAAATATTCGTGTTTTTTTATTGGAACAAAAACATTGTTTTTGTTTAATTTTACATTTATAAAGTATGTACTTTTGGATTACCATCGTATGTTATAAACATATTTTATTTGTGACCAGACTAGTTGAATTTTAGAGTTGTATTAGTAATATAAAAATAAATGTGTATATTTGCTGACATATGAAGGCGATGAGCGCATCAACAACAATTATTATTATCACAATCATCGTTATTCTTTGAAACCTCTTCCCTTCCCTTCTAAATTGTAATTGTTTTGTTCTAATCAATACAAGAATTATTCTGTTCTACTATTAAAACGAAGAGATGATAAAATATGATAGGAAAATAACGCCAAAAATAAAAACTTTTAAATAGCAGAAATACAAATATTGCTTAAAAAAATATGTATTTTAGTAAAGTCTCAGTAACTACAAAAAGATCAAGCGAGTTGCTTTCATGAGCAGAGAAATTGGAAAAATAGAGAGAAAACAATTTATGAATATTAATTGTATATTGCCTTGAGTGTTGTTATTGCACTATTGAAACAAACAAAAACTATGCAAAATGATTCACTTATTAATGACTTCAGAATATTGTTGAATAATTATTTCTTGATATAAAATAAATTTTACACGTTTTTACTACAATAATTTTTTATGTTTCTTTTTTATGTTTCTTTTTTATTCGTAAAAAAATTAATTACAATTGATAGTTCAAAGCTAAAAAATGTAAAATAAAACACATAACAAAATGTTGGAAGTAATCAATAGTGATCGTACATAATGTATGGCTAATGTATTTAAAAAAAAATCTGAAGGACTTTTATAACGGGTAGTTTCCTTTCAAAAATGATTAGACTACCAGACTACAAAAATTTTGCCCAGTCATGTCAAATATTTTAAAAAATTACACTTTAAAAAAATTTTTTTTTACTTTTTAGGATTGAAATTGTTAGTGCGATAGCTTAAAAAAATAAACTCTTCTCGATAAAAGACAAGTCAGGCACAAACTAGCTACTTACTATATTAAGAATCTTGCCAATAACGAAATAAAAGCCAGTCATATTTACACACCCATTTAAATAAATGTGAAACGCAAACTATTAACAACCTTAAACAATCCCGCTTTAATAAGTTTTAGTTCTAAACATTTTAACAAAAATTTTAATAACGTATTTTAAAGAAAATCTAGAGAAATAAATAATAAAAAGGACGTGTTGCAATTTTTAAACATATACGAAATGAAATGACTTCATCATTATTAACATAAAAGGCGCAATTTAAGTATTAATTGAACACTACCGAAAAAGAGCAGGTGAAACGCTAAAAATATATTTTAGAAAGAAACAAAAAAACGAAACAAAAAAAGAGGTGAAGAAAGTGAAAACCCCAAAATAAATAGATCTTTTTTTGTATTTCCAGTTACCGCGTAACTTTTATTACTAATATATAATTTTGTTTTCAAAACTTCTGTTAAATATTGCATGTTTCTTGATGTATAATAGTAATAAATTTTAAATGAGTTTTAAATTAATTATATTATTTTAATTTATGTGTTAATTATTGTGCAATGCTCCCACTATATGTAAATAAAAAATCAAAGTACTTTAACAACAAAAACAATAAAAACACAAAATTAAAAATACTAAATCTTTGTTTGATATCCGTTTACTGCTTCTAGCAATTAAAATTAAAAAGTCAGTTTTTAATACCCAGAAAAGTGTACATACTCCGTAGTTTACTGTTTGATTTCATAAAAAATATTGATGTTTTAATATTCTGTACCCTCCTTTACTTTAACACTGCATTTAGGCGATTATTCATATAATATACTAGTTTACCAGTAGTTTCCGAAGAAATTTTGTACAATTCTTTGATAAGAGCCTAGACCTAGAAGGTCCTGTTTGTTACTTATCGCAGTTTTTCCTATCCTGCGAACTAATTCATCCCATAAATTTTCAGTGGACTACAGGTCAAGCAACTGGGGAGAAGAATGCAATTGGTTAGGCAAATTGTACAACAGCCATTCCTTCTAATGGCCGCAGTGTGCTTTGGGTCATTATCTTGTTGAAAGTACCAACACTTCCACACAGACCCATTTGGGATGCTGACTCCTTCAAACTATCTTTTAATACATTCAAATACATAAATCGATTTATTGCTGTCTAAGCTTATTTCTTTAACTTTTGAACACATGGCTGCCAAAATTAATAACGACTAGTAGTTTGTAATTATTAACTAAGTTCTTTAATTGGAAAAGTACCTACCATTGACCAACAGTGAGAGAGTATGTATACTTTTGTATGTATACTTTTCTGCGTATTAAAAACTTAATTTTTTTAATAAATAGGTATATCTATTTTTCAAAAATCATTTAGTTTAAAAGAAGTTTTATTTTTTTATAACGAATAATAGGGTATAAATATTGATAAAAAAAAAATTTTTGTGGGGTATGTAGAGTTTTTTGTATTTTGATTTTTGTATTTATGTATATATTGTTTTGTAAATAATAGTAACGTTGGAAAAACTTTAATATTTCAATGCCGAAACTTTCTTTTGACGCTGACAGTACCTAAACTTGACGCAATTCATGTTTTGAAGTCACGGACTACAAAACTTCGTTTAAATGTGTTAAATATGAATGTTTATAAATGTCTTGCATAGTTCAGTCGAGTATTAGTTCAAGTTTTTTCTTTTAAATTATTTTACATTCCTACAATTTCTATTATGTAGTGGATTTATTTATTTGTTCTGTTGTCTGTAGGTATACAGATTATATAGAAGCTTACCTAAAAAATGTGCTAAACTACTGAGAATGTGAAAACTGCTATCATCAACTGAGAAGCACAATGTTAAAATACATATGTACTTATATCTTACAACTTTCAGCTTAGGGCATAATGGACTTATGGGAATAACAGAAGGTAGGTAAGCTTACCAAGTTTATCGATGCGGATAATTTGTAAACAAATGAGAAACTGTTTTTTTATCTATAACTGTAAGAAGCTAATATTTTCTTAACGAACAAAAATTATTCTATAAACGATGTGTCATAACATTAATTTTAAGATGAATGAAAATCTATTCGACTAATAATATTCAATTGACATAATTATATTTACAGTTAATTCTTTGTTCACGAGGCTTTCACAATAAAATCGGTCAATAATTAATAACTGGAAATTGGAATAAATACCGTTAGACACGTAAAATATACACTATATGTAAGAGCAAGACAAAAAAAGGACAGTGTCACGTGTATAGAACACAAAATTTATATGAATTTCTAAACGTATTTTCAAACTAAACCTTTGTTTCATGTAAAATAAAATGTACACAGACGGATATGTATGTTTTAAAATTCTAATTTTACTTGATTCTATTGAACGTAATGTAAGATATGATAAACAATCAATATTTGCATCTTAACATAATCGACATCAAATATGTATATGAATATTGTTTTATAAAGCTCAATGTATGTACATTAGACATGTGCCCGGTCGTTCGCGTCAGTAACCGGTCTTTTTCGGTCAATTATAAAAGACTGATTAGTTCGTTCAATTCGTTCAATCGGTCAATTTGAACGAAAGGAGCCGGTTAAATATGTGGCTCTTTTCGTTCAATTAAGTCATCCGTTCAATTTAACCCGTACACTATTGAACGAAAAGACCGGATTTAAATGACCGGATCATTCCGTTCTCTTGATTGATTCGGTCAATTTAACCCGTTTAACGACACGGCTCTAATATACATATCTAGTGTTGTCATACAATCAAATTGACAGCACGGATGATAACGACATATATATAAACAACAACACACTGTATAAAAAAGAAAACACGATGAAAACAACACTATTGATGTGTTTTTTTTTTCCAGAATTTTAAGTATATGTAAAAATTACCGATATGCCTTCTTTGCCCTTGATCAAAAAAATTAAAAAAATACATAAATTGTTGTTTTCTTACTTTTCGAAAATCAAACGCCAAATTAAAGGAATTGTTAAATGAAAAGCAAAACACGAATTTGTTATGCTTGCTTTAGGTGGTTGAATTATGAACTCTTGGGTAGGAAATTTATTTCACAGAAATTAAAAACAAAAATGCATGAATTTTGGTAAATGCGTCATGAAGCCACACTTACCACAATGCATGTACATAAAAACAGTATGTATATATAATTTTTTTAACAATTTGCTTTACTTAGATTTTTGGTAAATTTGTTTGCACTTCTTACATTCTTTGCTTTAATTTTCATAGCAAGACAATTTATTAGAGTCAAAAAAAAAAAATACTCCACCCAAAAACTTAAAAAAATTAGAACAAGAAAATGAAACTTTGTAGTACTTTTTTTTACTTACTTGTAGATGAGACTTCTTGAGTTGCGTTGCCGCCATTCTTAGTGGCTGCAGCCTCCTCAGTAGCAGCGGCAGGAGATTGATTGGAGTTTTGAGTTTCCATATTTTTTCTTTCAATCCGTTTAAAGAGAAATTTTTTTAAATGTCTTTCTTTCAACTTCTTTTAACGGTTTCTGTTTTAGAATAAATTAAGAAAATTCCGCTTCTATTTCTTGACAATTTTTTCTGCACTGTATTCCAGTTTTTTTCAATTTTTTGCGGCAAAACCACGTTTTTTCCGTTCGTTGGAGCTCTCCTCTGATCGGCGGCACAAGCACTACTTTGGTAATTCGTTTGTAAATCGGTAGACCACCTTTTTGTTCTTTTCTTTCCACCAGCCGGCTTTTATCCACAACGCGTACGGTTATCTCCCTCTAACTTACACTGTACATATGGCGGAATAAAATTTATAATCGAACGGCCTTTTTTATTTTTTCAGTCATTTAGTTTCGCTCTCTTCTATATTAGAATTCTTAGGCTTTTGTCAGTAATTTAATGAAGAAAAAATTGTTATGCTTGAATTCTAAAACATTTATTTTTATATATTTATATACTCTTAGTATTTTGGCAAATGTCACAAACTATCAATGACTTTTTTATTAAAACCTACTTTGTTATATTTAGTTCACAAAGGGGTGTTTTTTATTTTCAATTCGATTTTACGTCAGACACAAAAATAGATTTGTTGTTTTGTTGTATTAAACTTTTTCACAGTGTTGCAAAATTTTAGGTCGTAAAAAAATTATACTTACAGAACGCAAGAATGAAAATGTCTAAAAAAGAATAAATCATATAAAAATTTAATAATAAACTCTTTAATTAGACCAATGTCACGATTCATAATGGTTAATTATGCTGCTTTGGAGTTCCTAATAATATTTCATTTAAAATTTCCAAAAACTATCTTTCTTTATATGGTGAGGAAGCGTTACAAGCGTTTATTATTTAAACATCTGTTTTACTTGAAAAAATTTGAACAAATTTTTTTTCGCCGTAATCGAAAGATTTTCCTGTTCAGGACATATTTAACCCAGTGGCAGCGCTACGCGCTAATTTAGTTTTTTCCTCTCTTTACAATTTATTAATGTCAAAATAATTTTTTTTGATTACGAATAAAAATTAAAATTGATTTAATTTTTATATTCAACTGCTGTGCTAAGTGTGTTTTAGGTGCTTAAATACAAGTCTGAATAAAATACAGTAGTAAAATCTGCATGTAAAATCTACACAATAAAACATTGATGGCTCTACTTCAACTTTTTTCTTTTAATTTTCTTTCTGTTGTTAATGTTTTTGACAGTAATAATTCATTATACGCAAACAAAACTGCCTGCTATTGTTGTATTTGTTGTCGGGGTGCTGCCACCTTATACTTGGTATGCATTGTTCCTGTTTTTAAATTTAAAATAGAAAATTTGCTTTGTTTTTATATTTTTAAAATACCCGAACGAATTCTTGAGAATAATCACATTAACTAGGGTGTCAGACGATCAAGTTTTCATTCAATTTTTATAATTTCTCTCATTTTTTTACCAATACACTCTCACTATAAAATCTTGCTGAGAATTTGCTTTCAAATTTTCGTTCAATTGAGTCTTTCAAATTTCATTCAAGAGAACAGCTGATTGGAGTTTTTTCCTTCAAATAAATTTTTTTTTGGTTTCTTTACGACTTCTTGCTTAAAACTTGCTTTGAAATTGCGTGCAGCCTACGTCACAGCTTTCAATTTTTGTGAATTTTGACAAGTAGTATGTGTAAATTTCTTGAAAGAGAATTGAACAAAAACTTGGCCGTGTGACTGCACTGTAAGTTTTTAACTTGATATAGCTTTCAAATTGGTAGTACTATAATTTGCAAGTGTGTGTTTGTTGAGAATAAATTTGTAAAATACGATAGAGCGAGATAAACATATTCTTTATTTATCCCCAAATTGACGATTTTATTTTTAAAATGGGGAAAAAGATTTCAGTTTCTGGATTGAGGATATATTTCCGGTTTTGGGGATTTAGAGAAGTTTTTTTTGGGATTTTTTAAAAATTATGGTTATAGTTATTGTAATTTTACTATTTTTAAATAAACTTTACTTTCTTGCTACGTAATAGTTTCCTAGTATGGTTACACCAAGGCTAATTGCATTGAAATTTATATGTACTCTGTTTATTAAATGTTTCTACTCAAAAAGCATACAAACTTTTGGTAAGCCCTTACATAATCTCAAGATCTGTTCCAGATGCATAACAAAATAGTCCGGACTTTTGAGAGTAAAAAGGAAATTACTCTCTGAATGTGACAAAGTTGTCCGAAATTGTTGGAACGCAAGAAACCACAATTAAACATTCTAAAATGCTAATGGTGATGACTTACTTTAATAAATTTTATTTTACTGATTTTAGACCCTTAAAATACAAAATATTTAAAAAAAGCATTTGCATCATTGCCAAACGCCGTAAAAAGTGGATGATATAAAAAGTATAAAACAGTTATTATTTAAAAATTTATTTTTATTGTTATTGTTATTTTTTTTGCAAAATGGAAAGGCAAGTAACTATTGCATGTTCTCCTTTCTTTACTTTCTTCAAATATTTTACATAAATTCAAATACAACTGTACTTACAACTACAAGTTTATTTGAAAAATCATCCATTTTGCCATTTAATTAATTTTAAGTAAAAACTTTATGTATTTATTTAAAAATTATTTGATTTTCAAAGTAAACAAAAAACAGCTGATAACTTAATTCTAGTTCGTACAACTTTGTACAGGAAATGAAAAATTTTACTCTCTCATTTGGAAAGCTTTTGGACAAATTTGTACAAGTTCGGACTTTTTTATTATGCATCTGGAACAGACCTATTATATGATTTTAAAAGTAAACTAAAAACAGCTGATAATTTAATTCTAGTACGAACTTACCAATAGAAAAAGCTCGTACAACTTTGTACAGGAAATGAAAAATTTTACTCTCTCATTTTCTCTCAAAATTGTACAAAATGTGTTATTTGGAAAGCTGTTCGAGAAATTTGTACGAGTTCGGACTGTTTTGTTATCAGCGTTGCCGCTTTGGTCCAATCGGACCAAACTTGGTAGTTTTTCGTTTTTAAAAAACAGTTTGGTAGTTTGGTTGGTTTGTTGCATTTTTTTTAAATTTTGGTAGGTTTTCCTCCTGTAGCAATTTTTTAGCAATAGTAAATTTTTTACCTTAAAAATTCAGAACATAAAATAAAAAAATGTAACTTTAAATTAAATAAACAATAACTGTGAATAGTTTTACCACTGTTTTCAAAAAATGTATTAGGTGTAATAAAAAACATCTCTGCTTTTTTGCATAAAGAGGATTAAAGCTATAACCATCTCTGGTTTAAGAAACGCGAACAATATTATGAAATTGAAATTAACAATATTTTTGAGTGAAGTCTTATTTACAAGTGTTTGTATTAAAAAAATTAACAGACAAAATGGAAAAGTAAGTAAACTTTTTTAATTGTATATATGTACCTATTAATTACATAAATATTTACTAATATTGCATGTAAAGAAACAGTCAAAAAAAATTTAGAACGGAATTTTATTGGCTCCAGGAAAGGGATGGGTGTTCATTCTGCATAATATGCTCTAAAACTATTTTAAATCATAACATCCATCTTAAAAATCACCAAAAGACAAATTTCCACCTCAACAATTACGGAAAAAACCAAGTGAGTATAACAGAGTTTATGTGCAAGAAACGCATTTTTAAATTTTTGGTAGGCTGTGAACGATTTTGGTAGGATTTTTGAAAATTATTGGTAGGAAGTCAATTTCTTGTGTGGCAACGCTGTTTGTTATGCATCTGGGACGTACCTATTATATGATTTTAAAAGTAAACTAACCTGATAACTTAAGGCCCAACTATAATATGCATAAGCTAGCTTTAGCTTATGTCAAAAATTCAACGAAAAGCCTGTCAAATGCTTAGGTAACTTATCAAAGAAATTTATGTGGCTGCAATGTACATATATAAATTTAGTAACTTATTTGCCACAGTTGCACATTTATGTTTATTTCGTACTTTTGCCAAAAATAATTTCTATATAAATCAACAAAATTTTAAAACTAAAAGGCTTTAAAGAAAATTTTTTATATATTTAATAACATTCACAAATACATTTACATATTTTGGTTTATTTTCTAAGAAAATGTAAAAAAAAAATTATTACAAATTATTTTCTATTTTGTGTTTGTGGCCAACCGTACTAAAAAATGCAAGGATGTTCATCGTTTATATGGTATACATATGTATGTGTGTATAAATACAAATTTAATTTAAATATATTTGCCCTATTCACAAGCCCCCTAGTACGTGCTAAGTGCTAACAAACTACAACGGTGCTAGCTGTGTTGTTGGTAATTTTCATGCAAACATGCGATACAACACTTAGTACTTTTTTTCATATGTTTTTCAAACGTTGTATTTGTTTAAATGTTTTATGTTTAAATGAATTATTATTTTTGTGTTCATGTGTGAATTATATTAAATTAAATTGAATTAAAAGATATTTTTATTAGTTTTATTTATTTGATTTATTGATTTGACTGATTTATTAGAAAGTTGAAGTTGAAAGTTGCCAATATAAAAACTGTTCTTTAAGATTTAATATTGCTTTAATGACTCGATTTCTAATATTTTGTATGGTACCGCCATCACCTATACCAAAAAGAGATGCTACCTTACGAACACAAGCACTATTTCCTTAAGATCCCAAGCAGTAAAGTATAATTTTAAGCTGCAAGTCAATGCGTAGTTGGAGCCTTTCGCCAATTGTGTGAAAAACATCGTCATTTTTTAAAGGGTTGAATATATAAGCAAATTCCTCTGGCCGTAGTCGTATCATATGAAGAAATCTGTTTTCATCAAAATATCTTAAAACCCGATTATGCCCTAAATGTATAATTCTGCGACTGGAGAGCAAGAACATTAGGTTCATCCTAAAAATGTCTTGAATTTCATCCTCACACAAAAAATCTATTAATTTACTTTTTTCTGTTTTCTCCCCCATTTGGCTTCTAAATAACAAATGACGAATAGCACTTTTCTTCTTCTTATTTACTTTTTGACGTATGAAGTACAATGTACAATGGCACACTGATACAATGGTTGTTCACAAAGAAGTAAACAAAAGGTAGTATGCAATACTACCTACACCTTAGCAGAGCTTGTGAATACGGCAATTATAATTGTAAAAAATTGGCCATAAAGAAAATGTTTTTTTTTCTACATTTTATATTGAAGTAAAAACTAAAAAATTTAACAATTTAGGTCTTAATTAGAAAATTTCTTTATTAATGTATAAATCAAAGCACAATCAGCTGTTTCCGTACGGAAAATGCGATCAGTTTCGTACCTTGCATAAAGAAATGAAATTTAACGAAACTTGACGAAAAGTTATCTTATTCACATTATAGTTTACCACATATAATTTAATGTATTTGCACAGTTGTATAAGTTGGCATAAGCTAGTTTATGCACATTATAGTTGGGCCTTTAATTCTAGTCCGAACTTATCCAAAAAAATTCGGACAACTTTGTACAGGAAATGAAAATTTTTACTCTCTTATTTTTTCTCAAAATTGTACAAAACTTGTTATGTGGAACGCTTTTGAACAAATTTGTACGAGTTCGGACTGTTTTGTTATGCATCTGGAACAGACCGTTCGTGAACAAACGGGTTAAATTGAACGAATCATGTAACTGAACGGAATGGTCCCGTCATTTAATTGAAAACTTTTAGTTCAATATATTAAACGGATGATTAAAGGTACCCATACACTTGCAATAATTGATATTGTACAATAATTTTGCCAATAAGTATGTTATATTTGTACTTTGCACAATATATTATGTATATACATTTAAGTATTGTTTCAAATGACATGAAAAAATTAGAGCTAGGCGTGGTGTTTTGCCTGCTGCCTCTAAAGACATCGACCGATCATGCTGATTTAAAATAGCACCTCTTTCGACAATACATCTGATCGATTGGACGGACAGACGGTCTTCGCTCAATCGACTTCGCTATGAGAACTCAGAATATATATACTTATGGGGTCGGAAATTACACACGGTATGATAAACTTAGATATACCCTTTTCCACTTTTTGTGGTGAAGGGTATAAAAACATCATGTAAAAAAATTTGCGTTCGCCTCAGCGTTGCCACACAAGAAATTGACTTCCTACCAATAATTTTCAAAAATCCTACCAACATCGTTCACAGCCTACCAAAAATTTAAAAATGCGTTTCTTGCACATAAACTCTGTTATACTCACTTGGTTTTTTTCCGTAATTGTTGAGATGGAAATTTATCTTTTGGTGATTTTTAAGATGGATGTTATGATTTAAAATAGTTTTAGAGCATACTATGCAGAATGAACACCCATCCCTTTCCTGGAGCCAATCAAAATCGCTCAACCATTCGGTTCTAAATTTTTTTTTCTGTTTCTTTACATGCAATATTAGTAAATATTTATGTAATTAATAGGTACATATATACAATTAAAAAAGTTTACTTACTTTTCCATTTTGTCTGTTAATTTTTTTAATACAAACACTTGTAAATGCGCCTTTACTCAAAAATATTGTTAACTTCAATTTCATAATATTGTTCGCGTTTCTTAAACCAGAGATGGCTACAGCTTTAATCATCTTTACGCAAAAAAGCAGATATTTTTATTACACCTAAAACAGTTTTTGAAAACAGTGGTAAAACTATTCACAGTTATTGTTGATTTAATTCAAAGTTACATTTTTTTATTTTATGTTCTGAATTTTTAAGGTAAAAAATTTACTATTGCTAAAAAATTGCTACAGGAGAAAAACCTACCAAAAATTAAAAAAAAATGCAACAAACCAACCAAACTGCCAAACTGTTTTTTAAAAACGAAAAACTACCAAGTTTGGTCCGATTGGACCAAAGCGGCAACGCTGGTTCGCCTATACTTTCCTTTATGGGTCTCTGAACTTTTAATAGAAAAGTACGATTGTGCACCATATTTTTAAGATACCAATATTGGTGAAGGGTATATAAGATTCGGCATTACCGAATAAAGCACTCTTACTTGTTTTTAAATGTTTAAGTTTGTTAGTAAACAATAAACATGTTGAAATATGATTTTTTCTATTCTCATGCACCATGTCCACCCAGAAACACATTGACCAACATAATCCAAAGTACCTACAGACCTACATTAGTGCGCTATTTATTTATTTTTTATATTTATTACTTTGCAATATGAGAAAAGATTTACTTAAATACAACATCCTCAGACAAGTAGTAAAAAAGGTTAATTAAGTTTTGTTTAGAATTTTATATTTTTTTGCAATAATACCAACAAATAAAATAAGTAAAAAAAAAACTTAAAACTTATTAATATTAGTGGCAATAGGCAGCGAAAAAAATTTATTCAAATTCAAAATGTTAATGAAGATAAAATAAAGTTTTTATTAATAACACTGTGCAACAAAAAACAATTACATTTAAACTCATACACATACTTTAATACATTATGGCTCTAAAATCTAAAAGCTGTATAAATGTTGAATTCCATGAATAATTTTTTTAAACGTGTTTTTTATAAAACTTTGTGATTTTTTAGAGTCTGCTCTACATATTTTATGCTACCTCTTGTCACAGGCAGAAGATTCTTGGCAAAGCTGCTCTCTTATGGCAACAGGTACATAGTTCACAAAACTTGTCAGAAGAGTCTTTACGAAATTTCCAAGTACTTCTTCTATTGATTTTAGGTTAAAACGCAGACTACATCAGCAATAAGATTAGAATATAACGTCCGCAAAATTTTATTAATATTTTGTCTTTCTTGGAAAAAAATTGTTTTCAAGTTAATAAAGAAATGAACTTAAGCCGAATTAATTAATTTATTAGTGTCAGAAAAAATATGTGTACATATTTTTTTAATTGAAGACTCTTGCTTTTTTGTTTACTACTTCTCGCTGTTAATTCTCAATTCCGTTAAACCCGGATTCTGGCACTATTTACCTATTGTATGTCTTATGTAGAAAGGCCATAACTCGATTTTTTATAAAATTGAGTTTTTTCGTAATTCCAATGCATTTCATGAACAGTGTGACTACATTTTCAAAATTCGTGGAGCTAAATCGTCTTCTGAAAAGAGCTAAAAAGGGCTAAAATATTTGGTAAAGTGCTAAAGAATAGAGCTAAATTTATTTTCTTAATAATTTACTCTAAAAATAAAACAAAATACATAATTACGAAAACAAAACAATTTATTTAACAAAAAATTCTTCAGGAACATAAAAACTCTTATGGCTACATAAAACACAGTTTGTATATGTATGTACCCAGTTAGCATTTGCAAGATTGTTTTTATAAAAATCACCAAAGTGAGTCTTTTAAGACTATCCAAAATGACTTAAAACTGAATAGTTGTGCGTCAGTTGTGCGTTTAAAAAGAGAATCGAATGTAATTCCGACAAACGCAAAGAAAAAAAAAAAAAACAAAAAAAAAAGTATAAAAACCAAATGCTTGAAATTCGACTATTTTAAGAATTATTTTAGAGACATAAATATTTAATTTCCATAAAAATATGTCAATTCGTAAAAAAAAATAGAGATTAAATGTAAAATATATTTTTTTAAATGAATTTTTTGTTTTCAAATTTATAAAAATGTATTTTAAAAAATAAGAAATAACACGCTATCGAATTTTATAAAATATAAGCAATATGTTATTTGTCGTGTTTGGCTTTGAGAAAAGATAATTAGAAATGTCCGTATAAAATGATACGAAAAAGACTCGCATACGCCTAATAATATGATCAAAAAATGACTCGAAAACGTTTCGTATTTGATTAAAAGTACGATTGAAAATAGTTTCGAAAATGAGTCAATAATGCGAATCATACGGTACTCGTTCAGAAGAGTCGCGGTTAGGGTACCATTTTCTTCCGACAAAATAATAATTTTCGACTCGAAAACGAGCGCATAAACGATTATTTTAATTGCGTAGAAGAGTCAAAAAAGACTTGAATATGATCAATAATTCAAAAAAAATGCTAACTGGGCATAAACAGAAAAACATTTCCGAGTGTACAATGTACATACGTATGTAGTATATGTATGTATACCCGTTACTATTTCATAAGGTATAAACATTCTTAAAAAAATTATTGTTTTATCACTATATAAATTATCTAAATTGTTATTTAATAACTTATTACAATCAATAACTTATAAAATCAGGTTTATCTTCGGGTAAATATTCAGCCTCCTTTAAGGATTCCGAAAATATATGACTTTCGTTATATTTATAAATATTTCTAATTTACTTTATTCGTGCTTGATTCCTTCAAATATAAATATTTCATGGTATTCTCATCTAAACTAAAAAATGAAATGTATTACTGCGAGGAATGCATATCCATATGGCCATTTCACTACTGCTCAAATAGCTCATCAGTGGATTTTACCCAAATTTTGTATAGAAAACTAGAAAGTCTTATATAAAAAGCCAAATTGATTAAATGAGAACTCCATTTAATCAATAAGACAAAAGACAACAACTTAAAAAATGAAAGAAAAAATAAAAACAGTTTCTGAATGTTTGCTGTGTTTTTTGTATAAAACATTTTTAAGTTTTTGTCTTTTGTCTTATTGATTCAATGGAAAGGATTTTCATTTGCCGACTTTTTTGTACATCAATCCACAACTCTATAGTTGATTAAGTGGCAATTTACTTTTTACCACTGTAGTTCTAATCTGTCGTTAAATTTAATATTTCTTCTTTAAACTGTTCTATTAACTTACTTACTTTTCCAAAGCAAAAAAGTTTGTAAAATTGCTTAGAAAACGTTGCCGAAGTTAGTAAATTAATTGTTTTACAAAATCTCTTCAAGTCTTATCTGATATTATATTTTTCTTCGATTGTAAAAAATCTTCAAAGTTATAGGTAAATTATGGCATAGGAATGAAATTAGATGACTATCAAATTTTGAGTTTCCTGGATCAAACATGTCTGATTTGAAGACAATTTGATACGAAAGGTCTTTCAATAGAATGTCGAGTTCTGCAAACAACAGTGTGGGGTCTGCTTCGTTTTTCAAACATTCTATTTACTTTTTGTAGGTCTGACAGTAATGGTTTTAAAAATGTTAAATACAGTAAGTTCTTGTAGGTGTATAAATTCTTCACAACCACTATTTTAATTGACTTAATTAGTTTTAAATAATACAAAATTTAATAACACAAAGAAGAGCTAAAGAGGGCTAAATATTTTTCAAAAAGGAGCTAAAAAAGAGCTAGGTGCAAGATGCAAATTTCTAGAGCTAAAGCAAAGAAAAAAGAGCTAAATTTAGCTTCAAAAGAGCTAAAATGGTCACACAGTTCACGAAGATGCCCCTTGTCAGCGTTGTCAACTTTGAAATTTCAAAACGCACCAAAGTGGAGAAAAGAAGGCGCCATTTAGGAGAAAACGCACCAAGTTTTTCTTTTCTTTTTTATTTAAAATCTTTAATGATTTAGTTTTTCAAAAAAAGCGTATTTTTTTGTATTAAAAACATAACAATAAAGCAGTCCTAAAGATCAAGGTTTTTACAAACAAACAAAATTAAAAAATAAAACTTAACAAAAATAAAAAAATAAACAAATATGTTTGTATTAATTTGTACTAGATAATACATTTTTTTCACATATTGCATATACAAATTTTGAAATAAAAAACAGCGATCATTCATAAAAAAATATTTCTGAATAATTACATACGAAATTCATTTTATTAAAGGCTTATAAATGCAAAAAAAAAAATATGAATAATTTGAAATTACATCAACTAATGGGACACCCTTTAACTTCCAAATCCAAATTTTATACTTGTTATTATAGCGGACTCAGCAATTCAGGTTCGTTGTAAATTTCAAGCGTCTTTCTACAACTGTTAAAAAGTATGGCCATATACATCAAATTAAGTAAACTATAGGCGCACCCTTTAGTTCGTAATTTTTAGCATTATACTTGTTACTATATCGGCCATAGCAACCGACATTCTGTCCAATTTACAAGCGTTTGTCTATAGCGGTTCAAAACATAGGCCCATATAAGTAAATTTACATCAATTATGGGGGCACCCTTTAATTTTTATTTTTTGTATAACTTTTTGTTATTGGGAGCCATAGTAATACGCAGTCATTTTATATTTTACAGAATCGTCCTTTACAGTTCATAATACACGTAAAAAATATGTATGGGGACACCCTTTAATTTTTAAGATTATCAACTGTTTATTAAACGAGACCAATCTGTAAGCATAATCTATCATATTACAAACAATTTTCAAAATCGGTTCAGAAATGATTGAGTTCTGCAGGCACAAACATAAAAAAGCAACATTCTTTTTCGACAAAACTCTGCTTTTGCTAAGCTGTTTAACAGATACGACAGCAGCCTTTACTACAAAAACAATGACCATGAAAATCTAAAAGGGATAGTATATTACATACAGTGAAATGTTTCTTTTTTAACATAACACAAATTAATACAACAACAATACCGTTTCATTTTGTGCTTATGATTCGGTACGTCTTAAACGAAATGGTATTAAAACAGGTGTATTTTTTGTACAAAAATTTTTTTCTCACACTAAAAAAAGAGTGGTGTTAAATTTGCTTTGGTGCCACCACAAATTAAAAAAAGCACCAAAATGTAAAAAAAACGCACTACGCACCAACACGTGATATTTTCGCTAAAAAAAATTCGAAAAAGCACCCAAAATGGTGCGAAACGCACCAAGTTGACAACGCTGCCCCTTGTTTTAGTTGAAAAATTCGATTATACTTATGCAATTTGCGCTCTCTTCGAAATCAGTGGTTAACATAAATGCGCCACTAATTCTTTTAAAAACAAACAACGACCTCCTATTTGTAAAAAAAATCCTTTTAAAATTTTGATGAATAATGTTAAAACAAAAGTCACGAAATGTATTATGAGCGCCATGAAGGCTTGGTCTAGCTTGGTAATATATTGATACAGCTTATTGTTATAATTACCCTTTAGACAGTGTGTAGTCACATGAAATTGCAGAGAGTAGCTCGACTCCTTTTTTCTTAAATGGCCTTACACTGTTTCAACTTTTGATAATTTCCAATTACGAGAAGAGTATCAAGTCATGGCAACGATGTAAAAAAAATTTCACAGGCAGCATTCAATTCGGTGTTTTTTATGTTTCTTTTAGTAAGTATTTTAGTACTCATTCTCTTCCATTAATTACTATGTCGTTGCCGGACTTGCCTGTATGTACTTTCCCAGTAAATTTGCATCGAAAATTATCGCATGAGTTAAGTACTTCTTCTTACTTCTTCTTAAAGGAAATAGCTGTTCATCTACAGTTATATTTTCTCCAAGCCTGTATTTTTGACGCAAGTTTTTATTCAACATTCCAAAAATTTCAGCTGTAGACGCAGTTTTGTGCGTTACCCTGGAGTTAATGTCGACGTCGTTGACGGCGTTTCAACGCCGAAAAAGTTGAAACAGATTGAACTTTTACGGCGTTGCAACGCGTTGAGATTAACTGCTTTCATACAATTTCATACGATTCAACTTTTTTTTTGACATTTGACGCCGTCAACGACGTCGACATTAACTCTAGGGTTAGACATCAGTTTACAAAATTTAGTATATTTAGTTATGTAAATAGTGCCTAACTTTTAATTTTTTTTAAGAGAAGTAGCACTTCAGGCATTAAAACCTACTTAGTTTGTAACCAACCTTGCTGCATTCTTTATGAAAGGGATAGGTGAGAGAGAAGACAGATGGTCAAAGGAGATAGAGATACAGCCATTTTATTAATTATTTTACTTCGCTGGCGAATATGCTATGAAGAAGTATTTATGTATTTATACCATTTAACAGAAAAAAACATTTTATTTTGTGACTGCCGCAGGGGTTGAACCCAGGCCAACCAGATTTGTAGTCAACGTGCTTACCACCCTGACTACAGCTACTTTTTTCATCAAATCAAGTAAAATCTCAAGTTCGGTTCTATTTGAATTCTCTAGATATGTGATGGAAATTTATTTTTGTATGTCGATTTTTGGTGCAACTGCGCTGCTTTGAAAAAGAGTTTTCCACGAAAGATTGAATCCCCTATATTGCAGATATTTTAATGCCTGCACTTATTTTTTGTCATATTTGACCAGTATAATATCGCAAATCACCATCAATTGATTGAAGCTTGACAACGTTACCAAAACGTATAGATTTAAAACCAAAATCAGTCTACGATTTACCCATCTTATAGACGCAAACTTGTGCTTAGCAATGATGCTTAATTTTGGCTCAACTGGTTTGTTAATAAATTGCCAGGTCTTTGATAAGTTGGCTTTTAAGGACGTGCGCAGAAAAAAATGCAAGAATTGACACCATGGAGGCCACTATTGTTCATGTTATTCGTATGCTGTGCGGTGGCCGTATGCTCCAAATGATTTTCTTACGAATAAAAAAGTTTTTTGATTAACAATTAATTTTTTGCGTTATTTTCTATTGATCTTAAAATTAAAAATCTATTCTCCAGAAATTTACAATGATCAATATTTAGTTTCTATGGGCATAGCGCCATTTGCTACAATTAAGCCAGTTTGTCCTTTGAAGTATAAGCTTTTACAGCATGCTGGTCACACGTTAAAAAAGCTTGTACTTTGTATGGCATGTGATTCAATGCTGTCATTTTTTTATTTAGGACATTTTTTGATAAAATTACCAACACAAAGTCAGAAACCTACAGATAGTATGATTCTCTAGGTTGATATTTACCATGTATGGAGGTAGACACGCCCATTGCTTCAATCAAGCCTTTTTTTCGACTGCGTCCGTAATTAGACTAATAAAATTCCAAGAGCAAGCTTTTATAATTCACAAGTAACAGTTTAATGAATATATAAATTTTTTTTATAAAAAGTGTTATAATTGACTGTACCTTAACGGAACTGCAAGCAGTATGTTCATAAACAACTAAACAGACGTAGCATGTTATTTGAATATAAGACAACATTTTTAGAAAATTTTCTAAAGGCATTTTCTTAAATCTTTTTCTTTTCTTAATCCAAAAATTATATTATTTTTACATTTAAAGTAAATTCGCATGACACCATTTTAGAAATGGGACCTTATAACTGGCACCCTGCTACCTTTAAGTTTTGACACAATTGTTTCTTTTTAATATTTCCCATATCTTAAATACTAAAATTTCAATTAATGAAAAACACTTGTGTTGACTTATTATGAATTTTTTATTTTTAATGTGATAAATACGATAAATACGTTTAATACTCTTCCAAAGAGAAGGAGGGGTAGACATAAGATCAAGAAACTATATAAAATACCAAATAAAAAATTTATTTAAAACACACACATATAAATTTTATTTTACGAATTAAAACAAGATTAATTTCATTTTCAATAAAATGAAAATGTCATCAAATTTTGTGCTCTTTAATAAGAGTTTCACACTCAATTAATCAGACAAAAATAAAAAAACAAGGAGACCTTTTATATTGTTGTTGTTTTAAAAAACAATAGTCCATTTTTATGGTGATTATTATCATCATCACTTGATGTCGATTATTTATTTTGCCACCTATTGTTGGTTTAAGACTGAGGGAATACCTGTGGCAAAATAGTCTTGGTTTTATTTTATTTTTTTTTATTTTATTGTTGTTGACACACGTCTGCTACAATTGTTTTTTATTTAGTCATGTCTGAGTTGCACATACTCAGACGAGAATATCTTATTGTCACTCTTCCCATTTTCTATTTATTTTTATTTTTACTCTTTCTCTTGTATGATCATTTTTAAATGTTGTAGTTGTTATTTTGATTATGATGAATGATTGATGCAACACTAAAACTAAACAAAAGCTGAAGTATTTGTGCAAACAACTGTAATTAATAATGAAAAACCTATAGGAAAAACTAAAGATCTCCCGTAATGGAGTGAGATCGATCGATTGGCTTTAAATTGTGAGAAAAAAGTGAGTAGTGGTTACAACAAATGAACATTGTTTCACTCAAGTGAGAGTGAGAATGTGTTTAAGAAGCCAAATTAATAACTTAAAAGAGTGACTGCAATGTCATGTTAATTTCATTCGTGGTAGAACTTAATTTTTACCAATTTTTCTTAATTTTTTTAAATTACAATTAATTTTATGTGGTTTTTAAGAATATTAAATAAAAAAGAATTGTTTATTAAAAACATTTTACATTTTTCGGTATTTGATTAATTTTAAATTTTTGGAGAAAAAACAAGATTTTTTTATTTTAAAAAGTGTGATTTCTTGAGAATTTTTGAAATTTCTTATCGAAATTATTTTCTTTTAGGATAAATATCGTTTTCTTGGCGAATTTTCTAGTTTTGTGTAAAATTACGATACGTAGTATTTTTTTTATAGAAAAGTCGATAGTGACTTCAATGTTTTTATATAGAACCGACTCTTAAGAGAATTTTAGATTGTAATTATTTTTTTAATTTCGAGTTTTTAATGAAATTGAGACCCTTATGATATTTTTATTCCTTTTAGAAAATTTTATTTTTAGTTTTCAATTCTTGTATTGCATTTCAGGTTTTTGTTCAATGTTTGTTAAATTTTTATATACGAGGGCTGCTATATATATTTCTGGCCTGGTAACACTGAGTGCTGCCAAGTGCAATCTGACATTTCCATTGGAAAGTTTGTCATTTTTAAGCATAATCGTACTCAAAACGTTTTGACGTACGACCATTATTTGTGTTGTTTACAGTGACTTGAAAAAATTAATATAGAAAAAAAATGGAATTAAGTCGTGAACATTTTCGTGCCATCATTTTTCACAACTTTCGACGTTCGACTTTCACGACAAGAGTGCATTGATGAACTTAAATCTTTGTATGGCGATGAAGCACCATCCTATAGCACTGTGAAAAATTGGTATAATGAATTTAATCGTGGCCGAAGCTTGCTCAAAGACGAATTCCGTGAAGGTCGTTCAAAAACGGCTGTTTTGCCAGAGAATATTGATGCCGTGCGTGAACTCATAATGCAAGATCGACACGCGACATACCGAGAGATTGAGACATCCTTGGACATTTCTTCCACCAGCATACATTCGATACCGCGTGAACACCTGGCCGTAAAAAAGGTTTGTTCTCGTTGGATCCCGCACAATTTGAAAGTCGCTCAAAAAAAGGCTCGTGTCGATTGGTGCAAAGAAATGTTGCAAAAATACGATTGCGGTGCTTCAAAAGTCGTTTATAAGATCGTCACAGGTGACGAATCATGGATCTATGCGTATGAGCCCGAAACGAAACAACAATTGACCGTGTGGGTCTTCAAAGACGAGAAAAATCCAACGAAAGTTGTTCGTGGAAGAAGCACTTCGAAGCAAATGGTCGCCTGTTTCTTCGGCAAAACTGGTCATGTGGCGACTGTTCCGCTTGAGCAACGTAGGACGGTCACTTCTGAGTGGTACACTACAATTTGTTTGCCTGAAGTCATCGGAGAAATTCGAAAAACCAACAAGAGAAGACGAATCATGACAATGCGAGCTCTCACACATCGGCTCAAACCAGAGCGTTTTTGACAGGCCAAAACGTCGAATTAATGGGTCATCCGCCGTACAGCCCTGACTTGGCACCTAATGACTTCTTCTTGTTTCCGCACATCAAGAAAAAAATGTGTGGTCAACGATTTTCGTCGCCAGAAGAAGCTGTTGAAGTGTTCATGGTGTCTCAATCGGAGTAGAAAAAGTGCTTCGACAACTGGTTTGAGCGCATGCAAAAGTGTATAAATCATGCTGGAGAATACTTTGAAAAACAATAAAACCATTTTTGATTATAAATATTCGTTTTTCACTACTAGGCCAATTTTTTTTTTGTTTTTCCTTTTTTTTTGGTAAATTTAGAGTTCTCTTACTTTTGATATTTTTAGTTTATGTAACAAATACCGATTTTTTGTTCAATTCCTAAAGGTAGGGTCATATCAGTCAAATATTTGAATAAGAACTTCAAACACATTTTGCCCTTCTAAATACCTATTAAGAAATATAAGATCATACTCAGTATAAAAGTAAGATATCACTTCTATTAAACATACATGGTAGTAATTAATTAGATGGAATAATTAATTGACGATTTCATTGGCATTGAATGATAAATAATGCAAAAAAATAATAATTTTAGCATTATCATTATTTTTACTAATGGTAATGCTTTTTAATGAAAAGGTTTCATTGGTAATTAGTTAAAAAAATCATTGTCTTTGCTTTATTGTTTGGACAAAAATCTTTAGTTTATTTAAAATGTTTGCCAGAAGTTTCCTGAAGAGTTAAGTAAGCGATAACGAAATGGCCATCGAGACGTGCTTTGACCCTCAATAATCAGTATCGGTGATTTAAATAATAAATCGGGAAAATAGCACGAAAAAAAGAATTTTTGAAAATTAATATAATTAAAAAAAAATCCCGTTGTTTAAATTTATATAAAATCATTGCCATTGACTTATGATGAAATGGTTAAAAATCATTATCATCAATGAAGATGTTCGTTGTCTTTATACACTAAAAATACATCTGAAGGCAAAGTATGGCAAAATTTTAAAATGGCATTTAGATCAGAAAAATTTGGTGAAATATTTATATTTTAACTTTCTGGGGAAAAAGGAGACACTATTGGAACCTATTTTTGTTTTCGTGTAAATTATAAGAGCTGCTAGTTGTGTTTTTAGGCGACTTTAGATCTCAGACATCAAGTTTTACACCTAGCTCATTTAAAAATTAAAAATTATTAAAATTCTAAAGTACAGATCTATGTACAGGAGTATTAAGATTTATTTTTTGTTATGCATAGTTTTTTTAAGATTCTGATATCAAAAATTTGTGTTTTATAGAAACAATTATATTTGATTCAATTGTAAATAGTAATGAAACGATTTCATTGAAATTTCATTACCATTGTTAAAAACAATTATAATTAAAATAAAATCATTGGCAATAAATGGTAGGTTAATTTTTTTTTTATTGTCATTATTTTAAACAATGCTAATGAAATTTCAATGGTAATGAAAAAATCCCAAGTATGATATTAAATAACAAATATTCATTCGTAATAGTACCTGTCAGGATAGATTGAACGAAAATATTTGTCAAATATTTAATTAATTTGACCGTACTTTTTCTTAAAATATATTTTTAAATTTAGTTTTTGTGTGATCACATACTAATTATTTTTGATGAAAATTTTTTTTGCGAATTTCGTAGGAATTTGTATAACCACATACATATGTATAGGCATGTGTATATGTACATATATACAAAAAACACTTTCCGAAAAAAAGGTTGTTGTCCCAGCAGTGAATAAGCTATAAGTGGTGAAAAGTTTAACAACTTTTCTTATCTTACTCATTAATTTTTATCATTGCCTCGAAGGACTTGAGTCAATATTGTTGATTTTCAACAGCACAAAAAGTGGAAAAAGGGTCATTCCGTGTAATTTCAACAATATCCCTTTCCGACCTTAGAAAGTACTTATGCAAAGCGAAGTCGATTAAGCGTGTTGAAATCAAGTTTGCCTCACAAAAAAAAAAAAAAATATGTTAATTGATCAGATATAGTGTCGACAGAAACCAGCATTATCGGTCTATGTCCTTCGAGGCAGCGGCCAAAGCACAACGCCTACCTTTAATTTTTTCATGTCATTTGGAACAATTGAGCAACTCCAATCAAAAATATAAATATATGAGGCGATAGAACATTAAAAAGAAAAAGAAAACAAACTTCAAATGAAAAAATTGGCGCCCGCCCTTATTTTCCGAGTTTCGGGGATCTGAAATTTTCAAATTTTTTTTTAAATATCAATATGGGCATCATTTAAACGCTTTTGAAAAGATCTTTAAGCAAATGCTAAATTTTTTTCGAAACGATTAACCCATTAAGAACCGATGTCATTTTTATGTAAAATTAAATATATGCAGTACCAATATATATTTTTTTTAATTCTCTGTCGCCCTAATATTTGCTTTTTTGATTGAACTAGATTTACATAGATGGTGAAGGGTATATAAGATTCGGTATAGCCGAGTGTAGATTTCTTACTTGTTAAATTTTCTCTAGCTGATCTAGTGCCTTGGAAAAGTTGATTTCAACACGAACACGGACGGATAGACGGACATAGCTTAATCGACTTCCCTTTGCATAAGATCTTAGTGTATATACCGCTGGTCTCATGTAAAAAGGCCCTAACTCGTATATTTGTAACTTTACAAGAGAAGGTAACAACAAAATAGAAACTATATTTATCACAATGTAATATTAAAAATTCCAATGCTTATAAAACCATTATTTTCGATATATTGAAGTCGTGAAAAAAATTAATTTCGTAAAAAAAATCAAGTTAGGGCTTTCTACATGAGTTTAACGATAGACTTTATGGGGTCGGAAGTGGATGGGATGTTGTAGAAATTACAAACGAAATGAGAATTATGGATATACCCTTTTCCACCTGCGGTGAAGGTTTTCCGACTAAAAAATGCATTTAAAGAATTCTTCAATAAATGTTTTTAGTTCCCTTTTTTATTATTTGGGTAAATATTGGTTTAATTTTATTTAAGAGTTCATTAGTTCAAATGAACAATTTTTTTTTTGCTCAAATGGAGTCTTTGAAAAATGCTTACTTATGCAGAGAATATTTTTTTTATAATCTATTAGTTTTAAGACTTTAATTCTGTCTTAAAATTGTTTTGGTTAATAAATATAAATAATTGTTTTTGGTTGTACTGAAATTAATAATAAAGTCTAAAAGGACAAATCCTAAAATTTTCGCACTCAGCTAATGATTTATTACCTCTTCTCCTGTTGTCATATTACTTTTGTTGCTTTTTATTAAGAACTACACCTGAGTTTGAGTGCTAAGAAATTCTCCCACATGTTTAGGAATAATTCATACGCACATACATACAAACATACATAAATACAGCTCGTGAGTATTGAGTGCTTAAATGAGTGACTGTGTTTTGTTAAAACATTCAACCAGAAATCCATTTTCAATTTATCATTTAAGAAATTAAAGTTAAGCTATAGTTTTTAACGCATGTTTTCAATTCAGGATCAGCATTGAGAAGAAAACGAAAGTGACGCTTTAAAGTTGATGTGTAAAAGTTTGCAGTTACATTTCTTAAAGGAACATTGAACCCTTAACAGGTTAAAAGGTGGAGTTCATAAAGGAAAATATTAAAAAATAAATAAATAAAAAACGAAACGGTCAGAATAATAGCAAGTAGTGAAATTAGATAATTTATCCTATAAACAGTGTAATGTTTAGTATAAAATATACCATTGATTCTAATCAAAATAAAAAAATTAAAAGAAAAAATTAAATAAAATATTTGAATAACATGACTGATCAGTTAGATGTGAACAATAAGACTCTATCGTCTAATGCACTTTTAGTACAAAATTCATCCTCAAACGCCGACGGCACTGCAAATGATCAAGTTAACTATGAATCTGATAATGAAAGTGAAAAACCTGTGCTGTTGGAATTAGGTGTTACTTCAAATATTCCCAGAACCACAACAGAACTTGACTCAATTCCTTACACCAGCCATTATCCTTTGGATATTCAATTAAATAGTGGCTTAATCTCAGGCCTACCAGCACTTTCGCACACATACATTACTGATCCTGCTTTTCTATATAATAATCCTTATACCAGTGGAATATCAACGACAGACAGATCACAGAGTACTGTTTCATCTGTGCATAACGTACCCTTTTCGGCTCATATACCTCAAACTGTCTATACTTGGTCAACGCCTACACCGGTAATGAGCTCATCGCCAAACGATTTGAATAATAAATTGCCGATAGAAATTGTACCACCACCAGTTTATATGTCATATTCGGATGCTCGTGAGCATGCGATCAGTGTACAAAGCAATCCTTCGTGGAAAGAAAAAGCTTTACAAAATGAAAAAGGTAATTTTACGATAGTTTCTGCTTTCCTGAGAAAAAAATATATATTCAAAGATTTTATGAAAAAACAGGCCTTAAAATATTTCTTTAGAAAAAAAGCTGAAATTCAGCTTCGTTCAGAAAAAAAGCTGAAATTTTTAGTATATTCAAAACTTGTATATTGAAACGTTTAATGATTAAAAATTGTGAACTAAATCTTAATTATAAAATAAATTCGCCAAGAATGATGTTGAATCACACACGAAGGATTACGTACAATTTTTGACTTTATCTTTTTCGTAATTGTTGTTGAAAATATAAAGTACCTGTCCCTAAAAGTAAACGCATATTCGTCTAATTCCAGACCTTTATGGAAACACCTCTTAGGTTTTAAATTGAAATTGCACATACTCAGTGTCAATTCGAAATGTATGCCTACTGCGGTTGTAGAACTAAAGCCATAAACATATGTACATTTAAATCAGATCACTATAGGAAGAACCCTTAAGTTTTATTATACCCTTCACCACAAAATGTGGAAAAAGGGTATATCTAAGTTTGTCATTCCTTGTGTAATTTCTGCAATATTTTAGACCCCAGAAAGTATAATTACTCTGACTTCTTATGCATGGCGAACTCTATTAAGCGATGTCCGTCTGTCCGTCCGTGTTAATGTTAAAAAAATTAAATATGTTAATCGTTTAAATATAGTGTCGAAAGAGGTGCAATTGGAAATCAGCATGATCGGTCCATTTCCTTCGAGGCAGTAGGCAAAACACCACGCCTACCTCTAATTTTTTCATGTCATTGGGAACAACAAAATAACTCCAATCAAAAAAAATAAATATAAGGGGCGATAAAGAATTAAAAAATGAGAAAAAAACATCAAGTGAAAAAATTGGTGCTCGCCCATATTTTCCGAGTTACGGGGCTCTGAAATTTTCAAATTTTTTAAAATATCAACATGAGTGTCATTTTAAAGCTTTTAAAAAGATCTTTAAAGAAATACTAAAACTATTTAAAAATGTGTAACCCATTAAGAGCCGATGGCATTTTTATGTAAAATTTTATACTTATTTTTTTTTAATTATCTGTCATCCAAATATTTGCTTTTATGATTGGAGTTACTTCACTAAACTAAATTTACATAGATGGTGAAGGGTATATAAGATTCGGCAAAGCTGAATATAGTACTCTTACTTGTGTTATTTGAAATTTCGTATTTGTTCTTATAGCTGAGATAAAAATATTTAAGCTTTTAATGTCAGCCTATTGTGGTTCGAAAACGAGGCTACGTACTTGAAAATCATGCCACTGTTGGGACATAGTTTTACCTACAAATTTCACATGTCTATCTGTCACAGTTTAAAAAAACAACAATGTTTTTATTAAAATCACGACACTTTCGGAACTCAGTATTAGTTGCTATACTTTTGTAAAAATTACGGTTTCAGAATTAGAAAACTCTCTCTTTATTCTTTAAATACAGAACTCTAATAAAAAAGATTATAAACGTTTTCAAAAAGCAGGATTTTTCCAATGAAGTCTTTAGATAAGTGCAGTTGCGTCACTAGTTTTACCTTTAAATTGTCATTCAGGCCTAGAATTAAAATCTGTAAAAATAATCAATTGCTTTAATAATAATACTTATGATATCAGGGGTGGAATCGTTACATCCGTGTTCGTATCGACAATCGTACGAAAAAAAAAATTACGTGATACGTTAATCGTATGAACTAAGTGGCATTATGACATACGATTGTAAACGGATCGTAATCTTTTGAATGATTCACAATAGTTTTTGATTAAAAAAATTCTAGAGCTAAAGAAAGAGTATTCAGGCTGGTTAATTTTTTTTTTAAATTTTGTTGTTTCCAAAGGTCAAAACCGATTTTTTGCCTATAGCGCTTGATTCAAGGACTGCTGCTTCATTTAACACTTCTTCACTTGGCACCAGAAGCTTTTCTTCATAAAGGCCTCTGGTTTTTCAATTACAAAAAAAAAAATTTCTTTTTCGCTTGATACCTACCTTTGATCAGCCTGAAGCACAAAATTATAAATATAAATTATTTTCTTGCAAAAATATAAATTGCGAATTACCTATCTTAAAATCTTTACATCACTAAGTGGTGGTACTAGTGCGTTCATACACTTAGAAAGCTCATCCCATAGTCTGTTAGCAGTAGATTTTAATATGCTCAATTAGGAAGCATGTTTTTTGCCAAATTTTTGTGTTCATTCATAAATCTTAGATTGAACTTATTGTAATAATAACTGTATCATAACTAAAATTAAATTTATTTAATTCGCATTTTTTTTAGCGAATTTGTTGCATTTCTCATCTTATTCAAACAAAGTTTTGTTAACGTATGAAAGTTCGTAAAAAACGTACGTTCGTTTATACGATAACGAATGTTATAATCTGCATTATTGTGAATAATCATCCGTTAACGTATGTCATAATCCGAAAAACGTATTTTTACGATACGTGTTGTACGTTCACGGATGTGACGATTCCACCCCAGGTATGTTCAAGGAATTTAAAAAAGGACTGCGAACTGAAGAAAAAAATACGCCTCATCTGTGCCAGCTTCGATAACTACCTAACTGAATTCAAATATGATCGACAATCATCGTTTAGGACCAACTTTGAAATTCGTCGATAAAATCCGCAATATTTAAAAAGGCGTGAAAGTGAAAAAATGGAAATAAATTAGTAGGCCATCTTGTATCGAAATTTAACAATGCTATAATTCACATTTAATATTGCTAGAATTTAGAAAACTGGAAATGTAGCATAATATTTTCTAAGTTAAAACTTATCTTAAAGTAAAGAAAAAAAGTAGCCTTTTTAGCATAATCAATAGCGAAAATAATACGCCTGCTGAAAAAAATAGAACGGAAGTAAATTTAAGAACTTCGTTTTTGGACATTTTTCAAAATTCTTTTGGAACTGTGGGACTATCATGAATCAATTTAATTTTTATGACCTTCACCACAGGTGTAAAAGGGTATATCTTAGTTTGTCATTCCGTTTGTAATTTCTACAATATCGATTTCCGACATAATAAAGTATATCTATGCTGAGTTCTTATGCATAGCGAAGTTGATTAAGCGATGTCCGTCTGTCCCTCCGTGTTCGTGTTGAAATTAACTTTGCCAAGGCACTTGGTAAGCTAGCTAATCGATCAGACAGAATTTCGAAAGTTTTGCTGTTGAAAATCAGCAAGATGGGCCCATGTCCTTCGAGACAGCTGGTAAAACACTACAGTTTTTCCTTTTTTTTAATTTCGTTTGTATTTTTGCAGGGGTGTGTTTATGAAAAAAAAAATTCATGATAAAGGTAAAGATGAGCTTTTTACCACATACAGTTACAGTTTTTTTTTTACTGTAAAAACTCTATGGTAGGAAAGAATTTCTTATGCCGATTTATGGTGAAGGTTATATAAGATTCGGCATAGCCAAATACAGCACTCTTACTTGTTCCTTTTGCTATTAATAAATAATTAATTTATTAATTTAAAAGTTAAATAGTTCTGAAATCCACACGAAATTTTCACTTCAAACTTTTAAAAGAATTGTTTTTGTAAAAAATAATTTTATAGCAACCATGCTTTGAAAAATTTGAAGTGAAAATTTCGTGTGGAATATGCCTGAAAATTATGCTAACTAAATACGAAAAAGTAGTAATAGCTGCGTTGTTTTTCAACTTTGATTTTAGATCAAGTTAGATTCTTAATTTAAGAATCTTAAATAGTTTTTTAACAAAAATTTGCAAATACTATTATTATTATTGTTAATATTGTGAGGCGAAGGGGGAAAAATCAGTCGTTTAAAATGTGAGTAATGTTAAGCTGTGTATTCAAGTGGAAATTTGTTCAGTGGGTTTGCTGTTTAAAATGTGTTAAAGTGATAGTATGCTGTAAGCTATTCTAAACAAACTCTTATTTAAATAAAAACTATTTCTTCTTTTTGTATAAAGTCTTTCAAAAACCCGAAATTTGTAAATATTACATAAATTGTGAAGTATTTCCTAAATTATTAAATATTATATAGGAAATACCATGTTTAATCAACATGGTACTCAAAATGGCTATTTCAGGTTTCATTAAAACTTTTTTTTAAATTTATATTTCTTGACTTCCTAAATCGAAATATAATTGAAAAAACTTTAATTCGTACAGTTTTTAGCCATAACCTTATACAAATAGAAGATATCGCTTTTTTGCTTATATGCTCGAAGCTGAAATACATATATTCTAATTCTAAAGAGTTAAGAGAGAGCTCATAAAAATTATACATGAACTTAGGGAGCCAAGAAATATAAATAAAAAAATTCTGGAATGTTAATTTTAAAAGCAATTATTATTCTTGATTTGATATGCAATGATTCGTATGCCTGTCACACACAGTTGTCAAGATTCAATCATAATGGCAAATCCTCGTAGACAGTTAGTTTTTAGCTTTCCAGATCTTATAGAAGCTTAAAATACACTTAGATTTTTGAATATATTCGCCGGCCCTTTGTCCTCATCTCTACAAAGGTTCGTATTACGTCTTTTGAAGAGTATGTGTAACAGAAATTTGTTTAAAAAAATTCATCATATAAAGAGCAAAATGCAAGAAAGTCAAATTTATAGCCGCAAATTTGTTTCATTGTAAAGAAAAATTTACTGTCCGGAAATTCACTATAAGTTTTTCACTTAAATATTTTCTCACACTATTTTAGCCCTTGATGATGCCTAAAAATCGTTTAGTTTTCCCCAAATCTCTCCAGCTATTTAGAAACTACTGAATTATTTGCACAATATTTTTTTTTCTATTCCACTGTGTAATATAAGGTTTCGTTACAATCGAGCTTGCTGTTCAGAAACTTCAGATCTAATTTAATTTTTTCTACCAGATTTTAATTTTGAGACGAGCGTATCACAAATTTAAAAAAAAATAAAAAATGAATTCATTAGATTTCATCAGGCACTTCCAAAAACTTTAAATATATATAGATATACATATATGTATACAAATTTAAGGACACAATAATTGTTCTAGCCACTCCTTCGTATTGCAAACAATCGTTATTTTTTTGTTCACTTCAAATTTTTATAAGGATATCTGATTCTAAATTGACTAAAATTTTATATTTTTTCAGACTACAAAAAGACTGCATGTGATCGAGAACGAACACGTATGCGTGATATGAACCGAGCATTCGACTTATTACGTTCCAAACTACCTATATCAAAGCCAAATGGCAAAAAATATTCTAAAATAGAAAGTTTACGGTAAGAGAAAAAAAAATATATTCAAATAAAAGTTTTAAAATCATATTTAAAATTTTCTTCTTTAATTTTAGCATTGCCATCAGTTATATAAATCATTTACAAAAAACACTTAAGGAAAACACTGCAGATCAAACGACTCTTACAGGTTCGAAATACTTAAGCGAATTTAATGTACGCCAGCGTTCTAATTCGTATCGTTATGAAAGTCATAAATCAAACTCTCTCGAAGAATCCAACGTTAAGTTTGAAAATTTAGATGAATCTAGAAGTACTTGGAGTGATGGTTACATACCAAATAGTCAGGATAAATGGGAGTGAAGATGAAATCGCCTGGGATTTCTCTGTATGTTGTTAACGTGTTGAATACCAAAGACTTACAAATAAATATAAAACAGCTTTTTTGCCTACAAAGATCTTGAGTATTATTTAGTATTCATTATCGTATTAGACAATGAGTAAATAGATAAAAATATAGCAATACGACAAAATGTTGAAAGAAAACTTCACAATAAAAAACAGAAAGAATTATAGACTACTAACAAGTTGATTTCAAAATATTTGAAAATGATTTGGTTTTATCTTGCCACTTATTCACTTCTCGTGTTTTTATAATTAATGTGCTGTTACTGTATTACAGGCGATCAACTCGTCTGAAAAATTTGTATGAAAAGCACTCAATTTTTTGAGTTATTTCCATATAAATTTTTCAGACGATTTGATCGCCTGTAATATAGAAGCAGCACCTAAAGTAAGAGTGCTATATTTAGCTATAACGAATTTTATACACCCTTTACCTAATCTAAAAAATTGTACGTAGTACAATTTATAATTTTACATAAAAAAAACTATTTCCTTAAAGATCTCTTTAAAAGCTTTTAAATGATACCCATATTGATATTTAAAAAAATTGATAGTTTCAGAAGCCCTTAGCACGGAAAATAGGGGCTAGCGCCAATTTTATCTCTTGATTTTTTTTTCTAATTTTTTTTATTGGAATTACTTCATTGTTCTAAATGAAATGGAAAAGTTAACAGCGTGTGTGCTGTTTTGCCCGCTGCCCTGAAGGGCATGAACCGATCCTGCTGATTTTCAATAGCACCTCTTACGACACTATGTCTGATCAATTGGCGCATTTACATTTTCTCTAGCTGATCTAGTGCTTTGGCAAACTTGATTTCAACACTAGCACGAACGGACAGAGGGACAGACGGACTTAGCTTAATCGACTTTGCTATGAGATCAGGAATGGATATTGTAGAAATTACAAACGGAATGACAAATTTAGTTATAGCCTTTTTTACTTTCTGTGGTAAAGGATATAATAAAGAATTCAATTGTTATTACTAAAACAAAATTTAAATTTTTAAAGTTAAGAGATCTAATGAGACAGCAGTTATTTTAAAAATAAAAATAAAGAAATGTTAAAATTTTTTTATTTACAAAATTAATAAAATAAACAAAGAGAATTTATATTGTTCCCACTAGGGATCGAACCATTAACTAAAGATAGAAGACGAAAAACTACAAACAGAAATCAACAAAACTAGCGAGTAAAACCAAATATGATCAAAATACATTTTTATGAGACAGTGGTAATAATAGGATAAATAATTGTTTTCATTATTATTATTTAAAAGTAAAAAGTTAAATCATAATTATCATATGTAATTACTTTTTATAAATTTGTTATATTTCTAAAACATATTTATACCCTGTTCAGACACGCTTTAATTAAGACAATTAAAATTTAAATTGAGTAATTAATTTGGGTATTCCAATTTAATTTACTCAATTAAAATTTGACAGTAGAATATAGTTCTGTTCAATAATAAGAAGGTGGTACTAATTTTTATTGGAAAGTGTTTACTTCAGTACTTAAAAAGAAGCAGCGAAAAAGTAAATAAAAAAGGGTATAAGATGTGAATGTTAATAAATTTGTTACTGCTTTTGTTACTGGCAAGAACAGAACAGCTGATTCTTGTTCTATTTTACAAAATAAATTAATAAATTTTAAATGCTTTAAATTGAAAGTGTTTATTAGCTTTTCCCACATAAATATTTTTATCACATCGTTGCTAGACTAAAATAATTTGCATGGCGATTTCAAAACCGAATATCTACAGCAAAAATTTTTTACAACCACACAGCACAAAAAACATAAAATTTATATTTTTCGGTTTTAAATACAAAATATTTTGAATTGAAGCTAACGTTTGTATAAGAAAGCTGAAAAAACTATGCACAAGTAAATTCCAGGATAATAAAACAAAAGAAATAGAATAAAATAAACTAAAAGTTTTACAAAAAAGAACGGAAAAATTTTGGGAATCTTTCAAAGTATTAAAAAAAATGCTCATAATCGATGACAAAGCAATTGCAAATGCTAACAAAATGCTTTAAGCATCGAACACCGCTTTTTTACTGTTTTAGATATTTATTTTTATGGTTGTTTGTTATTATCGTCAGTTCGCCTTTACTTTGCTATTTTTTTCCAAAAATGCGTTTATTCCTTTTTTTATTTGGAATAGTAATGTTCTATCGTTGCTAGTTTCTGCCGAAAATTTATTGAACAGACCTAATTTTTACATTAGAAATTTGTGTTTGTAAATTTGGAAGAATGAAGAGAAGTTCGGCTGTAAAAAAAACTTTGCTTGTTTTTTTTTAAAATATAGAACTCTTCCAGTCAGTACGATCAAGTTCTGACTGCACGCTAGCTTTGAATCCCCATTAAATTTTTAAAAAATTTCTCATTTCATTTAATTTGAAAATATTTTATTTTTCATTTTTATGGCATTTAGTTTTGTCATTGTATAAAATTTTCTCTCACTGAACACACTTCACAAGGGTTGTATGAGGAAACTTAATCAGTTAATAACTCAATGAAGTACTAATTGATCAATTTATTAATTGATTTCTTATACCTATGGTAAATTGAGTTCAATTAGGGCCTTAATTGCGTAAATTCCCTTGTTGCGCAATTAAAACGTATGTCTGGAGAGGGTATTACGCTTAAAAGATCAACTATTCACATTTTTTTTAAATGCTATTTAATTAGCAAGTTTGACAAAATTAAAACTTGTTAATATATTGGCTTAAGAATATTTTTTTAATTACATTTCCAATTAATTAAAATATTACTTTTTAGTTTTAAGTTTTTCTACTAATAATGTAAAATTATAGTTTGTACTTATAAAGAAATGAAAAAAAAGGCTCAATAAATTCAATTTGAAATTTGAATTTAGAATTATAAAATTTCTAATGTTCCAAAGAAACTTTTTTTTGTTTAAATCTGTGACTTGATCAGAGTCTAAGCTTTTATTAAGCTTTTGACAAATTCCTGATAAGTGCTCCAGTGGCGCAATTGGTTAGCGCACGGTACTTATAATCAGTAACTTGTGAGCAATGCCGGGGTTGTGAGTTCGAGCCTCACCTGGAGCAAAACATTTTTTTTTAATTTTTATAAACAAAAAATTTTAAATATGTTTTTTAATTAAATTACATAATAAAAAACACATCGCCTTTTACTACTTACTAATGGATTTTGTTTAAAACAGTTTTCATAGTATCTCAGAGGTCAGCGACGAATGAACGTTAGCTTAAAATGCGAAAGGAATTTGGAAGTTACTATTAAATTAAAGGAAAAAATACGGTAATATTTTTAAATATAGATTTAGGCAAATAATTTTGTAGGTCTATTAAAAAACTTCTTAGGTTGTTAACGGTTGTTTCATAAAATAATTTATAAAAATAATAAAAACTATACAACAAAACAAAAACGCCAGAAAACAACGCCAGCGTACATAACGAAATTCCAAATAATTAATTTTAATTTCAAATTTAACCCTTTTTTATTCGTCAGCATTTACGATTTTTTGAGTCTATTAGACAAAACAATTAAAATTTATAGAATCTTGTTTGTTTGCTTGTGTAAAAAACAACAAGAAACCAATATCTTTCATATGGAATCCTCTTTCCTTTTTTTTTATTTACTAAGAGTAAAATAATAAAATATTATTAGATATTGCTAAAAAATTTTATTATCGCTGTAGAAACTAAGCTGAGACTATATCTTTTTAACTGACCACAAAAAAAGAAGTAGGTTATCAATTCGACTGCCCGCAGAACTCAGTAATTTCTGAACCGATTTTGAAAATTTTGAATTTGGTTCCTTTTTTTACGTGTAATTGTGAACTATAAAATTCCTTTAGTCTAGTTAAAAAAAATAATGAATGATTTTCATTCTCTGAGTCTAAATGCATCAGTGTTGCCTGGGAAAGACAGGAAAAAGTTACGCTTTTTCTTCAAAAAGTTAAATTTTTTCATTAAAAGTTACATTTTGAGAATTTCCTTAAATAAATATTAATTTAATGTAATTTATACAAATTATAGTAAGGATGTAGTTTTATTTTATATTTAAGGGAAAATAACAAGGAAACAAATTCAATTACTAAAAAAAAAACAAAACTAATATAAAATTTCACGCCCTCGCCATTCAATAAAATTAAACATTTGACTTTTTTTTTAAATAGAGCTTCGGTAGTGATTACTAATTTAATTATTTTAAAAATACGATTAGAAAAGAGAAATTAGAGTCTTAAAACTTTAACATTACATTAGTGACGTTTTTTCCGTAGTATAATCCGGCACTTCTTCAAGTTGTCAAATTTTTAAAGCAGAATAACTAATGTTGCTAATAATGTTTGCAAGTTTGAACAGAAAGAATACTTAGTTTTCCGCAGGAAATTCGGTTCATATTATTTCACAGTTGGTAAAATTTGTTGACAGAAACGTTTTGCTGTTTCTAAATATGAAGCAAGAAACATTTCGTGATTTTTTACTAATAGAACGGAGTAAAACTTTAGCAACGTTATTTTTTATTTGTTTAAACTTATTTTTATGTGGAAATTTAATAGCATTTGCACGTAATTTTTGTTTTTAAAATTGAGTTGATATGTTAACCTCAAATAATGAAACAAGATTTGTTCAGTGATATTACTTTATTTCGTGTCTGTACCATAAGTTACGAACATTTTGCCAAATATAACAAAATTATACATGTTACGTGGATCATTCAAAAGTTACCAAAAATGTAACCAAACGCCAACATTGAAATGCATTATCTCCTTAATAAAATATATTCTCATCTGGCAGCATTGCATCGTTTTAGCAAACTGTATAAAAAACCCTTAAGGCTGGGCCACATAGAACTCGTTATACGTTGTACTTTGACGTATTAAGCTGAAGGCAAAGTAACAACGGATAAGGTTGGCACAGTGAGTACTTTGCTGACGGATATTAAATCAGCTTTTTAGATTTTCATCAGTGTTGCCAGGAAAACAAATTTTTTTTATTAAAAGTTATATTTTGAAATTTTTCTTAACCCTGGAGTTAATGTCGACGTCGTTGACGGCGTCAAATGTCAAAAAAAAAGTTGAATCGTATGAAATTGTATGAGAGCAGTTAATCTCAACGCGTTGCAACGCCGTAAAAGTTCAATCTGTTTCAACTTTTTCGGCGTTGAAACGCCGTGTACGACGTCGACATTAACTCCAGGGTAAGTAAATAGAAATTTAATTTTTTACTTATGTCAAACAAAAACAAAACGAAAATAAAAACGTATGAAAAAAAATTCATACCGACGATACTCATGAAATTTAAATTCATGAATTTAAATTTAGGACTCAATACTAATATTTCGGTATAGAAAATTGCATGCTCTCGCAGTTCAATTTAAATTAGTTACAGTAAAATTTTTTTAATCCGTTTTACATTTTTCTTTGAAAGCTTGAGCTTCGATAGAATTTACTACACTAATTATTTTAAAAATACCGTTATTAAAAACAAATTTAAGACTTATTTGCTTAAAACTTCAACATAAAATAACGTGAAGGAAATTAAAATACAACTTTCTTTTACATCAAGGTACGGTTGTCAAATTTTTCAAGCGGAATAACTGAAGTTGATAACGATTTTTGCAAGTTTGAACAAAATGTTCAGTTTTACGTACGAAATGAAGCTCATATTATTTCACAGTTGGAAAGAATTGTTGCCAGAAACATTTTGCTGTTTCTAAGCATGAAGCAATGTTATTTTTTTGTTTATCTCAAACTAATTTTTTATATGGAATATTCATTGCATTTGCAGGTAACGTTTGTTATTGAAATCAAATTTTTATGTTAAGAGAGATTCTTACCTTAAGTATTGAGCAAGTACTCTTTCAGTGACATTACTTAATTTCGTGGTTGTACCAAAAGTTACGAAAATTTGGCATAGTATAACAAAATTTTACTATATAAAAAAATTTTCAAAAGTTTCAAAAAATGTAACCAAACAGCAATACTGCTTTTCATGTATCTACAAAAAAAAAAAAAAAAAAAAAGAGTACAATTGAAACACAGCAAGAGTAAAAAGACAACAAAAAAGAAGAAGCAAATTATAGTTGTCAAAGTATTCAACGTACTTCAAAAGTTAAAAGTTGACCAACTATCCTACTTTGCGTTGACGAAGACGTACTGATTGTGACAACTCTCATAAGAAGACATGTATTTTAACTGACTTGTCAGTTGAATACGTTAAAGTTTAACGTATGACGGATTCTATGTGTCCCGGCCTTTAGACATTTTATTGAAAATAATATTGTCGAAATGCACCTTCAAAACTTTAACGGTAAAAGTCCCCATATATAATTTTTATCTAATCTTAAGCTGTCGGGTACAAAAATAAAATTGTCTATTTGTTTTGCTTTTTATACTTGTACTGTGCGTGAAAAACATCAGAAATACACAGGCATGTCACAGAGTACAAGTTCGATCGAAAGTGGTTTCAATTCAGCAAACTGTTTTTTTTTAGAATCCGAGAAACGAAAAATCTCCACTTTTAAATTTCAAATTAAAATTTAGTTTCTGTAAAATTTTGTTACTTGCGGTTTTTAAATTTACTTTTTTTTAAAACCGTTACTTACATTAGCCTTCTTATTTATTTTGGTGCAATTAAAAAAAAAATAGGAATGGTTAATACGGAATTAAAACCATTCCGACCAGAGTGTGTTTAAAATTTTTTTAATAAACTTTATTAAATATTCAATTAAACGTAGTTCGTTTGTAACTTCTACAGTATTCATTTCCGTTTCTATATAGTACATAGCATTGTTCATCTATCTGTAATCGGGATGAAATCAGTTTGTAAAGAACCCAGAAGACCTGTAGAAAATTAACTATACTCTTTTTGACATGAACAACGGTTCATACAAGGTGGAGATTTGGTCAAAAAAGGCGACTTTTTCCTTACGTTTTACTATTTTTGGTTTTTGCTTTTTTGTATTAAAAACCAAAATTTCAGTAAAGGAAACTCTAGATTACCAAAATATTGCAATGATTCCCCAAAATATCACACTACAAAAAAAAAAATGTCGCAATAAAAAAATAACCAATAAATAGAATTTCATATCCAAATAAAATACATTATCAGGCATGTCACAAATTCCGATCGGAATGGTTTTGATTCCGTGTTAACAATTCCGATCGATTTTGTTTAACCTTCTTCAGATTCCGATCGATTTTGCTTATTTCTAAAAAATGCTTAATGTACATCTTTTCATTTAAATGTGGCAATATTGCGCACATCAAAGTAAACATCAAGGCTAATCTAAATAAGGACACGTAATAAAAGTCAACAAGAAAGTTGCAAATAACGAAATTTTAAAGAATCTAAATTCCACTTTGAAATTTAAAAGTGGTTTCATTCCGAAGAAATTTTTCGTTTTTCGTTTGCTAAAAAACCAAATTACGGAATTAAAACCACTTTCGATCGGAATTGAGTTCTGTGACATGCCTATTTATTTAAAGAAATTTTATAAAAGACCAAGAAATCAAAATTTATGTAGATAAAACACTTATCTTTTAATACAAAGCTGGTTCGATCCCTAGCTGAGGTTAATGCGGATTTAATTTATGTGATTAATTTTTTTTTTAATTCTTAGTTTATTTATTTAGGAAAATAATTGAAAATTCACTAAAAACAATTAATTAATTTTTATATGTATATAAAATTTTTTTATATTACAATTGTATAACTTTATAATTGGCCGAATACTTATTGCTTATAACGATGATGGCAGAGTAACTAACGTAAGAAAGTAGCAAATGATTTTGATCATAACAATCCACAAGGATAGCAAAAAATATAGTTTATCTTAAAGGAGGAAACCTTTTCTGTTGCGTAATGCTGGGAACACAATTGGGGCGAACGACGAAATTTTCGTTGTGAATATTCGCGGTCAAAAATAAAACGCATTGGTGCATATGAAATTAACACAACATCGCCGTCGACGAAATTCGTCGTGCATGACGAACTCTCCGATAGATTTGTTTCTATTTCTAACGACGAACAAACTATAACAGGGTTGTCGAACAAACTAGTACAGGGTTGATGTTTCTCTGTATTTTTTAAATATATTAGTAAATAAAGTTATTTTTACCTTAATTATTGTTTATTTCTTTATATACATCATTAAGTTAAACATCGACAATTATTTTCCTTAAAATTGGCTTTTAATGGCTTTTTCTTAATGTTTAATTTTTTGTATTATTTATTTTTTTATTTTATTCTATGGTAAGACCAACAACTGTCATATGCAAAACAAAACAAATTTAAATATGGACAAAAGTGAATACAATGTTTATTTTAATAATTTTCACAAAACTCAAATTTTTTTGCATCATTTTTTTAAATGTTTACTTTTTTTGTCATAGGCAGCAAACAATTTTGTTGATCATAACAGCTGTAACTTCTTCGTTCTAATTGTGCGCCACACTGCGAATTTACGCAGCGAACTTTTACAGATGAATTCGTCGTGCTAGACGAAATTCGTCGTTCATCCCAATTATGTTTCCAGCATAAGTTGTAAGAACAGAAATAAAACAAATAATTAAAATACTTAATTTTTTTTTATTTAGTAGGTATTCGTTGTTGAAAAATAAAAAAATTGTATGTACATTTTAATATTATTAAATAATTATGCATATAATACTTGGATGTGTGTAGGTTATCAGTAATATTTAATAATCATAAATGTATTTTAACTTCACATTAACCGGAATTTTCTTTTCATTTATTTATAATTTAATGGTAATTGTTGTTTATACTTTCAAACAAATTTGTAAATACTCCACTGTGCATTTTACTATTAAATGAACCATATACTTTAAAATATCGATTAAAATCATTGAAGAAATAAATCTTTTCCTTGTTTTTTTATACCCTTCTCAACGGGTGGATACATGGTATTTTAAATAGTGCAAAATGATGAGAAACAAGTAAAAGTACTACATTCGGCTATGCCGAATCTTAAATACCCTTCACCATTGTATGCATACTTATGTACATGTATGTATACACGTAGGTATGTCCCAGCTTAGTAAATAAAAAAGTTATTGTATCAGGTCGTAGTATAATTCAGTGGTGAATAAGTATTAAGTGGTAGGAAGCTTACTAATTTTTCCTACCTTATTCATTAATTTTGCATTTTGCAATACAAACCGAAAGTTAAATAAAGATATAGAAAAAAGATGCAGGCGTGGTGTTTTTGCCTCGATAGATGGTGGACGCTATTGCGAATTCATAATTTTCGTCGTAGACGCTAAATGTCAAACACCATATAAAAAAATTATACATATATTTTATATATAAAGTTTGACCACCTGATATTGATACGCCTTGGTAGATTTGCCAGTCCTAAATATTGCAATTTCAAATGTTCAGATTAACTGCGAGATTGGAAAAAGCTAAAAGCCACCAAGGCTAGTACAACTCTTCTAACCAGGAATAAAGCTAAAGTTGCAAAAGTTTTAATTACAGTTTGCCAAGATGTTATGTTACAGTTATAAAATAATCAGTCTTCACGATAAAATTTTTTTGTTTTGCTTCGACAACGTACCGAAATTATAAGAGAAAATAAATTCTAGATTAGTTTTATATCAATTTTTGACATATCTAAATGATCTCAGGCAAATATCGAAATGTATATAAGAAATGTATATAAAATTATGATAACCTACTTATCATTAAGTAGGTTATCATAATTTTTTTTACAAATGTCAGAATTTTTTGATAAATGCATTTAGAAAGCAAAGCTACGTGCTACGAGTGAATACGAAACTTATTTAAATCAACAAAAATTGTTCGTATATAAGATCGAAAGAAGACAGCATCATAAAAATTGCATTCGTGACCAACTAAAAGTTGGTACAAAGGAAAAACAAATGTACAAGACGAGTTACAGAAAAAACTGTGAAGAAAATCTTTGGTTTGTGTGTGAACTTCGTTTAACCAAATTAATATCGTTTAAATTAGTTGGTGAATTTCAATTCATTTATAATATCCACAGTTCAACTCCTAATTTTACAAAAAAATAAATTGGAGGAAAACTTTAAATTCCTTTTAACAATAGGTCTGTTTAGTAACTTAAAGTTGTTACTTATTGTTGCCAAAACGTGTTCACGCACTCTAAAGAGAAGAGAGAGAAAAAAGAGCGTAAAAATGTGAGAAAAAAATTTGTTGCAATTTTTGCTTAACAAATGACTGAAAAAAGATTTTTTTTTTCTAAAATTGCTTGCAAATATTTGGCAATTAAAAAATAAAAATAAAAAGTAATATTATTTTGTTGTTTTGTTATTTTTCTTTAATTTAGCTAGAGCAGTATGTAGCAAAGAAGTTTAAAACAACAAAAATTTGATTTAAATTCTTCTTGCAGTGTATTTGTTCTTTCAAAAACTAAAAGTAAAAAAAAAAAAACAAGTAAGAGAGCTATATTCGGCTATGCCGAATCTTATATACCCATCACCATCTATGTAAATCTAGTTTAGTGAAGTAACTGCAATCAAAAAAGGAAATAATGGGGTGACAGAGAATTAAAAAATTTTGGTACTGCATATATATAATTTTACATAAAAACGACATCGGCTCTTAATGGGATAAGCATTATTAAAAAATTTTAGTATTTTTTTTTAAATCTCTTCAAAAGCTTTGAAATAATACTCATATTGATATTTTAAAAAATTTGAAAATTTCAGAGCCCCGTTACTCGGAAAATATAGGCGAGTACCAATTTTTTCACGTGACGCTTTTTTTCTTATTTTTTAATTTTCTATCGCCCCATATATTTATTTTTTTTTATTGGAGTTATTTTATTGTTCCAAGTGACATGAAAAAATTAGAGGTAGAAGTGGTGTTTTGCCTGCTGCCTCGAAGCACATGGACCGATCATGCTGATTTCTAATAGCACCTCTTTCGACACTATATGTGATCAATTATTATTATTTTTTTTGTGAAATCAAGTTTTCCGAGGGAACACTAACACGGCGGCACAGACGGACATCGCTCAATCGACTTCGCTATACATAAGAAGTCACAATATACTTTATGGGGTCGGAAATGAAATGAAGAAATTACACACGGAATGACAAACTTCGATGTACCTCTTTTCCACTTTTTGTAGTGAAGGGTATAAAAACAATGATGATACATTGAATGCAATATACGTTTTACGATACATATTTAATAATAAAGAGAAAATTAAAATTTTTACAATTATAATTATTATAAAAATTATATTTATGATGCGTTTAATCATCATTAAGGCTTTTGGAAATTATCTAATAATTAAAAAAAAAAAACGGAAAAGATTTTATGTACATATTTTTTGTTATTTTGTTTTGTTGTTGACTGGCTTATAGTGGTCTATTGTTTTATATATTTTTATATGGGGAGCTACTCTGTATATCAATTCGGAAAAACAAATCATTCGAATTTCTATTGTTTCCAACGTATTTTTCTTTTGAATTGAAACACAGATTATTTCGCTTTCTTAGCATTCCCATTATTTATAATATAAATATTCTAATATCCAGAAGAATAATTTCAAAATTATTTAATCTACAAAAAAATTAACTGATTGGTATTGAGTTCTGTGACATAATAGATAAATAAAATGAGAATATAAATTATAAAAACGAGAACAGACCTAATGTGATATTTATTTACAAATGCCCTGCAAAATGCTGGCAGGGTAGAAACGAATGAACAAAAACAATTGGGTATGGGTATGCATTGTTTTTGCACTAATACAATTGCAACAATCTTATGTTGAACGGCGTTGCCATTGTAGCGCTTTTGGTACTAGGATAAAACGGATTTTTTTTAAGAAAACTTAATCTAGTGAAGGCTTTCGTTTATAGATATTAAAATATTTTATTTAAAAAATCAACTTAAAAAATTTTTGTTGTTAAACCTTTCCAAAGATTAGGCGAAATAAAGTTTTAGTCATTTGTTCATTTTGTGTTTAAGAATGTATTAGAAACAATGGCAGTCAAATATTCGTCATTATTCTAGTCGACAATACGGAAGCTAAAACTCCACTTTTCAAAAATTTCTCAGTTTTATTATAATACGATCTTAAGGTTTAGCTAGACGTGCTATAACCATATAAAACAGCTGTTCAAACCAACCTTACGGGAAACACTGTAGTTGATTATTGTTGACATGCCTAACCGTAACCATAAGTTTTAATTAAATTTTGATTTTTACCATAACTGTTTGTTTTTTTTTATTTTGTTCTTATTTTTCACGATGGCTGCATTGTATTGCCAAGTTTTAATTTTTATTTTTCATTGCGCTGCTTTCTTAACAAACGGCAAAACAAATAAGAGTTGCTTATGGCTATGGCAACACTATTCGCTGGCAGTAAATGGTTTTAAATATTCAGGCATGTCACAAATTCCGATCGGAATCGTTTTGATTCCGTATTAACAATTCCGATCGATTTTGTTTAACCTTCTTCAGAATCCGATCGATTTTGCTTATTTCTAAAAAATGCTTAATCTTCACCTTTTCATTTAAATGTGGCAATATTGCGCACATCAAAGTAAATATCAAGGCTAATCTAAATAAGGACACGTAATAAAAGTCAAGAAGAAAGTCGCAAATAATTAAATATTAAATAATCTAAATTCCACTTTGAAATTTAAAAGTGGTTTCATTCCGAAGAAATTTTTCATTTTTCGTTTTCTGAAGAACCAAATTACGGAATTAAAACCACTTTCGATCGGAATTGAGTTCTGTGACATGCCTGATTATTTGCATATTTTCAGAACTTTTTTAATTTAACGAATTTGTTTTAATTTAGCGAAACTTTACATGTTTTATTTTTTTAAACACTACTCCTATTCCGCTGGAAATACCTACTTAATCCTTTTTTCTTCGAAATACTATTAAAGTATACGATAACAATAAAAATCATTTTCATGCATTTTAAAAATTAAATTTTTAAGAATAACAAATTTGCACTACTTTTGGTTTTGTGGAGTTAGGCCTTTTACCTTCTGAAATATCAGTATATTAAATGAATTTGAGACAGGCGCTTTGTTTTCTCCGTATGCTTAAATTTTATTCGTATTTTGTATCAAGTTAATGAAAAAATTTTCAATATTTTTTTGTATTCTTCTTATAAAATGTAAATTATTGTTTTTTATTTACAACCATTTCAATTGGTTTTTTATTTACTTTTATTTCTTATTTTATTCACATAATTATTAAATATATATTAATGTTTATAAATTTTATTTAACTTTATTTTAAAGTGAAACAAACAACTATGTATGTGTGTAAATTTTTAAATACAAATTAAAAAGCAGTTATCACATAACTTAAAGGAATTTTGTGTCTGTTCTAATTATTTATTATTAATTCATATAACTACTAATTATTTAAAATAATTATTTTCTAAAATAAAAAATATACTTTTGTATTAAATTTTTAATAGAGCATTAAGCATGGATTTTTTTTTTTTTAATTTATAATTGTTATTTGTATTGAAAATACAGCTGTTGTCTGTAGTCCATTTAAAACATCCAATTATCAAATTTGCCACGTCGTGCAGGTTTCCTTTTGATGTTTAAATTTTAATACAAATTTTACAGATCCAAACGCATGTGCCAGAAGCAGTTTTTTGTTTTATTTATTATGGCGAAAGCATTTAGAAAATTAAGAAATAAAAACAGATTAAAAATGTAAAAAAAGAAGCAGAAAAATCGAAGATAATATGTTGTTTTATATCTTTTTATTAATTTATAAATAAACTTTATAAATTATTTTTCCTGTTAATTTTTAATAAGAATATTTTTACTTTTACCTAATGTAAGACATTAAATACAAGTGAATTATTTAAACGAGCCGTTTATTTTCAAAGTGGCATACGTCACTTTGCTTTTAAGCTGATAAACATATTTAAAGGATTGCGTTTCAAAGGTTTTACTTGCTTTTCATTCTTAGGATGCTTGTTACCCAACAAAAACTTCGCTCAACATAGAATCGGAGCAGCTCTTAATATTTAAATTTCTTGTTTTTTTTTTTTTTTTTTTTTTTTTAAACAGTGACTTATGCCACTTTTAAAATAAACGGCTCAAATGAAGTAAGTACATTATAAAAACATTGACATTTACTATAGTTTGAATAATTCATTAAAAATTATAATAAAATAAAATAAAATTTTGATCAAACTTTTGTAATGTGAGAATATTGTTTATAAAAGAAAATATTTTTTTTCTGTGAAAAATTAGTCAAAAGGTTAGATTAGGTTGGGAAGTGCTGTGCTAAATGGTCTAATGCCACCACTTCAAGACCTAGTTGTAGAACGTTCAAGTTTATTTCCCAAATATTTACAGATTAAATTTTAACAATTAAATTAAAAGTAAACAATCAAAAAACAAAATATCTTGCATACTAAGGTATTTTACAAGAACTTCCTACTTCTATACTAAAGGTGCGTATTCTATTGCACATCTTAAAAAAATTAAAAAAACAATTTACACAATTTACAAAAAAGGGGTTAAAAAAGAAGGTGCTCATAGTTGTAGAGTGTGATTCGATTCTGATTTTTATTTGATGAACCCCCAAAACGCTTTTCTACCAGGTTGACTACCTACCGTTAGGCCTCCTAATTGCCTGATCATGTTTAGCATTATTATCTAGCCCAACATAGAATCGTGTAGTTGCCAGTTACTTAAGGCACATCCTGTAAAAACCCAAAGTGCCACTCTTCCAAAAGCTGGCATTTGTTTTAACCAAAAAGTATCTATAGGCAATTAAAATTGTTCACCTGTTAACATGTCCATGAAATATTCAGTCTGGGCTGCATAACCGTTTAAACTCTAAAATACTTTTAACATGGACAGGAATAATCAGTTCTGCCTAGAAGAAACTTTACATAACTCAATCACAAGGTTTCCTGCAAAACCTAACCGCACCGCAAAGACCCAAAACTTTGCATAACCTAACATTGGTCTATGTTCAGAGTATGCAAGTCTTACTTAGGTCTGTCACTACTTCTTTTTGCCAGCTCGAGCCGTGTTGAAGCTTTCCAATGGCGATAAAACTCCGCTTTGGCAAAGAAGGTTTCGAGTCCTATAAATCTTAGTCGGACTTCTAGGTTGGTTTAACAATGCCAGTCCGTTGTGAGAACTCAGTTCATTGAAAGATGTTGCACAATTCGTGACTACCGCAGACCTTAGCTCAAATGAGTTGAATGCTTTTGCGCGGCTTGGTTGTCCGACATCAGATATATTCTTATTTGTACTTATCAAACAACAAAATAAATTTTGACTTTATTAAAAAAAATTTAACTCCTCGCTATACTTTAACTGCCGTATTCATAAAATATTAAAATAGATTTGAAATACATTTTAGGACAAATTTGTATGGAAAATATGTCATAAAACACATTTAAAAATTATTTTACTTTTTATGAATACGGCAGCAAATGTATAAGCATAAAAGTTTAAAAATTGTCACCTTTTAATATTCTTGCTATACTGAAACGATATTTTAATAATTACCCTTATCATGAATATATTTTCCCTCATGTGAGCAATTTTTCACGTAAACAAGAATTCCCCTTATCGTGATTGATTTCTTCCCTCGAAATTTTTTCACTTTTCCCTTAGATTCGTTCACTTAAATTTTGCTGGGAAACTGCGTACATTATGCCAGTTTTTATGTTTTAAATAAAATATTTACATCAATAACACATTTTTTTAATTCCATATCAGTTACTGCAGTGCAGACTGACATTATGCTCGACAAGATGCAAAACAAAGAGATCTATTGCTTATAAATTTATGAAGACTTTTTATTACATATCTTTAAATATAAAATAGATATATTATATATCTAATACAAAAATTTATTTTATTGAAATGGGTCAGTAGCAATGTTTAGGGTAACTTCAAGGACTTTGAAGCGTCCTGCACATCACATTTTTGAAAGTTGTTAATTTGTATGCAAAAACTTTATTTATTTATTTATTTTTAAACTTCAATTTAACAATTTTCACTGAGCTTATTCTTCTTACTTACATTCAATTTGCACTGATAGCTTATTTATTTGAACAGCTGTTCAATGATGGGAACAAATATTTCATGGGGAATCCATGATACCAACTTTCACTTCGAGGGGAATAAAAATTTTATGGGAACATAAATGTCACTTATTATTCACGATAAGGGTGAATGTTATTATTAAAAACTAAATAAAGTACCTTTGAGAGAATGTATGGTAATAATTAATTAACAAAGTTTTTTTAGAATGCTTATCTTAAAACGGATGACAAGGTAAAAAAGTGCAGAGCGATATTTTACTTAAAAAAATACAAAGCAAGAGATCAGCGTTATCGTTCGTCGACTAAAGTCCCAAATTAACCTGTTTTCGGCGGTCTCTGACTTCCTCGTTTTTAACCGACTAAAAAAGGAGGTTATCAATTCGACTGAATGTGGCTTAAAAAAACGTTTTTTTTTTCTGAAACGTTATAGACAAATGCTTGAAAATTGGACAAAGTGTCAATTACTAGGACCGTTATACTAACAATTGTAGATTTTTAAAATTATAAATTAAAGGGTTCCCCAGATAATTGAAATTCATAAGAAAAAACCTGAACTGCTAAGTCCGCTATAACAACAAGTATAAGGTTCGAATTCAAAAATTAAAGGGTGTGCCAATAGTTATATAGTTTGATGTGTGTGACAAAACTTTTAAACTTTTATAGATAGACAGTTGAAACTAACAAGAAACCAGTATTGTTATGCCCACTATAACAACGAGTTTACAAAGAAACTGTATTGCTAAGTCATGTATAAAATTTGTATTTGGAAATTAAAGGGTGTTCTTTAAAAAAAATAAAATAAAATTTGATGTATATGGCCAACCAGATGAACATTTGTAAAAAAAACGGTTAACATATTGTCCAATTTTTAAACCGTTATAGATAGAAAGCTAAATCTGTTTTGAAGACCTTTTTTTTGTTACAAAAAATCGTCGAGAAGACGAACATAGATCTAGTAGGCTGGCATGGTTGCCATTATATAATAAGCAATAAACATTTATTTTTTATTTGCAACTTCTTTACACTATTTCGCAACATTGACACGAAGAAATAACATACAGCTTTTTAAAATATTTCTTCAGAAATAAAGTATAAATTTTTTTTGTATCCTTCCAAGAAACGTCTATTTCGCGATAACATTCCAGAGAGTATCAATTCAAGTTCAAATGGCGTAAGCAAGTCGAAGAGATAGAGTGGTCTTTTTGCATTACCTACTTTTATTTTCTAAAAAAAAATTTCATGCGACTTTTAAAAATTTTCTCAGCGGTAAATTTGCAATACATCCGTTAGTTGTGGGTGTGTGAATAGTTTTGAAGAGGTGGTAACCAGGATTAACAGAATTTTTTTTATTGAATTCGCTAAAATCAATTTATAAAATCAAAAAAAGTTTTATTTTTAATTTATTTGTTTGCTAAAACAAGTAAAATCTATAGTGTCCATGGAGAAACGTGGTTCAAACGTTAATGTGCGCATCTGGCTTGTAGGCAATTTCGACAGAGCAGTTTCTGTTTACAGTATAAAAAAGACAACTTAAAATAAAAGAGTGTTTCTACATAAGACCCGATTTTAATGCATCTTTTGAAATAGATTAGGTAGACACTATATTATAAACAGCAAATAACAAATCATGAAACCCTTCTTGCGTTGGTCCAAGTCGCACTTGACTGTTTTTTTTCTTTTTTGTAAGTCCTCAAAATGACGTTATCACTGTAGTCCATAAATATTTTTAATTTTCTTGTTAAAAGTGTAAATATTAAAATGTGCATAAATAAATAAAAAATTAATTATAATATTTCCAATGATGTTTCATTATTCTTTATTTAAATATATAGTGTGTAGGTATGTATACGTATAGTATGCAATTTTATATATTTTTATTAGTATTATTAACATGATATACTTTTTTTTTATTAATTTTTATATGTCATGCACAATATATATTTTTTGTTTAAAATTAAAAATGGGAATGTAAACGCTTTTCTTCTTTATAATTTATTACTAAGAATTTATAAAGTTCACATAAAGGGATTTAAAATCCTTTATTAGGGACATGCAAGTTTTTTCCTCTTTTTGTAGTTTAAAATTTTTATTGCATTCTTAAGAAAATGATAAAAAAAGAATTTTTCAATAGTTAGTTAACATACACATAGAAACTAAATATAAAAAACTGCGGTAAGCACAAAAACAACATGATATTTTGATAAAAAAAAATAATACATATGTGAATAAAAAACTTAAAACACAAATATTTGATTTTAATGCTTAAATATATGTTTATAAAGCTGTAATATGATTACAAAAAGTTATTAAAATAATAGAACTAAAGTATCTCTGTGTATGTATTTAATTTCAAATACATATATTTTAAAGATTTTTAACTTAAAAAAATAAAAATTAACTGCCATCCCTAAATTAGCGCGTACGACGCAAAGCAATGTAATTCATAGCTTTTGCGCTAGAATGTCATCCCTAAATAACAGCGTCAACTTTGTGTCTTTAACAGTAATGTTAACTAATTTTATTTTATAAAACCCGCTGTATAAAAACAAAAACAGAGATAAAACCGCTAGATTGCCTTAAAAATAACTAAATTGTCACTACTTTTCAGCCATAACAAAACAAAACAAAGCAACGAGCAGCCAACTTCACTTCCTAACGCACTGTCAAAATTGGATTTTCCAATTGCTAAGCGTTGACGCCGTGCTATTTAGGGATGCTTCATACATTTTGTATGAACATGAGAAATTTTGACAGTTATCTTACGCTTTACGCGCTAATTTAGGGATGGCAGTAAGTCGCAAGAATTTTTTTTTGTCGCACCAAGGCATAATTATCTTGTTTATGGAAATTTTTCAACAAGAATTTCACGTGCCTAAGAATTAGTGATAAGGTCCCCGGCAATTACCTTGGGTTGAAGAAAGTACGTTGGCATATTTCCTAGAAGATTTTTTCGAAACTAAAATTTCTATAAGTCTCCTAATTGCAATAAAATGAAATATTTTTCCTTAAAAATAATTTCGTAAAAAGTCTTATTTATATTTTCCATAATTCTACAGGGTTGTCTAAACATTATTATTCTATATCTTTTTGTATTCACTTTAAATTTAATACTTTCTATTTTAAGAACAATGATTATGGATGTTTACAATTATTTTGTGATAAAACTTGCAACAGTAGAAAATATATATTTTTTTAATTGAAACATTGTTATTGCTTAAATGTTCTTAATCATAATTGAATTGTAAATTTATGAATAAAAGAAAAGCTCTTTATTAAAACCAAAGAGAATATAAAATGTGGAATGTGTCAAATAGATATGGGTGAATAAAAGACATAATAAAGAAATTGATCAGACAGGAATGTAATAAAAATGTGATGTTAGTTCACGAGAATAACACCATTATGGTATAGTTTTTAATTACTCTAATTTTAATACAGTAACTTATGTATCTCTATACGTATATAACTAATTACATTTTATATTTTTATGGTTAATTTTTTTAAATTTATATGACAAACATTTTTTTTAAATTTCAATGAGTAAATTTTATCTCCCTTTTCCTAAAAAAAACAATGCTATTCAACGAAATAATAAAAAAAAAATTTAAGGTTCTTCCGTTTATAGAACCAAGTATAAAACCAGGGGCCTAATCACCGCATAAGATATCGAGTGTACTATCGTATCGAATATTGTGATACGTGTCGAGTAAGCTAATCATATCATACGATATGTATCGAATCGTAATTTCTAAGAAAATGTAAGAGATTTATAACATATGTTTAATATAAACAAATGATAAAAATAGTAAAAGCAGAAAATTTTGGCAATTTTTGCCAAAAGATCCATTTTAGAATAAATAACTAAAGACTTGCTTCCTCAATATCGAAGGTTATCATCCCAAATTACGATACTTTTTATTCGATATCGTGTGCCATGATACCAAAATGAAAAGTTACGAGAGATTTTACTCGATAGCGAATGGCCTGGGTTTTAATTATAAAAAAAAGTTAAAAAATCAATAATTATTTAGTATCGTTTATGTTTAAAATAAAGAACTTAGAAAATCTTATTTATCTATCCTACAGTCTCTCTCTACAACAAACAAGTTCGAAATTTGTCTCGTATACAATACAATACAATACAATACATATTCAAGCAAAATATTAAAAACTTTATAGAAAAACTAAATAATAAATTTATTAAGATCGCGTAAGCTATTTAAGTTGTATAAAAGGAGACCATTAAGATAATTCAATTTGAAGATAGTTACAAAAATCTTTTTATGCCTAGTAGTAAGGGAAGAAAGAGAAAAATATAATCAAGCATGTTCTGAATTCCACACGAAATTTTCAATTTATATTATTCAAGGCATTGTTTTTGTAAAAAATAGTTTTGTACCAACAATGATTTGAAAAATAATAAGTAAAAATTTCGTGTGGAACTCAGAACATGGCTAAATATAATTTTTCTAAACTGATCAATTTAATTTTCATGTATAAAATTAAAAGCTTAATGCCTTATTTCACATTTTCGAAAGAATGGATAACCAAAAACCGTCATTAAATATATTTTAGAAAAATGTTTGAGCAAAACATTATTTCAAGAGGAAGGAATTTTAATCATACTTTATATCTACTTTAGTTGGGAGCAATGTTATTGCACAAAAATATTTTGGACCGCTCTCCTGAAATTTTCAGTTTTCTATCAGATATGCTGTTGGTAAAATAGGGCACTTATTTTTTTTTTTTTTTTGATGTTTACGTGGGCGTAGCACTTTCCATACAAAGTAAATATTAATCATCGGGTTACATGATAATCGCAACAGATAAGATCTTGAATTTTCGTTAAAAAAAACTCACTTATTAATACGCGGAATGTAGCAAAAAAAAATGGCTGCAGTGGAAGAGTGGGCGTGATAACTTCCTTACAGAGTGGAAAATTATTACGGTGTAACTAGAGAACTATAATAAACTATAATAGGTAGACTTTTGAAATTTTACACCAGTAACATCCGCATCAGTTTTTCGAAACAAGGATTGGATTGAAACAATGGTAAATAATTATTGTTTTTCTAGATAACTACGACAGGTAGAGTCTTCCAATTTTGCACCAGTAATCCCCATATCAATATACATAGCTTAGCGAAATACAGACTGAGTTGGAACAGTGGGCGTGGTACCTCCTATACAAAGTATAACCCTGAATTTTTACATGAAACTTCCTTATTAATATGTATAGTCTAGCGACTATGCACGCGGTGGGCGTGATACTTTCCATACAAAGTAAAAAGTTGTTGTCGTTTAACTACGAAACTGTAAGACGAAAAGGGAATTAAAGATTTCGCACAAGTAACATCCATATTCATGATCATAATCAAATAAAAAACTGAAAGGATTGGAAGAGTAGTCGCTGTACGATTATTTGCATTGGAATAAATAATCGCTCCAGATATACAGGCATGTCACAAATTCCGATCGGAATGGTTTTAATTCCGTAACAACAATTCCGATCGATTTAGTTTTACCTTCTTCAGATTCCGGTCGATTTTGTTTATTTCTAAAAATGCTTAATCTTAACCTTTTTATTGAAATGTGGCAATATTGCCCATACCAAAGTAAACCACAAGGCTAATCTAAATAGAGACACATAATAAAAGTAAATTTAAAAACTGCAAAAGACCAAATTTCAAAGACACTAAATTCCACTTAGAAATTTAAAAGTGGTTTTATTCCAAAGAAATTTTTCGGTTTTCGTTTCTTGAAGAACTAATTTGTTGAATTAAATCCACTTTTGATCGGAATTGAGTTCTGTGACATGCCTGATAGGTAGTTTTCATTTTCAAAATGTTTATTGAAGCTCAGCGAGTTTAGATTCGAATTCAACATCTGTTAATAAATTTGACAAACGTAATCATAGTACTAGTTACAAATGGTATACAATCCAAGGAGAAAAATTTAAAGGCGAACTACTTAACTCGTTACTCAATTGTCGTGTGTATGTAAATAAGTAAACTAACCGTGCTTCATCATACTTGTTAATTGTCTACAAAATGTAGATGCAATTATAGCAAGAAAAACAAAAATTTAAAAGTCCAAATATTTACTAATATGTTTTAAAATTTTGTTTAAATGTAAAATCCCACAATTTTTGTAAGTAATTTGTTTTCATTGCGTAAAATTTATTGTAATAATTGTTTTATTATTTAAATAGACGATCCCTTGAAAAAGTAGACAAAATATCTACGAAACGTCGGGAAAAATTGTAAATAAAAGGTATTTTTATTTATAAGGAAAAAATTCAGGTCTAATAGCAGAAAGTTAAAAAACTAAAAACACCAACAAACAAGTAAGTGGCCAAATAAATACACAAAACAAAAAAAAAAAAAAAAAATAATAAGTGTTTTATACTCGCTAGCTACTTGGCTACTGAGCGAGTGAAAATTTTTTTGTGTCATTATTATCGAACGAGCTGATTCACCCGCTTATTGGTATATTGAAAACTCGTTTAAAATGTAGTTGAGCCTTTTATAGACCAACTAAAACGCACTGATATTTAATTTATTGAAACATTAAAATGTCGACTATTTTGAAAGATGTTACACAGTATTAAAATCAGAAATAATACATGAAAGAACAAGGTGAACACGTTTTCATAATAACCTCATAAAATTTCATAATTATCTGGCAGTTGTGCAACTTAACTTATCAAATTCTCATCTTTTTCTGATGCAGTGAATTAAACAAAAATTGTTTTTTTTTTAACCATAATAAATTCAAAAAACAAAATAAAATTTTTATGAGAGTTTATATTTGTGTGCGTTTGACAGCTCATTTCATAAAATTGTTTAGATGAGATCTTGCATTGCAAGAGGACTAATTTGAGGTCTATCCCAGATCTCGTTCGAAGTGTAGAGAGTGTGTTGCTAAAAAGGAACTAAGAAGTTGCCAGAATTTTACATGTCTGTTATGGAACTTTTTCAGGTTGTAGTAATGGTTCATGCTTATAAAAGCAGACCTTAATAACTCGTTCTAATTAAAAGGTTTATAAAACTGTCAAATTGCTTTTTCGTTAAAATATAACAAAAATGATCTTAAATTAAAAATTTAATAAAATATTATTAAATTCTGATTAATTAAGAATAAGTTTATCTAATATATATACATTTAAAAACAATATAAAAACATAATTACGGCGAAAATTTTGAATTTGTTTTAATTAAAAATCGTATAAAATAAAAAATTTCAACACTTAAACTTTTAAAAATCTCTTTTTCTTCTACTCTCACATAAACGTATCGTAAGGCAATACACGTGAAGAGATTAAGAAATTCTACGGTGTTCGATGTCGATCGATATTTAAAAAAAATATTATACGGATATTTCGATCGATATCGCATACCGTAATTTGCTCCTTGTTTCCAAATTACACCTTGTTGTGTGCATTCTACTTTAAAATTCTTGCAATAATTTTTTCTTTTTTTTTTAAGTATAAAATAAGGTCCACCAATTAAAAAACAAGATTTTAACTTATACAGAATAGAAAAAAATATATCTAAAATATGTTGTATCGAAATTAGAAAACATCATTACTAAGTCTTGAAGTTAAATCTTTAAACTACACTGGCTTTCACTCCATGTTTAAAAGTATTAAGTAAAAAATAATAATAATAATAATAATAATACACACCTACATACAAATTAAAATGTTATAAAGTTAAAATTAAATTAAAACTAAAACTAAACATAATTTTTCTAAGCGCAAAAAAGAAAAAAATATTTATAGAAAAAAAAAAATAATAATAAAATTGAGTTTTAAATCATCATTTAATATTCTTTTTTCTTAAACTTGTGTAACGCACTGTGCATATTTATCCAACTCGGCTCGTAAGACTTTATTGCGATCCGCTTCTTCTCTTAACGTTCGTACCAGTTCATCGATTGTACGCTGTTGGGCATGGACCAACATTTCCAATTTATCTACACGTGTTTCTAATTCAGCAAGTTTAGAAGAACTGCTAGTGGGGGCGCCACCACCATTATTAAGCAGATGATTAGATTTGCCAACTGCAGGTTGTGTAGTGCTAGTGCTGTTATACGAGTTGCTGCCAGAAGGTTCGGCGGGTGAGGCAGAATTGGTAGTCGCTGTTGAACTGGCCACTATAGAACTTGACTTTAATATATTTCGAGTGGCTGCCATTGAGGGGGAAGTACTTCTATTACGTATTGACAGACTATTAGGACGAGTTCTCACATCGTCTAATATATGGCCCGAGGAGTTGCTATTAAGGGGGGTATTAATTGAAGCCGCCAGCGCCTCATTGGCAATTTTAGTACTAAAACTTTTAGACATTGCCTCGTTTAGGGTTTTAGCGGTAGCGTTATGGCTGGTGGTACAACTAGTACTACTGCTACTTTCTACTATCATTGATTGTTGCATAATGCTTGTAGATGAAACCGATGATGATTGCACTTTTGTCGAGGTGGTTGACGAGGAAGAGGAGGTGGGGGCATTTGTGGCTTGCATTGAACTAGAGACTTGCGAAGTACCGTTATTTGTTAATTTAATATCTTCAACATACAGTTTGGAATTTCTTTCTCCTATCGCTGTAGCACCTTCACCAACACTTGATGCTGAAGAAGAAGAAGAAGTTTTCTTTTTGACCTGTGATGCTTTCAATTCTTCCATCCAAGGAGCTTTCTTCTTTTCCCATTCTCTAGGTTTTGGTTTGGCTAATTGATCTTCACCCGTTGAATTGTCATCCGATTTTAATTGATCATCACCACTTTGAGTGGTATCACTGCCATTGCCATTGGTATACAGGGTATTGTTATTGCTTTCACCGATAGCATTTATGGCCGCCGAAGGTGGTCTACGTTTTGGCGCTTTAACGCGTCCAGCGCGCATATCTGTTAATATTGAACCGCGTTCAACGCGATCAAAATCTGTATCTTCTACAGCAATGGTGGCAGCCCGTCTCATTATTACACCCCCACTTCCGGAATCAGCAATAGAGCTGGGCGATAATTTACTACTGCATATGCCGTCGGCATAGTCGTGTGATGCTGCGGTGGTTAATTTGTTTTCTACATTTTTGACTTTTTGTTTAATGCCTGACAAGATGTTGCCTGAAATGGATAAATTGATATTTTACTTGGACTTTATCTTTTATTTATTAAATTTTCTTAGATATTATTTTTTAAGTAGTTGTATTACTCACCTGTTATGCTAGTCACTGTAGTCGTCTTTTTAACAGGCACAGTTGGCTTTTTATTTAGTACTGGTGGCGGTGTCGTCTTCGTTTTTTCATCCATATTTTCTATACTCTTGCGTAACTCACTGGATGATGCAGTGCTGCTTATTAAAGTCGAGGTAGCTGTTGTTGTGTTATTACTACCACTCATCGACGATGTAACCGTTTTGCTCTCCTGTTGCTGTTGCTGTTGATGTTGTTGCATGTGTAATTGTTGTTGTTTTTTAAGTGCCAAACGAGCTGCAACGTCGGAGGCATTTGTTAAATCTAAATTTTTATTTTCCAAAGATTTACGCTGAGCAGCTACATTACCCGTTGGTAAGCCCGTCTCCGATAAAATATCGTTTAAAGAATCTCGAGAACCAAAACTGTCTTTACGATTCGAACTTTGTGTGGATGAAGAACTACCGGATTTTTTAATCAATGATTTGACATTTGTACCGGTTGTTATTAAACTGTTGTTGCTGTTGGTGGCATTACTGGTATTTGATAATTTGGCAGTTAATCTGTGTGTTTGTTGAGGCTGTGATTGTTGCTGCTGTAGATCGTTTAAAGGCGAAACTGTAAAATTTACAATCACACAAGCGAATTAATAGTTTTATGGTTTTTTATTAAAAAAAAAAATTGTTTAAAAAGCGATTTAAGATGTTGGGTTTTAATTGAGAGAATTTTTTTGTTTATTTTAGTTTCCTATTAAGGACTGATTAAAATAGCAGGCATTAAAAGTTTAAAAGTTTTATTATCAACTACTTTTTAACAACTTTTTTTGTGGGATTGCAAGTTATAACAGCAGCTAATGTTCAGTATTCTTTTAAAACTCATTCAACAAATTTAAATAACAAACAAAACAAAAATACATACAATAGAAAATGCTTTAAAACGAGCATTAACAACATTAAAAGCCATTGCATTCGCTGGTATGACGCTATCAATAATTTCTATCTTTCTGCATAATTTCAAATTTAGTTTTTAAAATGTTTATCAAGAGCAAAAAAAAACTTTCTTTAGTTATTAAATAGAAATGTGTACTCCATTAAAGTAAAATATATTATGTTATGAACTCATTGTCTGTATATACGAATGAATGAACGAATGACTGAATTTCTTAATTTCATGAATCACTTATTTTGTTAAGCTTTTTTTGTGCCAGTTTATTTTTGTTTTTGTTTTTTTTTTAATTTATTTGTTTTTTTTTTATTTGATCAATGTTACATTAAACTGGTTTAAAATAAAATATTAAAGATTTGTTTTTTCAAGTACTTTAAATTATTGTTTGATGAAAGTCATAAAAGTATGAATAAAATAATAAAATAGAAATGAAAAAGCACTTAATTAAAGCTTTCAAACAACAAATATGAGAAAACGTTGAGATGTTTTTGAGCGCTAAAAACATAAAACGAAAAGAGTTCTAAGAACGGATTTGTTTGAAAATTTTATTTGAAAAATGGAAAAAAAATCTTTGATAACCACCATCAAACACATTTTTTTTTTTTTTTTTTGAAGAAAGCAATGTTCTTTACATTCGAAACAGTGTTTTAAACTATCCGAAATTTAGTAAATAAACGGTGCTTCTCTTTTTTTTCAAAAACCGTACGCAATTTTCGCACACATCCTGCAACATTTCCATGATTTTCAAAGTAATGTCGCATTGTTTCCCAGCGTTGTTCAAGTGTTCACTGGAACGATAAAACTAATTATCTGTCAAATCAGACATGAGCTAAGTGTTACCATTCACGAAATAAGCACTAGCTGAAAAAACAAAACGTTAGATGGACCCTGTACATTGACGTAATAAATGATATTTGATCATTGCCTAAGACATTTTGATGAAATTTTTTTTTTTTGTTCAATAAAATGGATTAATTACTAAAATACACCAGATATTTGCAAAACAAAACCCAAAGATCTTTATCATATTAGTCCGATAAGTAATCGCCGGAATATGCATGAAATTAAATATACCTACTAAAAATCATTTGTTTAAACTGAATAAACTTCGCTATAATTCCAACCAGAACAATATTGTTATAATGGTTTTCAAAATAATATAGTATTTATAACCGTATTAATATGTTTAGTTTAGTCAAACTATGGCTAAATAAAACAAATAATGTTTGTCATGAAAATTATTTTGGTTTCGCCCTTAGCTAAATGAAGTTTTAATAAAATATTTAAAAAATATAAAAGCGAATGAAACGATAAAAAAAAACATACAGGCCTGTTCTGAAAATCACGTGAATGCAAATAGCGAACGGTTTTAAAAACATGCAGCAGTTAATTTGATGCTGTTTTGAAAATCACGCAATTTTCAATTTTTCTGTGTTGTTTTAATTTTTCGGCTGTTTTTCAGATTTTTGGTTTTTTTTATTAATTTTTTTTACATTTGTAATTAAAATATGAATAATAGTTTAAGTATATCAAAATGCCTGGAGCTTAAGTAAATTAGTGAATTTTTATTTGTTTGTACATACTTCCATTTACTTATTGGAAGCGCTTAAAATTTGGCAAGAAATAAAAATTCAGAAATTGTCAAAATTATTATTTATTCAAAAAGTTCAGGAAGTTCCCACTATTTTAAATGATGAAATTTGCTTCTATTTTGCACCTATTTTTTTTAATTCGCTCAAAAGTAACTACCATGGACTATTACAATTTTTTTTACCAGCATAACATAAGCATAAATTAGATAAATCTTATATAATACGTTTAAAACTGTATTAAAAATGCTTAAGAAAAAAAGCTAATCACGAGCATTCCTAAATAAACAAAGATAATTTTTTATAAAAGAAGCAATGTCTTTAAAAATTTATAAATAATTTCGTTTTTATGTGCATAACAGTTCATTTTTTTTAATAAATAGAAGACATATCAAATAATCAGAAAAAATGGTCAAGTGATTTCAAATCGGCAGTCATTTAGTTTATCCCTTTAAATCACGTGATTTCAGCATATTTTGTACGCAGAACACCTTTTATGTGAATTGAAATCATTTTTAGAAAAAGTGATTTGCAGAACTGGCCTGATATTAAAAAAAAAGTTAAGTAAAATTTTATCATTTTATTTAAATTTTTAATTTTTTGTCCAATCAGGATTTGAACCATCGATCTTTTAAATGAATAAAAATTGACTTATTTTCGGTTTTTTGATTCATTTTTAATTTAATTTCTAAACATATTTAGAAAGAAAAATTATTTACAAATGTATGCGGACGTTTTCCAAAGAAAACAAGAAAATGGTGGACGAAGAAAAGTACTGCTTTACGAGCAAAGCTAACTAGAGCTGCAAAACAATCGATAGTACAATTATACAATCGATTATATCGTTAGTTTATTTTTGGTTGGTTATCGATAGATTTTCTCCAAAAGCTATGGTATGGGATAGCAAAAGTTAAAAGAATTCTATATTAAAGATAGTATGGATGGTTTAAAAACAAAACTATAGAAACTATTCTATCGATAGTTTTAAAGCACATTATCGAAACTATCATATATACCGACTATGGATAGTTTTGCATCTCTAAGGCTAACAAATAAAAACTAAGATTGATTTTGCTTTGTATAATGTTTAAATGCCCAATAAGGTAACCACAAAATAAAAGCTAACTATTAGTGAAGTAGATGGACATAAAACGTCGTGTCATAAAATTATATGTCTAATGTTTTAAACATAAGATTATATGACTTTTATGAACAATCCCGTAGACTTGGTTGTATTTTTTATAACTTAATAAGCTGATAAGATTTAATAGGGTATTAAAAAACAAATAAATAAATAAAAATTTGCCACGAGGGCTGCTATATATATTTCTGGCCTGGCAACACTGAGTGCTGCCAAGTGCAATCTGACATTTCCATTGGAAAGTTTGTCATTTTTAAGCATAATCGTACTCAAAACGTTTTGACGTACGACCATTATTTGTGTTGTTTACAGTGACTGGAAAAAATGGAATTAACTCGTGAACATTTTCGTGCCATCATTTTTCACAACTTTCGACGTGGATTATCACGACAAGAGTGCATTGATGAACTTAAATCTTTGTATGGCGATGAAGCACCATCCTATAGCACTGTGAAAAATTAGTACAATGAATTTAATCGTGGCCGAAGCTCGCTCAAAGACGAATTCCGTGAAGGTCGTCCAAAAAGGGCTGTTGTGCCAGAGAACATTGATGCTGTGCGTGAACTCATAAACAAGATCGACATGCGACACGAGAGATAGAGACATCCTTGGACATTTCTTCCACCAGCATACATTCGATACTGCATGAACACCTGGCCGTAAAAAAGGTTTGTTCTCGTTGGATCCCGCACAATTTGAAAGTCGCTCAAAAAAAGGCTCGTGTCGATTATTGCAAAGATTTGTTGCAAAAATACGATTGCGGTGCTTCAAAAGACGTTTATAAGATCGTCACAGGTGACGAATCGTGGATCTATGCGTATGAACCCGAAACGAAACAACAATCGGCCGTGTGGGTCTTCAAAGACGAGCAAAATCCAACGAAAGTTGTTCGTGGAAGAAGCACTTCGAAGCAAATGGTCGATTGTTTCTTCGGCAAAACTGGTCATGTGGCGACTGTTCCGCTTGAGCAACGTAGGACGGTCACTTCTGAGTGGTACACTACAATTTGTTTACCGGAAGTCATCGGAGAAATTCGAAAAACCAACAAGAGAAGACGAATCATTGTTCACCATGACAATGCGAGCTCTCACACATCGGCTCAAACCAGAGCGTTTTTGACCAGCCAAAACGTCGAATTAATGGGTCATCCGCCGTACACCCCTGACTTGGCACCTAATGACTTCTTGTTTCCGCACATCAAGAAAAAAATGCTTGGTCAACGATTTTCGTCGCCAGAAGAAGCTGTTGAAGTGTTCAAAAACCATGTTTTAGAGGTGTCTCAATCGGAGTGGAAAAAGTGCTTCGACAACTGGTTTGAGCGCATGCAAAAGTGTATTAATCATGCTGGAGAACACTTTGAAAAACAATAAAACCATTTTTGATTATAAATATTCGCATTTTCACTATTAGGCCAGAAATATATAGAGCAGCCCTCGTATAACAGTGAAGGTTATTTAAAAATAAAAAGTTTAACTTCTAATACAAGATTATTATTTTGTTTTAATGGTAACAGCACATTAAATATGACATAATACCTGATTTTATTATTATTAATTTTTTTTGTTTATTTGAAAGGTAACCACAATATTATGAAACTTATATAAGATTTTATAATATTATGACAATAATGGCGACTGACTTTTAAACACCCTACATAGGAAAGGTAAACGTCTAAGGAGGTTAAATTTATCACAAATATTTTCAGGTGTAATTGCACTTTTTAAATTAGTATGTTCATTTCACAATCTATTTGTAGTTGTGTTAAATCGTATAAGAGTACAAATGTTGTTCTTGATTATTTTTATGCAAATATTTGCTAAAACATATAAAATTATTTTCCATATGTTTATTGAATGTCGTGGGAGGAAAATGAAGTTATGTGGGTAATAAATGTTCCCATCTTTTAATAAATTATTTGTTCATTATTTTTAAATCTTAGTGTTGATTTAAAAATAAAATTTATTTAATTTTTTTAAAGTATTTTTCATACAAATACAATGAACAAAAGATTGTGAGTTGAGTAGTAATTTATACACAATATTGGTTATCAAAATGTCTTTAATTTTCATTTTTTCCAACAAAGTTAAATTCATTAAAAACACCTTTTTAGGTAAATCGGATTATAATCGCTCTATTCGTGAAAGTTATTTTAATAAGCAATATATCTGTTTTTGTTTCATACATTAAATACAGAAATTATGTTTAAATTAATTTCTTTCTCACTTAACAAAAGAATTTTTTAAATTCACTCAGATAGAAAAAATATAAAAGTTCAAATATAAATAACAATAAGATTGAAAGAAATTGATACAAAATTTTATCAAACCGCTCTCATTTTTTCTAATTTCAATCAATTCGATTTAAGCTTTTGAAATGATTACAAAAAGTATTTCAATTAGATCGTCCAATTCTTATAAAAATTAAAAGAGTGTTTTTTTAGCGCAAACATTGCACAAGAGAAATAAGGGTACGTAGCACTATGCTGTTGAAACCAAATCTCGCCTGGTTCAATTTCAACTATATATTTAAACAAAAAATCTTCGATCATGAAATGGTAACGATCTGCATTGACAAAATGCCAGGGATTTATTTTTGAAGAAATAAAGTCTATATTCACCAAAAAATTCAGAGTTGCCATGCACACAAATTTATAGGATAACAGATGGCAGTAAAGTATATTTTTAATTTTTTAAGAAGATTATTGTTATAACAAAAAGCAAAAAAAATTAATTTAAGTCTTACACAATTCGGTTAACTTTTACAATTCTTTGTATAGGATAACAGTGTCAAAAACAACGTCAAAAAATGATGCTCGCTAAAAAATAAAAGTTTTTTTTGTTGTTAAATTTTTGTTAAATTTTTTGTAAAAAAAAAAATGTTTAGGTTTTTGAGTGATCTCCATCGCAGTCGTAAAATTGTTATATATTGCTATAAAATTTACGATCTCTACTTTTATACTGTAGAAAAACAATTTGCGCGTTTTTGCGCCCAACCCACTATTTACTAGTATAGGACCCACTCCAAAAAAACTTATTACCTTTCTTTCATGCTTTCACCTGTACTTAATGCTAAAGAGGATTCAGATTTGGAAGAGTTCTTTGAAGAATCAGACGAAGAAGGACCATGGCACTCATTAATTGTAACAACTTTAGATAAAGTTTACCGTTCGTTATAATCATAAATAAGTTATATTATGAATAAATTAATTATTTAGATAAAGAAAATACTATAACGTAACAAATTACAAAAATATCGTTTAAATAATATTCTTGGGAGGCGGGGATTGGTAAGGCAGTGGAAAGATTAATAATGAATATTTTTAGGAAATTGGCAAAAAAAATTTTTTTTAATTTTTTTTACACGGTTGGTGGGTTACCCCCCCCCCCCCCCCCCCGCCCATATAAATTAATTTCTATGGTTTTAAGGCGTATGTAATGCATTTCATTTAATAATTACATTCTTTTTTAAAATAATATTTTATTTTACCGCCCACAAAAAGGGGCGGGGCAAAAATGGCATTTTAGAATCTCTCAACTATAAGTTTTTAAACATTTCTTGACATTAAAAGTTGTAATTGATAAGCAAAATGACTTGAAATTTAAAAAAAGAAAACTTTAATTTTTAGAGGTAGAATTAGTTCTTCTAAGGGAAACTTTTTTCTCCTTGATCCGATTTTTTTTTTGTTCTCTGGCTTTTACAACCTATGATCATAACAGATTTTCCTGCATAGTTTCATTAATCAAGGTGCACTCAGTAAAAAACCCCTATGCGCATCGTAACAATACTGTTTTGGTCTTGTAGAAACAAAAGTAGAATAAAATTCGTTCCGTGCTTAAGAAAATGAGAGCAAAAATCTGTAAAAAAATTTTTCTTGAAGACTTTTAGTGAGTAGTAGAATTAAAACTTGTAACTTTACATTTGAGTTAGTTTTGCAGTGTTTTTTTTTTTTTTTAATTTAAAACGTATTTTTGTATCTTTTGTTCTCAAAAAAAAAAAAAATCTTCAAATTAAGTTAAGCAGGAAGCTTCTCTTAATACGATCAAATAAAATATACATCTTGATACTCTGAAGCACTGTTTATATTCGAGTAAGAATCTAAATTTTATGAATTAAAAATTCTTTGGTCCTTTGTTGTCTTCTTACCATATTTTTTCAATTTTAATTACATTTGTTCTTAAAACATGAAGGGTCTATAATATTCGGCACAGTCAAATACAGCTTTGCAGTTTGTTTTTATACAAGTTTTATATTTAAATTCAATGTGAGATTTTATTAATGTTGTCATCACTCAAATTAGAAATTATTTGTCGAGTATGGATGGTTTAATAAACAAGTGTTGACAATTATAATGATTCATAACATTGTTGTTTGCATTAAGTACTCATGTATTTGGTTAAACATTGCAGTTCTACATTTCTTAACGAGTTTCAAGTTTATTTTTAAAGAGTTTAGTTGAAAAAAAAAAATAATAAACTATGACGTGTTTGTTGATTGATGCATTAATTACACGAAATGGATATTTAAGTTAAATTCATTTTGGTGAATTTTTAATTCTTCAAAACATGAACAATATGGAAGAGATAATACTTTGTTATAGTTTTTGGAATTTAACCAAAAATGCAAATTGTGTATTTTCAAATACCATGTTCTTATTAAATATGTATGTGAGTGAACGTAGTCATAAAACTCATTATAACCGTGACAAATGTGTAAAAAAAATTATACAAAAATACATTATAAATTAAAAGTTTTTGTTCTATTTGTACAGAGTATTAAAAAACATTTATGCAAACATTTTACTAAATAAAATATTAAATTTCTATAGTTTTATTATTGTTACCCTGACGTTATATTTATATATTTTGTACAATCATTATACATCGTTGTGGTTAAAAATGATTTATTATTGTTATTATTTATTTTTATTTTATTTTCTTTTGATATAAGACTTTTAAGTTTTCTATACAAAAGTTGCGTAGAATCCACTATTGACCTATATGAACAGTAGCGAAATGGCCATATGCTTTACATCAGTGAAACATTAATTTTTTTTAGTTTTAAATATATTAAAATATTTAATGAGAATAAAATTAAAGTAAATTATCATAACAGATTCCAAATAATAAATTATATACAAACAAAAACATCAAACAAAAAGTAAATGAAACTAGTTAAAGCAAAATTTATGAAAATAAAATGGATTTCATACTGAACTATTAAACACACATTTTAGCCAAAGATATTTTTTTTTTTTTTATTTCTGTATTTTATTTATTCATTTATTTATTTTTTTTTTAATTCTTATTTTTTTTCTATACAAAGAACTTAATAAAACCAAAACAAACACTTTCTCTAAAATATTGTGAAACTTTTTTATTTGTCTTCACCTCAGAAAAAAGTTATAAAGCACAAAAAAAACAAACATGAGTAGGTGCGAACTTGCCTTTAACTACAATAACAGCAAATGGCTTAAGGCTACACCGGTTTAGGTAGTAAGTTATTTCTTAAGTAAACTAAATATACATACTTATATGACAAATAGGGGACAAGTATTTAAAATAAATGAAGAAGAAATAAAAAAGTGTTTTTTTTTTGGAAATTGCTTTGTTTTAAAATGATAAATACAAATTTAAATCAATATAATGCTGTTAAACAGCTGTGTTGAGTTTAGTAGATTATTTAAGCAACAAATAAAATGCATTATGAAATCATATTACACAATGTTGCCACATGTTTTTTTCCTTTCCCCTAAAATCGAGTTTAAATCGCTTGAAATAAAACTTATAAGTTAAAAATAAAAAAAAAATATAGAAATAACCTTTACATTTAAAAATTTACTAAAATTAAAACGCTCCTAAATAGATCCTATTTTTAACAAAACTTTCTCAAACCAAAAATATTGCATTTTTAAATATACTAATTTATTTATTTCTATGTTTGTATAAAATTAACAAGAAAATATATATGCATAGAAAATATTTTTTGCAAACAAAAAACAAAGAGAAAAAAACTAAACTTCAAAACAGACAAACTTAAAATCAATAAGACGGTAATTCGTATACAAATACAATTCAAAAAAGATTGGGGCAGGAGTTTATAAATGTCGTAAAACTAAATAACATAAATATATAGGAACACCCTTTAATTTATAAACTTAAGTTATAAAATTGTTATTATAGCAGACAATAAAACTGTTTAAAAGTATGACCATATACATCAAATTAAACGAACTATTAGGGCACTATTTAATATAAAATTTTTAATATTTATACTTGCTGCTATAACGGTCGTCATTCCGTCCAATTTTAAAGCGTTTTTCTGTAACAGTTTAAAATATGGGCTTAATTTACTAACGTCACCCATTGGGACATTGCCATATATTTTAGTTATCAGATTTTATAAGATTAATATGATAATTTATTATTCGGAATCTTTTTTATGTTTATTTGCTTTAATCGTGTTTGATTCCTTCAAATATAAATATTTCATGATGATAATTATTATAAAAAAAATACAAAATGATGAAATGAAATACGATTAAAGTAAATTAACATTTAATAAGATTTTTACATATAATACCATACTTGGAATTTTTTCATTACCATTGAAATTACATTGGCATTGTTTGAAATAATGACAATGAATTGATGATTTTATTTTAACTATAATTGTTTTTAATAATGGTAATGAAATTTCAATGAAATCTTTTCATTACTAATTACAATTGAAACAAAAATAATTGTTTCTATGAAACACATATTTTTGATCGCAGAAACTTAGAAAAACTATACATAAAAAAATAAATCTTAACACTCTTGTAGATAGATCTATATTTGAAAATTTTAATAATTTATCATTTTTAATTTAGATAGGTGTAAAACTTGATGTCTGAGATCTGACGTCACCTTAAACCAAAACTAGCATATCTTTTAACTTACACGAAAAAAAAATAGGTTCCGATAGTATCTCATTTGTCCTGAGAAAGTTAAATCATAAATATTTCACAAATTTTTTTTTATCTAAATGCCATTTAAAAATACCAAGGAACATATTCATTAATGGTAATGATTTTAAACCATTTAATCATTAGTCAATGGTAAGAATTTTGTTTTTTAAATAATTATCAATTAAACCTTTTCATTAAAAAGCATTACCATTAGTAAAAATAATGATAATGCTAAAAAATCATTAGCATTATTTATCATTCAATGCCAATAAAATCGTCAATTAATTAGTCCATCTAATTAATTACTCCCATGTATGTATAATACATATGTACATAAAAAAATAAATTTCATTCAAAAATCATTTCAATATTTTCTAATAAGTGTTCGCTTACTCGTTTTTTAAATGTTGATAGCAAATTATACATTTTTGTTTGGTTTGGAATGCTGTTAAAAGGTAAACTTCCTGCTTTGTTTTACTTTTTGCTATTGGGAGTAATTCTCTTTACGGTTCATAATACACGAAGAAAGCATAAATGTTGCATGGGGACACCCTTTAATTTTATGAACTGTTTTTCAAACGAAACCAATCTGTAAGTATAACCTTTTAAGTAAGGAAAAAATAATTCAAAATCGGTTCAGAAATTACTGAGATCTGCGGGCACAAACATAAAAAAGAAACATTCAAACGAATTGATATTCTCCTTCTTTTTTTAAAGTTGTTCAAGACCAATGTAAATCAGTTAATATTTAATTTTTATAAAACCTTCGTGCTATTTTTTTGTTTTTTTTTTTTATCCCGATTAATTACCGATATGAATTCTTGAGGGTCAAAGCACGTCACGATGGCCATTTCATTATCGCTTACTTAACTCTTCATGAAACTTCTGACAAATATTTTAAATAATCTAAAGATTTTTGTCCAAACAATAAAGCAAAGACAAAAATCAAAGTTTAAGCAAAAACAACAATAACCAACAGTAATTTTATTTTTCTTTCTCCCCTGTATACGGCTAAATTTTTTTCAGCTCTTTTATACTGTTGAAAGAGGATGAAAAATAAAATATCAAAAACACTAGGATAAAATTTATTTTTATGCACAGGCACTTTGAATTTTTTTTTTAATTAAAGACACGGGAATATTTTTTTTTTTAAATATTTAATTTTTATAAAAACTTCGTGCTATTTTTTTGTTTTTATTACCCGTGTCTTTAATTAAGTAAATCAGTTAATCTAAATTAGATCTAACGTATGCACATCAGCTTCGATACCTTTTTCACATCTTGTCTGAAGTAAATAGTTTTATGAGTAATGATAAGTTCTCTTGACAGAACAATGTTGACTTTGCAAGTGTTACAATATCACAATGTGTTAATAATTCTTCCAATAATCCTTAAACTGAACCAAATCAATATCAAAAGTAAGAGTTTTAAAGCAACTATTTAATGGTTCAAAAAAAAAGATACCAAAATATAGTTCGTTGTCCCTAAATTTTCTCCTAAAATTTGTTTACCCACAAAATTCTTCCCTTTAATCTAGGAGAAAATTCCTTTATCTGGCAACAATGATACTACGACTACAGGGATGCTGTTGCTATAATATATTCAATATAAAAAAGCTGATTAAAAATTTGTTATTTTTAAAACTTGAATAATAATAATAAAAATAAAATTATTATAACTATATAATAAATTTACCAACATGATGAGAAGGTATAAGTGATGAAAATTCTTTAATTTTTTCTTAGAGGTAAAAAAGGAAAGTTTTAATCGTGAAAGATATCCGCATCACAGAAAAATAAATTTTTTAAATGATTATTCGAAAATGAAATAATATGTTTTGATCTCAAAATCGAATTCTCTTTAAGTTTAAGTGATTTTTAAGACATCAAAATTCAGTTTTAACTATTTTCCTACTTGAAATTAGATTTTTTGTAAAAGCTTTATGTTCGAATCCATAACAATTAAAAACAAGTTTAGAGTCACAATAAAATAAAAACGAAAATATAAATTAATTTTTTTCATGTAAATATTTTGTTTAGAAAAAATGATTTTAAGGAAATCCAACGGTAACTGATGTTTGGGAGTTACAAGCTCTGAAGGGTTTGATACATAACACATAGTGAAAATATAGAAATCACAGAAGAACTTATCAAGATTTATATTAAGCGCCATACATATCATACACAGTTTTTAACCCTCTAACTAAAATAAAAAAACTCTGCTTAAAACTAGTTTCAGTAGGAAACCTTTAATCGAAAAAATCGTGTTTTGACTAAAAAAAAAAAAAGATTTTCAAAAAATGTTAAAGGCCTTATTCATCATAAACTTTTATTTTTATAATAGGTTTATAAAAGTTTCCATACAAAACCTGTAATAAATTTAAAAATTGATTGTTAATAAGGCCTAAATATATAAATCTTAATATAAATAGTTGAATACACATACAGTGGTTCTCAAAGGGTTAACATTTTTTCCACACATTGAATTTATGTTTTAAGTAGGCCATATACAGTGGCTCACAGCTTATTTTATGCACTGCATAATTTTATCCTTTAAGTCCTATAACAATAATACCAGTAAGAATTAAAAAAAGAAATTGGTATCAATAAATAGAGAAAAGGGTCTAGTTTAACAAGAAAACTTTATTTATTTAGAAAATTAATATTAACATAATTAAAAAACACGAAAAGTAAAATATACAGCTTTTTTCATCTCACAGCTTATTTTATGCATTTACTTCTTTTGGTAACGATACTTTCAGAATGCGTTGTCTAGCGGAAATTTATTTTTAATTCTACCCTATTGTATTTTCGATATGATTGGCACTTAATTAATGGTCTTATTTTGTCAATAATTTGGTTAATTTCGGGAAATTTAAAATGGGTCCACGCACAACATTAGTACAGAAAGAATTGGTAGTAAATCATTTTAAAAACGGTCACTCGCAGCGGAAAATAGTTGAAATGATGAATAAATAAACTTAGACGTCGCAACAAATTATTGAGTGCTTCGTTCGTGAAAACCGTTTAATTAACAAATGTAGATAAGCACCAAATAAAATTTTTAATAAACATGATGAGCGTTATATTGTCAAAAAATTTTAAGCAAATACAGGGCTCTCAGCTCCCAAACTGACTTTCGATATTCAATATGATATAGGCAAACATTGCTGCGTTGAAACTTTTCAGTGTGTTCTTCGTCACCATGATTTTAATGGTCGAGTTGCACATAAGAAGCCTTCCATTAGCGCCAAATTCAAAATATGCAGTCTCAACTTCACTGTAGAACACGATTCCAAAGACGCATCGATTTGGAATGCAGTTATCTTAACCGATAAATCCAAATTTAATAAATTCCGCTCCGATGATAAATCCTACGTATGGAAAAAACCTAACACCGAGCTTAATAAAGAATATTTAAAGGCAACAGGTAAGCATGGTTGTGGCAGCGTCATGATTTGGGCCTGTATGTCGACTGTTGGTACTGAGAGTTTAGAGTTTATTGAAACAACCAATGACAAAATAAGTATCTTCAAATTTTAAATTTGTTGCAAAATGCGGAGAATCTGGGTATAAGATCAAATTTTCGATTTTATCAGGATAACGATCCGAAACATAAATCGGGAATTGTAAAGTTTTGGTCAATTTATAACTACCCTTACTTGATGATTACGCCACCTCAGTCACCAAGCCTCAATGTCATTAAAAATCTATGGTCCATTTTGGAAGAAACATAAGGCAACACGAGTTTTTAAGAAAAAATAGCCTAAAAGAATTGGAGTGATAGAATATTTCGCCCAATTCATCGCGAAAACTAGTTGCATCTATACCAAACCGTCTTAAGCCTGTTATAGACAATAAAGTGTATCAGACAAAGTATTAAAAATATAAATTAGCAAACACAACTTGAAAGTTTTCAATACTTAAGGTTACCGCATAAAATAAGCTGTGATATGAAAAAAGCTGTATTTTTTATTTGTTTTACTTTTAGGATAATTAAATCTTAATTTTTTAAAAATTGAAGTTTTCTTGTTAAATTAAGCCCTTTTATCTATTAAATGATACCAATTTCTTTTTTTAATTCTTACTGGTTTTATTGTTACAGGACTTAAAAAATTAAAATATGCAGTGCATAAAATAAGCTGTGAGCCACTGTATATATTTTGTAATATTTTATCGACAGCTACAATTTATAAAAAATCTAAATGTGTTTTTTTCATTGGATTTTGCGCATTAAAACAAATAGACCAAACAAATGTAAAAGCTGTTTAAAAAATTATAACAATAATACGTCGCAGCAATACCAACCAATTTACATAGTTTTAAACATTTAAGTCCGCTTTGCCAAACTCTCTTTGATGTAAATATCAGTTTTACTAATTCTTCTAATTAAAAAAAGATGCATCCAGCATTGGGATCATGATCTATTTCGTGTTGTAATAAATTTTTTTTTTTAATTTAAAAATTATTTCTTTAATGTCTTTAAAAAGAAAGTTTAAATATGTTTTGTTTTAGTATTCGTAATTGCTCACATTTCTGCATATTGATTTCTGTTTTGGTTGCATTTTCCTTTTCGTTTAAAATAAAGTTTGACTTAAAATTTAATATAACGTTTTTTTTTATTGTACATTTTATGAAGCGAGTGATTTTAAGTTTTTGAATTAAAATTTACTTTTATCAATGCTTTTTTATTAGTTTTTAATAATTAAATATCTCAAAGTAATATTATGTAATTTTTATATTTATTAATGATTAAAAACACAAAATGTAAACGAAAGATTGAAGACACAAACTTGACAAATAATATTAAAAACAAACAACAACAACAACTTTAAACCAAAATCTTTGATAAACAAATCAACGTTAATCATAAATTATGCATTTTTATTATTATTATTTATAAACAAACAAGTTTTAGTTATTTTTTGTTTTATTTTTTCATTTACTTTTTTAATTGATTAAATCATTCACTCTTGAATAAAAATTTTGCATGATATAATCAATTTTTTTTATATGAAATCAAATTGGTACGAATATTTTTCTATTTATTTTATTATTATTATTATTTTTATTATTACTATTTTTATTATTACTATTTTTATTATTGTTTCTTTTTTAAGATGTATCTTTTCTTAACTGATTAAATCACTCACTCTTAAAAAAAAAGTTTGCATGATATAATTTTTATATATGAAATCAAATTGGTACGAATTTTTTTTAATTATTTTGTTATTTTATTATTATTATTATAAATATTTTCATTATTTTTTGTTTTTTGAGATGTATTTAAAATTTTCTCTAAATAAAACACATCAGTGTTTGATAAATACCTTTTTATTCATACATTCTTTTTTTAAACTTTATTCAAAATTCATAGCTGAAAAAAAAAATCAAATCTATCTCTTATAACTTTTAATATATTTTTGTTACTTTTTTAAGTCTATTTTTCTCAATTTTGTGTTAAAAGTTATTATTTTTTTCAACTAAAATCGTTTTATATTTTAAGTACGTTTTTCGTTTTTGTATTTTACTAATTGACACACTTGATGAACAACAAAAGCAAAAGAAAAATGTGTCAGGAACAAACGCTTTTAGAATTATTTTTAAAAGAATAGAAAAGCGGCTAAGTAACGTGTTAAAACAAAATTCATAATTTACTAGTTGTACACACTTACGTACACGTAGCTTGTTAGTATTTGAATGCTCTAATGTCTAGTATTATCAAATATGAACTGACTTTGAACAGTGGTCAATAAAATCTTGAGACTCATGTGAATTTTGTTTTTTTTTTTCTACAACAACTTCTCCTCTGCTAACAAACGAATACGAGTGTAAAACAAGAAATAATAAAAATTTCAAATTGTTTACTTACATACACATACACACGTATGTATATATGTGGATATTTGTGTGTTTTGTGTATAAATCACACGTTTTATAAATATATATGTATGTTCGAACTTTGTAGTATTTTTGTTTATTTCAATTTCATAAATATTTAATAAGTTGACTGACTGACTTTCTTACGAACTAACAAACTGACTGAGAACATACACAGATACATATGTATGCACGTAGATAGGTATGAGGGATAAACTTAAGTATAAATATAAGTAATCTTCAAGAGCAGAACAAGCAACAACTACGAGCAACAATGAAAGTGGTTTGTTTGTTTGTTTTACGTTTTAACTGGTTGAGAAACGTTAGAACCGAAAATATACGAAAGTTTTTTTACAAATGTTAGCAGGTGTTTTAAAATAAAATTATTTGTTTTAAATCTACACTAAATGAATAAAGATAAAAAAGTTGGCAGTTGCAAGTTGCGCCACCTCTTCAATTTTTAATTTTATATAATTTTTTGTCTCTGCATATTACGCTTCAAGCCTCATATTGGTCACCCTTTTAAATTTAATTTTTAATTTTTGTTATTATAGCGGGCAAACACTCTTTGAAAATTTAAGAGGTCTGCCAGTTGTGGTCTCTTTCGGGTCGCCCTGCAATTTTTAATTTAATTTTATTGACTTTTATTAAGAAGATTTCAAGCGTCTTAACCCTTTCGGGACGGAGTTTTATTTTGCAAACCAAATTATGTATGGTAAAATTTTTTTCATATTCTAAAAGGTATGATAAAAGTATTATGTTCTCCATACTTAAAAATTTTAAATTCGTCTTTTTATCCTGGGACATATAATCCCAACAAGTGTTTTCATCGGGCATAAAATCACAATCAGTGTTCTCGAAGAGCGATTCGAAATTAAAAAGACAACTAAAATATATATATTATTAGATTGAGATAAAAGTTTACATTTATTTTTAACATTTTAGGAATGTAATTAGGTATTTATTTGTGGAATGGCCCAAAACACTTTTAACATATGGCGTTGTTACAATCTGAGCATATCATCTTTGTTCGCTTTTCTATGCCAAGTGAAGAACAGCGGACACAGCGACAACGCTTCTCTTGCTCTACTGGCAAGTGGTCTCCAATATTGATGCTATCCGTTTTTGGACGTTTGGCAGTTCTACCTCCCTGGCGATTGCGTTGAAAATAAAGAAAAAACACAGTTTGAAAATTGCTGGGACGTATTATCCCAGTAGTCCCGAAAGGGTTAATGTTAATGTTCTAGGCATGAAGTCCTGTGACAGATGGGGAGTAAAACGGAGCCCTAAAGGCCAGAGCTAAAGAATGTTTTTAATACATTCATAACTGATTCCTAAATGACGGAATTTGGATGTACAATTTTCTAAAAAAAAATGTTTGCAATTGCCATTAAACCTAAAGTCAACTACTAATGTTAAAAAAAAAGTAATGGAGAAATTTTAAATCTTAAAAGAAGTCTCTTCGTCCGACATTTTATATGAAAAAACAACATAAATTTTAAATTTCAACAAATTACAAGTATTGCTCTGACGTGAGTATATTCGTGGCAAACCACATCAACCACAAATAAACTGTCAGCTGTCAAAAATTCCATGCGAGTTTCATTATAAATTTTTTCCCATTCTGATTGACTGCGGAAAGTGAAGAAAATTTGGGTGAAAAAAGTAGGTATTATAAATTATAAAAGAAAAATTATATGTTAATAAACGAAATAAGTCCCTTCAAATTATGATAATGCCACTTTTTTATTATTTTGTTCCCACAGAATTCCTAATTGGAGGAATCTTATTATTTATTTTTTTTTTATTATTTTAAATTCATTTTTTAGTTAAGAGTTTCTTTTAATTTCCGTTTTTTTTTTTTTTTGCATTCTGACGTTTTTTAAAGAATATTTACTATTTTAATAAAAATAGTATTTTTTTAATTTTTGATTCGAACTTAAAATTTTGTGCTAAAATCTTCTTAATTCGCAGAGTTTAAAATTTTTTTTCCACAGGACGAATTATCTATTTTTAAGTATATTCGATTGGTTTTTAACTGCTGACTTTTTTTTTGAAGTACCAATTCTTTACGAAACTTTACAAAGTTGCGTATTTTCTACTTTAGTGAATTTTTGAGGAAACACCAGTTTTACTAAAATTTCTATAATTGTAGTGAAGTTTTAATGAATTTAATTTTTTGTTAAGCTTCGATTTGTTATAAAATTGTCGTTTTTTTTAGCGATTTTTTTTAAGTTATAGAAATTTATAAGGAGACAACTTTAAATTATAACTAAGTCCGACAAGTTAAACAGTGAATTTGAAAAGAAAAATATGTTATGGCGTTATTAAAAATGAACTTTTATAAATAAATGAACAACTCTAGCCAGAAATATTTTTATTTATAAAATCTGTACTTTGCGTTCTCAATGGTTTAACAGAAATCTTGCATTCGAATGGAAAAATGTAAATAAATTCCATTCTAAGTATAACATAAATTAAAATTAAATCATAAAAATGTGGTTTTTACAAAAATCTGTATTAAACGAGAGCACAAGCAAGACAGAGTAGCCGGCACTGAAGCAAAGAATTTAAAAATAAATCATAAAATTTAGTGGTGGCAACTTTCATTAATAATTTTTTTTTTTACTCACCAAACCTTGTTAATTTGAGAAACTATAAAAATGACTAAAGAAATGATGTAAAAATTCTCAAAATAAGAAACAACAAAGAAGTAACAGCAACTTGGTACAAACAGTTATTCTTAAAAGTTAATTGATTTTTTTTTTTCAAATTTAGAAAAAATTTCAAGTTTTTGTTTGTTCTTAGTTTTGGTATAAACACAACTGCGACGAATGACGAATTTCCTACTGCACGACTTACTCGTCAGTAGGAATAGGTCGTCGATTGAAACTTAATTATAATGACAAAATCATTAATAAATTGTTTTTCAAAATCAATTTTTGTTTTGTTTTTGTTTAAAAAACATGTCATTCTGCACCGAAATCTACTCCTTTATCTGCGCAAGAAATAGAAATAAATCTATCGCAGAGTTTATTAAGCATGACGAGTTTCGTTCGAAGCACTAATTGTGTGCATTTTCATACAAACAAATGTGTTTTATTTTTGATGATGAATATTCGCAACGAAAAAATTGTCGTTTGCTTAAAGAAATTGATTTGTTTTCTTAAGAAAAAATATTGTTTTGATGTTGATTATAATAAGTGTTGTATTCACCGACTCTCCAAGTCTTTCAAATTTATATTTATATATCGGTCAAACGTTATCAGAAATAATATTGAGGGGAAAAAAGAAATTGTTTTAACTAATTTTAAACAGAGTAGACACATAAAATATGGTTTCACATATTTAAAATAAAAACAATCACCCTTATTCTAGTTGTCGGCTTGGTCACATATCAATGTTGATATGTGTCGACACGTTCGATTTGTTATTCTACTTGCCGTTATTGACACTTATCGATTACTGCTCAAAGATTTTTTGTATTCTATAGCAAATGTGACGACAATATTGTATTGACGTGACTGTTTTTTGTCGACGCCGTTTTGCATAACGACCGAAAGTGATTTAAACCAAATATAATATTGAAAATATAAAAAAGTGAATTTTAAAATGCAAATCAATTTGAAAAATTGGCGGAAGAATTGCAGGAGAATCCATCGTTTGCTCTTGTTTTTGCAGGAATTGGAAAAGTTCTAAACTTTCTTGGTCCGCCTAGAAAATTAGCAGATGAATGGCAAAAGGTACCAAAAAAAAAAAAAAAGGAATTGAATTAAAAAAAGGAATTGATTTATAAATATTTATAAAAATTACTTTTAAGGGATGGGGAAATGTTTAAACAATTTTCACTCAGTCCGCTGGAAGAAGCTGTGTCCAACCTTCTTAACTTCCAGAAGCATTTGAATCCTAAAGACATGGAACTTCCTGAAGACGAATATGTCATTGAAGAACCAGTGGAAATCAACCAACAGTTATGGGAAGCTTCTTGCACGTATAATGCTGCTGCTACCAATGACACTAATTCTGCTCAGCCTGTCCCGTCGGAAGTAGTAAAATATAAAGCAAAAAAAAAACATGCAATAATTAAACTGATTTACTGCAGAAGTAGAGTCAGGAACAGGCAAAACATATGTATACGCTTGCGATCTGGCAAATTAAAAATATTGCAAATCTGCCTAAGAAGTGTTCTTTAAAACACAAGTTTTTGTTTTTTCGAGCTTTTATCATCAATTTAATTAAAATTTTCTTAACTTATAAAAAACATTTTACCGTAAAAGTGTCAAACACAAATAAAATTTAACAAAAAACTTTCATAAAAATCGATAAACTGTCGACGTCATCACAGGGATATTATAGAATGCAAAATTTTTATTGAATTGACGCCGACATTGAAACGAAGTGATAGTGATACTAATACGACGACGCCGACAAGAAGAACAAGGGTGATTATTTCTAATGAAAAACTGTAGGAACTAAGATTATGAGAAATTAATTATTAATTAGATAAACATTATAATAATCATATCATTTCGGTACGTTTTTCACATTGGACACAAAGATTTTTTTTGCAAGAAATTATAATTTTTTTTTTTATTTTTTTAATGTACCGTTTCCTACTCAAACAAATTTACACAGCAATCCAAATCATAATACTCTGTGAATCTAAAGAGATTCGAAATCGCAACCCGCTGTTTACTAGCCAGGACCTTTAGCCAAATTAGCCACGCTTCGCACATAAACACTGTTGCTGTGCTGATATTTTCCTCTCTAAAGAAGGGTCATCAGGTATTTGACAGACGCCTTACATTTTTCACAACAAATATTTTAAAGATAAAATTATTAATAAAAAGGTGTCCCACACAAGTTTCGCAACCCTTCGTATGTGATTACAACTCGCACTTGGCAGATTTATTTTTGTACTAATTGATGAGCCTAAGTTCAGTTAGCGGTACAGTGATAAGAGTTCTAAAGTAAAGTGATAAGAGTAGCGACTTTGATCAGATTTTGATCAGAGATGGATAGTCTATTTAACGCTATTTTGTTACAAATTTTAGGCAAACATTTTCTTTATTTGATGTGTCACCAAGTAAAGCCGGTTTATAATTATCGACATTTGGCGAGCACCAATTTTTCACTTGATGTTTTTTTTTTCCTATTTAAGCGGACATTGCTTAATCGACTTCCTTATGCATAAGAAGTCAAAATATATATACTTTATGGGGTCGGAAATGGATATTGTAGAAATTACACACGGAATGACAAATCTTATATATACCCTTTTTTACTTTTTGTGGTGAAGGGTATAAAAATATAAAATTGCTTGTTGGCATCATTGTTATTTTTTTGTTTCACTTGAGAAATTAAAATATAACTTTATTGCTTTTATTTTAAATACGCCCTACGCCTTAATTAAGAGTCGGCTTGTAGGTAACCAACCTAATGCAGAAGGGAATGAAAGAAAAATAAAAACGTCGTTTGTTTGTCGGTAATCTTTGTTAAGGACTTACATTCTTTTGTATTCTAAAACAACTCTCATATAGTTTTTGAAATTTTTACATCTACTTAAAGGAAAATATTTTTGGCTTTTCTACAAATTTGGATAAAGTTTTTCTGTTGAGTTGGCTTAAAATACCTGATTTTCCAACCCACAAATAAATTGAATTTTTATTTTTAATTATTAATTATAAAAATTTCCAAAATAGTTTTATAAGTAAAAAAAAATATTAATTTCTATTAAAATGTGCTGGAAATAAAATCGATTTATTTTTTATAGAATCATATACATAGTAAAAATGAGGTGTATATTTATAATTAAATAGCGCAGTGTAGTAATATTTTAATAAGATAATAAAGAATACGAGTATACAAACAAATGTAATAAAAAGAGATAAGTGTTGTTATTGGGCTTCAAAGTTTAGCTGATACCGTTGTTGTTGTAGCTGTTTATTTTTATTGCCGTATTTATATTGTGCTCTTCATTGAATTTTAAAAGAAACAAAGAAAAGTGTTTTGTATAATGTTTAAATATAGTATTGCATGATGTGTTGGTGTTGTTTAAATTAATTAATTTTACGACGCCTTAAAGTATGCTTCTATTTTTTATGTTATTAATTCTCAAATTAATTGTTTCCGTGATTCCCGTCGAAAATATACAGGAATTAAGAATAACAAACAGTCACTTAATTACTGAAAAGGTTTTCTGCGACATCGAAACTCTATTATGTCACATACATTGACGCACGAGGTTTTTGTGGATTGTAAGAATTATGAATTACGATGAAATTGATTTCATATACGCACAATTCTGTAAACTGTATCTATTTCTTCTTTTTCAGCTTATATTTAATTAATCATTTTGATTTTCTACCAAAGGTTGCCAGATTTGGTGAAGTTAGTAAAATACAATTTCTTTTCCCTCACGTATATTCAATAATGTCTCCGGTATAACCTTCAGATTTTTAAAAAGAAAAAAAAATAAAACATAAATAAAAAAACAAAACAAAATAGAACACCAAATTTTTTTAAAAGAGTAAAAACTAAAGACAGAAGAAAAGCATAATTTTAGATAATCGATCATTTTTTTATCGTGAGTGTACTTCCCTTTTATTAGGTTATTTAGCAAGTACATAATACTTTTCATCTGCATGCTCACAGGTTAATGGTTTCCTGGTGAACTTTTAAAAACCAAATTATAAGTCAATTACGAAGAAATGAACTGTTTTTCTTTTTTTTTTAATTTTTTTTTTGCCTGCTTTGCTTTTTTATGTAAAATTTTTGTTTGTAAGATATTTCGTTCCATACAGTATTTTCTTGTGCTTAACTTTTCCATTGAAATGTCAACTTGTATGAACCAGCCAGCGTTTTATAAGTCAAAAAACATGTTTTTTGGCATTTAAAAATAATGAAAAATGGAAACTAAATATTTCCGTATATCAGGATTATCACGTTTTATTAAATTATTTGTTTATTTTTCATAAAATATAATGATCTTGCGTTGACGTTCTTACTTTGGTTTGCTTTGTATTCTTGTGTGTCTATGTTTAGGAGAAGATAATTTAAAAACAAAAATTTAAGAAAGAAATCTTATGGCTTCCTTTTGTATTTATGCGAGAAATACAAAAGCTTCGATTTTCAATGAAATGATGATAAATCAATTTAATTAAGTGTTACAATTAACAATTTATTTGTATCAAAAATTATCTTTGAATTAATCGACACACTATAATGTGTGGATCCAACTTTTATCAGATTATATGATACTTATACCTTACGCCTTACTACTTATAGGCACACGTTTTGCTAAATGTTTCAATACCTCTTACAGCTGCGATTTATTTCTATAGGCGAGTAAAAACGTCTAGATTCTTTTAATATTGAAAAATCTGGCAGTCTTTACTATTTTTTTTTTTTGCTTGTATTTTTAAAGACGTGTGTATGTATAATAAGCTGATAAAGAAAATTCTGCAGGCAACAATTATTGGATGCATAGACTTTAAGCGAATTTACTTGCTGATCTTAACTTTTATAAACAATATTTTCGTTATTTGTTTTTGTTTTTTTCGATACAGAAACCCGTTTACTGAAAGGAGAATAGAGCGAATAATGTTTATGGATAATTCTGACAGGAAGCTTGTTTTACAAATAAATAGTTTGCGTTAATATTTCAGTGAGTCAACAGGGTAGGATTTTCTACTATCACCGATGAGCATCTTCCGTACGCGATCCCAAATATAGACCATAACAGTGAAAGGCAAACCGCATTGCGTTGATACTCTACTAAGTCAATATAGGGAATATCATACGATCACCGTCTTCGGTCTCCCTTCTGTGGGGTCAACGTTCAAGTGAGTATAGTAACCGTACAAAGCTAAAAAACAAAAACACTTAAAAATTTTTTTTGACACTCGCGTAAAGTTTGTAATCATCAAACATGTCAAGAACTTCAAGTGCTTTTGATTCTATTATACCCATATGATCCATAACAAGAGATATAGCAGATATATTGGTAGCACTGCTAAGCGAAAGTATACTTTGGATTACATCTATTCAAAAATTCCGATTATTTTGTGATAAATATTTGATCAGCATGAGAATACTTAAGCTTTTTTGCTAATTATTGGCCCCATTTCTTTTTTAAGAAAGCAAAAGAATAATTTCTTAAATTATGTACTTATAATTTTTAAGAACCACTGGATCTTGTAAAGTCAGTTATAAATTTTACGGCAATTATATATTTTTTGAAGCAATTGAGAACATTTAAAAAAATATTTACAAAAACTTAAATGAAGCGAATTCTAGGGAATCGACAACTCACAAAAAACCAATAACTATATAAACGAATGAATATAACGAAGCATAACCTTAAAATAAACTACGTTAACAATCCAACGTTTTAAATAACGTTAATTATATGAATGTAATTGATTACTAAGAGGCAAAATAATGGTATTATTTAGTATATATTAAAAATAAAGCTACGGGTATTGAATTAAAACCAAAGAACGAACAAAACAAACAACAACAAAATATGCATATTACACATGTGAAAGCAATGTTAAATTATTTAATTTTATTTTACATACAAAAGTTATTGAAAAAGTTGGCCATACGAGTACCAAACATTTCAATTGAGGCCTTTTCCAAACTGAATTCTGTAAAAAGTGAATTGTGTACTTAAAAGTATAGAAAGTTTAAGTTTTTAAATAAAAAAGTTTTGTATATTAAAAAAAAAATTGAAAATAAAAAAATTAAGATTATAGTAAAAATAGTAAAAGAAAAAATCAATAGTTTCAGAACAAGAATACTAAATAACTAAATGAAAATGTCTTTATATATTAAAATGACATGAAAACGGTTCACTCGTCTATTCTCGGTGCTTTTGTACGTAAAAAATAGCAATAAAACTGGCTTTTGCTGTCATTTCTATTGTCTTGCACACACACTTCATTTACCATTTACTTATTTACGTGGCGGCAAAATTTTTATCAATTATTGTTCGTAGTTTGTAATACTTATCGATTAATAAATTACAACAAGAAAACTTGCCACAAGTATACTAAATAGAAAGTGTTTTGGGCGGGGAAGTTTAAATAGAATTTTATAATTATTGTGAAATGTTTTTATTGTACAGATATTTTTGTGCTCAATCGCTGCTATTAAAAATTAGATGTTAAACAGTAAAAAGCATTTTTTAAATAATATATATATATTTTTTTTTTAATGTTTTAGCTAATAGCTCCGTGAATATACAGCCCAATTATTAACTAAAATTCCGTGCGAGTTCTTATTCTAAATTATAGATATTCTAAATTATAAAATAAAAATTATATGAAAATAAACAAAAAAAAACTCCCTTCAAATTGCGATGATGCCACTTTTTTACAATTTTATTCCCACGGAATTCATAATTGAAGGAATCTTTTCTCGAGAAAAATTTTTTCCGTGGAAAAGAAATTCCGTGAGAATATTTATAATTGGGATGATAGAGTTTTTCGAGAAAATAAGCTTCATTTGTGATCACCCATAAAGAAAAAAAAACTTTTTATACGAAATAAAAATTTAAAAGTAAAAAAGGCCTAATTTTTGATCACCTGTAAAAAATTTTAAGATAAAAATTTATAAAATACTAGCAGTGCCCACGACTTCCTCAGTGTGCTATTTCTTATTTCCCTAAAATTCAAATTTAGAAAAATGGTTTAAATATTTAATCTATTTAGAGTTCTGTGAAGTGTCACAAAATCTTCATCTACAAAAAAAATGTGCTGAAAACTGTTTTCTATAGGAAATGAAATTTTTTTACGAAAAAAAAGTATTCTTTACTTGAACCAAGGTTCTAAGGGACCTCCTCACAAAATTTTATTAAAATCCATCCAGTAGTTCTTACGTGATGCAAACACAGACAGAAAAAAATTTCAAAAATACTATAGTATCTATATTATACTATACTATACTATACTATACTATACTATACTATACTATACTATACTATACTATACTATACTATACTATACTATACTATACTATACTATACTATACTATACTATACTATACTATACTATACTATACTATACTATACTATACTATACTATACTATACTATACTATACTATACTATACTATACTATACTATACTATACTATACTATACTATACTATACTATACTATACTATACTATACTATACTATACTATACTATACTATACTATACTATACTATACTATACTATACTATACTATACTATACTATACTATACTATACTATACTATACTATACTATACTATACTATACTATACTATACTATACTATACTATACTATACTATACTATACTATACTATACTATACTATACTATACTATACTATACTATACTATACTATACTATACTATACTATACTATACTATACTATACTATACTATACTATACTATACTATACTATACTATACTATACTATACTATACTATACTATACTATACTATACTATACTATACTATACTATACTATACTATACTATACTATACTATACTATACTATATGATTTGCCCTATTTATGTTTTAATGGAAAAATTAGGTCACTGCAGTTTCTGTTTGTTTTGTTCAAAATGTATTGGCAACAAATGTTAAAACGGTTTTTCGGGAGTAAACTCAATTAGTAATTTGGTCTTAAAGTGAGAATTAATACGCAATTGTCAGATAATTATATTTGCCACGAAAAGTTTGACCCACCTTTACAAATGATAAGAATTTTTAACTCTAGAAAGATGTACAACTCATTTGAACAATTCATTTAGACAACGTGAATTAAGATTTGTAACGGGACCTTTTGTTTAATCATATTTGCTAACTATATGTCGTTAAAAATACAACAACAATGGTGAATATTTTCAAATAAAATACTGATATAAATAACACTGAAAGATTTTTTGCATTGATTTAAATTAAAATAGTATGATTTTAAAAACTCTAAATTTAAGAATCCGCCTGGAAACGAGACTGGAAATCCCATTGATCCAATATTGCCGTATCAAAATTTCAAACGCAAACGATAGAAAATAAAAATTAAAGGTATTCACGTCAGATTTTTACTCCAGCATTATATATTATAAAAAAAAAAAAAAATAAGAAATATTTTAACAAGAGCATTACGACTATTGTGACTCATTGTATACTTTGTGACAATATGCATTAATTCTTTGGCATCCAGTTTTATTTACTTTAAAGTAGAAAAAACGTAATTCTACAAAAGTAACAAAATTACGTCAAAACTACATGTTTTATAAGATTTGAGTTGTTTTTTTTTTTATTAAAACAAAAAGCGAGTTTTTTCACTTGAAATAAAAAAATTTCGTAATCGGGCTAGAACACAAAATGATTGTGCTTACTTCGTAAATATTTTAGCTTTACGCAAGCAAATAATGTACGCGCTATTTAAATAGTTGAAAACAATTTAATTGAAAATTCACAACACGTGTTTGAAATAACATTATTTTTGTTCAAGTCAGTTTTAATTCGTATGAATTAATTTTGTCTTCGGATTTTTTTTGTTTAATTCGTGATGAAGATGAATAATATGAATAACAAAGAACAAAGAACAAAGAAAGAATGAATTATAATAATAAAAAAAATGTTAAAAGTTAAAAATCATTTAATTTCGTAATTGTTATCCTGATATAAAGTAGGAATTAGTTTTTAATAATAGCTTTTTTTTCTAAGATAAAGATTTTTTAAGTTATTTGCATGTATTTTGTTTAGTAAACACAAGAATAAGCGTTGCCTCATAACGAAAACGGCAAGATTCTCCCATTTAATTTTTAATTAAAATGTGTTATTAATTATGCAAGTTGATATTTTCGTACAAAGAGCAACGTAAAAGCGTAATTCATTTTTATAAATAAAAAATTATTTTCTAATTTTCCACCGTAGTTATTTTTGACCTTAAATCAAAATTAGTGCAAAAATTAAAAAAATTTTTTAATTGAAAAAATTATTTTAGTAATTGCAAACCGATTTTCTTTATTAGTTGAACAAGCTGTTTTCGTTATGGACGCAAGAATTCAGTTTTTTTTTGTTATTGTATACGACTCAAAAAAAGTAAATAAATAATTGGAAAATAAAAGTTTTAAAAACAAAATAATTTTTTTCTTAAAAGATGTGTCTTAAAAGATATAAAAAAACACTATACAACAGCAAAAATACGATTTAATTACCACACACTTTTCTTTTGTACTCTTAATAGTTCTCCAATAGTCAAAACTTTAGTTTGAGTGTATTGTTATTACATTTTTTAAATTTGACTAAAAATAACAATTTTTGAAAACGTCGCTACAGATATTTTACCATGGCCACGCGTTTGGGATCAGTGTTATTAAGGAGTTTTTTCCGAAAATTGGTTTTGGTAAACGTACAGGTGGTAACGCTGTAATTTTGGATTCACACATGAAGGGTTCCATACAATGTATGGTATAATTTTAAATTTTTAATTTTTATATTTCTCTTATTTGTTGTTGAAAACTTAAGGTGTATGCCTAAGGATAAGTCAATATTCGTCAAAATCAGGGCATCTATGGAAGCACCCTTTAATTTTTATTTTAATGTTCACATCTATTTTTATAGCAGACATATGTTTTTTTTTACATACTCTAAGTAAATTCTAAATGTCTGCTTACTTCGGTTGAAAACCTGAAATCTATACGTTTAAATCACATCACTATAGGAGCACCTTTTATGTTTAAGATTTAGTTATAAGTTTTTATCTGTTGCAATTCAAAATCAAGGCCACGTACTTGAAAATCACGCCACTATGGGGACACCCTTTTATTTAATGTTTTAGTTTTTGTACTTGGTGCTATGGCGGACATACTTTTACTTACTCTTTGCAAATTTGACGTATTGGTCTATCACAGTTCATAAAATAAAAAAATCTTATGAGTATTACGTCACTTTCGGAACATTATTTTATTATTATACGGCATTTACACTATGCAATTTTTCATGAAACTAGCACGAATTTTTGTTTTTTGTTGTATGGCAAGAGGTGTAAGCAATATAGCATGGCTTCAGATTTGAGGGGATGCTATGTTGGTTATTTTTTGTTTAAAATAATGAATATCGCTGCAACTTATAAAGAGAATTGAAAAAATATTGGATCAAAAAATGGAATAGTGTAAACGTGGACTTAGTATTTGTTATTTTAGCTGTTGCGGTAATACACCTTCTGTAAAAATTTCATAAATCGACCAATCACGGTTCGAGACATAATAGGGACCTATGGCAGACATTGTAGAGGGTTATGATTTTACGCTTTGGGCAAGGAACCCTAAAAAGCAAGTTTTGTGGTCGCATCTTTAGTAACTTTAAAGGAAATTGCAGAATTATAGCATAACGAGAGGTTATTTATATTAGGACTTTGAAAATTGAGCAATAATTTTTAAGTCATGGTAAAATCTAAAACAAAAATATTTTCAAAAATTGTAACATTAATTTTTAAAAAAAAGAGGAAACATTTTAAAATTTCATTCGAAAAAGTAAAGTGGTTTTTAGCATCAATATTTTTCTTTTATTCTTTTATAAAATTATGTTGCATAGTGCCATAAATAAAGAACTTTGATTTTCTTAAAGTGATTAAACAAAAAATGGAAAAGTAATCGTATTTTAAACTTACCTTCCGATGGAGCCATTAGCTTAACAAAATTATCTGGAAAAACACCAACTTTTCCTCGCAATTCACCCTTCCACCAACCCTTATCGGGCAAATCCATACTGTGGATTGTTATAATGTCACCCACTTTCAGCTCAAGTTCATCGTCGTTTTGTGGTGCATAGGGAAATTCAACACGACAATAATCTCGTTGAGGTTTTGGTGGCAAGCTAGGTGCGGCATCATCAACAACACCCAGCATTAATGATGATGAAGAAGTTGGTGCTGCCACTGTTACGCCGGAAGATAATGATGATGTACTGTTGGCCGCAGTCTTGTTGGCACCAAGTAAATCTTCTTTAGAATTATGAAAACTAAGACGATTTATTTTCTTTGTAGCGGCTGCTTGCGATGATGCTGTTGTTGATAAGGAAGATGCAGATATTGCTGATGTTGTAGTGACAGCCACTGTGTTATTAGCACTTTTAATTGTTTGTTTTGATGATGTCGTCGATGGTGGCCTTTTGCTGGCAAAGACAGGCGATGATTCAATAAGTTTAACAAAATTTGATGGAAAAACACCAATTTTATTTTTTAAACGTCCGCGCCACCAGCCTTCTTCAACCTAAATAGAATAGAAAAACAAATAAAGTAAAATTAAAATGAGATAAAATAAAAGAAAACGATAGATAGTAAACACGATTGAAATGTTGTCAATTTGTTATAGTTTTTTTTTTTTTTGTCGGATTTGAGGGTTGCATTTCTTTGTACATGAATGGATGGAAGGATACTAACCTCTCCCAAAAATTCAATGACATCACCCACGGCCAGTGATAGTTCGTCATCGTTGACTTGCGTATAACTGTAAATAACTTTACAACGTCGATTACTAGTCGTTGATTTATCTCTGTAAAGATAAAAGGAATTAATAAAAGTTTAATAAATTTTTTAAAAACAATACATATTTTTATAAAATAAAAATTTTCGAATACAAAACAAAAGTATTACATAGTTTTATGATAATTCAAGAAAAAATATTGTGTAGATGTTATCATTCACAATTTGCCACAAACTTTTAGAGCTGGGAAAGTACGTCTTTACATTTGCTCGTACACAAAGCTAATTATATCGACTACAAAATCCTAAATTTGCCTTATTTTAACTCACGTACAATAATGAGCCTAAATAAAAAATAAAAAAACAATTGCCCTATTCACAAGCCCCCTAGTACGTGCTAAGTGCTAACAAAATACAACGGTGCTAGCTGTGTTGTTGGTAATTTTCATGCAAACATGCGATACAACACTTAGTACTTTTTTCATATGTTTTTCAAACGTTGTATTTGTTTAAATGTTTTATGTTTAAATGAATTATTATTTTTGTGTTCATGTGTGAATTATATTAAACTAAATTGAATTAAAAGATATTTTTATTAGTTTTATTTATTTAATTTATTGATTTGACTGATTTATTTGAAAGTTGAAAGTTGCCAATATAAAAACTGTTCTTTAAGATTTAATATTGCTTTAATGTCTCGATTTCTAATATTTTGTATGGTACCGCCATCACCTATACCAAAAAGGGATGCTACCTTACGAACACAAGCACCATTTCCTGAAGATCCCAAGCAGTAAAGTACAATTTTAAGCTGCAAGTCAATGCGTAGTTGGAGCCTTTCGCCAATTGTGTGAAAAACATCGTCATTTTTTATAAGGTTGAATATATAGGCAAATTCCTCTGGCCGTAGTCGTATCATATGAAGAAATCTGTTTTCATCAAACTATCTTAAAACCCGATTATGCCATAATGATGATTTTGGTAGCCCTAAATGTATAATTCTGCGACTGGAGAGCAAGTACATTAGGGTCATCCTAAAAATGTCTTGAATTTCATCCTCACACAAAAAATTTATTAATTTACTTTTTTCTGTTTTCTCCCCCATTTGGCTTATAAATAACAAATGATGAATAGCACTTTTCTTCTTCTTATTTACTTTTTGACGTATGAAGTACAATGTACAATGGCACACTGATACAATGGTTGTTCACAAAGAATTAAACAAAAGGTAGTATGCAATACTACCTACACCTTAGCAGAGCTTGTGAATACGGCAATTATTATTTTGCGTGTACAATAAGCAAGACTTGTATGTTAATTGTTTTATTAGGGCAACTAACAATCTCAAATATAAAAATAAACAAGGAAAAATGTGCCGAGTACCTTAATTTTAAGTTTGTAAAAAGTACTTTATGGGAACTACGCCAAGTACCTGAATTGAACGTGTAGTTTTAAGCTTGTGACGTGTTCTTATAACGAACACAGCCTAAGCGCAATTTTATATTATGGCAAATTCATTATATAGCAATTTTGATATAAATAATAATAAGGAAAGACAGGACAGTGTTGTGCTTGTCGTTGGTCTTTTTAAATAGTTTCTGCTAAAAAATGAATAGTTGACATTACTGCTTTAAGCAATTTAGTTTTCTCTTCAACAGTTAGAGGTTATGTCGTATGAACATAATATATGCAATGGATAGCAATTTTGACATTCCATATGACTTGTACACGCCGACTAAACACAGCTTAAGGAGTTAAGCACTTTAACAATTTTTATTATTTCCTTAAAGATCTTTTCAAAAGCTTTATTTTAATTTAAAATATTTATTTTTTTGATTGAAGTTACTTTATTGTTTTAAATGACATTAAAAAATTTGAGGTAGGCGTGGTGTTATGCCTGCTCCCTCGAAGGACATGGACCTATTATGCTAATTTTCAACAGCACTATGTCTGATCGATTGACATATTTATTATTATTTTTGTTTTTTGTGAAATCAAGTTTGCTAACTAACACGAACGGACAGACGGACATCGCTCAATCGACTTCGCCATGAATAAGACATCAGAATATATATACTTTATGGGGTCGGAAATGGATATTGTAGAAATTACAAACGGAACGACAAACTTATATATTTCCCTTTTTCTATTTTTTGTGGTAAATGGTATAAAAAACTCATTCAAAAATTAAAATTTTCAAAACTGGATGGGGATCATTTATATCTTATTTTAAATTTTTTTTTAAAAAGAGAAATTGTTATCAAATGATTTGCTAATTTCTGAGGAAAACAGGAAAAATAATACTTTTATCTATAGCCGGATTAAAAATTGTTTATTTGATTTTTATTTACCTTAGCACAACTGTCTGATCCTCATTCATGTCAACAACACGAACAAAATTGTCCGGAAACATGCCAGTTTTGCCATTTGATTGTAGCGTACCTTCCCACCAACCACCTGGCATTTGGTTAATGTTGTATATTATAGCACCTTTGACTAAGTCCAATTCATCGGGCTCCTTAGCTGTGTAGTCATATTCGACAATAGCAGTTACTAAAAAGAAAAGAAAAAATGCAGCAACCATTAGAAACTGAAAAAATATTTATACAAAAGAGTATTAGCAAATAAAACAAAATGCGCTTAAAAACAAATCTGTTCGAAAATAATTATGTTTATATCAAGTACCTGAGTTAAATTTTTAAGAATGGCATTTATTAATAAGAAACAATCAATATCAACAACTAACTAACGTGTGTAGAGGTTCCAGTTTAGT